>OX451741.1:663661528-664286528 GCA_948472305.1 Vicia faba
TGTCGAGATTTTTGTTACTCCAATGGATGGTAGCCTTGTCATTTTGGAAGGTAGTCTGTTATCGTGATTTTTTTTACTACAATGGATGGTAGGCTTGTCATTATGGAAGGTAGTCTGTTGTCGAGATTTTTAATATTCCAATGGAAGGTAGCCTTATCTTTATGGAAGGTAGTCTATTGTCGTGATTTTTGTTACTCCAATGGATGGTAGCCTTGTCATTATGGAAGCTATTCTATTGTCGAGATTTTTATTACTACAATGGATGGGAGCCTTCTCATTATGGAAGGTAGTCTGTTTTCGAGATTTTTGTTACTGCAATGGATGGTAGCCTTTGTCATTATGGAAGGTAGTCCGTTGTCGTGATTTTTGTTACTCCAATGGATGGTAGCCATGTCATTATGGAAGGTAATGTATTGTCGAGAATTTTGTTACTACAATGGATGGTAGGTTTGTCATTATGGAAGTTAGTCTGTTGTAGAGATTTTTAATATTCCAATGGATGGTAGCCTTGTCATTATGGAAGGTAGTCTATTGTCGTGATTTTTGTTACTCCAATGGATGGTAACCTTGTCATTATGGAAGCTATTCTATTGTCGAGATTTTTGTTACTACAATGGATGGTAGGCTTATCGTTATGGAAGGTAGTCTCTTGTCGAGTTTTTTGTTACTGCAATAGATGGTAGCCTTGTCATTATGGAAGGTTGTCTGTTGTTGTGATTTCTTTTACTCCAATGGATGGTAGCCTTGTCATGATGGAAGATATTAAATTGTCGATATTTTTATTACACCATTGGATGGAAGCCTTGTCATTATGGAAGGTAGTCTGTTGTCGAGATTTTTGTTATTCCAATGGATGGTAGCCTTGTCATTATGGAAGGTAGTCTGTTGTCGTGATTTTTTGTTACTCCAATGGATGGTAGCCTTATCATTATGGAAGGTAGTATGTTATCGATATCTTTGTTACTACAATTGATGGTAGCCTTGTCATTATGGAATGTAGTCTGTTGTCGAGATTTTTGTTACTCCAATGGATGGTAGCCTTGTCATTATGGAAGGTAGTCTGTTGTCTGGATTTTTGTTACTGCAATGGATGGTAGCCTTGTCATTATGAAAGGTTGTCTGTTGTCAAGATTTTTGTTACTGCAATAGATGGTAGCCTTGTCATTATGGAAGGTTGTCTGTTGTTGTGATTTCTGTTACTCCAATGGATGGTAGCCTTGTCATTATGGAAGGTAGTATGTTGTTGTGATTTCTGTTACACCAATGGATGGTAGCCTTGTCATTATGGAAGGTAGTCTGTTGTCGAGATTTTTGTTACTCCAATGGATGGTAGCCTTGTCATTTTGGAAGGTAGTCTGTTGTCGAGATTTTTGTTATTACAATGGATGGTAGGCTTGTCATTATGGAAGGTAGTTTGTTGTCGAGGTTTTTAATATTCCAATGGATGGAAGCCTTGTCATTATGGAAGGTAGTCTGTTTTCGAGATTTTTGTTATTCTAATGGATGGTAGCCTTGTCATTATGGAAGGTTGTATGTTCTCGAGATTTTTGTTACTACAATAGATGGTAGCCTTCTCATTATGGAAGGTAGTATGTTGTTGTGATTTATGTTACTTCAATGGATGGTAGCCTTGTCATTATGGAAGGTAGTCTGTTGTCGAGATTTTTGTTACTCCAATGGATGGTAGCCTTGTCATTATGGAAGGTAGTATGTTGTCGAGATTTTTGTTACTCCAATGGATGGTAGCCTTGTCATTATGGAAGGTAGTCTGTTGTCGAGATTTTTAATATTCCAATGGAAGGTAGCCTTATCATTATGGAAGGTAGTCTATTGTCGTGATTTTTGTTACTCCAATGGATGGTAGCCTTGTCATTATGGAAGCTATTCTATTGTCGAGATTTTTATTACTACAATGGATGGGAGCCTTGTCATTATGGAAGGTAGTCTGTTTTCGAGATTTTTGTTACTGCAATGGATGGTAGCCTTTGTCATTATGGAAGGTAGTCCGTTGTCGTGATTTTTGTTACTCCAATGGATGGTAGCCATGTCATTATGGAAGGTAGTCTATTGTCGAGAATTTTGTTACTACAATGGATGGTAGGTTTGTCATTATGGAAGTTAGTCTGTTGTAGAGATTTTTAATATTCCAATGGATGGTAGCCTTGTCATTATGGAAGGTAGTCTATTGTCGTGATTTTTGTTACTCCAATGGATGGTAGCCTTGTCATTATGGAAGCTATTCTATTGTCGAGATTTTTGTTACTACAATGGATGGTAGGCTTATCGTTATGGAAGGTAGTCTCTTGTCGAGTTTTTTGTTACTGCAATAGATGGTAGCCTTGTCATTATGGAAGGTTGTCTGTTGTTGTGATTTCATTTACTCCAATAGATGGTAGCCTTGTCATTATGGAAGGTAGTATGTTGTTGTGATTTCTGTTACTCCAATGGATGGTAGCCTTGTCATTATGGAAGGTAGTCTGTTGTCGGGATTTTTGTTACTCCAATGGATGGTAGCCTTATCATTTTGGAAGGTAGTCTGTGGTCGAGACTTTCGTTATTACAATGGATGGTAGGCTTGTCATTATGGAAGGTAGTCTATTTTCGAGATTTTTATTATTCCAATGGAAGGTAGCCTTTTCATTATGGAAGGTAGTCTATTGTCGTGATTTTTGTTACTTCAATGGATGGTAGCCTTGTCATTATTGAAGCTATTCTATTGTAGAGATTTTTGTTACTACAATGGATGGTAGCCTTGTCATTATGGAAGGTAGTCTGTTGTCGAGATTTTTGTTACTGCAATGGATGGTAGCCTTGTCATTATGGAAGGTTGTCTGTTGTCGAGATTTTTGTTACTGCAATAGATGGTAGACTTGTCATTATGGAAGGTAGTATGTTGTTGTGATTTCTGTTACTCCAATGGATGGTAGCCTTGTCATTATGGAAGGTATTCTATTGTCGAGATTTTTGTTACTCCAATGGATGGTAGCCTTGTCATTTTGGAAGGTAGTCTGTTGTCGAGATTTTGGTTACTACAATGGATGGTAGGCTTGTCATTATGGAAGGTAGTCTATTGTCAAGATTTTTAATATTCCAATGGAAGGTAGCCTTGTCATTATGGAAGGTAGTCTATTGTCGTAATTTTTGTTACTCCAATGGATGGTAGCATTGTCATTATGGAAGCTATTCTATTGTGGAGATTTTTGTTACTACAATGGATGGTAGCCTTAACATTATGGAAGGTAGTTTGTTTTCCAGATTTTTGTTACTGCAATGGATGGTAGCCTTGTCATTATGGAAGGTAGTCTGTTGTCATGATTTTTATTACTCCAATGGGTGGTAGCCTTGTCTTTATGGAAGGTTGTCTCTTGTGGAAATTTTTTTACTCCAATGTATGGTACCATTGTCATTATGGAAGGTAGTCTGTTGTCGAGATTTTTGTTACTCAAATGGATGGTAGCCTTGTCATTATGGAAGGTAGTCTGTTGTCGTGATTTTTGTTACTCCAATGCATGGAATCCTTGTCATTATGGAAGGTAGTATGTAATCGATATCTTTTTTACTACAATGGATGGTAGCCTTGTCATTATGGAAGGTTGTATGTTTTCGAGATTTTTGTTAGTGCAATGAATGGTAGCCTTGTCATTATGGAAGGTAGTCTGTTGTTATGATTTCCGTTACTCTAGTGGATGGTAGGCTTGTCATTATGGAAGGTAGTCTGTTGTCGAGATTTTTAATATTCCAATGGATGATAGCCTTGTCATTATGGAAGGTAGTCTGTTGTCGAGATTTTTGTTACTACAATGGATGGTAGCCTTGTCATTATGGAATCTATTCTATTATCGAGATTTTTGTTACTACAATGGATTGTAGCCTTGTCATTATGGAACGTAGTCTCTTGTCGATATCTTTGTTACTCCAATGGATTGTAACCTTGTCATTATGGAAGGTAGTTTGTTTTCTAGATTTCAGTTACTCCAATGGATGGTAGCCTTGTCATTATGGAAGGTAATCTGTTGTCGGGATTTTTGTTACTCCAATGGATGGTAGCCTTGTCATTATGGAAGGTAGTCTGTTGTCTAGATTTTTGTTACAACAATGGATGGTAGCCTTGTCATTATGGAAGGTAGTCTGTTGTTTAGATTTTTTTACGGCAATGGATGGTAGACTTATCATTATGGAATGTAGTCTATTGTCGAGATTTTTGTTACTCCATTGGATGGTAGCTATGTCATTACGGAAGGTAGTGTTTTGTTGATATTTTTGTTATTCGAATGGATGGTAGCCTTGTCATTATGGAATGTAGTCTGTTGTCGTGATTTTTGGTACTCCAATGGATGGTAGCCTTATCATCATGGAATGTTTCCTCTTGTGGAAATTTTTGTTACTCCAATGTGTGGTACCCTTATCATTATGGAAGGTAGTCTATTGTCAAGATTTTTGTTACTCCAATGGATTGTAGCCTTGTCATAATGGAAGATATTCTATTGTCGATATTTTTATTTCTTCATTGGATGGAACCCTTGTCATTATGGAATGTAGTTTGTTGTCGTGATTTTTGTTACTCCAATGGATGGTAGCCTTGTCATCATGGAATGTTGCCTCTTGTGGATATTTTTGTTACTTCAATGGATGGTACCCTTCGTCATTATGGAAGGTAGTCTATTGTCAATATTTTTGTTACTCCAATGGATTGTAGCCTTGTCATAATGGAAGATATTCTATTGTCGATATTTTTGTAACTCCAATGGATGGTACCCTTGTCATTATGGAAGGTAGTCTGTTGTCGAGATTTTGGTTATTCCAATGGATGGTAGCCTTGTCATTATGGAAGGTATTCTATTGTCGTGATTTTTGTTACTCCAATGGATGGTAGCCTTGTCATTAGGAAAGGTAGTATGTTTTCGATATCTTTGTTACTACAATGGATGGTAACCTTGTCATTATGGAAGGTAGTATGTTGTTATGATTTCTATTACTCCAATGGATGGTAGCCTTGTCATTATGGAAGGTAGTCTATAGTTGAGATTTTTTTTACTCCAATGGATGGTAGCCTTTTTATTAAGGACGGTAGTCTGTTGTTCATATTTTTGTTATGCCAATGGATGGTGACTTGTCATTATGAAAGGTAGTCTATTGTCGAAATTTTTGTTACTCCATTGGATGGTAGCTATGTCATTATGGAAGGTAGTGTGTTGTTGATATTTTTGTTATTTGAATGGATGGTAGGCTTGTCATTATGGAAGATAGTCTATTGTCGTGATTTTTGTTACTCCAATGGATGGTAGCCTTGTCATCATGGAATGTTGTCTCTTGTGGAATTTTTTGATACTATAATGGATGGTACCCTTGTCATTATGGAAGGTAGTCTATTGTCGAGATTTTTGTTACTCCAATGGATGGTCGCCTTGTCATTATGGAAGATATTCTATTGTCGATATTTTTATTACTCCATTGGATGGAACCCTTGTCATTATGGAAGGTAGTCTGTTGTCGAGATTTTTGTTATTCTAATGGATGGTAGCTTTGTCATTATGGAAGGTAGTCTATTGTCGTGATTTTTGTTACTACAATGGATGGTAGGCTTGTCGTTATGGAAGGTAGTCTCTTGTCGATATCTTTGTTACTCCAATGGATGGTAGCCTTGTCATTATGGAAGGTAGTCTGTTGTCGAGATTTTTGTTACTGCAATGGATGGTAGCCTTGTCATTATGGAAGGTAGTCTATTGTCGTGATTTTTGTTAGTCCAATGGATGGTAGCCTTGTCATTATGGAAGGTTGTCTCATGTGGAAATTTTTTTTACTCCAATGTATGGTACCCTTGTCATTATGGAAGGTAGTCTGTTGTCAAGATTTTTGTTACTCCAATTGATGGTAGCCTTGTCGTTATGGAAGCTAGTCTATTGTCGATATTTTTGTTACTCCAATGGATGGTAGCCTTGTCATTATCGAAGGTAGTATGTTGTCGATATCATTGTTACTACAATGGATGGTAGCCTTGTCATTATGGAAGGTTGTCTATTTTCGAGATTTTTGTTAGTGCAATGGACGATAGCCTTGTCATAATGGAAGGTAGTTTGTTGTTGTGATTTCTGTTACTCCAATGGATGGTAGCCTTGTCATTATGGAACGTAGTCTGTTGTCGAGATTTTTCTTACTCCATTGGATGGTAGCATTGTCATTCTGGAAGGTAGTGTGTTGTCGAGATTTTTGTTACTACAATGGATGGTAGGCTTTTCATTATGGAAGGTAGTCTATTGTCGAGATTTTTAATATTCCAATGGAAGGTAGCGTTTTCATTATGGAAGGTAGTCTATTGTTGTGATTTTTGTTACTCCAATGGATGGTGGCCTTGTCATTATGGAAGTTATTCTATTGTCGAGATTTTTGTTACTACAATGGATTGTAGCCTTGTCATTATGGAAGGTAGTCTGTGGTCGAGATTTTTGTTACTGCAATGGAAGGTAGCCTTGTCATTATGGAAGGTTGTCTGTTGTCGAGATTTTTGTTACTGCAATAGATGGTAGCCTTGTCATTATGGAAGGTAGTATGTTGTTGTGATTTTTGTTACTCCAATGGATGGTAGCCTTGTCATTATGGAAGGTAGTTTGTTGTCGAGTTTTTTGTTACTCCAATGGATGGTAGCCTTGTCATTTTGGAACGTAGTCTGTTGTCGATATTTTTGTTACTACAATGGATGGTAGCCTTGTCATTATGGAAGGTAGTCTGTTGTCGAGATTTTTAATATTCCAATGGAAGGTAGCCTTGTCATTATGGAAGGTAGTCTATTGTCGATATTTTTATTACTCCATTGGATGGTAGCCTTGTCATTATGGAAAGTAGTCTGTTGTCGAGATTTTTGTTACTCCAATGGATGGTAGCCTTGTAATTATTGAAGCTATTCTATTATCGAGATTTTTGTTACTACAATGGATTGTATCCTTGTCATTATGGAAGGTAGTCTCTTGTCGATAACTTTGTTACTCCAATGGATATTAGCCTTGTCATTATGGAAGGTAGTCTGTTGTCTAGATTTCAGTTACTCCAATGGATGGTATCCTTGTCATTATGGAAGGTAGTTTGTTGTCGGGATTTTTGTTACTCCAATGGATGGTAGCCTTGCCATTATGGAAGGTAGTCTGTTATCTAGATTTTTGTTACAACAATTAATGGTAGCCTTGTCATTATGGAAGGTAGTCTGTAGTCGATATTTTTGTTACTGCAATAGATGGTAGCCTTGTCATTATGAAAGGTAGTCTGTCGTAGTGATTTTTGTTACTCCAATGGATGTTAGCCTTGTCATTAAGGACGGTAGTCTGTTGTTCAGATTTTTGTTCCGCCAATGGATGGTAGACTTGTCATTATGGAACATAGTCTATTGTCGAGATTTTTGTTACTCCATTGGATGGTAGCCTTGTCATTATGGAAGGTAGTGTGTTGTTGATATTTTTGTTATTCGAATGGATGGTCGCCTTGTCATTATGGAAGGTAGTCTGTTGTCATGATTTTTGTTACTCCAATGGATGGTAGCCTTGTCATCATGGAAGGTTGTCTCTTGTGGAATTTTTTGTTAATCTAATGGATGGTACCCTTGTCTTTATGGAAGGTATTCTGTTGTCGAGATTTTTGTTACTCCAATGGATGGTAGCCTTTTCATGATGGAAGATATTCTACTGTCAATATTTTTATTACTCCATTGGATGGAAGCCTTGTCATTATGGAAGGTAGTCTATTGTCGAGATTTTTGTTATTCCAATGGATGGTAGCCTTGTCATTATGGAAGGTAGTTTGTTGTCGTGATTTTTGTTACTCCAATGGATGTTAGCCTTGTCATTAAGGAAGGTAGTATGTTGTCGATATCTTTGTTACTACAATGGATGGTAGCCTTGTCATTATGGAAGGTAGTAAATTGTTGTGATTTCTATTACTCCAATGGATGGTAGCCTTGTCATTATGAAAGGTAGTCTGTTGTCGAGATTTTTGTTACTCCAATGGATGGTAGCCTTCTCATTTTGGAAGGTAGTCTGTTGTCGAGATTTTTGTTACTACAATGGATGGTAGGCTTTTCATTATGGAAGGTAGTCTATTGTCGAGATTTTTAATATTCCAATGGAAGGTAGCCTTGTCATTATGGAAGGTAGTCTATTGTGGTGATTTTTTTTACTCCAATGGATGGTAGCCTTGTCATTATGGAAGCTATTCTATTGTCGAGATTTTTGTTACTACAATGGATGGTAGCCTTGTCATTATGGAAGGTAGTCTGTGGTCGAGATTTTTGTTACTACAATGGAAGGTAGCCTTGTCATTATGGAAAGTTGTCTGTTGTCGAGATTTTTGTTACTGCAATAGATGGTAGCCTTGTCATTATGGAAGGTAGTATGTTGTTGTGATTACTTTTACTCCAATGGATGGTAGCCTTGTCATTTTGGAAGGTAGTCTGTTGTCGAGATTTTTGTTACTACAATGGATGGTAGGCTTGTCATTATGGAAGGTAGTCTATTGTCGAAATTTTTAATATTCCAATGGATGGTAACCTTGTCATTATGGAAGGTAGTCTATTATCGTGATTTTTGTTACTCCAATGGATGGTAGCCTTGTCATTATGGAAGCTATTCTATTATCGAGATTTTTGTTACTACAATGGATTGTAGCCTTGTCATTATGGAAGGTAGTCTCTTGTCGATAACTTCATTACTCCAATGGATGGCGGCCTTGTCATTATGGAAGGTAGTCTGTTGTCTAGATTTCAGTTACTCCAATGGATGGTATCCTTGTCATTATGGAAGGTAGTCTGTTGTCGGGATTTTTGTTACTCCAATGGATGGTAGCCTTGCCATTATGGAACGTAGTTTGTTATCTAGATTTTTGTTACAACAATTAATGGTTGCCTTGTCATTATGGAAGGTAGTCTGTTGTCGATATTTTTGTTACTGCAATGGATGGTAGCCTTGTCATTATGGAAGGTAGTCTGTCGTAGTGATTTCTGTTACTCCAATGGATGTTAGCCTTGTCATTAAGGACAGTAGTCTGTTGTTCAGATTTTTGTTCCGCCAATGGATGGTAGACTTGTCATTATGGAACGTAGTCTATTGTCGAGATTTTTGTTACTCTATTGGATGGTACCCTTGTCATTATGGAAGGTAGTGTGTTGTTGATATTTTTTTTATTTGAATGGATGGTCGCCTTGTCATTATGGAAGGTAGTCTGTTGTCATGATTTTTGTTACTCCAATGGATGGTAGCCTTGTCATCATGGAAGGTTGTCTCTTGTGGAAATTTTTGTTACTCCAATTGAAGGTACCCTTGTCATTATGGAAGGTATTCTGTTGTCGAGATTTTTGTTACTCCAATGGATGGTAGCCTTGTCATTATGGAAGGTAGTCTATTGTCGAGATTTTTCTTATTCCAATGGATGGTAGCCTTGTCATTATGGCAGGTAGTCTGTTGTAGTGATTTTTGTTACTCCAATGGATGTTAGCCTTGTCATTAAGGAAGGTAGTATGGTGTCGATATCTTTGTTACTACAATGGATGGTAGCCTTGTCATTATGGAAGGTAGTAAGTTGTTGTGATTTCTGTTACTCCAATGGATGGTAGCCTTGTCATTATGGAAGTTATTCTATTGTCGAGATTTTTGTTACTACAATGGATGGTAGCCTTGTCATTATGGAAGGTAGTCTGTGGTCGAGATTTTTGTTACTACAATGGATGGTAGCCTTGTCATTATGGAAGGTTGTCTGTTGTCGAGATTTTTGTTACTGCAATAGATGGTAGCCTTGTCATTATGGAAGGTAGTATGTTGTTGTGATATCTGTTACTCCAATGGATGGTAGCCTTGTCATTATGGAAGGTAGTTTGTTGTCGAGTTTTTTGTTACTCCAATGGATGGTAGCCTTGTCATTTTGGAAGGTAGTCTGTTGTCGATATTTTTGTTACTACGATGGATGGTAGGCTTGTCATTATGGAAGGTAGTCTGTTGTCGAGATTTTTAATATTCCAATGGAAGGTAGCCTTGTCATTATGGAAGGTAGTCTATTGTCGATATTTTTATTACTCCATTGGATGGTAGCCTTGTCATTATAGAAGGTAGTCTGTTGTCGAGATTTTTGTTACTCCAATGGATGGTAGCCTTGTCATTATGGAAGCTATTCTATTATCGAGATTTTTGTTACTACAATGGATTGTAGCCTTGTCATTATGGAAGGTAGTCTCTTGTTGATAACTTCGTTACTCCAATGGATGGTAGCCTTGTCATTATGGAAGGTAGTCTGTTGTCTAGATTTCAGTTACTCCAATGGATGGTATCCTTGTCATTATGGAAGGTAGTCTGTTATCTAGATTTTTGTTATAACAATTAATGGTAGCCTTGTCATTATGGAAGGTAGTCTGTTGTCGATATTTTTGTTACTGCAATAGATGGTAGCCTTGTCATTATGGAAGGTAGTCTGTCGTAGTGATTTTTGTTACTCCCATGGATGTTAGCCTTGTCATTAAGGACGATAGTCAGTTGTTCAGATTTTTGTTCCTCCAATGGATGGTAGACTTGTCATTATGGAACGTAGTCTATTGTCGAGATTTTTGTTACTCAAATGGATGGTCGCCTTGTCATTATGGAAGGTAGTCTATTGTCACGATTTTTGTTACTCCAATGGATGGTAGCCTTGTCATCATGGAAGGTTGTCTCTTGTGGAATTTTTTGTTACTCCAATGGATGGTACCCTTGTCATTATGGAAGGTATTCTGTTGTCGAGATTTTTGTTACTCCAATGGATGGTAGCCTTGTAATTATGGAAGGTAGTCTGTTGTCGTGATTTTTTTTACTCCAATGGATGTTAGCCTTGTCATTAAGGAAGGTAGTATGTTGTCGATATCTTTGTTACTACAATGGATGGTAGCCTTGTCATTATGGAAGGTAGTATGTTGTTGTGATTTCTGTTACTCCAATGGATGGTAGCCTTGTCATTATGGAAGGTAGTTTGTTGTCGAGTTTTTATTTACTCCAATGGATGGTAGCCTTGTCATTTTGGAAGGTAGTCTATTCTCGATATTTTTGTTACTACAATGGGTGGTAGCCTTGTCATTATGGAAGGTAGTCTGTTGTCTAGATTTTTGTTACTCCAATGGATGGTAGCCTTGTCATTATGGGAGCTACTCTTTTGTCGATATTTTTGTTACTCCAATGGATGGAAGCCTTGTCATTATGGAAGGTAGTGTGTTGTCATGATTTTTGTTACTCCAATGAATGGTAGCCTTGTCATCATGGAAGGTTGTCTCTTGTGGAAATTTTTGTTACTCCAATGGATGGTACCCTTGTCATTATGGAAGGTAGTCTGTTGTCGAGATTTTTGTTACTCCAATGGATGGTAGCCTTGTCATGATGGAAGATATTCTATTTTCGATATTTTTATTACTCCATTGGATGGAAGCCTTGTCATTATGGAAGGTAGTCTGTTGTCGACATTTTTGTTATTCCAATGGATGGTAGCCTTGTCATTATGGAAGGTAGTATGTTGTCGATATCTTTGTTACTACAATGGATGGTAGCCTTGTCATTATGGAAGGTAGTAAATTGTTGTGATTTCTGTTACTCCAATGGATGGTAGCCTTGTCATTATGAAAGGTAGTCTATTGTCGAGATTTTTGTTACTCCAATGGATGGTAGCCTTGTCATTTTGGAAGGTAGTCTGTTGTCGAGATTTTTGTTACTACAATGGATGGTAGGCTTTTCATTATGGAAGGTAGTCTATTGTCGAGATTTTTAATATTCCAATGGAAGGTAGCCTTGTCATTGTGGAAGGTAGTCTATTGTGGTGATTTTTGTTACTCCAATGGATGGTAGCCTTGTCATTATGGAAGCTATTCTATTGTCGAGATTTTTGTTACTACAATGGATGGTAGCCTTGTCATTATGGAAGGTTGTCTGTTGTCGAGATTTTTGTTACTGCAATAGATGGTAGCCTTGTCATTATGGAAGGTAGTCTGTTGTCGAGATTTTTGTTACTACAATGGATGGTAGGCTTGTCATTATAGAAGGTAGTCTATTGTCGAGATTTTTAATATTCCAATGGATGATAGCCTTGTCATTATGGAAGGTAGTATGTTGTCATGATTTTTGTTACTCCAATGGATGGTACCCTTGTCATTATGGAACGTAGTCTATTATCCTGATTTTTGTTACTCCAATGGATTGTAGCCTTGTCATTATGGAAGGGAGTTTGTTGTCGAGATTTTTGTTAATGCAATGGATGGTAGCTTTGTCATTATGGAAGGTAGTCTGTTGTCTCAATTATTGTTACTCCAATGGATGGTAGCCTTGTCAATATGGAAGGTTGTCTCTTGTGGAAATTTTTTTTACACCAATGGATGGTACCCTTGTCATTATGGAAGGTAGTCTGTTGTCGAGATTTTTGTTACTCCAATGGATGGTAACCTTGTCATTATGGAAGGTAGTCTGTTGTCGTGATTTTTGTAAC
Source organism: Vicia faba (assembly GCA_948472305.1). Lineage (NCBI taxonomy): Eukaryota > Viridiplantae > Streptophyta > Magnoliopsida > Fabales > Fabaceae > Vicia > Vicia faba. The sequence goes on from OX451741.1 coordinate 663,673,997, forward strand.
TACAATGGATGGTAGCCTTGTCATTATGGAAGGTAGTATGTTGTCAATATCTTTGTTACTACAATGGTTGGTAGCCTTGTTATTATGGAAGGTTGTCTATTGTCGATATTTTTGTTACTGCAATGATGGTAGCCTTGTCATTATGGAAGGTAGTACGTTGTTATGATTTCTTTTACTTCAATGGATGGTAGCCTTGTCATTATGGAAGGTAGTCTGTTGTCGAGATTTTTGTTACTCCAATGGATGGTAGCCTTGTCATTATGGAAGGTAGTCTGTTGTCGAGATTTTTGTTACTACAATGGATGGTAGGCTTGTAATTATGGAAGGTAGTCTATTGTCAAGATTTTTAATATTCCAATGGATGGTAGCCTTGTCATTATGGAAGCTAATCTAATGTCGAGATTTTTGTTACTACAATGGATGGTAGGCTTGTCGTTATGGAAGGTAGTCTCTTATCGATATCTTTGTTACTCCAATGGATGGTATCCTTGTCATTATGGAAGGTAGTCTGTTGTCGAGATTTTTGTTACTGCAATGGATGGTAGCCTTGTCATTTTGGAAGGTAGTTTGTTGTCGTGATTTTTATTACTCCAATGGATGGTAGCCTTGTCATTATGGAAGGTTGTCTGTTGTGGAAATTTTTTTTACTCCAATGTATGGTACCCTTGTCATTATGGAAGGTAGTCTGTTGTCGAGATTTTTGTTACTCGAATGGATGGTAGCCTTGTAATTATGGAAGGTAGTCTGTTGTCGATATTTTTGTTACTCCAATGGATGGTAGCCTTGTCATTATGGAAGGTAGTATGTTTTCGATATCTTTGTTACTACAATGGATGGTAGCCTTGTCATTATGGAAGGTTGTCTGTTGTTGTGATTTCTGTTACTCCAATTGATGGTAGCCTTGTCATTATGGAAAGTAGTCTGTTGTCGAGATTTTTGTTACTCCATTGGATGGTAGCATTGTCATTATGGAAGGTAGTCTGTTGTCGAGATTTTTGTTACTACAATGGATGGTAGGCTTGTCATTATGGATGGTAGGCTTGTCATTGTGATTTCTGTTACTCCAATTGATGGTAGCCTTGTCATTATAGAAGGTAGTTTGTTGTCGAGATTTTTGTTACTCCATTGGATGGTAGCATTGTCATTATGGAAGGTAGTCTGTTGTGGAGATTTTTAATATTCCAATGGAAGGTGGCCTTGTCATTATGAAAGGTAGTCTATTGTCGTGATTTTTGTTACTCCAATGAATGGTAGCCTTGTCATTATGGAAGCTATTCTATTGTCGATATTTTTGTTACTACAATGGATGGTAGCCTTGTCATTATGGAAGGTAGTCTATTGTCGAGATTTTTGTTACTGCAATGGATGGTAGCCTTGTCATTATGGAAGGTAGTCTGTTGTCGAGTTTTTTGTTACTCCAATGGATGGTAGCCTTTTAATTTTGGAAGGTAGTCTGTTGTCGAGATTTTTGTTACTACAATGGATGGTAGGCTTGTCATTATGGAAGGTAGTCTGTTGTCGAGATTTTTAATATTCCAATGGAAGGTAGCCTTGTCATTATGGAAGGTAGTCTATTGTCGTGATTTTTGTTACTCCAATAGATGGTAGCCTTGTCATTATGGAAGCTATTCTATTGTCGAGATTTTTGTTACTATAATGGATGGTAGCCTTGTCATTATGGAAGGTAGTCTGTTTTCGAGATTTTTGTTAATGTAATGGATGGTAGCCTTGTCATTATGGAAGGTACTCTGTTGTCGTGATTTTTGTCACTCCAATGGATGGTTGCCTTGTCATTATGAAAGGTTGTCTCTTGTGGAAATTTTTTTTACTCCAATGTATGGTACCCTTGTCATTATGGAAGGTAGTCTGTTGCCGAGATTTTTGTTACTCGAATGGATGGTATCCTTGTCATTATGGAAGGTAGTCTGTTGTCGTGATTTTTGTTACTCCAATGCATGGTAGCCTTGTCTTTATGGAAGGTTGTATGTTGTCGATATCTTTGTTACTACAATGGATGGTAGCCTTGTCATTATGGAAGGTTGTATGTTTTCTAGATTTTTGTTAGTGCAATGAATGGTAGCCTTGTCATTATGGAAGGTAGTCTCTTGTTGTGATTTCTGTTACTCTAGTGGATGGTAGCCTTATCATTATGGAAGGTAGTCTGTTGTCGATATTTTTGTTACTACAATGGATGGTAGGCTTATCATTATTGAAGGTAGTATGTTGTCCATATTTTTAATATCCCAATGGATGATAGCCTTGTAGTTATGGAAGGTAGACTGTTGTCATGATTTTTATTGCTCCAATGGATGGTAGCCTTGTCATTATGGAAGTTATTCTTTTATCGAGATTTTTGTTACTACAATGGATTGTAGACTTGTCATTATGAAAGGTAGTCTCTTATCGATATCTTTCTTACTCCAATGGATGTTAGCCTTGTCATTATGCAAGGTATTCTGTTGTCTAGATTTCAGTTACTCCAATGGATGGTGGCCTTGTGATTAGGGAAGGTAGTCTGTTGTCGAGAATTTTCTTACTACAATGGATGGTAGGCTTGTCATTATGGAAGTTAGTCTGTTGTCGAGATTTTTAATATTCCAATGGATGGTAGCCTTGTCATTATGGAAGGTAGTCTATTGTCGTGATTTTTGTTACTCCAACAGATGGTAGCCTTGTCATTATGGAAGCTATTCTATTGTCGAGATTTTTGTTACTACAATTGATGGTAGGCTTGTCGTTATGGAAGGTAGTCTCTTGTTGAAATATTTGTTACTCCAATGGATGGTAGCCTTGTCATTATGGAAGGTAGTTTGTTGTCTAGATTTCAGTTAGTCCAATGGATGGTAGACTTGTCATTATAGAAGGTAGTCTATTGTCGGGATTTTTGTTACTCCAATGGATGGTAGCCTTGCCATTGTGGAAGGTAGTCTGTTGTCTAGATTTTTGTTACAACAATTGATGGTAGCCTTGTCATTATGGAAGGTAGTCTTTTGTCGAGATTTTTGTTACTCCAATGGATGGTAGCCTTGTCATTATGGAAGGTAGTCTGTTGTCGAGAATTTTATTACTACAATGGATTGTAGGCTTCTCATTATGGAAGTTAGTCTGTTGTCGAGATTTTTAATATTCCAATGGATGGTAGCCTTGTCATTATGGAAGGTAGTCTATTGTCGTGATTTTTGTTACTCCAATGGATGGTAGTCTTGTCATTATGGAAGCTATTCTATTGTCGAGATTTTTGTTACTACAATGGATGGTAGGTTTGTCGTTATGGAATGTAGTTTCTTGTCGATATCTTTGTTACTCCAATAGATGGTAGCCTTGTCATTAAGGAAGGTAGTCTATTGTCGAGATTTTTGTTACTGCAATGGATGCTAGCCTTGTCATTATGGAAGGTAGTCTGTTGTCGTGATTTTTGTTACTCCAATGGATGGTAGCCTTGTCATTATGGAAGGTTGTCTCTTGTGGAAATTTTTTTACTCCAATGTATGGTACCCTTGTCATTATGGAAGGTAGTCTGTTGTCGAGATTTTTGTTACTCCAATGGATGATAGCCTTGTCATTATGGAAGGTAGTCTGTTGTCGTGATTTTTGTTACTCCAATGCATGGCAGCCTTGTCATTATGGAAGGTAGTATGTTGTCGATATCTTTGTTACTACAATGGATGGTAGCCTTGTCATTATGGAATGTTGTATGTTTTCGATATTTTTGTTAGTGCAATGAATGGTAGCCTTGTCATTATGGAAGGCATTCTGTTCTTGTGATTTCTATTACTCCAGTGGATGGTAACCTTGTCATTATGGAAGGTAGTCTGTTGTCGAGATTTTTGTTACTACAATGGATGGTAGGCTTGTCATTATGGAAGTTAGTCTGTTGTCGAGATTTTTAATATTCCAATGGATGGTAGCCTTGTCATTATGGAAGGTAGTCTATTGTCGTGATTTTTGTTACTCCAACGGATGGTAGCCTTGTCATTATGGAAGCTATTCTATTTTCGAGATTTTTGTTACTACAATGGATGGTAGCCTTCTCATTATGGAAGGTAGTCTGTTTTTGAGATTTTTGTTACTATAATGGATGGTAGCCTTGTCATTATCGAAGGTAGTCTGTTGTCGTGATTTTTGTCACTCCAATGGATGGTAGCCTTATCATTATGGAAGGTTGTCTCTTGTGGAAAAATTTGTTACTCCAATGTATGGTACCCTTGTCATTATGGAAGGTAGTTTGTTGCCGAGATTTTTGTTACTCGAATGGATGGTATCCTTGTCATTATGGAAGGTAGTCTGTTGTCGTGATTTTTGTTACTCCAATGCATGGTAGCCTTGTCATTATGGAAGGTAGTATGTTGTCGATATCTTTGTTACTACAATGGATGCTAGCCTTTTCATTATGCAAGGTAGTCTGTTGTCTAGATTTCAGTTACTCTAATGGATGGTAGCCTTGTTATTAGGGAAGGTAGTCTGTTGTCGAGTTTTTTGTTACTCCAATGGATGGTAGCCTTGTCATTATGGAAGGTAGTCTGTTGTCGAGAATTTTCTTACTACAATGGATGGTAGGCTTGTCATTGTGGAAGTTAGTCTGTTGTCGAGATTTTTAATATTCCAATGGATGGTAGCCTTGTCATTATGGAAGGTAGTCTATTGTCGAGATTTTTGTTACTCCAATGGATGGTAGGCTTGTCATTATGGAAGGTAGTCTGTTGACGAGATTTTTAATATTCCAATGGAAGGTAGCCTTGTCATTATGGAAGGTAGTCTATTGTTGTGATTTTTGTTACTCAAATGGATGGTAGCCTTGTCATTATGGAAGCTATTCTATTGTCGAGATTTTTGTTACTACAATGGATGGTAGCCTTCTCATTATGGAAGGTAGTCTGTTTTCGAGATTTTTGTTACTGTAATGGATGGTAGCCTTGTCATTATCGAAGGTAGTCTGTTGTCGTGATTTTTGTCACTCCAATGGATGGTAGCCTTATCATTATGGAAGGTTGTCTCTTGTGGAAAAATTTGTTACTCCAATGTATGGTACCCTTGTCATTATGGAAGGTAGTTTGTTGCCGAGATTTTTGTTACTCGAATGGATGGTATCCTTGTCATTATGGAAGGTAGTCTGTTGTCGTGATTTTTGTTACTCCAATGCATGGTAGCCTTGTCATTATGGAAGGTAGTATGTTGTCGATATCTTTGTTACTACAGTGGATGGTAGCCTTGTCATTATGGAAGGTTGTATGTTTTCGAGATTTTTGTTAGTGCAATGAATGGTAGCCTTGTCATTATGGAAGGTAGTATGTTGTTGTGATTTCTGTTACTCCAGTGGATGGTAACCTTGTCATTATGGAAGGTAGTCTGTTGTCGAGATTTTTGTTACTACAATGGATGGTAGGCTTGTCATTATGGAAGGTAGTTTGTTGTCTAGATTTTTAATATTCTAATGGATGATGGCCTTGTCATTATGGAAGGTAGTCTGTTGTCATGATTTTTGTTACTCCAATGGATAGTAGCCTTGTCATTATGGAAGCTATTCTATTGTCGATATTTTTGTTACTACAATGGATGGTAGCCTTGTCATTATGGAAGGTAGTCTGTTTTTGAGATTTCTGTTACTGTAATGGATGGTAGCCTTGTCATTATGGAAGGTAGTCTGTTGTCTTGATTTTTGTCACTCCAATGGATGGTAGCCTTGTCATTATGAAAGGTTGTCTCTTGTGGAAATTTTTTTTTCTCCAATGTATGGTACCCTTGTCATTATGGAAGGTAGTCTGTTGCCGAGATTTTTGTTACTCGAATCGATGGTATCCTTGTCATTATGGAAGGTAGTCTGTTGTCTTGATTTTTGTTACTCCAATGCATGGTAGCCATGTCATTATGGAAGGTAGTATGTTGTCGATATCTTTGTTACTACAATGGATGGTAGCCTTGTCATTATGGAAGGTTGTATGTTTTCGAGATTTTTGTTAGTGCAATGAATGGTAGCCTTGTCATTATGGAAGGTAGTCTGTTGTTGTGATTTTTGTTACTCCAGTGGATGGTAACCTTGTCATTATGGAAGGTAGTTTGTTGTCGAGATTTTTGTTACTACAATGGATGGTAGGCTTGTCATTATGGAAGGTAGTTTGTTGTCTAGATTTTTAATATTCTAATGGATGATAGCCTTGTCATTATGGAAGGTAGTCTGTTGTCATGATTTTTGTTACTGCAATGGATAGTAGCCTTGTCATTATGGAAGCTATTCTATTGTCGAGATTTTTGTTACTACAATGGATGGTAGCCTTGTCATTATGGAAGGTAGTCTGTTTTCGAGATTTCTGTTACTGTAATGGATGGTAGCCTTGTCATTATGGAAGGTAGTATGTTGTCGATATCTTTGTTACTACAATGGATGGTAGCCTTGTCATTATGGAAGGTTGTCTGTTTTCGAGATTTTTGTTAGTGCAGTGAATGGTAGCCTTGTCATTATGGAAGGTAGTTTGTTGTTATGATTTCTGTTACTCCAGTGGATGGTAACCTTGTCATTATTGAAGGTAGTCTGTTGTCGAGATTTTTGTTACTACAATGGATGGTAGGCTTGTCATTATGGAAGGTAGTTTGTTTTCTAGATTTTTAATATTCTAATGGATGATAGCCTTGTCATTATGGAAGGTAGTCTGTTGTCATGATTTTTGTTACTCCAATGGATAGTAGCCTTGTCATTATGGAAGCTATTCTATTGTCGAGATTTTTGTTGCTACAATGGATGGTAGCCTTGTCATTATGGAAGGTAGTCTGTTTTCGAGATTTTTGTTACTGTAATGGATGGTAGCCTTGTCATTATGGAAGGTAGTCTGTTGTCGTGATTTTTGTCACTCCAATGGATGGTAGCCTTGTCATTATTGAAGGTTGTCTCTTGTGGAAATTTTTTTACTCCAATGTATGGTACCCTTTTCATTGTGGAAGGTAGTCTGTTGCCGAGATTTTTGTTACTCGAATGGATGGTATCCTTGTCATTATGGAAGGTAGTCTGTTGTCGTGATTTTTGTTACTCCAATGCATGGTAGCCTTGTCATTATGGAAGGTAGTATGTTGTCGATATCTTTGTTACTACAATGGATGGTAGCCTTGTCATTATGGAAGGTTGTATGTTTTCGAGATTTTTGTTAGTGCAGTGAATGGTAGCCTTGTCATTATGGAAGGTAGTTTGTTGTTATGATTTCTGTTACTCCAGTGGATGGTCACCTTGTCATTATTGAAGGTAGTCTGTTGTCGAGATTTTTGTTACTACAATGGATGGTAGGCTTGTCATTATGGAAGGTAGTTTGTTTTCTAGATTTTTAATATTCTAATGGATGATAGCCTTGTCATTATGGAAGGTAGTCTGTTGTCATGATTTTTGTTACTCCAATGGATAGTAGCCTTGTCATTATGGAAGCTATTCTATTGTCGAGATTTTTGTTGCTACAATGGATGGTAGCCTTGTCATTATGGAAGGTAGTCTGTTTTCGAGATTTTTGTTACTGTAATGGATGGTAGCCTTGTCATTATGGAAGGTAGTCTGTTGTCGTGATTTTTGTCACTCCAATGGATGGTAGCCTTGTCATTATGGAAGGTTGTCTCTTGTGGAAATTTTTTTTACTCCAATGTATGGTACCATTGTCATTATGGAAGGTAGTCTGTTGCCGAGATTTTTGTTACTCGAATGGATGGTATCCTTGTCATTATGGAAGGTAGTCTGTTGTCGTGATTTTTGTTACTCCAATGCATGGTATCCTTGTCATTATGGAAGGTAGTATGTTGTCGATATCTTGGTTACTACAATGGATGGTAGCCTTGTCATTATGGAAGGTTGTATGTTTTCGAGATTTTTGTTAGTGCAATGAATGGTAGCCTTGTCATTATGGAAGGCAGTCTGTTGTTGTGATTTCTGTTACTCCAGTGGATGGTATCCTTGTCATTATGGAAGGTAGTCTGTTGTCGAGATTTTTGTTACTACAATGGATGGTAGGCTTGTGATTATGGAAGGTAGTTTGTTGTCTAGATTTTTAATATTCTAATGGATGATAGCCTTGTCATTATGGAAGGTAGTCTGTTGTCATGATTTTTGTTACTCCAATGGATAGTAGCCTTGTCATTATGGAAGCTATCCTATTATCGAGATTTTTGTTACTACAATGGATTGTAGCCTTGTCATTATGGAAGGTAGTCTCTTGTCGATATCTTTGTTACTCCAATGGATGGTAGCCTTTTCATTATGCAAGGTAGTCTGTTGTCAAAATTTTAGTTACTCCAATGGATGGTAGCCTTGTCATTATGGAAGGTAGTCTGTTGTCGAGTATTTTCTTACTATAATGGATGGTAGGCTTGTCATTATGGAAGTTAGTTTGTTGTAGAGATTTTTAATATTCCAATGGATGGTAGCCTTGTCATTATAGAAGGTAGTCTATTGTCGTGATTTTTGTTACTCTAATAGATGGTAGACTTGTCATTATGGAAGCTATTCTATTGTCGAGATTTTTGTTACTACAATGGATTGTAGCCTTTTCATTATGGAAGGTAGTCTCTTATCGATATCTTTGTTACTCCAATGGATGGTAGCCTTGTCATTATGCAAGGTAGTCTATTGTCTAGATTTCAGTTACTCCAATGGATGGTAGCCTTGTCATTATGCAAGGTAGTCTGTTGTCGAGAATTTTCTTACTACAATGGATGGTAGGCTTGTCATTATGGAAGTTAGTCTGTTTTCTAGATTTTTAATATTACAATGGATGGTAGCCTTGTCATTATGGAAGGTAGTCTATTGTCGTAATTTTTGTTACTCCAATGGATGGTAGCCTTGTCATTATGGAAGCTATTCTATTGTCGAGATTTTTGTTACTACAATTGATGGTAGGCTTTTCGTTATGGAAGGTAGTCTCTTGTCGATAACTTTGTTACTCCAATGGATGGTAGCCTTGTCATTATGCAAGGTAGTTTGTTGTCGAGAATTTTCTTACTCCAATGGATGGTAGCCTTGTCATTATGGAAGGTAGTTTGTTGTCTAGATTTCAGTTACTCCAATGGATGGTAGACTTGTCATTATGGAAGGTAGTCTGTTGTCGAGATTTTTGTTACTCCATTGGATGGTAGCATTGTCATTATGGAAGGTAGTCTGTTATCGAGATTTTTGTTACTACAATGGATGGTAGGCTTGTCATTATGGAAGGTAGTCTGTTGTCGAAATTTTAAATATTCCAATGGATGGTAGCCTTGTCATTATGGAAGGTAGTCCGTTGTCGTGATTTTTGTTACTCCAATGGATGGTAGCCTTGTCATTATGGAAGATATTCTATTATCGAGATTTTTGTTACTACAATGGATTGTAGCCTTTTCATTATGGAAGGTATTCTCTTGTCGATAACTTTGTTACTCCAATGGATGGTAGCCTTGTCATTATGGAAGGTAGTCTGTTGTCTAGATTTCAGTTACTCCAACGGATGGTAGCCTTGTCATTATGGAAGGTAGTTTGTTGTCGATATTTTTGTTACTACAATTGATGGTAGGCTTGTCGTTATGGAAGGTAGTCTCTTGTCGAAATATTTGTTACTCCAATGGATGTTAGCCTTGTCATTAAGGACGGTAGTCTGTTGTTATGATTTTTGTTCCGCCAATGGATGGTAGACTTGTCATTATGGAACGTAGTCTATTGTCGAGATTTTTGTTACTCCATTGGATGGTAGCCTTGTCATTATGGAAGGTAGTGTGTTGTTGATATTTTTGTTATTCAAATGGATGGTCGCCTTGTCATTATGGAAGGTAGTCTGTTGTCATGATTTTTGTTACTCCAATGGATGGTAGCCTTGTCATCATGGAAGGTTTTCTCTTGTGGAAATTTTTTATACTCCCATGGATGGTACCCTTGTAATTATGGAAGGTAGTTTGTTGTCGAAATTTTTGTTACTCCAATGGATGGTAGCCTTGTCATGATGTAAGATATTCTATTGTCGATATTTTTATTACTCCATTGGATGGAAGCCTTGTCATTATGGAAGGTAGTCCGTGGTCGAGATTTTTGTTATTCCAATGGATGGTAGCCTTGTCATTATGGAAGGTAGTTTGTTGTCGTGATTTTTGTTACTCCAATGGATGGAAGCCTTGTCATTATGGAAGGTAGTATGCTGTCGATATCTTTGTTACTACAATGGATGGTAGCCTTGTCATTATGAAAGTCTGTCCAGAGTGAAAATGTTTTAATTCCATATATTTACCTTCAGAATGTAATTGTTTTATTGTGAACTTCTGATCAATCTTCTTTCAGAAAGATAGAACAAGCAGATTGTATCAGATGCAACTCTAAAGATCTGAGAGTCTAAGCTCAAAGACAGACGTGCTGATCACTACATCAAACAAGTGTCATCCAATCATCAGCAAATCTCTGAAGCAGAACGCGTGCACGCTTCTGAGAAGGCAAAGCGCTGATTGGTTGCATTGAGACACATGTCTGGTAACCGTTTTTAAGTATCTTTCTCAAATCCCCCAAAATCAGCAAGCATTTAATGAAAAGTAATCATGCTTTTAAAATGCAATCATGATTTTTCTCTTTCTTAAAAACATTTATTTTTTCAAAATATTCTGAAACTCTATTTAAACACATTAATCTCTAATTCTAATTCTTTACAGTTTCTCAAATACTCAAGCATTCTCTGCATTTTTCTGTGTTCATCTCTTGCAAAACCTCTTTTTCTCAGTTGCTTCTCAAAATCTTTTAGTGTGAACATGGAAACCTCCAGTAGTATTTCTGCAGGTCCTCAGAAGAAAGCATCATCTGAGCAGTATCAAGTGCCATTCAGAACACTCCTCACTCCTGTGAAGAATCTTGAAGTGCTTTCTGAATTAATCATTGATTTTGGAAGCTTGAAGGAGAACGGTTTTGACCTAACTGAAGAAGTTAGGGCACAGATGTGGGAAAGGTATTTTGACAGGTTGGTTGGACCAACATTCCCTATGTTAGTCAAGGAATTCTGGATTCATGCCAAGGCTTCAACACATCTAGTCACCTCCTTCGTTATGGGGAAGAAGATTGTGATCACTGAGGATCACATTGCAAGGTTAATCGGCTACAGTGGCGGTGGCGTCCGCTGTGTGGACATGGCTGAAAGATATGCTGACGTGGGCGTGATAGCTGCAAGGATTTTCACCCATGGGGTGCCCAGCAGCAAGATCAAAGATCTGAAGGATCACTACAGAGTTTGGGCTAAGATAATTCTGGGGTGCTTCAACCATAGGAAGCCAACTAGTTCACCTGATTACATAAATGTGGATCAGCAGTTTCTGATCTACTTTATTGACAGAAGGTAAAAATCAACCTGGCTCATTTTCTGTTCAACCACCTTAGAACAAGTGTGAAGGCAACCAGGGAAGAAGAAAGAACCAAGAGGGATTGGATACCCTTTGGAAGGTTGATATCAGATATTCTGACAGAGAATAGGCTGATAGAGCATCTGATAGAAGCTCAAGACCTAAGCACCATTGAACCAACAGTTGGGAAACCTCTGAACGCAAAGAACTTGAAGAAAATGAAGCTGATAGAGAATATCCAAAAGGAACCCAGAGCTACTCCTATTGCTGATATCACCAGCAGAAGAGTTCCTCTGAGTGACTTTCCTTTATTTTCTGAGATAGAATCTAAACCAGAGGTGGTTCTCAGATACTTGGATGCGTGCAAGGCAGATGGTACAGATCCAAATCTGATTATCAAAGCTCTGCATCAACCTCAGCAAGAAGTGACTCTGAAGAAGACGAAGAAGAGGAAGGCTCCTTCAGAAGGATCATCCCAACAGACACCCAAGAAAAGAGGTAATTTATCTGCTGCTTCTGTTTTAAATTCTTCTACTATTCCAGCATCTATTCCTCCTCAAACCTCTCATAGAATCTCAATCCCCATCCCTACCATAGATGAAACTGTACCAGAAGATGACCCTTCTGAGGCATTAAAACTCAGAAGACCCAGAACCAAACATCCCAAACCAACAATATCAACAACATCAGCAATTGACAAAGTGCTGTCTGACATTGATCAACCACAAATTAATCCTCCTCCACAACCAGAACAACAGCAATCTGCTGAACAACCAGAACAACAACAATCTGCTGAAGAACCAGAACAAGAACAACCACTCTCATCAATTCCAGAAGAACCCCCTATCCCTGAACAACCAGAAATTCCAACAACTTCTCCTCAACCAGCAATTCCGTCTCCCTCTCCTCAACCAGAAATTAATCCACCATCACCTCAACCTGAGTTTCATCACTCTGAAACTCCTTCTCCTCAACCATCTGAACCTCATTCACCTCAACCATCACCTCTGGCAATCCAGCTGCCAGGTGGAACAACAATCACCTTGGCACAATTGCCATCCTCACCAGAATCTACACCACCAAATACTCCCAAAACACCACCCAGTCCAATCATAATTTCTGATTCTGAAACTCCATCTCAAAAACAAACTGCTGCCAAGAAAACCTCTGAAAACCCCAGCAGGACCTTCATAGACTTAACCAGTCTTGACCGTCTTGCTGATCTGAAACAGAAAATAGCCATCCCTAAACCAAAACAACCAGATGTTGGCTCTGGTATTATGAATTTTGAAACAGGTGTGCAGCAATGGATTGCATCTTTAAAGCAAGTCTGTCCTGGAATGATTGACCCAGCTGCTTCTGATTAGCTCTGGTCACAATTCAGACTTTGGGTACGTGCTGAAGCCCTCAAGTTGCAGGATATCAACTATGAGCAGGCACAATAGAATTTCAGCAAGCTTCTGAATGAAGTTGGAAGTCAGCTTCTGAAAGAAGAAGTGCTCCCTCTGGACATTGAACCTTGGTCTGAGAAACAGCCAGCTTTAAAGGTGCAACCAGAAGAAGACAAGACCATTCAAGCTGAAGAAAGTCAAGCAGAAGATGTTGCAGAAAGCTCTTAGAAGCTTCCTGCTTCTGATGCTTCTCAAGCTGCCTTGGACAGGCAGACTCTGGAAGAACTAAAGCTGAATAACATGCGTTTGCAGCAGAGGATGGATGAAAACGACCAGAAGATGAAAGAAAGAATGGATTTGCAGGATAGCAAGATTGACACTGTTGTCAGCATGGTGCATAAGCAGAATGAGACTGCTGATCAGATCAAAGCCATGCTGGAGAACCTGTTCACACGCTTGCCTCCTCAACCTTAGTCTTTTTTTCATTCATTTCTTTTTCATGTTTTCTTTAATTTTCTGATGTACTATTTGAATATGTTTTGTACTATTTTAATGTTTTGATTCTGAACCTTTCAATATGACAAGTTTTTCTGATCTTAATTTTTTTAGCAATCACCTACACTTTTTGATTGCTGACAAAAAGGGGGAGAACAAGAATGATATTTTAAACAATAACGGCTAACTAGACATAAATTCTCAAACATTCTAACTCTATTACTTGAAATTTTTTTTTCTGTTTTGCTTAAAGTCTACAGGTACAAGGAAGCTCCTGGAAACTCTGAAGACTAGAAGCTCTGATCACTATGAAGCTCTGATCCGCTCTGATACTCTGATCCAAAGCAAAGCTCTGACAAGAAAAGCTCTGAAGCTCTTCTCTGACATGCTGATCTAAAGCTTCTGATAGTCAAAGACTCTGATACTCTGATGTTCAAAGAAAGGCAAAAAGATCTGATCCTGAAGAACACTTGTAATCAAAGGGAAGTAATAAACTCAGGGGGAGTATCTCTCAACTCTGATATCTTTTTACTCCTTATCTTTTTACCTCTTACTCTGATGCATCTTTCTGATACCTTTTCACGTTATTTTCATTTAAAAATATCTAGTTTTTGTCATCATCAAAAAGGGGGAGATTGTTAGAACAAAGTTTGAATCTACTACCCTATATTTAAGTTTTGATGATAACAAAGTGAAAAGATATATTATTTTATAAGATTCATGTATGAACTATCTGCTGCCTAAAATTATTATGTTGTGACTTGCAGATACTCTAATTGATATAAGCAAGATCACATCTAATCAGCATCAGAATTTGGTTCCTGACATCAGCATCAGAAGTTGCCATATCAGAATGTCAGAATCAAATGATCAACTCACGTACATGCTGAAGCCTGATGAACAAGACTGCGCTCAACACTCTGATAAAGAAACACAACAGTTCATCAGCAGCTAAGCAGAGTCAGAATGAGCCAAGCCAGAACTTACATTAAGTAAGCAACGATACTTTGCATTGAAAGCAAATTAATACCAACGGCCTCATTCTAGACAAGATCTGCTCGATAAGCAAAGTTTGTTATTTGCATTGAATCAAGAATATTGCATCCAACGTTCATCATCTCAGTGCTATATAAACAAGACTTTGAAGATTGAATTGGCTAATGCTCTCCAAATCTTTACACGCATAAAGCTGATCAAAATCTTCTTTCTCTCAGTTTTGCTAAACACTACACATTCTGATATTCTATCATTGTTTAGCAATCTAGTTTCTAAGCTTTAATTTGTGTATACGTCACAGTTGTGATACAGTTTTGTAGAAAAGATTCACACACTTAGATTTGATTTCTTTGTAAGAAAGTGTTTCCTTGACAAACCGGGTTGTGGTTTGCATCAAGAAGGCTTTAGCAGTTGTTAAAGCAGTCTGTAATATTCAGTTGAATATAGTGGATTAAGACCTCGTTGGAGAGAGGCGAAATCACCTTGACGGGTGGACTGGAGTAGTTTGAGATCAAACGAACCAGGATAAAAATAACTTGTTCATTGCATTAGATTTCAGTTTTACAATTCAACCCCCCCCCTTCTTGTGTTTTTCAATACTTCAATTGGCATCAGAGCTCCTGGTTCTGAGCTAAAACACTTAACCATGTCAGTACAAGATCCAGCGTCAGAAAAACACAATGGCAGGAAACAACTCTCACATCAACAATCACAACAATGAGGACAGAGACAGATTCAGCGGCAAACCTCCAGTCTTTGATGGAGAAAATTTTGATTACTGGAAAGACAGAATTGAAAGCTTCTTTCTGGCACATGATGCTGATTTGTGGGATATGGTGACAGATGGATACACGCACCCTGTGAATGCAAGCGGTCAGAAGATTGATAGAAAAACAATGTCTGACCAATAAAAGCGTGACTTCAAGAATCACCAAGGCCAGAACCATCCTCCTCAGCGCCATCTCCTATACTGAATACGAAAAGATCTCCAACAGAGACACAACAAAGAATATTTTTTGACTCACTCAGAATGACGCATGAGGGCAACGTTCAGGTCAAAGAAACTAAAGCTCTGGCGCTCATTCAGAAGTATGAGGCGTTCAAAATGGAAGAATCTGAATCCATTGAAATAATGTTCTCAAGATTCTAGATTCTGGTAGCTGGTCCAAGGTTCTGGACAAAGGATACTCTACTGCTGACCATGTCAAGAAAATCATCAGAAGTTTACCCAAGCAGTGGAGACCAATGGTTACAGCTCTGAAGCTTGCTAAAGATCTCAACAAAATCACTCTGGAGGAACTTATCAGCTCCCTCAGAAGTCATGAGATAGAGCTAGAAGCTGATGAGCCTCAGAAGCAAGGTAAGCCTTTAGCATTAAAATCTAACAAAAAATTTGAGTCTAAAGTTTTGCAGGTAGTTGAAGAAACATCTGATGGATCCTCATCAGAAGAAGACGAACTCTCCCTCCTCTCCAGAAGAGTAAATCAACTGTGGAAGCAAAGACAAAGGAAGTTTAGGAATCCCAGAAGATCTAATCAGAACGAGTCTTCTTCCAGATACAGAAGGACAAATTCTTCCTCTGGATACAGAAGATTTGAAGGCTCCTCCAGTAGCAAAAAGCCAAACACCAAGGACATCATCTGCTATGAGTGCATTGAGCAAGGACACTATAAGAGTGACTGCCTAAAGCTTCAGAGGGAAAAGCCCAAAAAGAAGTTTGGAAGAGAGAAGAAGAAAAGTCTCATGGCTACATGGGATGACTCTGACTCGTCTGAAGCTGACTCAGAATCAGATGATGAGAGGGCAAACATATCTCTCATGGCTAACATCTTAGAAGATAGTGAAGCTTCTGAATCAGACTCAGAATCAGATACTGAAGAGGTATTTCCTAACTTTGCTGTTAACTTTACAAAGGCTGAACTTGCTGAAAGCCTTAATGAGATTCTGGAACGGTATCAGCAAATTAGAGTTAAATTCAGAGACCTGAAAAGGAATCTTGAATCTGACTCTAATAAGACTGAGAGTCTCAAATTGGAGAATTCTGAGCTGAGAAATAAGATTTCAAAATTAGAAAATACTTTACAAAACTCTCAGAAGGAACCAATTTTTGAAACTCCCAGCAACGCTGATGAGATCATCAAGGAGTATGATCACAGTTTCCTGAAGTTCCTCGCTAAAAGCATAGATAGAAGAAAAATGGCTTCAATGATCTATGGAGTTAGCAGAAACGGCAGGAAAGGAATAGGATACCAAGGTAAGGTTCCTACACCAAAGAATGTCATGGACTTAACCATTAAACACACTCCTCTGAATTCACATTTTGTGTATGGTCACACACATGATATTAAATACACTAGCAGTAAGCACTCTGTGAAACCAAAATTCAACCAGAGTTTTGGTAAAACTAACAAATCAGGACCCAAGAAAATTTGGGTACCTAAGGATAAAATCATACATGTTGCAGATATCTTTAGCAGCAAGTCAGAAACACCAATCATGGTACTTGGACTCTAGCTACTCACGACACATGACGGGAAGAAGGCATATGTTCCAAAGCCTGGAACTTAAGCCAGGAGGCCACGTTGGCTTTGGAGACAATCAGAGGGGAAAGATAATTGGCTCTGGAACTGTAGGTAATGGAAATCTTTCCTCTATTAATAATGTTCTGCTAGTAGATGGATTGATGCATAATCTGTTATCCATAAGTCAATTAAGTGATAACAGTTATGATATAATCTTTAATCAAAAATCATGTAAAGCTGTTAGTCAGAAAGATGGGACTATCCTGTTTAATGGTAAGAGGAAAAACAACATTTACAAAATAAAACTTTCTGAACTAAAGAGTCAGAATGTAAAATGTCTTCTGTCTGTTAACAACGAGCAGTGGATCTGGCACAGAAGATTGGGGCATGTTAGTATGAGAAGAATATCTCAGATTAACAAACTTAATCTGGTCAGAGGACTTCCTAATTTGAAGTTCAATTCAGATGCTCTGTGTGAAGCATGTCAGAAAGGCAAGTTTGCAAAACCTTCTTTTAAATCCAAAAATGTTGTTTCTACCTCTAAGCCATTAGAACTTCTGCACATTGACTTATTTGGACCAGTTAAAACTGTTTCAGTCAGTGGTAAGAAGTATGGGTTAGTAATCGTAGATGACTATAGCATATGGACATGGGTAAAGTTCTTAAGACACAAGGACGAGTCACACTCTGTGTTTATTACCTTCTGTAACCAAGTTCAGAATGAAAAGGATCTTAGAATCGTTAAAGTCAGAAGTGATCATGGTGGAGAATTTGAAAACAAAGATTTTGAGTCATTCTTTAATGACAGAGGCATTCTGCATGATTTCTCTTGTCCTAGAACTCCCCAACAAAATGGAGTTGTAGAACGAAAGAACAGAACATTGCAAGAAATGGCCAGAACCATGATCAATGAGACAAACGTTGCTAAGACCTTCTGGGCAGAGGCAATAAACACAGCGTGCTACATTCATAATAGAATCTCAATAAGACCTATTCTGGAAAAGACTCCATATGAATTGTGGAAGAAAAGAAAGCCCAGCATTTCATATTTTCATCCATTTGGATGTACTTGCTTTATATTAAATACAAAGAATTATTTGAACAAGTTTGACTCTAAAGCACAGAAGTGTATTATGTTAGGATACTCTGAACGCTCAAGAGGGTACAGAGTATACAATACAGAAACACAGATTGTGGAAGAATCAATCAGTGTTCGTTTTTATGATAAGCTTGACTCTGAAAAGTCAAAGCAGAATGAAGTTTTTGCAGGTATGGAAATTGAATTTACAGGTTCTGAAGACAAGTCATCAGAAGCTCTTAATACAGACACTCCTTCAACGTCTGAAAGGAGCACTGCTACCAATCCTACAACAGCTGCTGATCAACCTCAGAAGAGATTACCCAGAAGCAGCTTGGATCACCCAGAAGAGACTATCTTAGGAAGAAAGGAAGATCCAATCAGAACAAGAGCAAGCTTCAGAAACTCTGAAGAAACTCTCATGGGACTTGTGTCTCTGATTGAACCTTCTTCTATTGATGAAGCACTTCTGGATAATGACTGGATTCTGGCAATACAAGAAGAGCTGAATCAATTCACCAGAAACGACGTATGGGATCTCGTTCCCAGACCAAAAGGATTTAACGTCATTGGAACAAGATGGGTGTTCAGAAACAAGCTAAATGAACAAGGTGAAGTCATCAGAAACAAGGCACGACTGGTTGCACAAGGTTATAGTCAGCAAGAGGGGATAGACTATACAGAAACCTTTGCCCCAGTCGCCAGGTTAGAATCTATCAGACTTTTAATTTCATTTGCTGTTAATAGAGGCATCACTCTGTATCAGATGGATGTCAAAAGTGCATTCTTAAATGGTTATATAGAAGAAGAAGTTTATGTACACCAACCTCCTGGTTTTGAAAATACAAAACATCCAGAACATGTTTTCAAACTAAAGAAGTCATTATATGGTCTGAAACAATATCCCAGAGCTTGGTATGAAAGGCTAAGTAACTTTCTGTTAGAAAATGAATTCACCAGAGGGAAAGTGGACAATACTCTATTCTGTAAATCAGTTAAGAATGACATCTTAGTCTGTCAAATTTATGTTGATGACATTATTTTTGGTTCTACTAATCCTTCTCTTGGAAGAAAATTTTCTAAGTGTATGCAGGCAGAATTTGAGATGAGCCTCATGGGGGAACTGGAATTCTTTCTAGGAATTCAGATCAATCAAACTCCAGAGGGAACTTACATTCATCAGAGCAAATACATCAGAGATCTTCTGAAGAAATTTGACCTCTCAGAATGTAAGCCATCAAAGATTTCAATGCATCCCACGTGCATTCTGGAAAGAGAAGAGGTAAGCAAAAATGTAGAACATAAAGTCTACAGAGGTATGATTGGTTCTCTCCTCTATCTAACTGCTTCAAGACCTGACATATTATTCAGTGTTTGTATCTGTGCTAGATTCCAATCAGATCCTAGAGAATCTCACTTAACAGTTGTTAAGCGAATTTTCAAGTTTCTGAAAGGTACTACTAATCTGGGTTTGTTTTATAGAAAATCTAGTCATTACAGCTTAGTAGGCTACTGCGATGCTGATTTTGCTGGAGACAGAGTGGAACTTAAAAGTACTTCTGGAAGCTGCCAGTTTCTGGGAGAAAATCTGATCTCTTGGTCCAGCAAAAGGCAATCAACAATTGCGCTATCAACAACAGAAGCTGAGTACATAGCAGCAGCAGGATGTAGCACACAAATGCTCTGGATGAAAAGTCAGCTTGAAGACTTCCAGATTTTTGAGAGTAACATTCCTATACTCTGTGATAATACTTCTGCTATTTGCTTAAGTAAGAACCCCATTTTACATTCTAGAGCTAAGCATATAGAAATAAAACATCACTTCATTAGGGACTATATTCAGAAAGGAATTTTGAACTTAAAATTTATAGATACAGACCATCAATGGGCTGATATCTTTACTAAACCCCTTTCAGAAGATAGGTTTAATTTCATTCTGAAACATCACAGCATGAAAGTCTGTCCAGAGTGAAAATGTTTTAATTCCATATATTTACCTTCAGAATGTAATTGTTTTATTGTGAACTTCTGATCAATCTTCTTTCAGAAAGATAGAACATGCAGATTGTATCAGATGCAAGTCTAAAGATCTGAGAGTCTAAGCTCAAAGACAGACGTGCTGATCACTACATCAAACAAGTGTCATCCAATCATCAGCAAATCTCTGAAGCAGAACGCGTGCACACTTCTGAGAAGGCAAAGCGCTGATTGGGTGCATTGAGACACATGTCTGGTAACCGTTTTTCAGTATCTTTCTCAAATCCCCCAAAATCAGCAAGCATTTAATGAAAAGTAATCATGCTTTTAAAATGCAATCATGATTTTTCTCTTTCTTAAAAACGTTTATTTTTTCAAAATATTCTGAAACTCTATTTAAACACATTAATCTCTAATTCTAATTCTTTACAGTTTCTCAAATACTCAAGCATTCTCTGCATTTTTCTGTGTTCATCTCTTGCAAAACCTCTTTTTCTCAATTGCTTCTCAAAATCTTTTAGTGTGAACATGGCAACCTCCAGCAGTGCTTCTGCAGGTCCTCAGAAGAAAGCATCATCTGAGCAGTATCAAGTGCCATTCAGAACACTCCTCACTCCTGTGAAGAATCTTGAAGTGCTTTCTGAATTAATCATTGATTTTGGAAGCTTGAAGGAGAACGGTTTTGACCTAACTGAAGAAGTTAGGGCACAGATGTGGGAAAGGTATTTTGACAGGTTGGTTGGACCAATATTCCCTATGTTAGTCAAGGAATTCTGGATTCATGCCAAGGCTTCAACACATCTAGTCACCTCCTTCGTTATGGGGAAGAAGATTGTGATCACTGAGGATCACATTGCAAGGTTAATCAGCTACAGTGGCGGTGGCGTCCGCTGTGTGGACATGGCTGAAAGATGTGCTGACGTGGGCGTGATAGCTGCAAGGATTTTCACCCATGGGGTGCCCAGCAGCAAGATCAAAGATCTGAAGGATCACTACAGAGTTTGGGCTAAGATAATTCTGGGGTGCTTCAACCATAGGAAGCCAACTAGTTCACCTGATTACATAAATGTGGATCAACAGTTTCTGATCTACTTTATTGATCAGAAGGTAAAAATCAACCTGGCTCATTTTCTGTTCAACCACCTCAGAACAAGTGTGAAGGAAACCAGGGAAGAAGAAAGAACAAAGAGGGATTGGATACCCTTTGGAAGGTTGATATCAGATATTCTGACAGAGAATAGGCTGATAGAGCATCTGATAGAAGCTCAAGAGCTAAGCACCATTGAACCAACAGTTGGGAAACCTCTGAACACAAAGAACTTGAAGAAAATGAAGCTGATAGAGAATATCCAAAAGGAACCCAGAGCTACTCCTATTGCTGATATCACCAGCAGAAGAGTTGCTCTGAGTGACTTTCCTTTATTTTCTGAGATAAAATCTAAACCAGAGGTGGTTCTCAGATACTTGGATGCGTGCAAGGCAGATGGTATAGATCCAAATCTGATTATCAAAGCTCTGCATCAACCTCAGCAAGAAGTGACTCTGAAGAAGACGAAGAAGAGGAAGGCTCCTTCAGAAGGATCATCCCAGCAGACACCCAAGAAAAGAGGTAATTTATCTGCTGCTTCTGTTTTAAATTCTTCTACTATTTCAGCATTTATTCCTCCTCAAACCTCTCATAGAATCTCAATCCCCATCCCTACCATAGATGAAACTGTACCAGAAGATGACCCTTCTGAGGCATTAAAACTCAGAAGACCCAGAACCAAACATCCCAAACCAACAATCTCAACAACATCAGCAATTGACGAAGTGCTGTCTGACATTGATCAACACACTTCTGATCAACCAAACTCTGAACCACAAATTGTTCCTCCTCCACAACCAGAACAACAGCAATCTGCTGAACAACCAGAACAACAGCAATCTGCTGAAGAACCAGAACAACAACAACCACTCTCATCAGTTCCAAAAGAACCCCCTATCCCTAAACAACCAGAAATTCCAACAACTTCTCCTCAACCAGCAATTCCGTCTCCCTCTCCTCAACCAGAAATTAATCCACCATCACCTCAACCTGAGTTTCATCACTCTGAAACTCCTTCTCCTCAACCATCTAAACCTCATTCACCTCAACCATCACCTCTGGCAATCCAGCTGCCAGGTGGAACAACAATCACCTTGGCACAATTGCCATCCTCACCAGAATCTACACCACCAAATACTCCCAAAACACCACCCAGTCCAATTATAATTTCTGATTCTGAAACTCCATCTCCAAAACAAACTGCTGCCAAGAAAACCTCTAAAAACCCCAGCAGGACCTTCATAGACTTAACCAGTCTTGACCGTCTTGCTGATCCTAAATATAAAATAGCCATCCCTAAACCAAAACAACTAGATGTTGGCTCTGGTATTATGAATTTTGAAACAGGTGTGCAGCAATGGATTGCGTCTTTGAAGCAAGTCTGTCTTGGAATGATTGACCCAGCTGCTTCTGATCAGCTCTGGTCACAATTCAGACTTTGGGTACGTGCTGAAGCCCTCAAGTTGTAGGATATCAACTATGAGCAGGCACAACAGAATTTCAGCAAGCTTCTGAATGAAGTTGGAAGTCAGCTTCTGAAAGAAGACGTGCTCCCTCTGGACAGTGAACCTTGGTCTGAGAAACAGCCAGCTTCAATGGTACAACCAGAAGAAGACAAGACCATTCAAGCTGAAGAAAGTCAAGCAGAAGATGTTGCAGAAAGCTCTCAGAAGCTTCCTGCTTCTGATGCTTCTCAAGCTGCCTTGGACAGGAAGACTCTAGAAGAACTAAAGCTGAATGACATGCGTCTGCAGCAGTGGATGGATGAAAACGACCAGAAGATGAAAGAAAGAATGGATGTGCAGGATAGCAAGATTGACACTGTTGTCAGCATGGTGCATAAGCAGAATGAGACTACTGATCAGATCAAAGCCATGCTGGAGAACCTGTTCACACGCTTGCCTCCTCAACCTTAGTCTTTTTTTCATTCATGTCTTTTTCATGTTTTCTTTAATTTTCTGATGTAATATTTGAATATGTTTTGTACTATTTTAATGTTTTGATTCTGAACCTTTCAATATGACAAGTTTTTCTGATCTTAATTGTTTTAGCACTCACCTACACTTTTTGATTGCTGACAAAAAGGGGGAGAACAAGAATGATATTTTAAACAATAACGGCTAACTAGACATAAATTCTCAAACATTCTAACTCTATTACTTTAAAATGTTTTTTCTATTTTTCTTAAAGTCTACAGGTACAAGGAAGCTCCTGGACACTCTGAAGACTAGAAGCTCTGATCACTATGAAGCTCTGATCCGCTCTGATACTCTGATCCAAAGCAAAGCTCTGACAAGAAAAGCTCTGAAGCTCTGCTCTGACATGCTGATCTAAAGCTTCTGATAGTCAAAGACTCTGATACTCTGATGTTCAAAGAAAGGCAAAAAGATCTGATCCTGAAGAACACTTGTAATCAAAGGGAAGTAATAAACTCAGGGGGAGTATCTCTCAACTCTGATATCTTTTTACTCCTTATCTTTTTACCTCTTACTCTGATGCATCTTTCTGATACCTTTTCATGTTATTTTCATTTAAAAATATCTAGTTTTTGTCATCATCAAAAAGGGGGAGATTGTTAGAACAAAGTTTGAATCTACTACCCTATATTTAAGTTTTGATGATAACAAAGTGAAAAGATATATTATTTTATAAGATTCATGTATGAACTATCTGCTGCCTAAAATTATTATGTTCTGACTTGCAGATACTCTGATTGATATAAGCAAGATCACATCTAATCAGCATCAGAATTTGGTTCCTGACATCAGCATCAGAAGTTGCCATATCAGAATGTCAGAATCAGATGATCAACTCACGTACATGCTGAAGCCTGATGAACAAGACTGCGCTCAACACTCTGATAAAGAAACACAACAGTTCATCAGCAGCTAAGCAGAGTCAGAATGAGCCAAGCCAGAACTTGCATTAAGTAAGTAACGGTACTGTGCATTAAAAGCAAATTAATA
Source organism: Vicia faba (assembly GCA_948472305.1). Taxonomy (NCBI): domain Eukaryota; kingdom Viridiplantae; phylum Streptophyta; class Magnoliopsida; order Fabales; family Fabaceae; genus Vicia; species Vicia faba. The sequence goes on from OX451741.1 coordinate 663,697,816, forward strand.
CCAACGGCCTCATTCTAGACAAGATCTGCTCGATAAGGAAAGTTTGTTATTAGCATTGAATCAAGAATATTGCATCCAACGTTCATCATCTCAGTGCTATATAAACAAGACTTTGAAGATTGAATTGGCTAATGCTCTCCAAATCTTTACACGCATAAAGCTGATCAAAATCTTCTTTCTCTCAGTTTTGCTAAACACTACACATTCTGATATTCTATCATTGTTTAGCAATCTAGTTTCTAAGCTTTAATTTGTGTATACATCACAGTTGTGATACAGTTTTGTATAAAACATTCACACACTTAGATTTGATTTCTTTGTAAGAAAGTGTTTCCTTGACAAACCGGGTTGTGGTTTGCATCAAGAAGGCTTTAGCAGTTGTTAAAGCAGTCTGTAATATTCAGTTGAATATAGTGGATTAAGACCTCGTTGGAGAGAGGCGAAATCACCTTGACGGGTGGACTGGAGTAGTTTGAGATCAAGTGAACCAGGATAAAAATAACTTGTTCATTGCATTAGATTTCAGTTTTACAATTCAACCCCCCTTTCTTGTGTTTTTCACTACTTCAATTATGGAAGGTAGTAAGTTGTCGAGATTTTTGTTACTCCAATGGATGGTAGCCTTGTCATTTCGGAAGGTAGTCTGTTGTCGAGATTTTTGTTACTACAATGGATGGTAGGCTTGTCATTATGGAAGGTAGTTTGTTGTCGAGATTTTTAATATTCCAATGGAAGGTAGCCTTGTCATTATGAAAGGTAGTCTATTGTCGTGATTTTTGTTACTCCAATGGAAGGTAGCCTTGTCATTATGGAAGCTATTCTATTGTCGAGATTTTTGTTACTACAATGGATGGTAGCCTTATCATTATGGAAGGTAGTCTGTTGTCGAGATTTTTGTTACTGCAATGGATGGTAGCCTTGTCATTATGGAAGGTTGTCTGTTGTGGAGATTTTTGTTACTGCAATAGATGGTAGCCTTGTCATTATGGAAGGTAGTATGTTGTTGTGATTTCTGTTACTCCAATGGATGATAGCCTTGACATTATGGAAGGTAGTCTGTTGTCGAGTTTTTTGTTACTCCAATGGATGGTAGCCTTTTCATTTTGGAAGGTAGTCTGTTGTGGAGATTTTTGTTACTGCAATAGATAGTAGCCTTGTCATTATGGAAGGTAGTATGTTGTTGTGATTTCTGTTACTCCAATGGATGATAGCCTTGACATTATGGAAGGTAGTCTGTTGTCGAGTTTTTTGTTACTCCAATGGATGGTAGCCTTTTCATTTTGGAAGGTAGTCTGTTGTTGAGATTTTTGTTACTACAATGGATGGTGGGCTTGTCATTATGGAAGGTAGTCTGTTGTCGAGATTTTTAATATTCCATTGGAAGGTAGCCTTGTCATTATGGAAGGTAGTCTATTGTCGTGATTTTTGTTACTCCAATGGATGGTAGCCTTGTCATTATGGAAGCTATTCTATTGTCGAGATTTTTGTTACTACAATGGATGGTAGCCTTGTCATTATGGAAGGTAGTCTGTTTTCGAGATTTTTGTTACTGTAATGGATGGTAGCCTTGTCATTATGGAAGGTAGTATGTTGTCGTGATTTTTGTCACTCCAATGGATGGTAGCCTTGTCATTATGGAAGGTTGTCTCTTGTGGAAATTTTGTTTACTCCAATGTATGGTACCCTTGTCATTATGGAAGGTAGATTGTTGCCGAGATATTTGTTACTCGAATGGATGGTATCCTTGTCATTATGGAAGGTAGTCTGTTGTAGTGATTTTTGTTACTCCAATGCATGGTAGCCTTGTCTTTATGGAAGGTAGTATGTTGTCGATATCTTTGTTACTATAATGGATGGTAGCCTTGTCATTATGGAAGGTTGTATGTTGTCTAGATTTTTATTAGTGCAATGAATGGTAGCCTTGTCATTATGGAAGGAAGTCTGTTGTCGAGATTTCTGTTACTCCAGTGGATGGTAGCCTTGTCATTATGGAAGGTAGTCTGTTGTCGAGAATTTTGTTACTACAATGGATGGTAGGCTTGTCATTATGGAAGTTAATCTGTTGTCGAGATTTTTAATATTCCAATGGATGGTAGCCTTGTCATTATGAAAGGTAGTCTATTGTCGTGATTTTTGTTACTCCAACAGATGGTAGCCTTGTCATTATGGAAGATATTCTATTATCGAGATTTTTGTTACTACAATGGATTGTAGCCTTGTCATTATGGAAGGACGTCTCTTATCGATATCTTTGTTACTCCAATGGATGGTAGCCTTGTCATTATGCAAGGTAGTCTATTGTCTAGATTTCAGTTATTCCAATGGATGGTAGCCTTGTTATTAGGGAAGGTAGTCTGTTGTCGATATTTTTGTTACTCCAATGGATGGTAGACTTGTCATTATTGAAGGTAGTCTGTTGTCGAGAATTTTCTTACTACAATGGACGGTAGGCTTGTCATTATGGAAGTTAGTATGTTGTCGAGATTTTTAATATTCCAATGGATGGTAGCCTTGTCATTATGGAAGGTAGTCTATTGTCGTGATTTTTGTTACTCCAATGGATGGTAGTCTTGCCATTATGGAAGTTATTCTATTGTCGAGATTTTTGTTACTACATTGGATGGTAGGCTTGTCGTTATGGAAGGTAGTCTCTTGTCGATATCTTTGTTACTCCAATGGATGGTAGCCTTGTCATTATGGAAGGTAGTCTATTGTCGAGATTTTTGTTACTGCAATGGATGCTAGCCTTGTCATTATGGAAGGTAGTCTGTTGTCGTGATTTTTGTTACTCCAGTGGATGGTATCCTTGTCATTATGGAAGGTTGTCTCTTGTGGAAATTTTTTTACTCCAATGTATGGTACCCTTGTCATTATGGAAGGTAGTCTGTTGTCGAGATTTTTGTTACTCCAATGGATGGTAGCCTTGTCATTATGGAAGGTAGTCTGTTGTCATGATTTTTGTTACTCCAATGCATGGTAGCCTTGTCATTATGGAAGGTAGTATGTTGTCGATATCTTTGTGACTACAATGGATGGTAGCCTTGTCATTATGGAAGGTTGTATGTTTTCGAGATTTTTGTTAGTGTAATGAATGGTAGCCTTGTCATTATGGAAGGCAGTCTATTGTTGTGATTTCTGTTACTCCAGTGGATGGTAACCTTGTCATTATGGAAGGTAGTCTGTTGTCGAGATTTTTGTTACTACAATGGTTGGTAGGCTTGTCATTATGGAAAGTAGTTTGTTGTCGAGATTTTTAATATTCTAATGGATGATAGCCTTGTCATTATGGAAGGTAGTCTGTTGTCATGATTTTTGTTACTCCAATGGATAGTAGCCTTGTCATTATGGAAGCTATCCTATTATCGAGATTTTTGTTACTACAATGGATTGTAGCCTTGTCATTATGGAAGGAAGTCTCTTGTCGATATCATTGTTACTCCAATGGATGGTAGCCTTGTCATTATGCAAGGTAGTTTATTGTCTAGATATTTAGTTACTCCAATGGATGGTAGCCTTGTCATTAGGGAAGGTAGTCTGTTGTCGAGATTTTTGTTACTCCAATGGATGGTAGCCTTGTAATTATGGAAGGTAGTCTGTTGTCGAGAATATTCTTACTACAGTGGATGGTAGGCTTGTCATTATGGAAGTTAATCTGTTGTCGAGATTTTTAATATTCCAATGGATGGTAGCCTTGTCATTATGGAAGCTATTCTATTGTCGAGATTTTTGTTACTACAATGGATGGTAGGCTTGTCGTTATGGAAGGTAGTCTCTTATCGATATCTTTGTTACCCCATTGGATGGTAGCCTTGTCATTATGGAAGGTAGTCTGTTGTCGAGATTTCAGTTACTCCAATGGATGGTAGCCTTGTCATTAATGAAGGTAGTCTGTTGTCGAGAATTTTATTACTACAATGGATGGTAGGCTTGTCATTATGGAAGGTAGTCTGTTGTCATGATTTTTGTTACTCCAATGGATAGTAGCCTTGTCATTATGCAAGCTATCCTATTTTCTAGATTTTTATTACTACAATGGATTGTAGCCTTGTCATTATGGAAGGTAGTCTCTTGTCGATATCTTTGTTACTCTAATGGATGGTAGCCTTGTCATTATGCAAGGTAGTTTGTTGTCTAGATTTTAGTTACTCCAATGGATTGTAGCCTTGTCATTATGGAAGGTAGTCTGTTGTCGAGATTTTTGTTACTCCAATGGATGGTAGGCTTGTCATTTTGGAAGGTAGTCTGTTGTCAAGATTTTTAATATTCCAATGGAAGGTAGCCTTGTCATTATGGAAGGTAGTCTATTGTCGTGATTTTTGTTACTCCAATGGATGTAGCCTTGTCATTATGGAAGCTATTCTATTGTCGAGATTTTTGTTACTACAATGGATGGTAGCCTTGTCATTATGGAAGGTAGTCTGTTTTCGAGATTTTTAATAGTGTAATGGATGGTAGCCTTGTCATTATGGAAGGTAGTCTATTGTCGTGATTTTTGTCACTCCAATGGATGGTAGCCTTGTCATTATGGAAGGTTGTCTCTTGTGGAAATTTTTTTTACTCCAATGCATGGTACCCTTGTCATTATGGAAGGTAGTCTGTTGCCGAGATTTTTGTTACTCGAATGGATGGTATCCTTGTCATTATGGAAGGTAGTCTATTGTCGTGATTTTTGTTACTCCAATGCATGGTAGCCTTGTCATTATGGAAGGTAGTATGTTGTCGATATCTTTGTTACTACAATGGATGGTAGCCTTCTCATTATGGATGGTTGTATGTTTTTGAGATTTTTGTTAGTGCAATGAATGGTAGCCTTGTCATTATGGAAGGTAGTCTGTTGTTGTGATTTTTGTTACTCCAGTGGATGGTAACCTTGTCATTATGGAAGGTAGTCTGTTGTCGAGATTTTTGTTACTACAATGGATGGTAGGCTTGTCATTATGGAAGGTAGTTTGTTGTCTAGATTTTTAATATTCTAATGGATGATAGCCTTGTCATTATGGAAGGTAGTATGTTGTCATGATTTTTTTTACTCCAATGGATAGTAGCCTTGTCATTATGGAAGCTATCCTATTATCGAGATTTTTGTTACTACAATGGATTGTAGCCTTGTCATTATGGAAGGTAGTCTCTTATCGATATCTTTGTTACTCCAATGGATGGTAGCCTTGTCATTATGCAAGGTAGTCTGTTGTCTAGATTTCAGTTACTCCAATTGATGGTAGCCTTGTTATTAGGGAAGGTAGTCTGTTGTCGAGATTTTTGTTACTCCAATGGATGGTTGCCTTGTCATTATGGAAGGTAGTCTGTTGTCGAGAATTTTATTACTACAATGGATGGTAGGCTTGTCATTATGGAAGTTAGTCTGTTTTCGAGATTTTTAATATTCCAATGGATGGTAGCCTTGTCATTATGGAAGGTAGCTTATTGTCGTGATTTTTGTTACACCAATGGATGGTAGCGTTGTCATTATGGAAGCTATTCTATTGTCGAGATTTTAGTTACTACAATGGATGGTAGCTTTGTCATTACGGAAGGTAGTCTATTTTCGAGATTTTTGTTAGTGTAATGGATGGTAGCCTTGTCATTATGGAAGGTAGTCTGTTGTCGTGATTTTTGTCACTCCAATGGATGGTAGCCTTGTCATTATGGAAGGTTGTCTCTTGTGGAAATTTTTTTTACTCCAATGCATGGTACCCTTGTCATTATGGAAGGTAGTCTGTTGCCGAGATTTTTGTTACTCGAATGGATGGTATCCTTGTCATTATGGAAGGTAGTCTGTTGTCGTGATTTTTGTTACTCCAATGCATGGTAGCCTTGTCATTATGGAAGGTAGTATGTTGTCGATATCTTTGTTACTACAATGGATGGTAGCCTTGTCATTATGGAAGGTTGTATGTTTTCTAGATTTTTGTTAGTGCAATGAATGGTAGCCTTGTCATTACGGAAGGTAGTCTGTTGTTGTGATTTCTGTTACTCTAGTGGATGGTAACCTTGTCATTATGGAAGGTAGTCTGTTGTCGAGATTTTTGTTACTACAATGGATGGAAGGCTTTTCATTATGGAAGGTAGTTTGTTGTCTAGATTTTTAATATTCTAATGGATGATAGCCTTGTCATTATGGAAGGTTGTCTGTTGTCATGATTTTTGTTACTCCAATGGATAGTAGCCTTGTCATTATGGAAGCTATCCTATTATTGAGATTTTTGTTACTACAATGGATTGTAGCCTTGTCATTATGGAAGGAAGTCTCATGTCGATATCTTTGTTACTCCAATGGATGGTAGCCTTGTCATTATGCAAGGTAGTTTGTTGCCTAGATATTTAGTTACTCCAATGGATGGTAGCCTTGTCATTAGGGAAGGTAGTCTGTTGTCGAGATTTTTGTTACTCCAATGGATGGTAGCCTTGTAATTATGGAAAGTAGTCTGTTGTCGAGAATATTCTTACTACAATGGATGGTAGGCTTGTCATTATGGAAGTTAATCTGTTGTCGAGATTTTTAATATTCCAATGGATGGTAGCCTTGTCATTATGAAAGGTAGTCTATTGTCGTGATTTTTGTTACTCCAACGGATGGTAGCCTTGTCATTATGGAAGCTATTCTATTGTCGAGATTTTTGTTACTACAATGGATTGAAGCCTTGTCATTATGGAAGGTAGTCTCTTATCGATATCTTTGTTACTCCAATAGATGGTAGCATTGTTATTAAGGAAGGTAGTCTGTTGTCGAGATTTTTGTTACTCCAATGGATGGTAGCCTTGTCATTATGGAAGGTAGTCTGTTGTCGAGAATTTTCTTACTACAATGGATGGTAGGCTTGTCATTATGGAAGTTAGTCTGTTGTCGAGATTTTTAATATTCCAATGGATGGTAGCCTTGTCATTATGGAAGGTAGTCTATTGTCGTGATTTTTGTTACTCCAATGGATGGTAATCTTGTCATTATGGAAGCTATTCTATTGTCGAGATTTTTGTTACTACAATGGATGGTAGGCTTGTCGTTATGGAAGGTAGTCTCTTGTCGATATCTTTGTTACTCCAATGGATGGTAGCCTTGTCATTATGGAAGGTAGTCTGTTGTCGAGATTTCAGTTACTCCAATGGATGGTAGCCTTGTCATTATGGAAGGTAGTCTGTTGTCGATATTTTTGTTACTCCAATGGATGGTAGCCTTGTCATTAATGAAGGTAGTCTGTTGTCGAGAATTTTATTACTACAATGGATGGTAGGCTTGTCATTATGGAAGTTAGTCTGTTGTCGAGATTTTTAATATTCCAATGGATGGTAGCCTTGACGTTATGGAAGGTAGTCTATTGTCGTGATTTTTGTTACTCCAATGGATGGTAGTCTTGTCATTATGGAAGTTATTCTATTGTTGAGATTTTTGTTACTACAATGGATGGTAGGCTTGTCGTTATGGAAGGTAGTCTCTTGTCGATATCTTTGTTACTCTAATGGATGGTAGCCTTGTCATTATGGAAGCTATTCTATTGTCGAGATTTTTGTTACTACAATTTATGGTAGGCTTGTCATAATGGAAGGTAGTCTATTGTCGTGATTTTTGTTACTCCAATGGATGGTAGCCTTGTCATTATGGAAGGTTGTCTCTTGTGGAAATTTTTTTACTCCAATGTATGGTACCCTTGTCATTATGGAAGGTAGTCTATTGTCGAGATTTTTGTTACTCCAATGGATGGTAGCCTTGTCATTATGGAAGGTAGTCTGTTGTCGTGATTTTTGTTACTCCAATGCATGGTAGCCTTGTCATTATGGAAGGTAGTATGTTGTCGATATCTTTGTTACTACAATGGATGGTAGCCTTGTCATTATGGAAGATTGTATGTTTTCTAGATTTTTGTTAGTGCAATGAATGGTAGCCTTGTCATTATGGAAGGTAGTCTTTTGTTGTGATTTCTGTTACTCTAGTGGATGGTAACCTTGTCATTATGGAAGGTAGTCTGTTGTCGAGATTTTTGTTACTACAATGGATGGTAGGCTTATCATTATGGAAGGTAGTTTGTTGTCTAGATTTTTAATATTCTAATGGATGATAGCCTTGTCATTATGGAAGGTAGTCTGTTGTCATGATTTTTGTTACTCCAATGGATAGTAGCCTTGTCATTATGGAAGCTATCCTATTTTCGAGATTTTTATTACTACAATGGATTGTAGCCTTGTCATTATGGAAGGTAGTCTCTTGTCGATATCTTTGTTACTCCAATGGATGGTAGCCTTGTCATTATGCAAGGTAGTCTGTTGTCTAGATTTTAGTTAATCCAATGGATTGTAGCCTTGTCATTATGGAAGGTAGTCTGTTGTCGAGATTTTTGTTACTCCAATGGATGGTAGGCTTGTCATTATGGAAAATAGTCTGTTGTCAAGATTTTTAATATTCCAATGGAAGGTAGCCTTGTCATTATGGAAGGTAGTCTATTGTCGTGATTTTTGTTACTCCAATGGATGGTAGCCTTGTCATTATGGAAGCTATTCTATTGTCGAGATTTTTGTTACTACAATGGATGGTAGCCTTGTCATTATGGAAGGTAGTCTGTTTTCGAGATTTTTGTTAGTGTAATGGATGGTAGCCTTGTCATTATGGAAGGTAGTCTGTTGTCGTTATTTTTGTCACTCCAATGGATGGTAGCCTTGTCATTATGGAAGGTTGTCTCTTGTGGAAATTTTTTTTACTCCAATGCATGGTACCCTTGTCATTATGGAAGGTAGTCTGTTACCGAGATTTTTGTTACTCGAATGGATGGTATCCTTGTCATTATGGAAGGTAGTCTGTTGTCGTGATTTTTGTTACTCCAATGCATGGTAGCCTTGTCATTATGGAAGGTAGTATGTTGTCGATATCTTTGTTACTACAATGGATGGTAGCATTCTCATTATGGAAGGTTCTATGTTTTCGAGATTTTTGTTAGTGCAATGAATGGTAGCCTTGTCATTATGGAAGGTAATCTGTTGTTGTGATTTTTGTTACTCCAGTGGATGGTAACCTTGTCATTATGGAAGGTAGTCTGTTGTCGAGATTTTTGTTACTACAATGGATGGTAGGCTTGTCATTATGGAAGGTAGTTTGTTGTCTAGATTTTTAATATTCTAATGGATGATAGCCTTGTCATTATGGAAGGTAGTCTGTTGTCATGATTTTTGTTACTCCAATGGATAGTAGCCTTGTCATTATGGAAGCTATCCTATTATCGAGATTTTTATTACTACAATGGATTGTAGCCTTGTCATTATGGAAGGTAGTCTCTTGTCGATATCTTTGTTACTCCAATGGATGGTAGCCTTGTCATCATGCAAGGTAGTCTGTTGTCTAGATTTTAGTTACTCCAATGGATTGTAGCCTTGTCATTATGGAAGGTAGTCTGTTGTCGAGATTTTTGTTACTCCAATGGATGGTAGGCTTGTCATTATGGAAGGTAGTCTGTTGTCAAGATTTTTAATATTCCAATGGAAGGTAGCCTTGTCATTATGGAAGGTAGTCTATTGTCGTGATTTTTGTTACTCCAATGGATGGTAGCCTTGTCATTATGGAAGCTATTCTATTGTCGAGATTTTTGTTACTACAATGGATGGTAGCCTTGTCATTATGGAAGGTAGTCTGTTTTCGAGATTTTTGTTAGTGTAATGGATGGTAGCCTTGTCATTATGGAAGGTAGTTTGTTTTCGAGATTTTTGTTACTGTAATGGATGGTAGCCTTGTCATTATGGAAGATAGTCTGTTGTCGTGATTTTTGTCACTCCAATGGATGGTAGCCTTGTCATTATGGAAGGTTGTCTCTTGTGGAAATTTTTTTTACTCCAACGCATGGTACCTTGTCATTATGGAAGGTAGTCTGTTGCCGATATTTTTGTTACTCGAATGGATGGTATCCTTGTCATTATGGAATGTAGTCTGTTGTCGTGATTTTTGTTACTCCAATGCATGGTAGCCTTGTCATTATGGAAGGTAGTATGTTGTCGATATCTTTGTTACTACAATGGATGGTAGCCTTCTCATTATGGAAGGTTGTATGTTTTCGAGATTTTTGTTAGTGCAATGAATGGTAGCCTTGTCATTATGGAAGGTAGTCTGTTGTTGTGATTTCTGTTACTCCAGTGGATGGTAACCTTGTCATTATGGAAGGTAGTCTGTTGTCGAGATTTTCTTACTACAATGGATGGTAGGCTTGTCATTATGGAAGTTAGTCTGTTGTAGAGATTTTTAATATTCCAATGGATGGTAGCCTTGTTATTATAGAAGGTAGTCTATTGTCGTGATTTTTGTTACTCTAACAGATGGTAGCCTTGTCATTATGGAAGCTATTCTATTGTCGAGATTTTTGTTACTACAATGGATTGTAGCCTTTTCATTATGGAAGGTAGTCTCTTATCGATATCTTTGTTACTCCAATGGATGGTAGCCTTGTCATTATGCAAGGTAGTCTGTTGTCTACATTTCAGTTACTCCAATGGATGGTAGCCTTGTTATTAGGCAAGGTAGTCTGTTGTCGAGATTTTTGTTACTCTAATGGATGGTAGCCTTGTCATTATGGAAGGTAGTCTGTTGTCGAGAATTTTCTTACTACAATGGATGGTAGGCTTGTCATTATGGAAGTTAGTCTGTTTTCGAGATTTTTAATATTCCAATGGATGGTAGCCTTGTCATTATGGAAGGTAGTCTATTGTCGTGATTTTTGTTACTTCAATGGATGGTAGCCTTGTCATTATGGAAGCTATTCTATTGTCGAGATTTTTGTTACTACAATTGATGGTAGGCTTGTCGTTATGGAAGGTAGTCTCTTGTCGAAATGTTTGTTACTCCAATGGATGGTAGCCTTGTCATTATAGAATGTAGTCTGTTGTCGGGATTTTTGTTACTCCAATGGATGGTAGCCTTGTCATTGTGGAAGGTAGTCTGTTGTCTAGATTTTTGTTACAACAATTGATGGTAGCCTTGTCATTATGGAAGGTAGTCTTTTGTCGAGATTTTTGTTACTCCAATGGATGGTAGCCTTGTCATTATGGAAGGTAGTCTGTTGTCGAGAATTTTATTACTACAATGGATGGTAGGCTTGTTATTATGGAAGTTAGTCTATTGTCGAGATTTTTAATATTCCAATGGATGGTAGCCTTGTCATTATGGAAGGTTGTCTATTGTCGTGATTTTTGTTACTCCAATGGATAGTAGCCTTGTCATTATGGAAGCTATCCTATTATTGAGATTTTTGTTACTACAATGGATTGTAGCCTTGTCATTATGGAAGGAAGTCTCTTGTCGATATCTTTGTTACTCCAATGGATGGTAGCCTTGTCATTATGCAAGGTAGTTTGTTGCCTAGATATTTAGTTACTCCAATGGATGGTAGCCTTGTCATTAGGGAAGGTAGTCTGTTGTCGAGATTTTTGTTACTCCAATGGATGGTAGCCTTGTAATTATGGAAGGTAGTCTGTTGTCGAGAATATTCTTACTACAATGGATGGTAGGCTTGTCATTATGGAAGTTAATCTGTTGTCGAAATTTTTAATATTCCAATGGATGGTAGCCTTGTCATTATGAAAGGTAGTCTATTGTCGTGATTTTTGTTACTCCAACGGATGGTAGCCTTGTCATTATGGAAGCTATTCTATTGTCGAGATTTTTGTTACTACAATGGATTGTAGCCTTGTCATTATGGAAGGTAGTCTCTTATCGATATCTTTGTTACTCCAATAGATGGTAGCCTTGTTATTAGGGAAGGTAGTCTGTTGTCGAGATTTTTGTTACTCCAATGGATGGTAGCCTTGTCATTATGGAAGGTAGTCTGTAGTCGAGAATTTTCTTACTACAATAGATGGTAGGCTTGTCATTATGGAAGTTAGTCTGTTGTCGAGATTTTTAATATTCCAATGGATGGTAGCCTTGTCATTATGGAAGGTAGTCTATTGTCGTGATTTTTGTTACTCCAATGGATGGTAATCTTGTCATTATGGAAGCTATTCTATTGTCGAGATTTTTGTTACTACAATGGATGGTAGGCTTGTCGTTATGGAAGGTAGTCTCTTGTCGATATCTTTGTTACTCCAATGGATGGTAGCCTTGTCATTATGGAAGGTAGTCTGTTGTCGAGATTTCAGTTACTCCAATGGATGGTAGCCTTGTCATTATGGAAGGTAGTCTGTTGTCGATATTTTTGTTACTCCAATGGATGGTAGCCTTGTCATTAATGAAGGTAGTCTGTTGTCGAGAATTTTATTACTACAATGGATGGTAGGCTTGTCATTATGGAAGTTAGTCTGTTGTCGAGATTTTTAATATTCCAATGGATGGTAGCCTTGACGTTATGGAAGGTAGTCTATTGTCGTGATTTTTGTTACTCCAATGGATGGTAGTCTTGTCATTATGGAAGTTATTCTATTGTCGAGATTTTTGTTACTACAATGGATGGTAGGCTTGTCGTTATGGGAGGTAGTCTCTTGTCGATATCTTTGTTACTCCAATGGATGGTAGCCTTGTCATTATGGAAGCTATTCTATTGTCGAGATTTTTGTTACTACAATTTATGGTAGGCTTGTCATAATGGAAGGTAGTCTATTGTCGTGATTTTTGTTGCTCCAAAGGATGGTAGCCTTGTCATTATGGAAGGTTGTCTCTTGTGGAAATTTTTTTACTCCAATGTATGGTACCCTTGTCATTATGGAAGGTAGTCTATTGTCGAGATTTTTGTTACTCCAATGGATGGTAGCCTTGTCATTATGGAAGGTAGTCTGTTGTCGTGATTTTTGTTACTCCAATGCATGGTAGCCTTGTCATTATGGAAGGTAGTATGTTGTCGATATCTTTGTTACTACAATGGATGGTAGCCTTGTCATTATGGAAGATTGTATGTTTTCGAGATTTTTGTTAGTGCAATGAATGGTAGCCTTGTCATTATGGAAGGTAGTCTTTTGTTGTGATTTCTGTTACTCCAGTGGATGGTGACCTTGTCATTATGGAAGGTAGTCTGTTGTCGAGATTTTTGTTACTACAATGGATGGTAGGCTTGTCATTATGGAAGGTAGTTTGTTGTCTAGATTTTTAATATTCTAATGGATGATAGCCTTGTCATTATGGAAGGTAGTATGTTGTCATGATTTTTGTTACTCCAATGGATAATAGCCTTGTCATTATGGAAGCTATCCTATTATCGAGATTTTTGTTACTACAATGGATTGTAGCCTTGTCATTATGGAAGGTAGTCTCTTATCGATATCTTTGTTACTCCAATGGATGGTAGCCTTGTCATCATGCAAGGTAGTCTGTTGTCTAGATTTCAGTTACTCCAATGGATGGTAGCCTTGTTATTAGGGAAGGTAGTCTGTTGTCGAGATTTTTGTTACTCCAATGGATGGTAGCCTTGTCATTATGGAAGGTAGTCTGTTGTCAGAATTTTCTTACTACAATGGATGGTAGGCTTGTCATTATGGAAGTTAGTCTGTTTTCGAGATTTTTAATATTCCAATGGATGGTAGCCTTGTCATTATGGAAGGTAGTCTATTGTCGTGATTTTTGTTACTCCAATGGATGGTAGCCTTGTAATTATGGAAGCTATTCTATTGTCGAGATTTTTGTTACTACAATGGATGGTAGCCTTGTCGTTATGGAAGGTAGTTTGTTTTCGAGATTTTTGTTACTGTAATGGATGGTAGCCTTGTCATTATGGAAGATAGTCTGTTGTCGTGATTTTTGTCACTCCAATGGATGGTAGCCTTGTCATTATGGAAGGTAGTCTATTGTCGTGATTTTTGTTACTCCAATGGATGGTAGCCTTGTAATTATGGAAGCTATTCTATTGTCGAGATTTTTGTTACTACAGTGGATGGTAGCCTTGTCGTTATGGAAGGTAGTTTGTTTTCGAGATTTTTGTTACTGTAATGGATGGTAGCCTTGTCATTATGGAAGATAGTCTGTTGTCGTGATTTTTGTCACTCCAATGGATGGTAGCCTTGTCATTATGGAAGGTTGTCTCTTGTGGAAATTTTTTTTACTCCAATGCATGGTACCTTGTCATTATGGAAGGTAGTCTGTTGCCGAGATTTTTGTTACTCGAATGGATGGTATCCTTGTCATTATGGAATGTAGTCTGTTGTCGTGATTTTTGTTACTCCAATGCATGGTAGCCTTGTCATTATGGAAGGTAGTATGTTGTCGATATCTTTGTTACTACAATGGATGGTAGCCTTCTCATTATGGAAGGTTGTATGTTTTCGAGATTTTTGTTAGTGCAATGAATGGTAGCCTTGTCATTATGGAAGGTAGTCTGTTGTTGTGATTTCTGTTACTCCAGTGGATGGTAACCTTGTCATTATGGAAGGTAGTCTGTTGTCGAGATTTTCTTACTACAATGGATGGTAGGCTTGTCATTATGGAAGTTAGTCTGTTGTAGAGATTTTTAATATTCCAATGGATGGTAGCCTTGTCATTATAGAAGGTAGTCTATTGTCGTGATTTTTGTTACTCTAACAGATGGTAGCCTTGTCATTATGGAAGCTATTCTATTGTCGAGATTTTTGTTACTACAATGGATTGTAGCCTTTTCATTATGGAAGGTAGTCTCTTATCGATATCTTTGTTACTCCAATGGATGGTAGCCTTGTCATTATGCAAGGTAGTCTGTTGTCTACATTTCAGTTACTCCAATGGATGGTAGCCTTGTTATTAGGCAAGGTAGTCTGTTGTCGAGATTTTTGTTACTCCAATGGATGGTAGCCTTGTCATTATGGAAGGTAGTCTGTTGTCGAGAATTTTCTTACTACAATGGATGGTAGGCTTGTCATTATGGAATTTAGTCTGTTATCGAGATTTTTAATATTCCAATGGATGGTAGCCTTGTCATTATGGAAGGTAGTCTATTGTCGTGATTTTTGTTACTTCAATGGATGGTAGCCTTGTCATTATGGAAGCTATTCTATTGTCGAGATTTTTGTTACTACAATTGATGGTAGGCTTGTCGTTATGGAAGGTAGTCTCTTGTCGAAATGTTTGTTACTCCAATGGATGGTAGCCTTGTCATTATAGAATGTAGTCTGTTGTCGGGATTTTTGTTACTCCAATGGATGGTAGCCTTGTCATTGTGGAAGGATGTCTGTTGTCTAGATTTTTGTTACAACAATTGATGGTAGCCTTGTCATTATGGAAGGTAGTCTTTTGTCGAGATTTTTGTTACTCCAATGGATGGTAGCCTTGTCATTATGGAAGGTAGTCTGTTGTCGAGAATTTTATTACTACAATGGATGGTAGGCTTGTTATTATGGAAGTTAGTCTATTGTCGAGATTTTTAATATTCCAATGGATGGTAGCCTTGTCATTATGGAAGGTTGTCTATTGTCGTGATTTTTGTTACTCCAATGGATGGTAGTCTTGTCATTATGGAAGCTATTCTATTGTCGAGATTTTTGATACTACAATGGATTGTAGGCTTGTCGTTATGGAAGGTAGTGTCTTGTCGATATCTTTGTTACTCCAATGGATGGTAGCCTTGTCATTATGGAAGGTAGTCTGTTGTCGAGATTTTTGTTACTGCAATGGATGCTAGCCTTGTCATTATGGAAGGTAGTCTGTTGTCGAGATTTTTGTTACTGCAATGGATGCTAGCCTTGTCATTATGGAAGGTTGTCTCTTGTGGAAATTTTTTTATCCAATGTATGGTACCCTTGTCATTATTGAAGGTAGTCTGTTGGCGAGATTTTTGTTACTCCAATGGATGGTAGCCTTGTCATTATGGAAGGTAGTTTGTTGTCGTGATTTTTGTTTCTCCAATGCATGGTAGCCTTGTCATTATGGAAGGTAGTATGTTGTCGATATCTTTGTTACTACAATGGATGGTAGCCTTCTCATTATGGAAGGTTGTATGTTTTCGAGATTTTTGTTAGTGCAATGAATGGTAGCCTTGTCATTATGGAAGGTAGTCTGTTGTTTTGATTTCTGTTACTCCAGTGGATGGTAACCTTGTCATTATGGAAGGTAGTCTGTTGTCGGGATTGTTGTTACTACAATGGATGGTAGGCTTGTCATTATGGAAGGTAGTTTTTTGTCGAGATTTTTAATATTATAATGGATGATAGCCTTGTCATTATGGAAGGTAGTCTGTTGTCATGATTTTTGTTACCCCAATGGATAGTAGCCTTGCCATTATGGAAGCTATCCTATTATCGAGATTTTTGTTACTACAATGGATTGTAGCCTTGTCATTATGGAAGGTAGTCTCTTGTCGATATCTTTGTTACTCCAATGGATGGTAGCCTTGTCATTATTCATTGTAGTCTGTTGTCTATATTTTAGTTACTCCAATGGATGGTAGCCTTGTCATTAGGGAAGGTAGTCTGTTGTCGAGATTTTTATTACTCGAATGGATGGTAGCCTTGTAATTATGGAAGGTAGTCTGTTGTCGAGAATTTTCTTACTACAATGGATGGTAGGCTTGTCATTATGGAAGTTAGTCTGTTGTCGAGATTTTTAATATTCCAATGGATGGTAACCTTGTCATTATGGAAGGTAGTCTATTGTCGTGATTTTTGTTACTCCAATGGATGGTAGCCTTGTCATTATGGAAGCTATTCTATTGTCGAGATTTTTGTTACTACAATTTATGGTAGGCATGTCGTTATGGAAGATAGTCTCTTGTGGAAATCTTTGTTACTCCAATGGATGGTAGCCTTGTCATTATGGAAGGTAGTATGTTGTCTAGATTTCAGTTACTCCAATGGATGGTAGCCTTGTCATTATGGAATGTAGTCTGTTGTCGGGATTTTTGTTACTCCAATGGATGGTAGCCTTGTCATTGTGGAAGGTAGTCTATTGTCTAGATTTTTGTTACAACAATTGATGGTAGCCTTGTCATTATGGAAGGTAGTCTTTTCTCGAGATTTTTGTTACTCCAATGGATGGTAGCCTTGTCATTATGGATGGTAGCCTTGTCTTTGCGTTCAGAGGTTTCCCAATTGTTGGTTCAATAGTGCTTAGCTCTTGAGCTTCTATCAGATGCTCAATCAGCCTATTCTCTGTCAGAATATCTGATATCAACCTTCTAAAAGGTATCCAATCCCTCTTGGTTCTTTCTACTTCCCTTGTTTCCTTCACACTTGTTCTGAGGTGGTTGAACAGGAAGTGAGCCAGATTGATCTTTACCTTCTGATCAATAAAGTAGATCAGAAACTGCTGATCCACATTTATGTAATCAGGAGAACTGGTTGGTTTCCTGTGGTTCAAGCACCCCAGAATTATCTTAGCCCACACTCTGTAATGATCCTTCAGATCTTTAATCTTGCTGCTGGGCACCCCAAGAGTGAAAATCCTTGCAGCTATCACACCTACATCAGCACATCTTTCAGCCATGTCCACACAGCGGACGCCACCGCCGCTGTGACCGATTAGCCTTGCAATGTGATCCTCAGTGATCACAATCTTCTTCCCCAAAACAAAGGAGGTGACTAGATGTGTTGAAGCCTTAGCGTGAATCCAGAATTCCTTGACTAGCATTGGGAATGTTGGTCCAACCAACCTGTCGAAATACCTTTCCCACTTCTGAGCCCTAACTTCTTAAGTTAGGTCAAAACCGTTCTCCTTTAAGCTTTCAAAATCAATGATTAATTCAGAAAGCACTTCAAGATTCTTCACAGGAGTGAGGAGAGTTCTGAATGGCACTTGATATTGCTCAGATTATGCTTTCTTCTGAGGACCTGCAGAAGCGCTGCTGGAGGTTGCCATGTTCACACTAAAAGGGTTTTGAGAATAAACTGAGGAAAATAGGTTGCAAGAGATGAACACAGAAATATGCAGAAAATGCTTGAGTATTAGTGAGAAAGCGTAAAGAATGAGAATGAGAGATTAATGTGCTTAAATAGAGTTTTCAAAACTGTTTTGAAAAGATAAATGTTTTTTAAGAGAGAGAAAAATCATGATTGCATTTTAAAAGCATGATTACTTTTCATTAAATGCTTGCTGATTTTGGGGGATTTGAGAAAGATACTTAGAAACGGTTACCAGACATTTGTCTCAATGCACCCAATCAGCGCTTTGCCTTCTCAGAAGCGTGCACGCGTTCTGCTTCAGAGATATGCTGATGATTGGATGACACTTGTTTGATGTAGTGATTAGCACGTCTGTCTATGAGCTTACACTCTCAGATCTTTAGACTTGCATCTGATACAATCTGCATGTTCTATCTTTCTGAAAGGAGATTGATCAGAAGTTCACAGTAAAACAATTACATTCTGAAGGTAAATATATGGAATTAAAACATTTTCACTCTGGACACACTTTCATGCTGAGATATTTCAGAATGAAATTAAACCTATCTTCTGAAAGGGGTTTAGTAAAGATATCAGCCCATTGATGGTATGTATCTATAAATTTTAAGTTCAAAATACCTTTCTGAATATAGTCCCTAATGAAGTGATGTTTTATTTCTATATGCTTAGCTCTAGAATGTAAAATGGGATTCTTACTTAAGCAAATAGCAGAAGTATTATCACAAAGTATAGGAATGTTACTCTCAAAAATCTTGAAGTCTTCAAGCTGACTTTTCATCCAGAGCATTTGTGTGCTACATCCTGCTGCTGCTATGTACTCAGCTTCTGCTGTTGACAGAGCAATTGTTGATTGCCTTTTGCTGGACCAAGAGATCAGATTTTCTCCCAGAAACTGGCAGCTTCCAGAAGTACTTTTACGTTCCACTCTGTCTCCAGCAAAATCAGCATCACAGTAGCCTACTAAGCTGTAATCACTAGATTTTCTATAAAACAAACCCAGATTAGTAGTACCTTTCAGATACTTGAAAATTCGCTTAATAGCTGTTAAGTGAGATTCTCTAGGATCTGATTGGAATCTAGCACAGATACAAACACTGAATAATATGTCAGGTCTTGAAGCAGTCAGATAGAGGAGAGAACCAATCATACCTCTGTAGACTTTCTGTTCTACATTTTTGCTCACCTCTTCTCTTTCCAGAATGCACGTGGGATGCATTGGAATCTTTGATGGCTTACATTCTGAGAGGTCAAATTTCTTCAGAAGATCTCTGATGTATTTGCTCTGATGAATGTAAGTTCCTTCTGGAGTTTGATTGATCTGAATTCCTAGAAAGAATTTCAGTTCCCCCATGAGGCTCATCTCAAATTCTGCCTGCATACACTTAGCAAATTTTCTTCCAAGAGAAGGATTAGTAGAACCAAAAATAATATCATCAACATAAATTTGACAGACTAAGATGTCACTCTTAACTGATTTACAGAATAGAGTAGTGT
Organism: Vicia faba; assembly: GCA_948472305.1. Taxonomy (NCBI): domain Eukaryota; kingdom Viridiplantae; phylum Streptophyta; class Magnoliopsida; order Fabales; family Fabaceae; genus Vicia; species Vicia faba. The sequence continues at coordinate 663,717,067 of OX451741.1, forward strand.
CCACTTTCCCTCTGGTGAATTCATTTTCCAGCAGAAAGTTACTTAGCCTTTCATACCAAGCTCTGGGAGCTTGTTTCAGACCATACAGTGACTTCTTTAGTTTGAAAACATGTTCTGGATGTTTTGTATTTTCAAAACCTGGGGGTTGGTGTACATAAACTTCTTCTTCTATATAACCATTTAAGAATGCACTTTTGACATCCATCTGATACAGAGTGATGCCTCTATTAACAGCAAATGAAATTAAAAGTCTGATAGATTCTAACCTGGCGAATGGGGCAAAGGTTTCTGTATAGTCTATCCCTCTTGTTGACTATAACCTTGTGCAACCAGTCGTGCCTTGTTTCTGATGACTTCACCTTGTTCATTTAGCTTGTTTCTGAACACCCATCTTGTTCCAATGACGTTGAATCCTTTTGGTCTGGGAACGAGATCCCATACGTCGTTTCTGGTGAATTGATTCAGCTCTTCTTGCATTGCCAGAATCCAGTCATTATCCAGAAGTGCTTCATCAATAGAAGAAGGTTCAATCAGAGACACAAGTCCCATGAGTGTTTCTTCAGAGTTTCTGAAGCTTGCTCTTGTTCTGATTGGATCTTCCTTTCTTCCTAGGATAGTCTCTTCTGGGTGATCCAAGCTGCTTCTGGGTAATCTCTTATGAGGTTGATCAGCAGCTGTTGTAGGATTGCTAGTAGTGCTCCTTTCAGACGTTGAAGGAATGTCTGTGTTGAGAGCTTCTGATGACTTGTCTTCAGAACCTGCAAATTCAATTTCTATACCTGCAAAAACTTCATTCTGCTTTGACTTTTCAGAGTCAAGCTTATCATCAAAACGAACACTGATTGATTCTTCCACAATCTGTGTTTCTGTATTGTATACTCTGTACCCTCTTGAGCGTTCAGAGTATCCTAACATAATACACTTCTGTGCTTTAGAGTCAAACTTGTTCAAATAATTCTTTGTATTTAATATGAAGCAAGTACATCCAAATGGATGAAAATATGAAATGTTGGGCTTTCTGTTCTTCCACAATTCATATGGAGTCTTTTCCAGAATAGGTCTTATTGAGATTCTATTCTGAATGTAGCACGTTGTGTTTATTGCCTCTGCCCAGAAGGTCTTAGCAACGTTTGTCTCATTGATCATGGTTCTGGCCATTTCTTGCAATGTTCTGTTCTTTCATTCTACAACTCCATTTTGTTGGGGAGTTCTAGGACAAGAGAAATCATGCAGAATGCCTCTGTCATTAAAGAATGACTCAAAATCTTTGTTATCAAATTCTCCACCATGATCACTTCTGACTTTAACGATTCTAAGATCCTTTTCATTCTGAACTTGGTTACAGAAGGTAACAAACACAGAGTGTGACTCGTCCTTGTGTCTTAAGAACTTTACCCATGTCCATCTCCTATAGTCATCTACGATTACTAACCCATACTTCTTACCACTGACTGAAGCAGTTTTAACTGGTCCAAATAAGTCAATGTGCAGAAGTTCTAATGGCTTAGAGGTAGAAACAACATTTTTGGATTTAAAAGAAGGTTTTGCAAATTTGACTTTCTGACATGCTTCACACAAAGCATCTGAATTGAACTTCAAATTAGGAAGTCCTCTGACCAGATTGAGTTTGTTAATCTGAGATATTCATCTCATACTAACATGTCCCAATCTTCTGTGCCAGATCCACTGCTCGTTGTTAACAGACAGAAGACATTTTACATTCTGACTCTTTAGTTCAGAAAGTTTGATTTTGTAAATGTTGTTTTTCCTCTTACCATTAAACAGGATAGTCCCATCTTTCTGACTAACAGCTTTACATGATTTTTGATTAAAGATTATATCATAACCGTTATCACTTAATTGACTTATGGATAACAGATTATGCATCAATCCATCTACTAGCAGAACATTATTAATAGAGGGAAGATTTCCATTACCTACAGTTCCAGAGCCAATTATCTTTCCCCTCTTATTGCCTCCAAAGCCAACGTGGCCTCCAGGCTTAAGTTCCAGGCTTTGGAACATATGCCTTCTTCCCGTCATGTGTCGTGAGCAGCCAGAGTCCAGGTACCATGACTGGTGTTTCTGACTTGCTGCTAAAGATATCTGCAACATGTATTATTTTATCCTTAGGTACCCAGATTTTCTTGGGTCCTGATTTGTTAGTTTTACCAAAACTCTGGTTGAATTTTGGTTTCACAGAGTACTTACTGCTAGTGTATTTGATATCATGTGTGTGACCATATACAAAATGTGAACTCAGAGGAGTGTGTTTAATGGTTAAGTCCATGACATTCTTTGGTGTAGGAACCTTACCTTGGTATCCTATTCCTTTCCTGCCGTTTCTGCTAACTCCATAGATCATTGAAGCCATTCTGCTTCTATCTATGCTTTTAGCTAGGAACTTCTGGAAACTGTGATCATACTCCTTGATGATCTCATCAGCGTTGCTGGGAGTTTCAGAAATTGGTTCCTTTTGAGAGTTTTGTAAAGTGTTTTCTAATTTTGAAATCTTATTTCTCAGCTCAGAATTTTCCAATTTGAGACTCTCAGTCTTATTAGAGTCAGATTCAAGATTCCTTTTCAGGTCTCTGAATTTAGCTCTAATTTGCTGATAACGTTCCAAAATCTCATTAAGGCTTTCAGCAAGTTCAGCCTTTGTAAAGTTAACAGCAAAGTTAGGAAATACCTCTTCAGTGTCTGATTCTGAGTCTGATTCAGAAGCTTCACTGTCTTCTGAAATGTTAGCCATGAGAGCTATGTTTGCCCTTTCATCATCTGATTCTGAGTCAGCTTCAGACGAGTCAGAGTCATCCCATGTAGCCATGAGACTTTTCTTCTTCTCTCTTCCAAACTTCTTTTTGGGCTTTTCCCTCTGAAGCTTTGGGCAGTCACTCTTATAGTGTCCTTGCTCATTGCACTCATAGCAGATGATTTCTTTGGTGTTTGGCTTTTTTCTACTGGAAGAGCCTTCAGATCTTCTGTATCCAGAGGAAGAATCTGTCCTTCTGTATCTGGAAGAAGACTCGTTCTGATCAGATCTTCTGGGATTCCTGAACTTCCTTTGTCTTTGCTTCCACAGTTGATTTACTCTTCTGGAGAGAAGGGAAAGTTCATCTTCTTCTGATGAGGATCCATCAGATGTTTCTTCAACTGCCTGCAAAACTTTAGACTCAAATTTTCTGTTAGATTTTAATGCTAAAGGATTACCTTGCTTCTGAGGCTCATCAGCTTCTAGCTCTATCTCATGACTTCTGAGGGAGCTGATAAGTTCCTCCAGAGTGATTTTGTTGAGATCTTTAGCTAGCTTCAGAGCTGTAACCATAGGCCTCCACTGCTTGGGTAAACTTCTGATGATTTTCTTGACATGGTCAGCAGTAGAGTATCCTTTGTCCAGAACTTTGAGACCAGCTACCAGAATCTGGAATCTAGAGAACATGGTTTCAATGGATTCAGATTCTTCCATTTTGAACGCCTCATACTTCTGAATAAGCGCCAGAGCTTTTGTTTCTTTGACCTGAACGTTGCCCTCATGCGTCATTCTGAGTGAGTCAAAAATATTCTTTGTTGTGTCTCTGTTGGAGATCTTTTCATACTCAGTATAGGAGATGGCGCTGAGGAGGATGGTTCTGGCCTTGTGGTGATTCTTGAAGTCACGCTTTTGTTGATCAGACATTGTTTTTCTATCAATCTTCTGACCACTTGCATTCACAGGGTGCGTGTATCCATCTGTCACCATATCCCACAGATCAGCATCATGTGCCAGAAAGAAGCTTTCAATTCTGTCTTTCCAGTAATCAAAGTTTTCTCCATCAAATATTGGAGGTTTGCCACTGAATCTGTCTCTGTCCTTATTGTTGTCATTGCTGATGTGAGAATTGTTTCCTGCCATTGTGTTTTTCTGACGCTGGATCTTGTACTGACACGGTTAAGTGTTTTAGCTCAGAACCAGGCGCTCTGATGCCAATTGAAGTGGTGAAAAACACAAGAAGGGGGGGGGGTTGAATTGTAAAATTAAAATATAATGCAATGAACAAGATATTTTTATCCTGGTTCGTTTGATCTCAAACTACTCCAGTCCACCCGTCAAGGTGATTTCGCCTCTCTCCAACGAGGTCTTAATCCACTATATTCAACTGAATATTACAGACTGCTTTAACAACTGCTAAAGCCTTCTTGATCCAAACCACAACCCGGTTTGTCAAGGTAACACTTTCTTACAAAGAGATAAAACTAAGTGTGTGGATGTTTTCTACAAAACTTTATCACAACTGTGATGTATACACAAATTGAAGCTTAGAAACTAAATTGCTAAACAATGATAGAATATCAGAGTGTGTGGTTTAGCAAAGCTAAGAGAAAGAATATTATAATTAGCTTTTGTGCGTGTAGAGATTTGGAGAGCATTAGCCATTTCAATCTTCAAAGTCTTGTTTATATAGCACTGAGATGATGAACGTTGGATGCAATATACTCGATTCAATGCTAATAACAAACTTTCCTTTTTGAGCAGATCTTGTCTGGAATGAGGCCGTTGGAATTAATTTGCTTTCAATGCACAGTACCGTTGCTTACTTAATGCAAGTTCTGGCTTGGCTCATTCTGACTCTGCTTCGCTGCTGATGAACTGTTGTGTTTCTTTATCAGAGTGTTGAGCGCAGTCTTGTTCATCAGGCTTCAGTATGTACGTGAGTTGATCATCTGATTCTGGCGTTCTGCTATGGCAACTTCTGATGCTGGTGTCTGAAATCAAGTTTTGATACTGAAATGATGTGATCTTGCTTATATCAATCAGAGTATCTGCAAGTCAGAACATAAGAATTTTAGGCAGCAGATAGTTCATACATGAAACTTATAAATACTATATCTTTTCACTTTGTTATCTTCAAAACTTAAATATAGGGTAGTAGATTCAAACTTTGTTCTAACAGTCTATTGTCGAGATTTTTGTTACTCCAATGGATGGTAGCCTTGTCATTATGGAAGGTAGTATGTTGTCGTGATTTTTGTTACTCCAATGCATGGTAGCCTTGTCATTATGGAAGGTAGTATGTTATCGATATCTTTTTTACTACAATGGATGGTAGCCTTGTCATTATGGAAGGTTGTATGTTTTCGAGATTTTTGTTAGTGCAGTGAATGGTAGCCTTGTCATTATGGAAGGTAGTCTGTTGTTGTGATTTCTGTTACTCCAATGGATGGTAGCCTTGTCATTATGGAAGGTAATCTGTTGTCGAGATTTTTGTTACTACATTGAATGGTAGGCTTGTCATTATGGAAGGTAGTCTGTTGTCGAGATTTTTAATATTCCAATGGATGATAGCCTTGTCATTATGGAAGGTAGTCTGTTGTCATGATTTTTGATACTTTAATGGATGGTAGCCTTGTCATTATGGAAGGTAGTCTGTTGTCGAGATTTTTGTTACTCCAATGGATGGTAGCCTTGTCATTTTGTAAGGTAGTCTGTTGTCGAGATTTTTGTTACTACAATGGATGGTAGGCTTGTCATTATGGAAGGTAGTCTGTTGTTGATATTTTTAATATTCCAATGGAAGGTAGCCTTGTCATTATGGAAGGTAGTCTATTGTCTTGATTTTTGTTACTCCAATGGATGGTAGCTTTGTCATTATGTAAGCTATTCTATTGTCGAGATTTTTGTTACTAGAATGGATGGTAGCCTTGTCATTATGGAAGGTAGTATGTTTTCGAGATTTTTGTTACTGCAATGGATGGTAGCCTTGTCATTATGGAAGGTAGTCTGTTGTCGTGATTTTTGTTACTCCAATGGATGGTAGCCTTGTCATTATGGAAGGTTGTCTCTTGTGGAAATTTTTTTTACTCCAATGTATGTTACCATTGTCATTATGGAAGGTAGTCTATTGTCGAGATTTTTGTTACTCCAATGGATGGTAGCCTTGTCATTATGGAAGGTAGTATGTTGTCGTGATTTTTGTTACTCCAATGCATGGTAGCCTTGTCATTATGGAAGGTAGTATGTTATCGATATCTTTTTTACTACAATGGATGGTAGCCTTGTCATTATGGAAGGTTGTATGTTTTCGAGATTTTTGTTAGTGCAGTGAATGGTAGCCTTGTCATTATGGAAGGTAGTCTGTTGTTGTGATTTTTGTTACTCCAATGGATGGTAGCCTTGTCATTATGGAAGGTAGTCTGTTGTCGAGATTTTTGTTACTACATTGAATGGTAGGCTTGTCATTATGGAAGGTAGTCTGTTGTCGAGATTTTTAATATTCCAATGGATGATAGCCTTGTCATTATGGAAGGTAGTCTGTTGTCATGATTTCTGTTACTCCAATGGATGGTAGCCTTGTCATCATGGAAGGTAGTCTGTTGTCAAGATTTTTGTTACTCCAATGTATGGTAGCCTTGTCATTTTGGAAGGTAGTCTGTTGTCGAGATTTTTGTTACTACAATGGATGGTAGGCTTGTCATTATGGAAGGTAGTCTGTTGTCGATATTTTTAATATTCCAATGGAAGGTAGCCTTGTCATTATGGAAGGTAGTCTATTGTCGTGATTTTTGTTACTCCAATGGATGGTAGCCTTGTCATTATGTAAGCTATTCTATTGTCGAGATTTTTGTTTCTACAATGGATGGTAGCCTTGTCATTATGGAAGGTAGTATGTTTTCGAGATTTTTGTTACTGCAATGGATGGTAGCCTTGTCATTATGGAAGGTAGTCTGTTGTCGTGATTTTTGTTACTCCAATGGATGGTAGCCTTGTCATTATGGAAGGTTGTCTCTTGTGGAAATTTTTTTTACTCCAATGTATGTTACCATTGTCATTATGGAAGGTAGTCTATTGTCGAGATTTTTGTTACTCCAATGGAAGGTAGCCTTGTCATTATGGAAGGTAGTATGTTGTCGTGATTTTTGTTACTCCAATGCATGGTAGCCTTGTCATTATGGAAGGTAGTATGTTATCGATATCTTTTTTACTACAATGGATGGTAGCCTTGTCATTATGGAAGGTTGTATGTTTTCAAGATTTTTGTTAGTGCAGTGAATGGTAACCTTGTCATTATGGAAGGTAGTCTGTTGTTGTGATTTTTGTTACAACAATGGATGGTAGCCTTGTCATTATGGAAGGTAGTCTGTTGCTGAGATTTTTGTTACTACATTGAATGGTAGGCTTGTCATTATGGAAGGTAGTCTGTTGTCGAGATTTTTAATATTCCAATGGATGATAGCCTTGTCATTATGGAAGGTAGTCTGTTGTCATGATTTTTGTTACTCCAATGGATGGTAGCCTTGTCATTATGGAAGGTAGTCTGTTGTCGAGATTTTTGTTACTCCAATGGATGGTAGCCTTGTCATTTTGGAAGGTAGTCTGTTGTCGAGATTTTTGTTACTACAATGGATGGTAGGCTTGTCATTATGCAAGGAAGTCTGTTGTCGATATTTTAATATTCCAATGGAAGGTAGCATTGTCATTATGGAAGGTAGTCTATTGTCGTGATTTTTGTTACTCCAATGGATGGTAGCCTTGTCATTATGGAAGGTAGTATGTTATCGATATCTTTTTTACTACAATGGATGGTAGCCTTGTCATTATGGAAGGTTGTATGTTTTCGAGATTTTTGTTAGTGCAGTGAATGGTAGCCTTGTCATTATGGAAGGTAGTCTGTTGTTGTCATTTCTTTTACTCCAATGGATGGTAGCCTTGTCATTTTGGAAGGTAGTCTGTTGTCGAAATTTTTGTTACTACATTGAATGGTAGGCTTATCATTATGGAAGGTAGTCTGTTGTCGAGATTTTTAATATTCCAATGGATGATAGCCTTGTCATTATGGAAGGTAGTCTGTTGTCATGATTTTTGATACTCCAATGGATGGTAGCCTTGTCATTATGGAAGGTAGTCTGTTGTCGAGATTTTTGTTACTCCAATGGATGGTTGCCATGTCATTTTGGAAGGTAGTCTGTTGTCGAGATTTTTGTTACTACAATGGATGGTAGGCTTGTCATTATGGAAGGTAGTCTGTTGTCGATATTTTTAATATTCCAATGGAAGGTAGCCTTGTCATTATGGAAGGTAGTCTGTTGTCGTGATTTTTGTTACTCCAATGGATGGTAGCCTTGTCATTATGGAAGGTAGTCTGTTGTCGTGATTTTTGTTACTCCAATGGATGGTAGCTTTGTCATTATGGAAGGTAGTATGTTATCGATATCTTTTTTACTACAATGGATGGTGGCCTTGTCATTATTTAAGGTTGTATGTTTTCGAGATTTTTGTTAGTGCAATGAATGGTAGCCTTGTCATTATGGAAGGTAGTCTGTTGTTATGATTTCTATTACTCCAGTGGATGGTAGCCTTGTCATTATGGAAGGTAGTCTGTTGTCGAGATTTTTGTTACTACATTGAATGGTAGGCTTGTCATTATGGAAGGTAGTCTGTTGTCGAGATTTTTAATATTCTAATGGATGATAGCCTTGCCATTATGGAAGGTAGTCTGTTGTCGAGATTTTTGTTACTCCAATAGATGGTAGCCTTGTCATTATGGAAGGTAGTATGTTATTGTGATTTTTGTTACTCTAATGCATGGTAGCTTTGTCATTATGGAAGGTAGTATGTTATCGATATCTTTTTTACTACAATGGATGGTAGCCTTGTCATTATTTAAGGTTGTATGTTTTCGAGATTTTTGTTAGTGCAATGAATGGTAGCCTTGTCATTATGGAAGGTAGTTTGTTGTTATGATTTTTATTACTCTAGTGGATGGTAGCCTTGTCATTATGGAAGGTAGTCTGTTGTCGAGATTTTTGTTACTACATTGAATGGTAGGCTTGTCATTATGGAAGGTAGTCTGTTGTCGAGATTTTTAATATTCCAATGGATGATAGCCTTTTCATTATGGAAGGTAGTCTGTTGTCGATATTTTTGTTACTCCAATAGATGGTAGCCTTGTCATTATGGAAGGTAGTCTGTTGTCGAGATTTTTGTTACTCCAATGGATGGTAGCCTTGTCATTTTGGAAGGTAGTCTGTTGTCGAGATTTTTGTTACTACAATGGATGGTAGCCTTGTCATTATGGAAGGTAGTCTGTTTTTGAGATTTTTGTTACTGTAATGGATGGTTGCCTTGTCATTATGGAAGGTAGTCTGTTGTCGTGATTTTTGTTACTCCAATGGATAGTAGCCTTGTCATTATGGAAGGTTGTCTCTTGTGGAAAATTTTTTACTCCAATGTATGGTGCCATTGTCATTATGGAAGGTAGTCTGTTGTCGAGATTTTTGTTACTCCAATGGATGGTAGCCTTGTCATTATGGAAGGTAGTATGTTATCGTGATTTTTGTTACTCTAATGCATGGTAGCCTTGTCATTATGGAAGGTAGTATGTTATCGATATCTTTTTTACTACAATGGATGGTTGCCTTGTCATTATGGAAGGTTGTTTGTTGTCGATGTTAGAACAAAGTTTGAATCTACTACCCTATGTTTAAGTTTTGATGATAACAAAATGAAAAGGTATATTATTTATATGATTCATGTATGAACTATTAGCTACCTAAAAATATTACATTCTGCTTTGCAGAAACTCTGATAGGTATCAGCAAGGGCACACTTAATCAACATCAGAATATTGGTTCTTGACATCAGCATCAGAAGTTGCTATATCAGAATACCAGAATCAGAAGATTAACTCACGTGTATGCTGAAGCTTGATGAACAGAACTTCACTCAACACTCTGATAATGAAGAAAACAAGTTCATCAGCAGTTAAGCAGAGTCAGAATGAGCCAAGCCAGAACATGCATTAAGTAAGCAACGGTACTGTGCATTGAAAGCAAATTATTACCAACGACCTCATTCCAGACAAGATCTGCTCAATAAGGAAAGTTTGTTATTAGCATTGAATCAAGAATATTGCTCCAACGTTCAACAATCTCAGTGCTATATAAACAAGAATATGAAGATTAAATTGGCTAATGCTCTCCAACATTTTACACGCCTAAAAGCTAATCATAATCTTCCTTCTCTCAGTTTGCTAAACGCTACATATCTCTTTACTCAATCATTGTTTAGCAATCTAGTTTCATAAGCTTAAGTTGTGTATACATCACAGTTGTGATACAGTTTTGTAGAAAACATTCACACACCTAGATTTATCTTCTTTGTAAGAAAGTGTTTCCTTGACAAACTGGGTCGTGGTTTGCATCAAAAAGGCTTTAGCAGTTGTTAAAGCAGTTTGTAATATTCAGTTGAATATAGTGGATTAAGACCTCGTTGGAGAGAGGCGAAATCACCTTGACGGGTGGACTGGAGTAGTTTGAGATCAAACGAACCGGGATAAAAATATCTTGTTCATTGCATTGATTTTCAGTTTTACAATTCAACCCCCCCTTCTTGTGTTTTTCACTTCTTCAGTCGAGATTTTTGTTACTGCAATAGATGGTAGCCTTGTCATTATGGAAGGTTGTATGTTTTCGAGATTTTTGTTAGTGCAGTGAATGGTAGCCTTGTCATTATGGAAGGTAGTCTGTTGTTGTCATTTCTTTTACTCCAATGGATGGTAGCCTTGTCATTTTGGAAGGTAGTCTGTTGTCGAAATTTTTGTTACTACATTGAATGGTAGGCTTATCATTATGGAAGGTAGTCTGTTGTCGAGATTTTTAATATTCCAATGGATGATAGCCTTGTCATTATGGAAGGTAGTCTGTTGTCATGATTTTTGATACTCCAATGGATGGTAGCCTTGTCATTATGGAAGGTAGTCTGTTGTCGAGATTTTTGTTACTCCAATGGATGGTTGCCATGTCATTTTGGAAGGTAGTCTGTTGTCGAGATTTTTGTTACTACAATGGATGGTAGGCTTGTCATTATGGAAGGTAGTCTGTTGTCGATATTTTTAATATTCCAATGGAAGGTAGCCTTGTCATTATGGAAGGTAGTCTGTTGTCGTGATTTTTGTTACTCCAATGGATGGTAGCCTTGTCATTATGGAAGGTAGTCTGTTGTCGTGATTTTTGTTACTCCAATGGATGGTAGCTTTGTCATTATGGAAGGTAGTATGTTATCGATATCTTTTTTACTACAATGGATGGTGGCCTTGTCATTATTTAAGGTTGTATGTTTTCGAGATTTTTGTTAGTGCAATGAATGGTAGCCTTGTCATTATGGAAGGTAGTCTGTTGTTATGATTTCTATTACTCCAGTGGATGGTAGCCTTGTCATTATGGAAGGTAGTCTGTTGTCGAGATTTTTGTTACTACATTGAATGGTAGGCTTGTCATTATGGAAGGTAGTCTGTTGTCGAGATTTTTAATATTCTAATGGATGATAGCCTTGCCATTATGGAAGGTAGTCTGTTGTCGAGATTTTTGTTACTCCAATAGATGGTAGCCTTGTCATTATGGAAGGTAGTATGTTATTGTGATTTTTGTTACTCTAATGCATGGTAGCTTTGTCATTATGGAAGGTAGTATGTTATCGATATCTTTTTTACTACAATGGATGGTAGCCTTGTCATTATTTAAGGTTGTATGTTTTCGAGATTTTTGTTAGTGCAATGAATTGTAGCCTTGTCATTATGGAAGGTAGTTTGTTGTTATGATTTTTATTACTCTAGTGGATGGTAGCCTTGTCATTATGGAAGGTAGTCTGTTGTCGAGATTTTTGTTACTACATTGAATGGTAGGCTTGTCATTATGGAAGGTAGTCTGTTGTCGAGATTTTTAATATTCCAATGGATGATAGCCTTTTCATTATGGAAGGTAGTCTGTTGTCGATATTTTTGTTACTCCAATAGATGGTAGCCTTGTCATTATGGAAGGTAGTCTGTTGTCGAGATTTTTGTTACTCCAATGGATGGTAGCCTTGTCATTTTGGAAGGTAGTCTGTTGTCGAGATTTTTGTTACTACAATGGATGGTAGCCTTGTCATTATGGAAGGTAGTCTGTTTTTGAGATTTTTGTTACTGTAATGGATGGTTGCCTTGTCATTATGGAAGGTAGTCTGTTGTCGTGATTTTTGTTACTCCAATGGATAGTAGCCTTGTCATTATGGAAGGTTGTCTCTTGTGGAAAATTTTTTACTCCAATGTATGGTGCCATTGTCATTATGGAAGGTAGTCTGTTGTCGAGATTTTTGTTACTCCAATGGATGGTAGCCTTGTCATTATGGAAGGTAGTATGTTATCGTGATTTTTGTTACTCTAATGCATGGTAGCCTTGTCATTATGGAAGGTAGTATGTTATCGATATCTTTTTTACTACAATGGATGGTTGCCTTGTCATTATGGAAGGTTGTTTGTTGTCGATGTTAGAACAAAGTTTGAATCTACTACCCTATGTTTAAGTTTTGATGATAACAAAATGAAAAGGTATATTATTTATATGATTCATGTATGAACTATTAGCTACCTAAAAATATTACATTCTGCTTTGCAGAAACTCTGATAGGTATCAGCAAGGGCACACTTAATCAACATCAGAATATTGGTTCTTGACATCAGCATCAGAAGTTGCTATATCAGAATACCAGAATCAGAAGATTAACTCACGTGTATGCTGAAGCTTGATGAACAGAACTTCACTCAACACTCTGATAATGAAGAAAACAAGTTCATCAGCAGTTAAGCAGAGTCAGAATGAGCCAAGCCAGAACATGCATTAAGTAAGCAACGGTACTGTGCATTGAAAGCAAATTATTACCAACGACCTCATTCCAGACAAGATCTGCTCAATAAGGAAAGTTTGTTATTAGCATTGAATCAAGAATATTGCTCCAACGTTCAACAATCTCAGTGCTATATAAACAAGAATATGAAGATTAAATTGGCTAATGCTCTCCAACATTTTACACGCCTAAAAGCTAATCATAATCTTCCTTCTCTCAGTTTGCTAAACGCTACATATCTCTTTACTCAATCATTGTTTAGCAATCTAGTTTCATAAGCTTAAGTTGTGTATACATCACAGTTGTGATACAGTTTTGTAGAAAACATTCACACACCTAGATTTATCTTCTTTGTAAGAAAGTGTTTCCTTGACAAACTGGGTCGTGGTTTGCATCAAAAAGGCTTTAGCAGTTGTTAAAGCAGTTTGTAATATTCAGTTGAATATAGTGGATTAAGACCTCGTTGGAGAGAGGCGAAATCACCTTGACGGGTGGACTGGAGTAGTTTGAGATCAAACGAACCGGGATAAAAATATCTTGTTCATTGCATTGATTTTCAGTTTTACAATTCAACCCCCCCTTCTTGTGTTTTTCACTTCTTCAGTCGAGATTTTTGTTACTGCAATAGATGGTAGCCTTGTCATTATGGAAGGTTGTATGTTTTCGAGATTTTTGTTAGTGCAGTGAATGGTAGCCTTGTCATTATGGAAGGTAGTCTGTTGTTGTCATTTCTTTTACTCCAATGGATGGTAGCCTTGTCATTTTGGAAGGTAGTCTGTTGTCGAAATTTTTGTTACTACATTGAATGGTAGGCTTATCATTATGGAAGGTAGTCTGTTGTCGAGATTTTTAATATTCCAATGGATGATAGCCTTGTCATTATGGAAGGTAGTCTGTTGTCATGATTTTTGATACTCCAATGGATGGTAGCCTTGTCATTATGGAAGGTAGTCTGTTGTCGAGATTTTTGTTACTCCAATGGATGGTTGCCATGTCATTTTGGAAGGTAGTCTGTTGTCGAGATTTTTGTTACTACAATGGATGGTAGGCTTGTCATTATGGAAGGTAGTCTGTTGTCGATATTTTTAATATTCCAATGGAAGGTAGCCTTGTCATTATGGAAGGTAGTCTGTTGTCGTGATTTTTGTTACTCCAATGGATGGTAGCCTTGTCATTATGGAAGGTAGTCTGTTGTCGTGATTTTTGTTACTCCAATGGATGGTAGCTTTGTCATTATGGAAGGTAGTATGTTATCGATATCTTTTTTACTACAATGGATGGTGGCCTTGTCATTATTTAAGGTTGTATGTTTTCGAGATTTTTGTTAGTGCAATGAATGGTAGCCTTGTCATTATGGAAGGTAGTCTGTTGTTATGATTTCTATTACTCCAGTGGATGGTAGCCTTGTCATTATGGAAGGTAGTCTGTTGTCGAGATTTTTGTTACTACATTGAATGGTAGGCTTGTCATTATGGAAGGTAGTCTGTTGTCGAGATTTTTAATATTCTAATGGATGATAGCCTTGCCATTATGGAAGGTAGTCTGTTGTCGAGATTTTTGTTACTCCAATAGATGGTAGCCTTGTCATTATGGAAGGTAGTATGTTATTGTGATTTTTGTTACTCTAATGCATGGTAGCTTTGTCATTATGGAAGGTAGTATGTTATCGATATCTTTTTTACTACAATGGATGGTAGCCTTGTCATTATTTAAGGTTGTATGTTTTCGAGATTTTTGTTAGTGCAATGAATGGTAGCCTTGTCATTATGGAAGGTAGTTTGTTGTTATGATTTTTATTACTCTAGTGGATGGTAGCCTTGTCATTATGGAAGGTAGTCTGTTGTCGAGATTTTTGTTACTACATTGAATGGTAGGCTTGTCATTATGGAAGGTAGTCTGTTGTCGAGATTTTTAATATTCCAATGGATGATAGCCTTTTCATTATGGAAGGTAGTCTGTTGTCGATATTTTTGTTACTCCAATAGATGGTAGCCTTGTCATTATGGAAGGTAGTCTGTTGTCGAGATTTTTGTTACTCCAATGGATGGTAGCCTTGTCATTTTGGAAGGTAGTCTGTTGTCGAGATTTTTGTTACTACAATGGATGGTAGCCTTGTCATTATGGAAGGTAGTCTGTTTTTGAGATTTTTGTTACTGTAATGGATGGTTGCCTTGTCATTATGGAAGGTAGTCTGTTGTCGTGATTTTTGTTACTCCAATGGATAGTAGCCTTGTCATTATGGAAGGTTGTCTCTTGTGGAAAATTTTTTACTCCAATGTATGGTGCCATTGTCATTATGGAAGGTAGTCTGTTGTCGAGATTTTTGTTACTCCAATGGATGGTAGCCTTGTCATTATGGAAGGTAGTATGTTATCGTGATTTTTGTTACTCTAATGCATGGTAGCCTTGTCATTATGGAAGGTAGTATGTTATCGATATCTTTTTTACTACAATGGATGGTTGCCTTGTCATTATGGAAGGTTGTTTGTTGTCGATGTTAGAACAAAGTTTGAATCTACTACCCTATGTTTAAGTTTTGATGATAACAAAATGAAAAGGTATATTATTTATATGATTCATGTATGAACTATTAGCTACCTAAAAATATTACATTCTGCTTTGCAGAAACTCTGATAGGTATCAGCAAGGGCACACTTAATCAACATCAGAATATTGGTTCTTGACATCAGCATCAGAAGTTGCTATATCAGAATACCAGAATCAGAAGATTAACTCACGTGTATGCTGAAGCTTGATGAACAGAACTTCACTCAACACTCTGATAATGAAGAAAACAAGTTCATCAGCAGTTAAGCAGAGTCAGAATGAGCCAAGCCAGAACATGCATTAAGTAAGCAACGGTACTGTGCATTGAAAGCAAATTATTACCAACGACCTCATTCCAGACAAGATCTGCTCAATAAGGAAAGTTTGTTATTAGCATTGAATCAAGAATATTGCTCCAACGTTCAACAATCTCAGTGCTATATAAACAAGAATATGAAGATTAAATTGGCTAATGCTCTCCAACATTTTACACGCCTAAAAGCTAATCATAATCTTCCTTCTCTCAGTTTGCTAAACGCTACATATCTCTTTACTCAATCATTGTTTAGCAATCTAGTTTCATAAGCTTAAGTTGTGTATACATCACAGTTGTGATACAGTTTTGTAGAAAACATTCACACACCTAGATTTATCTTCTTTGTAAGAAAGTGTTTCCTTGACAAACTGGGTCGTGGTTTGCATCAAAAAGGCTTTAGCAGTTGTTAAAGCAGTTTGTAATATTCAGTTGAATATAGTGGATTAAGACCTCGTTGGAGAGAGGCGAAATCACCTTGACGGGTGGACTGGAGTAGTTTGAGATCAAACGAACCGGGATAAAAATATCTTGTTCATTGCATTGATTTTCAGTTTTACAATTCAACCCCCCCTTCTTGTGTTTTTCACTTCTTCAGTCGAGATTTTTGTTACTGCAATAGATGGTAGCCTTGTCATTATGGAAGGTAGTATGTTGTTGTGATTTCTGTTACTCCAATGGATGGTAGTCTTGTCATTATGGAAGGTAGTCTATTGTCGAGATTTTTTTTACTCCAATGGATGGTAGCCTTGTCATTTTGGAAGGTAGTCTGTTGTCGAGATTTTTGTTACTACAATGGATGTTAGGCTTGTCATTATGGAAGGTAGTCTGTTGTCGATATTTTTAATATTCCAATGGATGGTAGCCTTGTCATTATGGAAGGTAGTCTATTGTCGTGATTTTTGTTACTCCAGTGGATGGTAGCCTTGTTATTATGGAAGCTATTCTATTATCGAGATTTTTGTTACTACAATGGATGGTAGCCTTGTCATTATGGAAGGTAGTCTGTTTTCGAGATTTTCGTTACTGCAATGGATGGTAGCCTTGTCATTAAGGAAGGTAGTCTGTTGTCGTGATTTTTGTTACTCCAATGGATGGTAGCCTTGTCATTATGGAAGGTAGTATGTTGTCGTCATTTTTGTTACTCCAATGCATGGTAGCCTTGTCATTATGGAAGGTAGTATGTTATCGAGATTTTTGTTAGTGCAGTGAATGGTAGCCTTGTCATTATGGAAGGTAGTCTTTTGTTGTGATTTCTGTTACTCCAGTGGATGGTAGCCTTGTCATTATGGAAGGTAGTTTGTTGTCGAGATTTTTGTTACTACATTGAATGGTAGGCTTTTCATTATGGAAGGTAGTCTGTTGTCGAGATTTTTAATATTCCAATGGATGATAGCCTTGTCATTATGGAAGGTAATCTGTTGTCATGATTTTTGATACTCCAATGGATGGTAGCCTTGTCATTATGGAAGGTAGTCTGTTGTCGAGATTTTTGTTACTCCAATGGATGGTAGCCTTGTCATTTTGGAAGGTAGTCTGTTGTTGAGATTTTTGTTACTATAATGGATGGTAGGCTTGTCATTATGGAAGGTAGTCTGTTGTCGATATTTTTAATATTCCAATGGAAGGTAGCCTTGTCATTATGGAAGGTAGTCTATTGTCGTGATTTTTGTTACTCCAATGGATGGTAGCCTTGTCATTATGGAAGTTATTCTATTGTCGAGATTTTTGTTACTACAATGGATGGTAGCCTTGTCATTATAGAAGGTAGTCTGTTTTCGAGATTTTTGTTACTGCAATGGATGGTAGCCTTGTCATTATGGAAGGTAGTCTGTTGTCGTGATTTTTGGTACTCCAATGGATGGTAGCCTTATCATTATGGAAGGTTGTCTCTTGTGGAAATTTTTTTTACTCCAATGTATGTTACCATTGTCATTATGGAAGGTAGTCTATTGTCGAGATTTTTGTTACTCCAATGGATGGTAGCCTTGTCATTATGGAAGGTAGTATGTTGTCGTGATTTTTGTTACTCCAATGCATGGTAGCCTTGTCATTATGGAAGGTAGTATGTTATCGATATCTTTTTTACTACAATGGATGGTAGCCTTGTCATTATGGAAGGTTGTATGTTTTCGAGATTTTTGTTAGTGCAGTGAATGGTAGCCTTGTCATTATGGAAGGTAGTCTGTTGTTGTGATTTCTGTTACTCCAATGGATGGTAGCCTTGTCATTATGGAAGGTAGTCTGTTGTCGAGATTTTTGTTACTACATTGAATGGTAGGCTTGTCATTATGGAAGGTAGTCTGTTGTCGAGATTTTTAATATTCCAATGTATGATAGCCTTGTCATTATGGAAGGTAGTCTGTTGTCATGATTTTTGATACTTTAATGGATGGTAGCCTTGTCATTATGGAAGGTAGTCTGTTGTCGAGATTTTTGTTACTCCAATGGATGGTAGCCTTGTCATTTTGTAAGGTAGTCTGTTGTCGAGATTTTTGTTACTACAATGGATGGTAGGCTTGTCATTATGGAAGGTAGTCTATTGTCGATATTTTTAATATTCCAATGGAAGGTAGCCTTGTCATTATGGAAGGTAGTCTATTGTCGTAATTTTTGTTACTCCAATGGATGGTAGCTTTGTCATTATGTAAGCTATTCTATTGTCGAGATTTTTGTTACTAGAATGGATGGTAGCCTTGTCATTATGGAAGGTAGTATGTTTTCGAGATTTTTGTTACTGCAATGGATGGTAGCCTTGTCATTATGGAAGGTAGTCTGTTGTCGTGATTTTTGTTACTCCAATGGATGGTAGCCTTGTCATTATGGAAGGTTGTCTCTTGTGGAAATTTTTTTTACTCCAATGTATGTTACCATTGTCATTATGGAAGGTAGTCTATTGTCGAGATTTTTGTTACTCCAATGGATGGTAGCCTTGTCATTATGGAAGGTAGTATGTTGTCGTGATTTTTGTTACTCCAATGCATGGTAGCCTTGTCATTATGGAAGGTAGTATGTTATCGATATCTTTTTTACTACAATGGATGGTAGCCTTGTCATTATGGAAGGTTGTATGTTTTCGAGATTTTTGTTAGTGCAGTGAATGGTAGCCTTGTCATTATGGAAGGTAGTCTGTTGTTGTGATTTCTGTTACTCCAATGGATGGTAGCCTTGTCATTATGGAAGGTAGTCTGTTGTGGAGATTTTTGTTACTACATTGAATGGTAGGCTTGTCATTATGGAAGGTAGTCTGTTGTCGAGATTTTTAATATTCCAATGGATGATAGCCTTGTCATTATGGAAGGTAGTCTGTTGTCATGATTTTTGATACTTTAATGGATGGTAGCCTTGTCATTATGGAAGGTAGTCTGTTGTCGAGATTTTTGTTACTCCAATGGATGGTAGCCTTGTCATTTTGTAAGGTAGTCTGTTGTCGAGATTTTTGTTACTACAATGGATGGTAGGCTTGTCATTATGGAAGGTAGTCTGTTGTCGATATTTTTAATATTCCAATGGAAGGTAGCCTTGTCATTATGGAAGGTAGTCTATTGTCGTGATTTTTGTTACTCCAATGGATGGTAGCTTTGTCATTATGTAAGCTATTCTATTGTCGAGATTTTTGTTACTAGAATGGATGGTAGCCTTGTCATTATGGAAGGTAGTATGTTTTCGAGATTTTTGTTACTGCAATGGATGGTAGCCTTGTCATTATGGAAGGTAGTCTGTTGTCGTGATTTTTGTAACTCCAATGGATGGTAGCCTTGTCATTATGGAAGGTTGTCTCTTGTGGAAATTTTTTTTACTCCAATGTATGTTACCATTGTCATTATGGAAGGTAGTCTATTGTCGAGATTTTTGTTACTCCAATGGATGGTAGCCTTGTCATTATGGAAGGTAGTATGTTGTCGTGATTTTTATTACTCCAATGCATGGTAGCCTTGTCATTATGGAAGGTAGTATGTTATCGATATCTTTTTTACTACAATGGATGGTAGCCTTGTCATTATGGAAGGTTCTATGTTTTCGAGATTTTTGTTAGTGCAGTGAATGGTAGCCTTGTCATTATGGAAGGTAGTCTGTTGTTGTGATTTCTGTTACTCCAATGGATGGTAGCCTTGTCATTATGGAAGGTAGTCTGTTGTCGAGATTTTTGTTACTACATTGAATGGTAGGCTTGTCATTATGGAAGGTAGTCTGTTGTCGAGATTTTTAATATTCCAATGGATGATAGCCTTGTCATTATGGAAGGTAGTCAGTTGTCATGATTTTTGATACTTTAATGGATGGTAGCCTTGTCATTATGGAAGGTAGTCTGTTGTCGAGATTTTTGTTACTCCAATGGATGGTAGCCTTGTCATTTTGGAAGGTAGTCTGTTGTTGAGATTTTTGTTACTATAATGGATGGTAGGCTTGTCATTATGGAAGGTAGTCTGTTGTCGATATTTTTAATATTCCAATGGAAGGTAGCCTTGTCATTATGGAAGGTAGTCTATTGTCGTGATTTTTGTTACTCCAATGGATGGTAGCCTTGTCATTATGGAAGTTATTCTATTGTCGAGATTTTTGTTACTACAATGGATGGTAGCCTTGTCATTATAGAAGGTAGTCTATTTTCGAGATTTTTGTTACTGCAATGGATGGTAGCCTTGTCATTATGGAAGGTAGTCTGTTGTCGTGATTTTTGGTACTCCAATGGATGGTAGCCTTATCATTATGGAAGGTTGTCTCTTGTGGAAATTTTTTTTACTCCAATGTATGTTACCATTGTCATTATGGAAGGTAGTCTATTGTCGAGATTTTTGTTACTCCAATGGATGGTAGCCTTGTCATTATGGAAGGTAGTATGTTGTCGTGATTTTTGTTACTCCAATGCATGGTAGCCTTGTCATTATGGAAGGTAGTATGTTATCGATATCTTTTTTACTACAATGGATGGTAGCCTTGTCATTATGGAAGGTTGTATGTTTTCGAGATTTTTGTTAGTGCAGTGAATGGTAGCCTTGTCATTATGGAAGGTAGTCTGTTGTTGTGATTTCTGTTACTCCAATGGATGGTAGCCTTGTCATTATGGAAGGTAGTCTGTTGTCGAGATTTTTGTTACTACATTGAATGGTAGGCTTGTCATTATGGAAGGTAGTCTGTTGTCGAGATTTTTAATATTCCAATGGATGATAGCCTTTTCATTATGGAAGGTAGTCTGTTGTCATGATTTTTGATACTTTAATGGATGGTAGCCTTGTCATTATGGAAGGTAGTCTGTTGTCGAGATTTTTGTTACTCCAATGGATGGTAGCCTTGTCATTTTGTAAGGTAGTCTGTTGTCGAGATTTTTGTTACTACAATGGATGGTAGGCTTGTCATTATGGAAGGTAGTCTGTTGTCGATATTTTTAATATTCCAATGGAAGGTAGCCTTGTCATTATGGAAGGTAGTCTATTGTCGTGATTTTTGTTACTCCAATGGATGGTAGCTTTGTCATTATGTAAGCTATTCTATTGTCGAGATTTTTGTTACTAGAATGGATGGTAGCCTTGTCATTATGGAAGGTAGTATGTTTTCGAGATTTTTGTTACTGCAATGGATGGCAGCCTTGTCATTATGGAAGGTAGTCTGTTGTCGTGATTTTTGTTACTCCAATGGATGGTAGCCTTGTCATTATGGAAGGTTGTCTCTTGTGGAAATTTTTTTTACTCCAATGTATGTTACCATTGTCATTATGGAAGGTAGTCTATTGTCGAGATTTTTGTTACTCCAATGGATGGTAGCCTTGTCATTATGGAAGGTAGTATGTTGTCGTGATTTTTGTTACTCCAATGCATGGTAGCCTTGTCATTATGGAAGGTAGTATGTTATCGATATCTTTTTTACTACAATGGATGGTAGCCTTGTCATTATGGAAGGTTGTATGTTTTCGAGATTTTTGTTAGTGCAGTGAATGGTAGCCTTGTCATTATGGAAGGTAGTCTGTTGTTGTGATTTCTGTTACTCCAATGGATGGTAGCCTTGTCATTATGGAAGGTAGTCTGTTGTCGAGATTTTTGTTACTACATTGAATGGTAGGCTTGTCATTATGGAAGGTAGTATGTTGTCGAGATTTTTAATATTCCAATGGATGATAGCCTTGTCGTTATGGAAGGTTGTCTGTTGTCATGATTTTTGTTACTCCAATGGATGGTAGCCTTGTCATTATGGAAGGTAGTATGTTGTCAAGATTTTTGTTACTCCAATGTATGGTAGCCTTGTCATTTTGGAAGGTAGTTTGTTGTCGAGATTTTTGTTACTACAATGGATGGTAGGCTTGTCATTATGGAAGGTAGTCTGTTGTCGATATTTTTAATATTCCAATGGAAGGTAGCCTTCTCATTATGGAAGGTAGTCTATTGACGTGATTTTTGTTACTCCAATGGATGGTAGCCTTGTCATTATGTAAGCTATTCTATTGTCGAGATTTTTGTTTCTACAATGGATGGTAGCCTTGTCATTATGGAAGGTAGTATGTTTTCGAGATTTTTGTTACTGCAATGGATGGTAGCCTTGTCATTATGGAAGGTAGTCTGTTGTCGTGATTTTTGTTACTCCAATGGATGGTAGCCTTGTCATTATGGAAGGTTGTCTCTTGTGGAAATGTTTTTTACTCCAATGTATGTTACCGTTGTCATTATGGAAGGTAGTCTATTGTCGAGATTTTTGTTACTCCAATGGAAGGTAGCCTTGTCATTATAGAAGGTAGTATGTTGTCGTGATTTTTGTTACTCCAATGCATGGTAGCCTTGTCATTATGGAAGGTAGTATGTTATCGATATCTTTTTTACTACAATGGATGGTAGCCTTGTCATTATGGAAGGTTGTATGTTTTCAAGATTTTTGTTAGTGCAGTGAATGGTAACCTTGTCATTATGGAAGGTAGTCTGTTGTTGTGATTTTTGTTACAACAATGGATGGTAGCCTTGTCATTATGGAAGGTAGTCTGTTGCCGAGATTTTTGTTACTACATTGAATGGTAGGCTTGTCATTATGGAAGGTAGTCTGTTGTCGAGATTTTTAATATTCCAATGGATGATAGCCTTGTCATTATGGAAGGTAGTCTGTTGTCATGATTTTTGATACTCCAATGGATGGTAGCCTTGTCATTATGGAAGGTAGTCTGTTGTCGAGATTTTTGTTACTCCAATGGATGGTAGCCATGTCATTTTGGAAGGTAGTCTGTTGTCGAGATTTTTGTTACTACAATGGATGGTAGGCTTGTCATTATGGAAGGTAGTCTGTTGTCGATATTTTTAATATTCCAATGGAAGGTAGCCTTGTCATTATGGAAGGTAGTCTATTGTTGTGATTTTTGTTACTCCAATGGATGGTAGCCTTGTCATTATGTAAGCTATTCTATTGTCGAGATTTTTGTTACTACAATGGATGGTAGCCTTGTCATTATGGAAGGTAGTCTGTTGTCGTGATTTTTGTTACTCCAATGGATGGTAGCCTTGTCATTATGGAAGGTAGTCTGTTGTCGTGATTTTTGTTACTCCAATGGATGGTAGCTTTGTCATTATGGAAGGTAGTATGTTATCGATATCTTTTTTACTACAATGGATGGTGGCCTTGTCATTATTTAAGGTTGTATGTTTTCGAGATTTTTGTTAGTGCAATGAATGGTAGCCTTGTCATTATGGAAGGTAGTCTGTTGTTATGATTTCTATTACTCCAGTGGATGGTAGCCTTGTCATTATGGAAGGTAGTCTGTTGTCGAGATTTTTGTTACTACATTGAATGGTAGGCTTGTCATTATGGAAGGTAGTCTGTTGTCGAGATTTTTAATATTCTAATGGATGATAGCCTTGTCATTATGGAAGGTAGTCTGTTGTCGAGATTTTTGTTACTCCAATAGTTGGTAGCCTTGTCATTATGGAAGGTAGTATGTTATTGTGATTTTTGTTACTCTAATGCATGGTAGCTTTGTCATTATGGAAGGTAGTATGTTATCGATATCTTTTTTACTACAATGGATGGTAGCCTTGTCATTATTTAAGGTTGTATGTTTTCGAGATTTTTGTTAGTGCAATGAATGGTAGCCTTGTCATTATGGAAGGTAGTCTGTTGTTATGATTTTTATTACTCTAGTGGATGGTAGCCTTGTCATTATGGAAGGTAGTCTGTTGTTGAGATTTTTGTTACTACATTGAATGGTAGGCTTGTCATTATGGAAGGTAGTCTGTTGTCGAGATTTTTAATATTCCAATGGATGATAGCCTTTTCATTATGGAAGGTAGTCTGTTGTCGATATCTTTGTTACTCCAATAGATGGTAGCCTTGTCATTATGGAAGGTAGTCTGTTGTCGAGATTTTTGTTACTCCAATGGATGGTAGCCTTGTCATTATGGAAGGTAGTCTGTTTTTGAGATTTTTGTTACTGTAATGGATGGTTGCCTTGTCATTATGGAAGGTAGTCTGTTGTCGTGATTTTTGTTACTCCAATGGATGGTAGCCTTGTCATTATGGAAGGTTGTCTCTTGTGGAAAATTTTTTTACTCTAATGTATGGTGCCATTGTCATTATGGAAGGTAGTCTGTTGTCGAGATTTTTGTTACTCCAATGGATGGTAGCCTTGTCATTATGGAAGGTAGTATGTTATCGTGATTTTTGTTACTCTAATGCATGGTAGCCTTGTCATTATGGAAGGTAGTATGTTATCGATATCTTTTTTACTACAATTGATGGTTGCCTTGTCATTATGGAAGGTTGTTTGTTGTCGATGTTAGAACAAAGTTTGAATCTACTACCCTATGTTTAAGTCTTGATGATAACAAAATGAAAAGGTATATTATTTATATGATTCATGTATGAACTATTAGCTACCTAAAAATATTACGTTCTGCTTTGCAGAAACTCTGATAGGTATCAGCAAGGGCACACTTAATCAACATCAGAATATTGGTTCTTGACATCAGCATCAGAGGTTGCTATATCAGAATACCAGAATCAGAAGATTATCTCACGTGTATGCTGAAGCTTGATGAACAGAACTGCACTCAACACTCTGATAATGAAGAAAACAAGTTCATCAGCAGTTAAGCAGAGTCAGAATGAGCCAAGCCAGAACATGCATTAAGTAAGCAACGGTACTGTGCATTGAAAGCAAATTATTACCAACGACCTCATTCCAGACAAGATCTGCTCAATAAGGAAAGTTTGTTATTAGCATTGAATTAAGAATATTGCTCCAACGTTCAACAATCTCAGTGCTATATAAACAAGAATATGAAGATTAAATTGGCTAATGCTCTCCAACATTTTACACGCCTAAAAGCTAATCATAATCTTCCTTCTCTCAGTTTGCTAAACGCTACATATCTCTTTACTCAATCATTGTTTAGCAATCTAGTTTCATAAGCTTAAGTTGTGTATACATCACAGTTGTGATACAGTTTTGTAGAAAACATTCACACACCTAGATTTATCTTCTTTGTAAGAAAGTGTTTCCTTGACAAACTGGGTCGTGGTTTGCATCAAGAAGGCTTTAGCAGTTGTTAAAGCAGTTTGTAATATTCAGTTGAATATAGTGGATTAAGACCTCGTTGGAGAGAGGCGAAATCACCTTGACGGGTGGACTGGAGTAGTTTAAGATCAAACGAACCAGGATAAAAATATCTTGTTCATTGCATTGATTTTCAGTTTTATAATTCAACCCCCCCT
Source organism: Vicia faba (assembly GCA_948472305.1). Taxonomy (NCBI): domain Eukaryota; kingdom Viridiplantae; phylum Streptophyta; class Magnoliopsida; order Fabales; family Fabaceae; genus Vicia; species Vicia faba. Next base: position 663,742,248 of record OX451741.1, read on the forward strand.
TCTTGTGTTTTTCACTTCTTCAGTCGAGATTTTTGTTACTGCAATAGATGGTAGCCTTGTCATTATGGAAGGTAGTATGTTGTTGTGATTTCTGTTACTCCAATGGATGGTAGTCTTGTCATTATGGAAGGTAGTCTATTGTCGAGATTTTTTTTACTCCAATGGATGGTAGCCTTGTCATTTTGGAAGGTAGTCTGTTGTCGAGATTTTTGTTACTACAATGGATGGTAGGCTTGTCATTATGGAAGGTAGTCTGTTGTCGATATTTTTAATATTCCAATGGATGGTAGCCTTGTCATTATGGAAGGTAGTATGTTGTCATCATTTTTGTTACTCCAATGCATGGTAGTCTTGTCATTATGGAAGGTAGTATGTTATCGATATCTTTTTTACTACAATGGATGGTAGCCTTGTCATTATGGAATGTTGTATGTTTTAGAGATTTTTGTTAGTGCAGTGAATGGTAGCCTTGTCATTATGGAAGGTAGTCTGTTGTTATGATTTCTGTTACTCCAGTGGATGGTAGCCTTGTCATTATGGAAGGTAGTCTGTTGTCGAGATTTTTGTTACTACATTGAATGGTAGGCTTTTCATTATGGAAGGTAGTCTGTTGTCGAGATTTTTAATATTCCAATGGATGATAGCCTTGTCATTATGGAAGGTAATCTGTTGTCATGATTTTTGATACTCCAATGGATGGTAGCCTTGTCATTATGGAAGGTAGTCTGTTGTCGAGATTTTTGTTACTCCAATGGATGGTAGCCTTGTCATTTTGGAAGGTAGTCTGTTGTTGAGATTTTTGTTACTATAATGGATGGTAGGCTTGTCATTATGGAAGGTAGTCTGTTGTCGATATTTTTAATATTCCAATGGAAGGTAGCCTTGTCATTATAGAAGGTAGTCTATTGTCGTGATTTTTGTTACTCCAATGGATGGTAGCCTTGTCATTATGGAAGTTATTCTATTGTTGAGATTTTTGTTACTACAATGGATGGTAGCCTTGTCATTATAGAAGGTAGTCTGTTTTCGAGATTTTTGTTACTGCAATGGATGGTAGCCTTGTCATTATGGAAGGTAGTCTGTTGTCGTGATTTTTGGTACTCCAATGGATGGTAGCCTTATCATTATGGAAGGTTGTCTCTTGTGGAAATTTTTTTTACTCCAATGTATGTTACCATTGTCATTATGGAAGGTAGTCTATTGTCGAGATTTTTGTTACTCCAATGGATGGTAGCCATGTCATTATGGAAGGTAGTATGTTGTCGTGATTTTTGTTACTCCAATGCATGGTAGCCTTGTCATTATGGAAGGTAGTATGTTATCGATATGTTTTTTACAATAGTGGATGGTAGCCTTGTCATTATGGAAGGTTGTATGTTTTCGAGATTTTTGTTAGTGCAGTGAATGGTAGCCTTTTCATTATGGAAGGTAGTCTGTTGTTGTGATTTCTGTTACTCCAGTGGATGGTAGCCTTGTCATTATGGAAGGTAGTCTGTTGTCGAGATTTTTGTTACTACAATGAATGGTAGGCTTGTCATTATGGAAGGTAGTCTGTTGTCGAGATTTTTAATATTCCAATGGATGATAGCTTTGTCATTATGCAAGGTAGTCTGTTGTCATGATTTTTGTTACTCCAATGGATGGTAGCCTTGTCATTATGGAAGCTATTCTATTATCGAGATTTTTGTTACTACAATGGATTGTAGCATTGTCATTATGGAAGGTAGTCTCTTATCGATATCTTTGTTACTCTAATGGATGGTAGCCTTGTCATTATGGAAGGTAGTCTGTTGTCGAGATATTTAATATTCCAATGGAAGGTAGCCTTGTCATTATGGAAGGTAGTCTATTGTCGTGATTTTTGTTACTCCAATGGATGGTAGCCTTGTCATTATGGAAGCTATTCTATTGTCGAGGTTTTTGTTACTACAATGGATGGTAGCCTTGTCATTATGGAAGGTAGTTTGTTGTCGAGATTTTTGTTACTGTAATGGATGGTAGCCTTGTCATTATGGAAGGTTGTTTGTTGTCGAGATTTTTGTTACTACAATAGATGGTAGCCTTGTCATTATGGAAGGTAGTATGTTGTTGTGATTTCTGTTACTCCAATGGATGGTAGCCTTGTCATTATGGAAGGTAGTCTGTTGTCGTGATTTTTGTTACTCCAATTGATGGTAGCCTTGTCATTATGGAAGCTATTCTATTGTTGAGATTTTTGTTAATACAACGGATGGTAGCCTTGTCATTATGGAAGGTAGTCTGTTGTCGAGATTTTTGTTACTCCAATGGATGGTAGCCTTGTCATTATGGAAGCTATTCTATTATCGAGATTTTTGTTACTACAATGGATTGTAGCCTTGTCATTATGGAAGGTAGTCTCTTATCGATATCTTTGTAACTCTAATGGATGGTAGCCTTGTCATTATGGAAGGTAGTCTGTTGCCGAGATATTTAATATTCCAATGGAAGGTAGCCTTGTCATTATGGAAGATAGTCTATTGTCGTGATTTTTGTTACTCCAATGGATGGTAGCCTTGTCATTATGGAAGCTATTCTATTGTCGAGATTTTTGTTACTACAATGGATGGTAGCCTTGTCATTATGGAAGGTAGTATGTTGTCGAGATTTTTGTTACTGCAATGGATGGTAGCCTTGTCATTATGGAAGGTTGTTTGTTGTCGAGATTTTTGTTACTACAATAGATGGTAGCCATGTCATTATGGAAGGTAGTATGTTGTTGTGATTTCTGTTACTCCAATGGATGGTAGCCTTGTTATTATGGAAGGTAGTCTGTTGTCGTGATTTTTGTTACTCCAATGGATGGTAGCCTTGTCATTATAGAAGCTATTCTATTGTCGAGATTTTTGTTACTACAATGGATGGTAGCCTTGTCATTATGGAAGGTAGTATGTTTTCGAGATTTTTGTTACTGCAATGGATGGTAGCCTTGTCATTATGGAAGGTATTCTGTTGTCGTGATTTTTGTTACTCCAATGGATGGTAGCCTTGTCATTATGGAAGGTTGTCTGTTGTGGAAGTTTTTTTTACTCTAATGTATGGTACCATTGTCATTATGGAAGGTAGTATGTCGTCAATATTTTTGTTACTCCAATGGATGGTAGCCTTGTCATTATGGAAGGTAGTATGTTGTCGTGATTTTTGTTACTCCAATGCATGGTAGCCTTGTCATTATGGAAGGTAGTATGTTATCGATATCTTTTTTACTACAATGGATGATAGCCTTGTCATTATGGGAAGGTAGTCTATTGTCGAGATTTTTGTTACTACATTGAATGGTAGGCTTGTCATTATGGATGGTAGTCTGTTGTCGAGATTTTTAATATTCCAATGGATGATAGCCTTGTCATTATGGAAGGTAGACTGTTGTCATGATTTTTGTTACTCCAATGGATGGTAGCCTTGTCATTATGGAAGGTAGTCTGTTGTCGAGATTTTTGTTAGACCAATGGATGGTAGCCTTGTAATTTTGGAAGGTAGTCTGTTGTCGAGATTTTTGTTACTACAATGGATGGTAGGCTTGTCATTATGGAAGGTAGTCTGTTGTCGATATTTTTAATATTCCAATGGAAGGTAGCCTTGTCATTATGGAAGGTAGTCTATTGTCGTGATTTTTGTTACTCCAGTGGATGGTAGCCTTGTTATTATGGAAGCTATTCTATTGTCGAGATTTTTGTTACTACAATGGATGGTAGCCTTGTCATTATGGAAGGTAGTTTGTTTTCGAGATTTTCGTTACTGCAATGGATGGTAGCCTTGTCATTATGGAAGGTAGTCTGTTGTCGTGATTTTTGTTACTCCAATGGATGGTAGCCTTGTCATTATGGAAGGTAGTATGTTGTCGTGATTTTTGTTACTCCAATGCATGGTAGCCTTGTCATTATGGAAGGTTGTCTGTTGTGGAAGTTTTTTTTACTCTAATGTATGGTACCATTGTCATTATGGAAGGTAGTATGTCGTCAATATTTTTGTTACTCCAATGGATGGTAGCCTTGTCATTATGGAAGGTAGTATGTTGTCGTGATTTTTGTTACTCCAATGCATGGTAGCCTTGTCATTATGGAAGGTAGTATGTTATCGATATCTTTTTTACTACAATGGATGATAGCCTTGTCATTATGGGAAGGTAGTCTATTGTCGAGATTTTTGTTACTACATTGAATGGTAGGCTTGTCATTATGGATGGTAGTCTGTTGTCGAGATTTTTAATATTCCAATGGATGATAGCCTTGTCATTATGGAAGGTAGACTGTTGTCATGATTTTTGTTACTCCAATGGATGGTAGCCTTGTCATTATGGAAGGTAGTCTGTTGTCGAGATTTTTGTTACTCCAATGGATGGTAGCCTTGTAATTTTGGAAGGTAGTCTGTTGTCGAGATTTTTGTTACTACAATGGATGGTAGGCTTGTCATTATGGAAGGTAGTCTGTTGTCGATATTTTTAATATTCCAATGGAAGGTAGCCTTGTCATTATGGAAGGTAGTCTATTGTCGTGATTTTTGTTACTCCAGTGGATGGTAGCCTTGTTATTATGGAAGCTATTCTATTGTCGAGATTTTTGTTACTACAATGGATGGTAGCCTTGTCATTATGGAAGGTAGTTTGTTTTCGAAATTTTCGTTACTGCAATGGATGGTAGCCTTGTCATTATGGAAGGTAGTATGTTGTCGTGATTTTTGTTACTCCAATGGATGGTAGCCTTGTCATTATGGAAGGTAGTATGTTGTCGTGATTTTTGTTACTCCAATGCATGGTAGCCTTGTCATTATGGAAGGTAGTATGTTATCGATATCTTTTTTACTATAATGGATGGTAGCCTTGTCATTATGGAAGGTTGTATGTTTTTGAGATTTTTGTTAGTGCAGTGAATGGTAGCCTTTTCATTATGGAAGGTAGTCTGTTGTTGTGATTTCTGTTACTCCAGTGGATGGTAGCCTTGTCATTATGGAAGGTAGTCTGTTGTCGAGATTTTTGTTACTACAATGAATGGTAGGCTTGTCATTATGGAAGGTAGTCTGTTGTCGAGATTTTTAATATTCCAATGGATGATAGCCTTGTCATTATGGAAGGTAGTCTGTTGTCATGATTTTTGTTACTCCAATGGATGGTAGCCTTGTCATTATGGAAGCTATTCTATTATCGAGATTTTTGTTACTACAATGGATTGTAGCCTTGTCATTATGGAAGGTAGTCTCTTATCGATATCTTTGTTACTCTAATGGATGGTAGCCTTGTCATTATGGAAGGTAGTCTGTTGTCGAGATATTTAATATTCCAATGGAAGGTAGCCTTGTCATTATGGAAGGTAGTCTATTGTCGTGATTTTTGTTACTCCAATGGATGGTAGCCTAGTCATTATGGAAGTTATTATATTGTCGAGTTTTTTGTTACTACAATAGATGGTAGCCTTGTCATTATGGAAGGTAGTATGTTGTCGAGATTTTTGTTACTGTAATGGATGGTAGCCTTGTCATTATGGAAGGTTGTTTGTTGCCGAGATTTTTGTTACTACAATAGATGGTAGCCTTGTCATTATGGAAGGTAGTATGTTGTTGTGATTTCTATTACTCCAATAGATAGTAGCCTTGTCATTATGGAAGGTAATCTGTTGTCGTGATTTTTGTTACTCCAATGGATGGTAGCCTTGTCATTATGGAAGCTATTCTATTGTCGAGATTTTTGTTAATACAACGGATGGTAGCCTTGTCATTATGGAAGGTAGTTTGTTGTCGAGATTTTTGTTACTCCAATGGATGGTAGCCTTGTCATTATGGAAGCTATTCTATTATCGAGATTTTTGTTACTACAATGGATTGTAGCCTTGTCATTATGGAAGGTAGTCTCTTATCGATATCTTTGTAACTCTAATGGATGGTAGCCTTGTCATTATGGAAGGTAGTCTGTTGCCGAGATATTTAATATTCCAATGGAAGGTAGCCTTGTCATTATGGAAGGTAGTCTATTGTCGTGATTTTTGTTACTCCAATGGATGGTAGCCTTGTCATTATGGAAGCTATTCTATTGTCGAGATTTTTGTTACTACAATGGATGGTAGCCTTGTCATTATGGAAGGTAGTATGTTGTCGAGATTTTTGTTACTGCAATGGATGGTAGCCTTGTCATTATGGAAGGTTGTTTGTTGTCGAGATTTTTGTTACTACAATAGATGGTAGCCTTGTCATTATGGAAGGTAGTATGTTGTTGTGATTTCTGTTACTCCAATGGATGGTAGCCTTGTTATTATGGAAGGTAGTCTGTTGTCGTGATTTTTGTTACTCCAATGGATGGTAGCCTTGTCATTATAGAAGCTATTCTATTGTCGAGATTTTTGTTACTACAATGGATGGTAGCCTTGTCATTATGGAAGGTAGTATGTTTTCGAGATTTTTGTTACTGCAATGGATGGTAGCCTTGTCATTATGGAAGGTATTCTGTTGTCGTGATTTTTGTTACTCCAATGGATGGTAGCCTTGTCATTATGGAAGGTTGTCTGTTGTGGAAGTTTTTTTTACTCTAATGTATGGTACCATTGTCATTATGGAAGGTAGTATGTCGTCAATATTTTTGTTACTCCAATGGATGGTAGCCTTGTCATTATGGAAGGTAGTATGTTGTCGTGATTTTTGTTACTCCAATGCATGGTAGCCTTGTCATTATGGAAGGTAGTATGTTATCGATATCTTTTTTACTACAATGGATGATAGCCTTGTCATTATGGGAAGGTAGTCTATTGTCGAGATTTTTGTTACTACATTGAATGGTAGGCTTGTCATTATGGATGGTAGTCTGTTGTCGAGATTTTTAATATTCCAATGGATGATAGCCTTGTCATTATGGAAGGTAGACTGTTGTCATGATTTTTGTTACTCCAATGGATGGTAGCCTTGTCATTATGGAAGGTAGTCTGTTGTCGAGATTTTTGTTACTCCAATGGATGGTAGCCTTGTAATTTTGGAAGGTAGTCTGTTGTCGAGATTTTTGTTACTACAATGGATGGTAGGCTTGTCATTATGGAAGGTAGTCTGTTGTCGATATTTTTAATATTCCAATGGAAGGTAGCCTTGTCATTATGGAAGGTAGTCTATTGTCGTGATTTTTGTTACTCCAGTGGATGGTAGCCTTGTTATTATGGAAGCTATTCTATTGTCGAGATTTTTGTTACTACAATGGATGGTAGCCTTGTCATTATGGAAGGTAGTTTGTTTTCGAGATTTTCGTTACTGCAATGGATGGTAGCCTTGTCATTATGGAAGGTAGTCTGTTGTCGTGATTTTTGTTACTCCAATGGATGGTAGCCTTGTCATTATGGAAGGTAGTATGTTGTCGTGATTTTTGTTACTCCAATGCATGGTAGCCTTGTCATTATGGAAGGTTGTCTGTAGTGGAAGTTTTTTTTACTCTAATGTATGGTACCATTGTCATTATGGAAGGTAGTATGTCATCAATATTTTTGTTACTCCAATGGATGGTAGCCTTGTCATTATGGAAGGTAGTATGTTGTCGTGATTTTTGTTACTCCAATGCATGGTAGCCTTGTCATTATGGAAGGTAGTATGTTATCGATATCTTTTTTACTACAATGGATGATAGCCTTGTCATTATGGGAAGGTAGTCTATTGTCGAGATTTTTGTTACTACATTGAATGGTAGGCTTGTCATTATGGATGGTAGTCTGTTGTCGAGATTTTTAATATTCCAATGGATGATAGCCTTGTCATTATGGAAGGTAGACTGTTGTCATGATTTTTGTTACTCCAATGGATGGTAGCCTTGTCATTATGGAAGGTAGTCTGTTGTCGAGATTTTTGTTACTCCAATGGATGGTAGCCTTGTAATTTTGGAAGGTAGTCTGTTGTCGAGATTTTTGTTACTACAATGGATGGTAGGCTTGTCATTATGGAAGGTAGTCTGTTGTCGATATTTTTAATATTCCAATGGAAGGTAGCCTTGTCATTATGGAAGGTAGTCTATTGTCGTGATTTTTGTTACTCCAGTGGATGGTAGCCTTGTTATTATGGAAGCTATTCTATTGTCGAGATTTTTGTTACTACAATGGATGGTAGCCTTGTCATTATGGAAGGTAGTTTGTTTTCGAGATTTTCGTTACTGCAATGGATGGTAGCCTTGTCATTATGGAAGGTAGTATGTTGTCGTGATTTTTGTTACTCCAATGGATGGTAGCCTTGTCATTATGGAAGGTAGTATGTTGTCGTGATTTTTGTTACTCCAATGCATGGTAGCCTTGTCATTATGGAAGGTAGTATGTTATCGATATCTTTTTTACTATAATGGATGGTAGCCTTGTCATTATGGAAGGTTGTATGTTTTTGAGATTTTTGTTAGTGCAGTGAATGGTAGCCTTTTCATTATGGAAGGTAGTCTGTTGTTGTGATTTCTGTTACTCCAGTGGATGGTAGCCTTGTCATTATGGAAGGTAGTCTGTTGTCGAGATTTTTGTTACTACAATGAATGGTCGGCTTGTCATTATGGAAGGTAGTCTGTTGTCGAGATTTTTAATATTCCAATGGATGATAGCCTTGTCATTATGGAAGGTAGTCTGTTGTCATGATTTTTGTTACTCCAATGGATGGTAGCCTTGTCATTATGGAAGCTATTCTATTATCGAGATTTTTGTTACTACAATGGATTGTAGCCTTGTCATTATGGAAGGTAGTCTCTTATCGATATCTTTGTTACTCTAATGGATGGTAGCCTTGTCATTATGGAAGGTAGTCTGTTGTCGAGATATTTAATATTCCAATGGAAGGTAGCCTTGTCATTATGGAAGGTAGTCTATTGTCGTGATTTTTGTTACTCCAATGGATGGTAGCCTAGTCATTATGGAAGTTATTATATTGTCGAGGTTTTTGTTACTACAATAGATGGTAGCCTTGTCATTATGGAAGGTAGTATGTTGTCGAGATTTTTGTTACTGTAATGGATGGTAGCCTTGTCATTATGGAAGGTTGTTTGTTGCCGAGATTTTTGTTACTACAATAGATGGTAGCCTTGTCATTATGGAAGGTAGTATGTTGTTGTGATTTCTATTACTCCAATAGATAGTAGCCTTGTCATTATGGAAGGTAATCTGTTGTCGTGATTTTTGTTACTCCAATGGATGGTAGCCTTGTCATTATGGAAGCTATTCTATTGTCGAGATTTTTGTTAATACAACGGATGGTAGCCTTGTCATTATGGAAGGTAGTCTGTTGTCGAGATTTTTGTTACTCCAATGGATGGTAGCCTTGTCATTATGGAAGCTATTCTATTATCGAGATTTTTGTTACTACAATGGATTGTAGCCTTGTCATTATGGAAGGTAGTCTCTTATCGATATCTTTGTAACTCTAATGGATGGAAGCCTTGTCATTATGGAAGGTAGTCTGTTGCCGAGATATTTAATATTCCAATGGAAGGTAGCCTTGTCATTATGGAAGGTAGTCTATTGTCGTGATTTTTGTTACTCCAATGGATGGTAGCCTTGTCATTATCGAAGCTTTTCTATTGTCGAGATTTTTGTTACTACAATGGATGGTAGCCTTGTCATTATGGAAGATAGTATGTTGTCGAGATTTTTGTTACTGCAATGGATGGTAGCCTTGTCATTATGGAAGGTTGTTTGTTGTCGAGATTTTTGTTACTACAATAGATGGTAGCATTGTCATTATGGAAGGTAGTATGTTGTTGTGATTTCTGTTACTCCAATGGATGGTAGCCTTGTTATTATGGAAGGTAGTCTGTTGTCGTGATTTTTGTTACTCCAATGGATGGTAGCCTTGTCATTATGGAAGCTATTCTATTGTCGACATTTTTGTTACTACAATGGATGGTAGCCTTGTCATTATGGAAGGTAGTATGTTTTCGAGATTTTTCTTACTGCAATGGATGGTAGCCTTGTCATTACGGAAGGTAGTCTGTTGTCGTGATTTTTGTTACTCCAATGGATGGTAGCCTTGTCATTATGGAAGGTTGTCTGTTGTGGAAGTTTTTTTTACTCCAATGTATGGTACCATTGTCATTATGGAAGGTAGTCTGTCGTCAATATTTTTGTTACTCCAATGGATGGTAGCCTTGTCATTATGGAAGGTAGTATGTTATCGATATCTTTTTTACTACAATGGATGGTAGCCTTGTCATTATGGGAGGTTGTATGTTTTCGAGATTTTTGTTAGTGCAGTGAATGGTAGCCTTGTCATTATGGAAGGTAGACCGTTATTCTGATTTCTGTTACTCCAGTGGATGGTAGCCTTGTCATTATGGAAGGTAGTCTATTGTCGAGATTTTTGTTACTACATTGAATGGTAGGCTTGTCATTATGGATGGTAGTCTGTTGTCGAGATTTTTAATATTCCAATGGATGATAGCCTTGTCATTATGGAAGGTAGTCTGTTGTCATGATTTTTGTTACACCAATGGATGGTAGCCTTGTCATTATGGAAGGTAGTCTGTTGTCGAGATTTTTGTTACTCCAATGGATGGTAGCCTTGTCATTATGGAAGGTAGTCTGTTGTCGAGATTTTTGTTACTCCAATGGATGGTAGCCTTGTCATTTTGGAAGGTAATCTGTTGTTGAGATTTTTGTTACTATAATGGATGGTAGGCTTGTCATTATGGAAGGTAGTCTGTTGTCGATATTTTTAATATTCCAATGGAAGGTAGCCTTGTCATTATGGAAGGTAGTCTATTGTCGTCATTTTTGTTACTCCAATGGATGGTAGCCTTGTCATTATGGAAGTTATTCTATTGTCGAGATTTTTGTTACTACAATGGATGGTAGCCTTGTCATTATGGAAGGTAGTGTGCTTTCGAGATTTTTGTTACTGCAATGGATGGTAGCCTTGTCATTATGGAAGGTAGTCTGTTGTCGTGATTTTTGGTACTCCAATGGATGGTAGCCTTATCATTATGGAAGGTTGTCTCTTGTGGAAATTTTTTTTACTCCAATGTATGTTACCATTGTCATTATGGAAGGTAGTCTATTGTCGAGATTTTTGTTACTCCAATGGATGGTAGCCTTGTCATTATGGAAGGTAGTATGTTGTCTTGATTTTTGTTACTCCAATGCATGGTAGCCTTGTCATTATGGAAGGTAGTATGTTATCGATATCTTTTTTACTATAATGGATGGTAGCCTTGTCATTATGGAAGGTTGTATGTTTTCGAGATTTTTGTTAGTGCAGTGAATGGTAGCCTTTTCATTATGGAAGGTAGTCTGTTGTTGTGATTTCTGTTACTCCAGTGGATGGTAGCCTTGTCATTATGGAAGGTAGTCTGTTGTCGAGATTTTTGTTACTACAATGAATTGTAGGCTTGTCATTATGGAAGGTAGTCTGTTGTCGAGATTTTTGATATTCCAATGGATGATAGCCTTGTCATTATGGAAGGTAGTCTGTTGTCATGATTTTTGTTACTCCAATGGATGGTAGCCTTGTCATTATGGAAGCTATTCTATTATCGAGATTTTTGTTACTACAATGGATTGTAGCCTTGTCATTATGGAAGGTAGTCTCTTATCGATATCTTTGTTACTCTAATGGATGGTAGCCTTGTCATTATGGAAGGTAGTCTGTTGTCGAGATATTTAATATTCCAATGGAAGGTAGCCTTGTCATTATGGAAGGTAGTCTATTGTCGTGATTTTTGTTACTCCAATTGATGGTAGCCTAGTCATTATGGAAGTTATTATATTGTCGAGGTTTTTGTTACTACAATGGATGGTAGCCTTGTCATTATGGAAGGTAGTATGTTGTCGAGATTTTTGTTACTGTAATGGATGGTAGCCTTGTCATTATGGAAGGTAGTCTGTTGTCGTGATTTTTGTTACTCCAATGGATGGTAGCCTTGTCATTATGGAAGGTTGTTTGTTGTCGAGATTTTTGTTACTACAATAGATGGTAGCCTTGTCATTATGGAAGGTAGTATGTTGTTGTGATTTTTGTTACTCCAATGGATGGTAGCCTTGTCATTATGGAAGCTATTCTATTGTCGAGATTTTTGTTAATACAACGGATGGTAGCCTTGTCATTATGGAAGGTAGTCTGATGTCGAGATTTTTGTTACTCCAATGGATGGTAGCCTTGTCATTATGGAAGCTATTCTATTATCGAGATTTTTGTTACTACAATGGATTGTAGCCTTGTCATTATGGAAGGTAGTCTCTTATCGATATCTTTGTAACTCTAATGGATGGTAGCCTTGTCATTATGGAAGGTAGTCTGTTGCCGAGATATTTAATATTCCAATGCAAGGTAGCCTTGTCATTATGGAAGGTAGTCTATTGTCGTGATTTTTGTTACTCCAATGGATGGTAGCCTTGTCATTATGGAAGCTATTCTATTGTCGAGATTTTTGTTACTACAATGGATGGTAGCCTTGTCATTATGGAAGGTTGTTTGTTGTCGAGATTTTTGTTACTACAATAGATGGTAGCCTTGTCATTATGGAAGGTTGTTTGTTGTCGAGATTTTTGTTACTCCAATGGATGGTAGCCTTGTCATTATGGAAGCTATTCTATTGTCGAGATTTTTGTTACTACAATGGATGGTAGCCTTGTCATTATGGAAGGTAGTATGTTTTCGAGATTTTTGTTACTGCAATGGATGGTAGCCTTGTCATTATGGAAGGTAGTCTGTTGTCGTGATTTTTGTTACTCCAATGGATGGTAGCCTTGTCATTATGGAAGGTTGTTTGTTGTCGAGATTTTTGTTACTACGATAGATGGTAGCCTTGTCATTATGGAAGGTAGTATGTTGTTGTGATATCTGTTACTCCAATGGATGGTAGCCTTGTTATTATGGAAGGTAGTCTATTGTCGTGATTTTTGTTACTCCAATGGATGGTAGCCTTGTCATTATGGAAGCTATTCTATTGTCGAGATTTTTGTTACTACAATGGATGGTAGCCTTGTCATTATGGAAGGTAGTATGTTTTCGAGATTTTTGTTACTGCAATGGATGGTAGCCTTGTCATTATGGAAGGTAGTTTGTTGTCGTGATTTTTGTTACTCCAATGGATGGTAGCCTTGTCATTATGGAAGGTTGTCTGTTGTGGAAGTTTTTTTTACTCCAATGTATGGTACCATTGTCATTATGGAAGGTAGTCTGTCGTCAATATTTTTGTTACTCCAATGGATGGTAGCCTTGTCATTATGGAAGGTAGTATGTTGTCGTGATTTTTGTTACTCCAATGCATGGTAGCCTTGTCATTATGGAAGGTAGTATGTTATCGATATCTTTTTTACTACAATGGATGGTAACCTTGTCATTATGGGAGGTTGTATGTTTTCGAGATTTTTGTTAGTGCAGTGAATGGTAGCCTTGTGATTATGGAAGGTAGACCGTTATTGTGATTTCTGTTACTCCAGTGGATGGTAGCCTTGTCATTATGGAAGGTAGTCTATTGTCGAGATTTTTGTTACTACATTGAATGGTAGGCTTGTCATTATGGATGGTAGTCTGTTGTCGAGATTTTTAATATTCCAATGGATGATAGCCTTGTCATTATGGAAGGTAGTCTGTTGTCATGATTTTTGTTACTCCAATGGATGGTAGCCTTGTCATTATGGAAGGTAGTCTGTTGTCGAGATTTTTGTTACTCCAATGGATGGTAGCCTTGTAATTTTGGAAGGTAGTCTGTTGTCGAGAGTTTTGTTACTACAATGGATGGTAGGCTTGTCATTATGGAAGGTAGTCTGTTGTCGATATTTTTAATATTCCAATGGAAGGTAGCCTTGTCATTATGGAAGGTAGTCTATTGTCGTGATTTTTGTTACTCCAATGGATGGTAGCCTTGTCATTATGGAAGCTATTCTATTGTCGAGATTTTTGTTACTACAATGGATGGTAGCCTTGTCATTATGGAAGGTAGTATGTTTTCAAGATTTTTGTTACTACAATGGATGGTAGCCTTGTCATTATGGAAGGTAGTCTGTTGTCATGATTTTTGTTACTCCAATGGATGGTAGCCTTGTCTTTATGGAAGCTATTCTATTATCGAGATTTTTCTTACTACAATGGATTGTAGCCTTGTCATTATGGAAGGTAGTCTCTTATCGATATCTTTGTTACTCTAATGGATGGTAGCCTTGTCATTATGGAAGGTAGTCTATTGTTGAGATATTTAATATTCCAATGGAAGGTAGCCTTGTCATTATGGAAGGTAGTCTATTGTCGTGATTTTTGTTACTCAATGGATGGTAGCCTTGTCATTATGGAAGCTATTCTATTGTCGAGATTTTTGTTACTACAATGGATGGTAGCCTTGTCATTATGGAAGGTAGTCTATTGTCGAGATTTTTGTTACTGCAATGAATGGTAGCCTTGTCATTATGGAAGGTTGTTTGTTGTCGATATTTTTGTTAATTTGATAGATGGTAGCCTTGTCATTATGGAAGGTTGTTTGTTGTCGAGATTTTTGTTACTACAATAGATGGTAGCCTTGTCATTATGGAAGGTAGTATGTTGTTGTGATTTTTGTTACTCCAATGGAAGGTAGCCTTGTTATTATGGAAGGTAGTCTGTTGTCGTGATTTTCGTTACTCCAATGGATGGTAGCCTTGTCATTATGGAAGCTATTCTATTGTCGAGATTTTTGTTACTACAATGGATGGTAGCCTTGTCATTATGGAAGGTAGTCTGTTTTCGAGGTTTTTGTTACTGCAATGGATGGTAGCCTTGTCATTATGGAAGGTTGTCTGTTGTGGAAGTTTTTTTTACTCCAATGTATGGTACCATTGTCATTATTGAAGGTAGTCTGTCGCCAATATTTTTGTTACTCCAATGGATGGTAGCCTTGTAATTATGGAAGGTAGTATGTTGTCGTGATTTTTGTTACTCCATTGCATGGTAGCCTTGTCATTATGCAAGGTAGTATGTTATCGATATCTTTTTTACTACAATGGATGGTAGCCTTGTCATTATGGGAGGTTGTATGTTTTCGAGATTTTTGTTAGTGCAGTGAATGGTAGCCTTGTCATTATGGAAGGTAGTATGTTATTGTGATTTCTGTTACTCCAGTGGATGGTAGCCTTGTCATTATGGAAGGTAGTCTGTTGTCGAGATTTTTGTTACTACATTGAATGGTAGGCTTGTCATTATGGATGGTAGTCCGTTATCGATATTTTTAATATTCCAATGGATGATAGCCTTGTCATTATGGAAGGTAGTCTGTTGTCATTATTTTTGTTACTCCAATGGATGGTAGCCTTTTCATTATAAAAGGTAGTCTGTTGTCGAGATTTTTGTTACTCCAATGGATGGTAGCCTTGTCATTTTGGAAGGTAGTCTGTTGTCGAGATTTTTGTTACTACAATGGATGGTAGGCTTCTCATTATGGAAGGTAGTCTGTTGTCGATATTTTTAATATTCCAATGGAAGGTAGCCTTGTCATTATGGAAGGTAGTCTATTGTCGTGATTTTTGTTACACCAATGGATGGTAGCCTTGTCATCATGGAAGCTATTCTATTGTCGAGATTTTTGTTACTACAATGGATGGTAGCCTTGTCATTATGGAAGGTAGTCTGTTTTCGAGATTTTTGTTAATGCAATGGATGGTAGCCTTGTCACTATGGAAGGTAGTCTGTTGTCGTGATTTTTGTTACTCCAATGGATGGTAGCCTTGTCATTATGGAAGGTTGTCTCTTGTGGAATTTTTTTTTACTCCAATGTATGGTACCATTGTCATTATGGAAGGTAGTCTGTTGTCGAGATTTTTGTTACTCCAATGGATGGTAGCCTTGTCATTATGGAAGGTAGTATGTTGTCGTGATTTTTGTTACTCCATTGCATGGTAGCCTTGTCATTATGGAAGGTAGTATGTTATCGATATCTTTTTACCTACAATGGATGGTAGCCTTGTAATTATGAAAGGTTGTATGTTTTCGAGATTTTTGTTAGTGCAGTGAATGGTAGCCTTGTCATTATGGAAGGTAGTCTGTTTTTGTGATTTCTGTTACTCCAGTGGATGGTAGCCTTGTCATTATGGAAGGTAGTCTGTTGTCGAGATTTTTGTTACTACAATGAATGGTAGGCTTGTCATTATGGAAGGTAGTCTGTTGTCGAGATTTTTAATATTCCAATGGATGATAGCCTTGTCATTATGGAAGGTAGTCTGTTGTCATGATTTTTGTTACTCCAATGGATGGTAGCCTTGTCTTTATGGAAGCTATTCTATTATCGAGATTTTTCTTACTACAATGGATTGTAGCCTTGTCATTATGGAAGGTAGTCTCTTATCGATATCTTTGTTACTCTAATGGATGGTAGCCTTGTCATTATGGAAGGTTGTCTATTGTCGAGATATTTAATATTCCAATGGAAGGTAGCCTTGTCATTATGGAAGGTAGTCTATTGTCGTGATTTTTGTTACTCAATGGATGGTAGCCTTGTCATTATGGAAGCTATTCTATGGTCGAGATTTTTGTTACTACAATGGATGGTAGCCTTGTCATTATGGAAGGTAGTCTATTGTCGAGATTTTTGTTACTGCAATGGATGGTAGCCTTGTCATTATGGAAGGTTGTTTGTTATCGATATTTTTGTTACTTTGATAGATGGTAGCCTTGTCATTATGGGAGGTAGTATGTTGTTGTGATTTCTGTTACTCCAATGGATGGTAGCCTTGTCATTATGGAAGGTAGTCTATTGTCGATATTTTTGTTACTCTAATGGATGGTAGCCTTGTCATTTTGGAAGGTAGTCTGTTTTCGAGATTTTTGTTACTACAATGGATGGTAGGCTTGTCATTATGGAAGGTAGTATGTTGTCGATATTTTTAATATTCCAATGGAAGGTAACCTTGTCATTATGGAAGGTAGTTTATTGTCGTGATTTTTGTTACTCCAATGGATGGTAGCCTTGTCATTATGGAAGCTATTCTATTGTCGAGATTTTTGTTACTATAATGGATGGTAGCCTTGTCATTATGGAAGGTAGTCTGTTTTCGAGATTTTTGTTACTGCAATGGATGGTAGCCTTGTCATTATGGAAGGTAGTCTGTTGTCGTGATTTTTGTTACTCCAATGGATGATAGGCTTCTCATTATGGAAGGTAGTCTGTTGTCGATATTTTTAATATTCCAATGGAAGGTAGCCTTGTCATTATGGAAGGTAGTCTATTGTCGTGATTTTTGTTACTCCAATGGATGGTAGCCTTGTCATTATGGAAGCTATTCTATTGTCGAGATTTTTGTTACTACAATGGATGGTAGCCTTGTCATTATGGAAGGTAGTCTGTTTTCGATATTTTTGTTACTGCAATGGATGGTAGCCTTGTCATTATGGAAGGTAGTCTGTTGTCGTGATTTTTGTTACTCCAATGGATGGTAGCCTTGTCATTATGGAAGGTTGTCTCTTGTGGAATTTTTTTTTACACTAATGTATGGTACCATTGTCATTATGGAAGGTAGTCTGTTGTCGAGATTTTTGTTACTCCAATGGATGGTAGCCTTGTCATTATGGAAGGTAGTATGTTGTCGTGATTTTTGTTACTCCAATGCATGGTAGCCTTGTCATTATGGAAGGTAGTATGTTATCGATATCTTTTTACCTACAACAGATGGTAGCCTTGTCATTATGGAAGGTTGTATGTTTTCGAGATTTTTGTTACTACAATGGATTGTAGCCTTGTCATTATGGAAGGTAGTCTGTTTTTGTGATTTCTGTTACTCCAGTGGATGGTAGCCTTTTCATTATGGAAGGTAGTCTGTTGTCGAAATTTTTGTTACTACAATGAATGGTAGACTTGTCATTATGGAAGGTAGTATGTTGTCGAGATTTTTAATATTCCAATGGATGATAGCCTTGTCATTATGGAAGGTAGTCTGTTGTCATGATTTTTGTTACTCCAATGGATGGTAGCCTTGTCTTTATGGAAGCTATTCTATTATCGAGATTTTTCTTACTACAATGGATTGTAGCCTTGTCATTATGGAAGGTAGTCTATTGTCGAGATATTTAATATTCCAATGGAAGGTAGCCTTGTCATTATGGAAGCTATTCTATGGTCGAGATTTTTGTTACTACAATGGATGGTAGCCTTGTCATTATGGAAGGTAGTCTATTGTCGAGATTTTTGTTACTGCAATGGATGGTAGCCTTGTCATTATGGAAGGTTGTTTGTTGTCGATATTTTTGTTACTTTGATAGATGGTAGCCTTGTCATTATGGAAGGTAGTATGTTATTGTGATATCTGTTACTCCAATGGATGGTAGCCTTGTCATTATGGAAGGTAGTCTGTTGTCGAACTCTAATGGATGGTAGCCTTGTCATTATGGAAGCTATTCTATGGTCGAGATTTTTGTTACTACAATGGATGGTAGCCTTGTCATTATGGAAGGTAGTCTATTGTCGAGATTTTTGTTACTACAATGGATGGTAGGCTTATCATTATGGAAGGTAGTCTGTTGTCGATATTTTTAATATTCCAATGGAAGGTAACCTTGTCATTATGGAAGGTAGTCTATTGTCGTGATTTTTTTACTCCAATGGATGGTAGCCTTGTCATTATGGAAGCTATTCTATTGTCGAGCTTTTTGTTACTACAATGGATGGTAGCCTTGTCATTATGGAAGGTAGTCTGTTTTCGAGATTTTTGTTACTGCAATGGATGGTAGCCTTGTCATTATGGAAGGTAGTCCGTTGTCGTGATTTTTGTTACTCCAATGGATGGTAGCCTTGTCATTATGGAAGGTTGTCTCTTGTGGAAATTTTTTTTACTCCAATGTATGGTACCATTGTCAATATGGAAGGTAGTCTGTTGTCGAGATTTTTGTTACTCCAATGGATGGTAGCCTTGTCATTATGGAAGGTAGTATGTTGTCGTGATTTTTGTTACTCCAATGCATGGTAGCCTTATCATTATGGAAGGTAGTATGTTATCGATATCTTTTTTACTACAATGGATGGTAGCCTTGTCATTATGGAAGGTTGTATGTTTTCGAGATTTTTGTTAGTGCAGTGAATGGTAGCCTTGTCATTATGGAAGGTAGTCTGTTGTTGTGATTTCTGTTACTCCAGTGGATGGTAGCCTTGTCATTATGGAAGGTAGTCTGTTGTCGAGATTTTTGTTACTACATTGAATGGTAGGCTTGTCATTCTGGAAGGTAGTCTGTTGTCGAGATTTTTAATATTCCAATGGATGATATCCTTGTCATTATGGAAGGTAGTCTGTTGTCATGATTTTTGTTACTCCAATGGATGGTAGCCTTGTCATTATGGAAGGTAGTCTGTTGTCGAGATTTTTGTTACTCCAATGGATGGTAGCCTTGTCATTTTGGAAGGTAGTCTGTTGTCGAGATTTTTGTTACTACAATGGATGGTAGTCTTTTCATTGTGGAAGGTAGTCTGTTGTCAATATTTTTAATATTCCAATGGAAGGTAGCCTTGTCATTATGGAAGGTAGTCTATTGTCGTGATTTTTGTTACTCTAATGGATGGTAGCCTTGTCATTATGGAAGCTATTCTATTGTCGAGATTTTTGTTACTACAATGGATGGTAGCCTTGTCCTTATGGAAGGTAGTCTGTTTTCGAGATTTTTGTTACTGCAGTGGATGGTAGCCTTGTCATTATGGAAGGTAGTCTGTTGTCGTGATTTTTGTTACTCCAATGGATGGTAGCCTTATCATTATGGAAGGTTGTCTCTTGTGGAAATTTTTTTTACTCCAATGTATGGTACCATTGTCATTATGGAAGGTAGTCTGTTGTCGAGATTTTTAATATTCCAATGGATGATAGCCTTGTCATTATGGAAGGTAGTCTGTTGTCATGATTTTTGTTACTCCAATGGATGGTAGCCTTGTCTTTATGGAAGCTATTCTATTATCGAGATTTTTGTTACTACAATGGATTGTAGCCTTGTCATTATGGAAGGTAGTCTCACATCGATATCTTTGTTACTCTAATGGATGGTAGCCTTGTCATTATGGAAGGTAGTCTATTGTTGAGATATTTAATATTCCAATGGAAGGTAGCCTTGTCATTATGGAAGGCAGTCTATTGTCGTGATTTTTGTTACTCAATAGATGGTAGCCTTGTCATTATGGAAGCTATTCTATTATCGGGATTTTTGTTACTACAATGGATTGTAGCCTTGTCATTATGGAAGGTAGTCTATTGTCGAGATTTTTGTTACTGCAATGGATGGTAGCCTTGTCATTATGGAAGGTTTTTTGTTGTCGAGATTTATGTTACTCCAATGGATGGTAGCCTTGTCATTATGGAAGGTAGTCTGTTGTCGAGATTTTTGTTACTCCAATGGATTGTAGCCTTGTCATTTTGGAATGTAGTCTGTTGTCGATATTTTTAATATTCCAATGGAAGGTAGCCTTGTCATTATGGAAGGTAGTCTATTGTCGTGATTTTTGTTACTCCAATGGATGGTATCCTTGTCATTATGGAAGCTATTCTATTGTCGAGATTTTTGTTACTACAATGGATGGTAGCCTTGTCATTATGGAAGGTAGTCTCTTTTCGAGATTTTTGTTACTGCAATGGATGGTAGCCTTGTCATTATGGAAGGTAGTCTGTTGTCGTGATTTTTGTTACTCCAATAGGTGGTAGCCTTGTCATTATGGAAGGTTGTCTGTTGTGGAAATTTTTTTTACTCCAATGTATGGTACCATTGTCATTATGGAAGGTAGTCTGTTGTCGAGATTTTTGTTACTCCAATGGATGGTAGCCTTGTCATTATGGAAGGTAGTATGTTGTCGTGATTTTTGTTACTCCAATGCATGGTAGCCTTGTCATTATGAAAGGTAGTATGTTATCGATATCTTTTTTACTTCAATGGATGGTAGCCTTGTCATTATGGAAGGTAGTCTGTTGTCGAGATTTTTGTTACTCTAATGGATGGTAGCCTTGTCATTTTGGAAGGTAGTCTGTTGTCGAGATTTTTGTTACTACAATGGATGGTAGGCTTGTCATTATGGAAGGTAGTCTGTTGTCGATATTTTTAATATTCCAATGGAAGGTAACCTTGTCATTATGGAAGGTAGTCTATTGTCGTGATTTTTGTTACTCTAATGGATGGTAGCCTTGTCATTATGGAAGCTATTCTATTGTCGAGATTTTTGTTACTACAATGGATGGTAGCCTTGTCATTATGGAAGGTAGTCTGTTTTCGAGATTTTTGTTACTGCAATGGATGGTAGCCTTGTCATTATGGAAGGTAGTCTGTTTTCGAGATTTTTGTTACTGCAGTGGATGGTAGCCTTTTCATTATGGAGGGTAGTCTGTTGTCGTGATTTTTGTTACTCCAATGGATGGTAGCCTTGTAATTATTCAAGGTAGTATGTTATCGATATCTTTTTTACTACAATGGATGGTAGCTTTGTCATTATGGAAGGTTGTATGTTTTCGAGATTTTTGTTAGTGCAGTGAATGGTAGCCTTGTCATTATGGAAGGTACTGTGTTGTTGTGATTTCTGTTACTCCAGTGGATGGTAGCCTTGTCTTTATGGAAGGTAGTCTGTTGTCGAGATTTTTAATATTCCAATGGATGATATCCTTGTCATTATGGAAGGTAGTCTGTTGTCATGATTTTTGTTACTCAAATGGATGGTAGCCTTGTCATTATTTAAGGTAGTCTGTTGTCAAGATTTTTGTTACTCCAATGGATGGTAGCCTTGTCATTTTGGAAGGTAGTCTGTTGTCGAGATTTTTGTTACTACAATGGATAGTAGGCTTGTCATTATGGAAGGTAGTCTGTTGTCGATATTTTTAATATTCCAATGGAAGGTAACGTTGTCATTATGGAAGGTAGTCTATTGTCGTGATTTTTGTTACTCCAATGGATGGTAGCCTTGTCATTATGGAAGTTATTCTATTGTCGAGATTTTTGTTACTACAATGGATGGTAGCCTTGTCATTATGGAAGGTAGTCTGTTTTCGAGATTTTTGTTACTGCAATGGATGGTAGCCTTGTCATTATGGAAGGTAGTCTGTTGTCGAGATTTTTGTTACTCCAATGGATGGTAGCCTTGTCATTATGAAAGGTAGTCTGTTGTCGAGATTTTTGATACTACATTGAATGGTAGGCTTGTCATTATGGAAGGTAGTCTGTTGTCGAAATTTTTAATATTCCAATGGATGATATCCTTGTCATTATGGAAGGTAGTCTGTTGTCATGATTTTTGTTACTCCAATGGATGGTAGTCTTGTCATTATGGAAGGTAGTATGTTATCGATATCTTTTTTACTACAATGGATGGTAGCCTTGTCATTATGGAAGGTTGTATGTTTTCGAGATTTTTGTTAGTGCAGTGAATGGTAGCCTTGTCGTTATGGAAGGTAGTCTGTTGTTGTGATTTCTGTTACTCCAATGGATGGTAGCCTTGTCACTATGGAAGGTAGTCTGTTGTCGAGATTTTTGTTACTACAATGAATGATAGGCTTGTCTTTATGGAAGGTAGTCTGTTGTCGAGAATTTTGTTACTACAATGGATAGTAGGCTTGTCATTATGGAAGTTAGTCTGTTGTCGAGATTTTTAATATTCAAATGGATGGTATCCTGGTCATTATGGAAGGTAGTCTATTGTCGTGATTTTTGTTACTCCAATGGATGGTAGCCTTGTCATTATGGAAGCTATTCTATTGTCGAGATTTTTGTTACTACAATGGATGGTAGGCTTGTCGTTATGGAAGGTAGTCTTTTGTCGATATCTTTGTTACTCCAATGGATGGTAGCCTTGTCACTATGGAAGGTAGTCTGTGGTCGAGATTTTTGTTACTCCATTGGATGGTAGCCTTGTGATTATGGAAGGTACTGTGTTATTGATATTTTTGTTATTCGAATGGATGGTAGCCTTGTCATTATGGAAGCTATTCTATTATCGAGATTTTTGTTACTACAATGGATTGTAGCATTGTCATTATGGAAGGTAGTCTCTTGTCAATATTTTTGTTACTCCAATGGATGGTAGCCTTGTCATTATCGAAGGTAGTCTGTTGTCTAGATTTCAGTTACTCCAATGGATGGTACCCTTGTCATTATGGAAGGTAGTCTGTTGTTGGGATTTTTTTTACTCCAATGGATGGTATCCTTGTCATTATGGAAGGTAGTCTGTTGTCTAGATTTTTTTTACTCCAATGGAAGATAGCCTTGTCATTATGGAAGTTAGTCTGTTGTCGAGATTTTTAATATTCAAATGGATGGTAGCCTTTTCATTATGGAAGGTAGTCTATTGTCGTGATTTTTGTTACTCCAATGGATGGTAGCCTTGTCATTATGGAAGCTATTCTATTGTCGAGATTTTTTTTACTACAATGGATGGTAGGCTTGTCATTATGGAAGGTAGTCTTTTATCGATATCTTTGTTACTCCAATGGATGGTAGCCTTGTCATTATGGAAGGTAGTCTGTTGTCGAGATTTTTTTTACTGCAATTGATGGTAGCCTTGTCATTATGGAAGGTAGTCTGTCGTTTTGATTTATGTTACTCCAATGGATGTTAGCCTTGTCATTAAGTAAGGTATTCTGTTGTTCAGATTTTTATTCTGCCAATGGATGGTAGACTTTTCATTACGGAAGGTAGTCTATTGTCGAGATTTTTGTTACTCCATTGGATGGTAGCCTTGTGATTATGGAAGGTAGTGTGTTGTTGATATTTTTGGTATTCGAATGGATGGTAGCCTTGTCATTATGGAAGCTATTCTATTATCGAGATTTTTGTTACTACAATGGATTCTAGCATTGTCATTATGGAAGGTAGTCTCTTGTCAATATCTTTGTTACTCCAATTGATGGTAGCCTTGTCATTATGGAAGGTAGTCTGTTGTCTAGATTTCAGTTACTCCAATGGATGGTACCCTTGTCATTATGGAAGGTAGTCTCTTGTCAATATCTTTGTTACTCCAATGGATGGTAGCCTTGTCATTATGGAAGGTAGTATGTTGTCTAGATTTTTGTTAAAATAATGGATGGTAGCCTTGTCATTATGGAAGGTAGTCTGTTGTCGAGATTTTTGTTACTCCAATGGATGGTAGCCTTGTCATTATGGAAGGTAGTCTGTTGTCGAGAATTTTGTTACTACAATGTATAGTAGGCTTGTCATTATGGAAGTTAGTCTGTTGTCGAGATTTTTAATATTCAAATGGATGGTAGCCTGGTCATTATGGAAAGTAGTCCATTGTCGTGATTTTTGTTACTCCAATGGATGGTAGCCTTGTCATTATGGAAGCTATTATATTGTCGAGATTTTTGTTACTACAATGGATGGTAGCCTTGTCATTATGGAAGATATATTATTTTTTGTCGAGATTTTTGTTACTATAATGGATGGTAGGCTTGTCGTTATGGAAGGTAGTCTCTTGTCGATATCTTTGTAACTCCAATGGATGGTAGCCTTGTCATTATGGAAGGTAGTCTGTTGTCGTGATTTTTGTTACTCAAATGGATGGTAGCCTTGTCATTATGGAAGTTTGTCTCTTGTGGAAATTTTATTTACTCCAATGAATGCTACCCTTGTTATTATGGAGGGTAGTTTGTTGTCGAGATTTTTGTTACTCCAATGGATGGTAGCCTTGTCATTATGGAAGGTAGTCTGTTGTCGTGATTTTTGTTACTCCAATGGATGGTAGTCTTGTCATTATGGAAGGTAGTATGTTGTCGATATCTTTGTTACTACAATGGATGGTAGCCTTGTCATTATGGAAGGTTGTATGTTTTCGAGATTTTTGTTAGTGCAATGAATGGTAACCTTGTCATTATGGAAGGTAGTCTGTTGTTGTGATTTCTATTACTCCAATGGATGGTAGCCTTGTCATTATGGAAGGTAGTCTGTTGTCGAGATTTCTATTACTCCAATGGATGGTAGCCTTGTCATTATGGAAGGTAGTCTATTGTCGTGATTTTTATTACTCCAATGAATGGCAGCCTTGTCATTATGGAACCTATTCTATTATCAAGATTTATTTTACTACAATGGATTGTAGCCTTGTCATTATGGAAGGTAGTCTCTTGTCGATATCTTTGTTACTCTAATGGATGGTAGCCTTGTCATTATGGAAGGTAGTCGGTTGTCTAGATTTCAGTTAGTCCAATGGATGGTAGCCTTGTCATTATGGAAGGTAGTTTGTTGTCTTTAATTTTGTTACAACAATGGATGGTAGCCTTGTCATTATGGAAGGTACTCTGTTGTCGAGATTTTTGTTACTGCAATGGATGGTAGCCTTGTCATTATGGAAGGTAGTATGTCGTTTTGATTTATGTTACTCCAATGGATGTTAGCCTTGTCATTAAGTACGGTATTCTGTTGTTCAGATTTTTATTCTGCCAATGGATGGTAGAGTTTTCATTATTGAAGGTAGTCTATTGTCGAGATTTTTGTTACTCCATTGGATGGTAGCCTTGTGATTATGGAAGGTAGTGTGTTGTTGATATTTTTGTTATTCGAATGGATGGTAGCCTTGTCATTATGGAAGCTATTCTATTATCGAGATTTTTGTTACTACAATGGATTCTAGCATTGTCATTATGGAAGGTAGTCTCTTGTCAATATCTTTGTTACTCCAATTGATGGTAGCCTTGTCATTATGGAAGGTAGTCTGTTGTCTAGATTTCAGTTACTCCAATGGATGGTACCCTTGTCATTATGGAAGGTAGCCTCTTGTCAATATCTTTGTTACTCCAATGGATGGTAGCCTTGTCATTATGGAAGGTAGTCTGTTGTCTAGATTTTTGTTAAAACAATGGATGGTAGCCTTGTCATTATGGAAGGTAGTCTGTTGTCGAGATTTTTGTTACTCCAATGGATGGTAGCCTTGTCATTATGGAAGGTAGTCTGTTGTCGAGAATTTTGTTACTACAATGGATAGTAGGCTTGTCATTATGGAAGTTAGTCTGTTGTCGAGATTTTTAATATTCAAATGGATGGTAGCCTGGTCATTATGGAAAGTAGTCCATTGTCGTGATTTTTGTTACTCCAATGGATGGTAGCCTTGTCATTATGGAAGCTATTATATTGTCGAGATTTTTGTTACTACAATGGATGGTAGCCTTGTCATTATGGAAGATATATTATTTTTTGTCGAGATTTTTGTTACTATAATGGATGGTAGGCTTGTCGTTATGTAAGGTAGTCTCTTGTCGATATCTTTGTAACTCCAATGGATGGTAGCCTTGTCATTATGGAAGGTAGTCTGTTGTCGTGATTTTTGTTACTCCAATGGATGGTAGCCTTGTCATTATGGAAGTTTGTCTCTTGTGGAAATTTTATTTACTCCAATGAATGCTACCCTTGTTATTATGGAAGGTAGTTTGTTGTCGAGATTTTTGTTACTCCAATGGATGGTAGCCTTGTCATTATGGAAGGTAGTCTGTTGTCGTGATTTTTGTTACTCCAATGGATGGTAGCCTTGTGATTATGGAAGGTAGTGTGTTGTTGATATTTTTGGTATTCGAATGGATGGTAGCCTTGTCATTATGGAAGCTATTCTATTATCGAGATTTTTGTTACTACAATGGATTCTAGCATTGTCATTATGGAAGGTAGTCTCTTGTCAATATCTTTGTTACTCCAATTGATGGTAGCCTTGTCATTATGGAAGGTAGTCTGTTGTCTAGATTTCAGTTACTCCAATGGATGGTACCCTTGTCATTATGGAAGGTAGTCTCTTGTCAATATCTTTGTTACTCCAATGGATGGTAGCCTTGTCATTATGGAAGGTAGTATGTTGTCTAGATTTTTGTTAAAATAATGGATGGTAGCCTTGTCATTATGGAAGGTAGTCTGTTGTCGAGATTTTTGTTACTCCAATGGATGGTAGCCTTGTCATTATGGAAGGTAGTCTGTTGTCGAGAATTTTGTTACTACAATGTATAGTAGGCTTGTCATTATGGAAGTTAGTCTGTTGTCGAGATTTTTAATATTCAAATGGATGGTAGCCTGGTCATTATGGAAAGTAGTCCATTGTCGTGATTTTTGTTACTCCAATGGATGGTAGCCTTGTCATTATGGAAGCTATTATATTGTCGAGATTTTTGTTACTACAATGGATGGTAGCCTTGTCATTATGGAAGATATATTATTTTTTGTCGAGATTTTTGTTACTATAATGGATGGTAGGCTTGTCGTTATGGAAGGTAGTCTCTTGTCGATATCTTTGTAACTCCAATGGATGGTAGCCTTGTCATTATGGAAGGTAGTCTGTTGTCGTGATTTTTGTTACTCAAATGGATGGTAGCCTTGTCATTATGGAAGTTTGTCTCTTGTGGAAATTTTATTTACTCCAATGAATGCTACCCTTGTTATTATGGAGGGTAGTTTGTTGTCGAGATTTTTGTTACTCCAATGGATGGTAGCCTTGTCATTATGGAAGGTAGTCTGTTGTCGTGATTTTTGTTACTCCAATGGATGGTAGTCTTGTCATTATGGAAGGTAGTATGTTGTCGATATCTTTGTTACTACAATGGATGGTAGCCTTGTCATTATGGAAGGTTGTATGTTTTCGAGATTTTTGTTAGTGCAATGAATGGTAACCTTGTCATTATGGAAGGTAGTCTGTTGTTGTGATTTCTATTACTCCAATGGATGGTAGCCTTGTCATTATGGAAGGTAGTCTGTTGTCGAGATTTCTATTACTCCAATGGATGGTAGCCTTGTCATTATGGAAGGTAGTCTATTGTCATGATTTTTATTACTCCAATGAATGGCAGCCTTGTCATTATGGAACCTATTCTATTATCAAGATTTATTTTACTACAATGGATTGTAGCCTTGTCATTATGGAAGGTAGTCTCTTGTCGATATCTTTGTTACTCTAATGGATGGTAGCCTTGTCATTATGGAAGGTAGTCGGTTGTCTAGATTTCAGTTAGTCCAATGGATGGTAGCCTTGTCATTATGGAAGGTAGTTTGTTGTCTTTAATTTTGTTACAACAATGGATGGTAGCCTTGTCATTATGGAAGGTACTCTGTTGTCGAGATTTTTGTTACTGCAATGGATGGTAGCCTTGTCATTATGGAAGGTAGTATGTCGTTTTGATTTATGTTACTCCAATGGATGTTAGCCTTGTCATTAAGTACGGTATTCTGTTGTTCAGATTTTTATTCTGCCAATGGATGGTAGAGTTTTCATTATTGAAGGTAGTCTATTGTCGAGATTTTTGTTACTCCATTGGATGGTAGCCTTGTGATTATGGAAGGTAGTGTGTTGTTGATATTTTTGTTATTCGAATGGATGGTAGCCTTGTCATTATGGAAGCTATTCTATTATCGAGATTTTTGTTACTACAATGGATTCTAGCATTGTCATTATGGAAGGTAGTCTCTTGTCAATATCTTTGTTACTCCAATTGATGGTAGCCTTGTCATTATGGAAGGTAGTCTGTTGTCTAGATTTCAGTTACTCCAATGGATGGTACCCTTGTCATTATGGAAGGTAGCCTCTTGTCAATATCTTTGTTACTCCAATGGATGGTAGCCTTGTCATTATGGAAGGTAGTCTGTTGTCTAGATTTTTGTTAAAACAATGGATGGTAGCCTTGTCATTATGGAAGGTAGTCTGTTGTCGAGATTTTTGTTACTCCAATGGATGGTAGCCTTGTCATTATGGAAGGTAGTCTGTTGTCGAGAATTTTGTTACTACAATGGATAGTAGGCTTGTCATTATGGAAGTTAGTCTGTTGTCGAGATTTTTAATATTCAAATGGATGGTAGCCTGGTCATTATGGAAAGTAGTCCATTGTCGTGATTTTTGTTACTCCAATGGATGGTAGCCTTGTCATTATGGAAGCTATTATATTGTCGAGATTTTTGTTACTACAATGGATGGTAGCCTTGTCATTATGGAAGATATATTATTTTTTGTCGAGATTTTTGTTACTATAATGGATGGTAGGCTTGTCGTTATGTAAGGTAGTCTCTTGTCGATATCTTTGTAACTCCAATGGATGGTAGCCTTGGCATTATGGAAGGTAGTCTGTTGTCGTGATTTTTGTTACTCCAATGGATGGTAGCCTTGTCATTATGGAAGTTTGTCTCTTGTGGAAATTTTATTTACTCCAATGAATGCTACCCTTGTTATTATGGAAGGTAGTTTGTTGTCGAGATTTTTGTTACTCCAATGGATGGTAGCCTTGTCATTATGGAAGGTAGTCTGTTGTCGTGATTTTTGTTACTCCAATGGATGGTAGTCTTGTCATTATGGAAGGTAGTATGTTGTCGATATCTTTGTTACTACAATGGATGGTAGCCTTGTCATTATGGAAGGTTGTCTGTTTTCGAGATTTTTGTTAGTGCAATGAATGGTAGCCTTGTCATTATGGAAGGTAGTCTGTTGTTGTGATTTCTATTACTCCAATGGATGGTAGCCTTGTCATTATGGAAGGTAGTCTGTTGTCGAGATTTCTATTACTCCAATGGATGGTAGCCTTGTCATTATGGAAGGTAGTCTATTGTCGTGATTTTTATTACTCCAATGAATGGCAACCTTGTCATTATGGAACCTATTCTATTATCAAGATTTATTTTACTACAATGGATTGTAGCCTTGTCATTATGGAAGGTAGTCTCTTGTCGATATCTTTGTTACTCTAATGGATGGTAGCCTTGTCATTATGGAAGGTAGTCGGTTGTCTAGATTTCAGTTAGTCCAATGGATGGTAGCCTTGTCATTATGGAAGGTAGTTTGTTGTCTTTAATTTTGTTACAACAATGGATGGTAGCCTTGTAATTATGGAAGGTACTCTGTTGTCGATATTTTTGTTACTGCAATGGATGGTAGCCTTGTCATTATGGAAGGTAGTATGTCGTTTTGATTTACGTTACTCCAATGGATGTTAGCCTTTTCATTAAGTACGGTATTCTGTTGTTCAGATTTTTATTCTGCCAATGGATGGTAGAGTTTTCATTATTGAAGGTAGTCTATTGTCGAGATTTTTGTTACTCCATTGGATGGTAGCCTTGTGATTATGGAAGGTAGTGTGTTGTTGATATTTTTGTTATTCGAATGGATGGTAGCCTTGTCATTATGGAAGCTATTCTATTATCGAGATTTTTGTTACTACAATGGATTCTAGCGTTGTCATTATGAAAGGTAGTCTCTTTTCAATATCTTTGTTACTCCAATGGATGGTAGCCTTGTCATTATGGAAGGTAGTCTGTTGTCTAGATTTCAGTTACTCCAATGGATGGTATCCTTGTCATTATGGAAGGTAGTCTGTTGTTGGGATTTTTGTTACTCCAATGGATGGTAGCCTTGTCATTATGGAAGGTAGTCTGTTGTCTAGATTTTTGTTACAATAATGGATGGTAGCCTTGTCATTATGGAAGGTAGTCTGTTGTCGAGATTTTTGTTACTCCAATGGATGGTAGCCTTGTCATTATGGAAGGTAGTCTGTTGTCGAGAATTTTGTTACTACAATGGATAGTAGGCTTGTCATTATGGAAGTTAGTCTGTTGTCGAGATTTTTAATATTCAAATGGATGGTATCCTGGTCATTATGGAAGGGAGTCTATTGTCGTGATTTTTGTTACTCCAATGGATGGTAGCCTTGTCATTATGGAAGCTATTCTATTGTTGAGATTTTTGTTACTACAATGGATGGTAGGCTTGTCGTTATGGAAGGTAGTCTTTTGTCGATATCTTTGTTACTCCAATGGATGGTAGCCTTGTCATTATGGAAGGTAGTCTGTGGTCGAGATTTTTGTTACTCCATTGGATGGTAGCCTTGTGATTATGGAAGGTACTGTGTTCTTGATATTTTTGTTATTCAAATGGATGGTAGCCTTGTCATTATGGAAGCTATTCTATTATCGAGATTTTTGTTACTACAATGGATTGTAGCGTTGTCATTATGGAAGGTAGTCTCTTGTCAATATTTTTGTTACTCCAATGGATGGTAGCCTTGTCATTATCGAAGGTAGTCTGTTGTCTAGATTTCAGTTACTCCAATGGATGGTACCCTTGTCATTATGGAAGGTAGTCTGTTGTTGGGATTTTTTTTACTCCAATGGATGGTATCCTTGTCATTATGGAAGGTAGTCTGTTGTCTAGATTTTTGTTACAACAATGGATGGTAGCCTTGTCATTATGGAAGGTAGTGTGTTGTCGAGATTTTTTTTACTCCAATGGATGGTAGCCTTGTCATTATGGAAGGTAGTCTGTTCTCGAGACTTTTGTTACTACAATGGATAATAGGTTTGTCATTATGGAAGTTAGTCTGTTGTCGAGATTTTTAATATTCAAATGGATGGTAGCCTTTTCATTATGGAAGGTAGTCTATTGTCGTGATTTTTGTTACTCCAATGGATGGTAGCCTTGTCATTATGGAAGCTATTCTATTGTCGAGATTTTTTTTACTACAATGGATGGTACGCTTGTCATTATGGAAGGTAGTCTTTTATCGATATCTTTGTTACTCCAATGGATGGTAGCCTTGTCATTATGGAAGGTAGTCTGTTGTCGAGATTTTTTTTACTGCAATTGATGGTAGCCTTGTCATTATGGAAGGTAGTCTGTCGTTTTGATTTATGTTACTCCAATGGATGTTAGCCTTGTCATTAAGTAAGGTATTCTGTTGTTCAGATTTTTATTCTGCCAATGGATGGTAGACTTTTCATTACGGAAGGTAGTCTATTGTCGAGATTTTTGTTACTCTATTGGATGGTAGCCTTCTGATTATGGAAGGTAGTGTGTTGTTGATATTTTTGGTATTCGAATGGATGGTAGCCTTGTCATTATGGAAGCTATTCTATTATCGAGATTTTTGTTACTACAATGGATTCTAGCGTTGTCATTATGGAAGGTAGTCTCTTGTCAATATCTTTGTTACTCCAATTGATGGTAGCCTTGTCATTATGGAAGGTAGTCTGTTGTCTAGATTTCAGTTACTCCAATGGATGGTACCCTTGTCATTATGGAAGGTAGTCTCTTGTCAATATCTTTGTTACTCCAATAGATGGTAGCCTTGTCATTATGGAAGGTAGTCTGTTGTCTAGATTTTTGTTAAAACAATGGATGGTAGCCTTGTCATTATGGAAGGTAGTCTGTTGTCGAGATTTTTGTTACTCCAATGGATGGTAGCCTTGTCATTATGGAAGGTAGTCTGTTGTCGAGAATTTTGTTACTACAATGGATAGTAGGCTTGTCATTATGGAAGTTAGTCTGTTGTCGAGATTTTTAATATTCAAATGGATGGTAGCCTGGTCATTATGGAAAGTAGTCCATTGTCGTGATTTTTGTTACTCCAATGGATGGTAGCCTTGTCATTATGGAAGCTATTATATTGTCGAGATTTTTGTTACTACAATGGATGGTAGGCTTGTCGTTATGGAAGGTAGTATTTTGTCGATATCTTTGTTACTCCAATGGATGGTAGCCTTGTCATTATGGAAGGTAGTCTGTGGTCGAGATTTTTGTTACTCCATTGGATGGTAGCCTTGTGATTATGGAAGGTACTGTGTTGTTGAGATTTTTGTTATTCGAATGGATGGTAGCCTTGTCATTATGGAAGCTATTCTATTATCGAGATTTCAGTTACTACAATGGATTGTAGCGTTGTCATTATGGAAGGTAGTCTCTTGTCAATATCTTTGTTACTCCAATGGATGGTAGCCTTGTCATTATGGAAGATAGTCTGTTGTCTAGATTTTTGTTACAACAATGGATGGTAACCTTGTCATTATGGAAGGTAGTCTGTTGTCGAGATTTTTGTTACTCCAATGGATGGTAGCCTTGTCATTATGGAAGGTAGTCTGTTGTCGAGAATTTTGTTACTACAATTGATAGTAGGCTTGTCATTATGGAAGTTAGTCTGTTGTCGAGATTTTTAATATTCAAATGGATGGTAGCCTGGTCATTATGGAAAGTAGTCCATTGTCGTGATTTTTGTTACTCCAATGGATGGTAGCCTTGTCATTATGGAAGCTATTATATTGTCGAGATTTTTGTTACTACAATGGATGGTAGGCTTGTCGTTATGGAAGGTAGTCTTTTGTCGATATCTTTGTTACTCCAATGGATGGTAGCCTTGTCATTATGGAAGGTAGTCTGTGGTCGAGATTTTTGTTCCTCCATTGGATGGTAGCCTTGTGATTATGGAAGGTACTGCGTTGTTGATATTTTTGTTATTCGAATGGATGGTAGCCTTGTCATTATGGAAGCTATTATATTATCGAGATTTTTGTTACTACAATGGATTGTAGCGTTGTCATTATGGAAGGTAGTCTCTTGTCAATATCTTTGTTACTCCAATGGATGGTAGCCTTGTCATTATGGAAGATAGTCTGTTGTCCAGATTTCAGTTACTCCAATGGATGGTACCCTTGTCATTATGGAAGGTAGTCTGTTGTTGGGATTTTTTTTACTCCAATGGACGGTAGCCTTGTCATTATGGAAGGTAGTCTGTTGTCTAGATTTTTGTTACAACAATGGATGGTAGCCTTGTCTTTATGGAAGGTAATCTGTTGTCGAGATTTTTTTTACTCCAATGGATGGTAGCCTTGTCATTATGGAAGGTAGTCTATTCTCGAGACTTTTGTTACTACAATGGATAATAGGTTTGTCATTATGGAAGTTAGTCTGTTGTCGAGATTTTTAATATTCAAATGGATGGTAGCCTTTTCATTATGGAAGGTAGTCTATTGTCGTGATTTTTGTTACTCCAATGGATGGTAGCCTTGTCATTATGGAAGCTATTCTATTGTCGAGATTTTTGTTACTACAATGGATGGTAGGCTTGTCGTTATGGAAGGTAGTCTTTTGTCGATATCTTTGTTACTCCAATGGATGGTAGCCTTGTCATTATGGAAGGTAGTCTGTTGTCGAGATTTTTGTTACTGCAATGGATGGTAGCCTTGTCATTATGAAAGGTAGTCTGTCGTCGTGATTTATGTTACTCCAATGGATGGTAGCCTTGTCATTATGGAAGGTAGTCTGTTGTCTAGATTTCAGTTACTCCAATGGATGGTAGCCTTGTCATTATGGAAGGTAGTCTGTTGTCGAGATTTTTGTTACTCCAATGGATGGTAGCCTTGTCATTATGGAAGGTAGTCTGTTGTCGTAATTTTTGTTACTCCGATGGATGGTAGCCTTGTCATTATGGAAGCTATTCTATTGTCGAGATTTTTGTTACTACAATGGATGGTAGGCTTGTCATTATGGAAGGTAGTCTTTTATCGATATCTTTGTTACTCCAATGGATGGTAGCCTTGTCATTATGGAAGGTAGTCTGTTGTCGAGATTTTTTTTACTGCAATTGATGGTAGCCTTGTCATTATGGAAGGTAGTATGTCGTTTTGATTTATGTTACTCCAATGGATGTTAGCCTTGTCATTAAGTACGGTATTCTGTTGTTCAGATTTTTATTCTGCCAATGGATGGTAGACTTTTCATTACGGAAGGTAGTCTATTGTCGAGATTTTTGTTACTCCATATGATGGTAGCCTTGTGATTATGGAAGGTAGTGTGTTGTTGATATTTTTGGTATTCGAATGGATGGTAGCCTTGTCATTATGGAAGCTATTCTATTATCGAGATTTTTGTTACTACAATGGATTCTAGCGTTGTCATTATGGAAGCTAGTCTCTTGTCAATATCTTTGTTACTCCA
The DNA here is from genome assembly GCA_948472305.1 of Vicia faba. Classification (NCBI taxonomy): domain Eukaryota; kingdom Viridiplantae; phylum Streptophyta; class Magnoliopsida; order Fabales; family Fabaceae; genus Vicia; species Vicia faba. The sequence continues at coordinate 663,776,812 of OX451741.1, forward strand.
ATTGATGGTAGCCTTGTCATTATGGAAGGTAGTTTGTTGTCTAGATTTCAGTTACTCCAATGGATGGTACCCTTGTCATTATGGAAGGTAGTCTCTTGTCAATATATTTGTTACTCCAATGGATGGTAGCCTTGTCATTATGGAAGGTAGTCTGTTGTCTAGATTTTTGTTACAACAATGGATGGTAGCCTTGTCATTATGAAAGGTAGTCTGTTGTCGAGATTTTTGTTACTCCAATGGATGGTAGCCTTGTCATTATGGAAGGTAGTCTGTTGTCGAGAATTTTGTTACTACAATGGATAGTAGGCTTGTCATTATGGAAGTTAGTCTGTTGTCGAGATTTTTAATATTCAAATGGATGGTAGCCTGGTCATTATGGAAAGTAGTCCATTGTCGTGATTTTTGTTACTCCAATGGATGGTAGCCTTGTCATTATGGAAGCTATTATATTGTCAAAATTTTTGTTACTACAATGGATGGTAGGCTTGTCGTTATGGAAGGTAGTCTTTTGTCGATATCTTTGTTACTCCAATGGATGGTAGCCTTGTCATTATGGAAGGTAGTCTATGGTCGAGATTTTTGTTACTCCATTGGATGGTAGCCTTGTGATTATGGAAGGTACTGTGTTGTTGATATTTTTGTTATTCGAATGGATGGTAGCCTTGTCATTATGGAAGCTATTCTATTATCGAGATTTTTGTTACTACAATGGATTGTAGCGTTGTCATTATGGAAGGTAGTCTCTTGTCAATATCTTTGTTACTCAAATGGATGGTAGCCTTGTCATTATGGAAGATAGTCTGTTGTCCAGATTTCAGTTACTCCAATGGATGGTACCCTTGTCATTATGGAAGGTAGTCTGTTGTTGGGATTTTTTTTACTCCAATGGATGGTAGCCTTGTCATTATGGAAGGTAGTCTGTTGTCTAGATTTTTGTTACAACAATGGATGATAGCCTTTTCATTATGGAAGGTAGTCTGTTGTCGAGATTTTTTTTACTCCAATGGATGGTAGCCTTGTCGTTATGGAAGGTAGTCTATTCTCGAGACTTTTGTTACTACAATGGATAATAGGTTTGTCATTATGGAAGTTAGTCTGTTGTCGAGATTTTTAATATTCAAATGGATGGTAGCCTTTTCATTATGGAAGGTAGTCTATTGTCGTGATTTTTGTTACTCCAATGGATGGTAGCCTTGTCATTATGGAAGCTATTCTATTGTCGAGATTTTTGTTACCACAATGGATGGTAGGCTTGTCGTTATGGAAGGTAGTCTTTTGTCGATATCTTTGTTACTCCAATGGATGGTAGCCTTTTCATTATGGAAGGTAGTATGTTGTCGAGATTTTTGTTAATGCAATGGATGGTAGCCTTGTCATTATGAAAGGAAGTCTGTCGTCGTGATTTATGTTACTCCAATGGATGGTTTCATTGTCATTATGGAAGTTTGTCTCTTGTGGAAATTTTTTTTACTCTAATGTATGCTACCCTTGTCATTATGGAAGGTAGTCTGTTGTCGAGATTTTTGTTACTCCAATGGATGGTAGCCTTGTCATTATGGAAGGTACTCTGTTGTCGTAATTTTTGTTACTCCAATGGATGGTAGCCTTGTCATTATGGAATGTATTATGTTGTCGATATCTTTGTTACTACAATGGATGGTAGCCTTGTCATTTTGGAAGATTGTCTGTTTTCGAGATTTTTGTTAGTGCAATGAATGGTAGCCTTGTCATTATGGAAGGTAGTCTGTTGTTGTGATTTCTATTACTCAAATGGATGGTAGCCTTGTCATTATGTAAGGTAGTCTGTTGTCGAGATTTGTGTTACTCCAATGGATGGTAGGCTTGTCATTATGGAAGGTAGTCTGTTGTCGAGATTTTTAATATTCCAATGGATGATAGCCTTGTCATTATGGAAGGTAGTCTGTTGTCCTGATTTTTGTTACTCCAATGGATGGTAGCCTTGTCATTATGGAAGCTATTCTATTATCGAGATTTTTGTTACTACAATGGATTGTAGCCTTGTCATTATGGAAGGTAGTCTGTTGTCGATATCTTTGTTACTCCAATGGATTGTAGCCTTGTCATTATGGAAGCTAGTCTGTTGTCTAGATTTCAGTTACTCTAATGCATGGTAGCCTTGTCATTATGGAAGGTAGTCTGTTGTCGGGATTTTTGTTACTCCAATGGATGGTAGCCTTGTCATTATGGAAGGTAGTTTGTTGTCTAGATTTTTGTTACAATAATGGATGGTAGCCTTGTCATTATGGAAGGTATTCTGTTGTCGAGATTTTTGTTACTGCAATGGATGGTAGCCTTGTCATTATAGAAGGTAGTTTGTCGTTGTGATTTATGTTACTCCAATGGATGTTAGCCTTGTCATTAAGGACGGTAGTCTGTTGTTCAGATTTTTGTTCTTCCAATGGATGGTAGACTTTTCATTATGGAAGGTAGTCTATTGTCGAGATTTTTGTTACTCCATTGGATGGTAGCCTTGTCATTATGGAAGGTAGTGTGTTGTTGATATTTTTGTTATTCGAATGGATGGTAGCCTTGTCATTATGGAAGGTAGTCTGTTGTCGTGATTTTTGTTACTCCAATGGATGGTAGCCTTGTCATTATGGAAGGTAGTATGTTGTCGATATCTTTGTTACTACAATGGACGGTATCCTTGTCATTATGGAAAGTAGTCTGTTGTCAAGATTTTTGATACTGCAATGGATGGTAGCCTTGTCATTATGGAATGTAGTCTGTTGTTGTGATTTCTGTTACTCCAATGGATGGTATCCTTGTCATTATGGAAGGTAGTCTGTTGTCGAGATTTTTAATATTCCAATGGATGATAGCCTTGTCATTATGGAAGGTAGTCTCTTGTCGATATCTTTGTTAATCCAATGGATGGTAGCCTTGTCATTATGGAAGGTAGTCTGTTGTCTAGATTTCAGTTACTCCAATGGATGGTAGCCTTGTCATTATGGAAGGTAGTCTGTTATCGGGATTTTTGTTACTCCACTGGATGGTAGCCTTGTCATTATGGAAGGTAGTTTGTTGTCTAGATTTTTGTTACAACAATGGATGGTAGCCTTGTCATTATGGAAGGTATTCTATTGTCGAGATTTTTGTTACTGCAATGGATGGTAGCCTTGTCATTATGGAAGGTAGTTTGTCGTTGTGATTTATGTTACTCCAATGGATGTTAACCTTGTCATTAAGGACGGTAGTCTGTTGTTCAGATATTTGTTATTCGAATGGATGGTAGCCTTGTCATTATGGAAGGTAGTTTGTTGTCGTGATTTTTGTTACTCCAATGGATGGTAGCCTTGTCATCAGGGAAGGTTGTCTCTTGAGGAAATTTTTGTTACTCCAATGGATGGTACCCTTGTCATTATGGAAGGAAGTCTGTTGTCGAGATTTTTGTTACTACAATGGATTGTAGCGTTGTCATTATGGAAGGTAGTCTCTTGTCAATATCTTTGTTACTCCAATGGATGGTAGCCTTGTCATTATGGAAGATAGTCTGTTGTCCAGATTTCAGTTACTCCAATGGATGGAACCCTTGTCATTATGGAAGGTAGTCTGTTGTTGGGATTTTTTTTACTCCAATGGATGGTAGCCTTGTCATTATGGAAGGTAGTCTGTTGTCTAGATTTTTGTTACAACAATGGATGGTAGCCTTGTCATTATGGAAGGTAATCTGTTGTCGAGATTTTTTTTACTCCAATGGATGGTAGCCTTGTCATTATGGAAGGTAGTCTATTCTCGAGACTTTTGTTACTACAATGGATAATAGGTTTGTCATTAAGGAAGTTAGTCTGTTGTCGAGATTTTTAATGTTCAAATGGATGGTAGCCTTTTCATTATGGAAGGTAGTCTATTGTCGTGATTTTTGTTACTCCAATGGATGGTAGCCTTGTCATTATGGAAGCTATTCTATTGTCGAGATTTTTGTTACTACAATGGATGGTAGGCTTGTCGTTATGGAAGGTAGTCTTTTGTCGATATCTTTGTTACTCCAATGGATGGTAGCCTTGTCATTATGGAAGGTAGTCTGTTGTCGAGATTTTTGTTACTGCAATGGATTGTAGCCTTGTCATTATGAAAGGTAGTCTGTCGTCGTGATTTATGTTACTCAAATGGATGGTAGCCTTGTCATTATGGAAGGTAGTCTGTTGTCTAGATTTCAGTTACTCCAATGGATGGTAGCCTTGTCATTATGGAAGGTAGTCTGTTGTCGAGATTTTTGTTACTCCAATGGATGGTAGCCTTGTCATTATGGAAGGTAGTTTGTTGTCGTAATTTTTGTTACTCCGATGGATGGTAGCCTTGTCATTATGGAAGCTATTCTATTGTCGAGATTTTTGTTACTACAATGGATGGTAGGCTTGTCATTGTGGAAGGTAGTCTTTTATCGATATCTTTGTTACTCCAATGGATGGTAGCCTTGTCATTATGGAAGGTAGTCTGTTGTCGAGATTTTTTTTACTACAATTGATGGTAGCCTTGTCATTATGGAAGGTAGTCTGTCGTTTTGATTTATGTTACTCCAATGGATGTTAGCCTTGTCATTAAGTACGGTATTCTGTTGTTCAGATTTTTATTCTGCCAATGGATGGTAGACTTTTCATTACGGAAGGTAGTCTATTGTCGATATTTTTGTTACTCCATATGATGGTAGCCTTGTGATTATGGAAGGTAGTGTGTTGTTGATATTTTTGGTATTCGAATGGATGGTAGCCTTGTCATTATGGAAGCTATTCTATTATCGAGATTTTTGTTACTACAATGGATTCTAGCGTTGTCATTATGGAAGCTAGTCTCTTGTCAATATCTTTGTTACTCCAATTGATGGTAGCCTTGTCATTATGGAAGGTAGTTTGTTGTCTAGATTTCATTTACTCCAATGGATGGTACCCTTGTCATTATGGAAGGTAGTCTCTTGTCAATATATTTGTTACTCCAATGGATGGTAGCCTTGTCATTATGGAAGGTAGTCTGTTGTCTAGATTTTTGTTACAACAATGGATGGTAGCCTTGTCATTATGGAAGGTATTCTATTGTCGAGATTTTTGTTACTCCAATGGATGGTAGCCTTGTCATTATGGAAGGTAGTCTGTTGTCAAGAATTTTGTTACTACAATGGATAGTAGGCTTGTCATTATGGAAGTTAGTCTGTTGTCGAGATTTTTAATATTCAAATGGATGGTAGCCTGGTCATTATGGAAAGTAGTCCATTGTCGTGATTTTTGTTACTCCAATGGATGGTAGCCTTGTCATTATGGAAGCTATTATATTGTCAAGATTTTTGTTACTACAATGGTTGGTAGGCTTGTCGTTATGGAAGGTAGTCTTTTGTCGATATCTTTGTTACTCCAATGGATGGTAGCCTTGTCATTATGGAAGGTAGTCTGTGGTCGAGATTTTTGTTACTCCATTGGATGGTAGCCTTGTGATTATGGAAGGTACTGTGTTGTTGATATTTTGGTTATTCGAATGGATGGTAGCCTTGTCATTATGGAAGCTATTCTATTATCGAGATTTTTGTTACTACAATGGATTGTAGCGTTGTCATTATGGAAGGTAGTCTCTTGTCAATATCTTTGTTACTCCAATGGATGGTTGCCTTGTCATTATGGAAGATAGTCTGTTGTCCAGATTTCAGTTACTCCAATGGATGGTACCCTTGTTATTATGGAAGGTAGTCTGTTGTTGGGATTTTTTTTACTCCAATGGATGGTAGCCTTGTCATTATGGAAGGTAGTCTGTTGTCTAGATTTTTGTTACAACAATGGATGGTAGCCTTTTCATTATGGAAGGTAGTCTGTTGTCGAGATTTTTTTTACTCCAATGGATGGTAGCCTTGTCATTATGGAAGGTAGTCTATTCTCGAGACTTTTGTTACTACAATGGATAATAGGTTTGTCATTATGGAAGTTAGTCTGTTGTCAAGATTTTTAATATTCAAATGGATGGTAGCCTTTTCATTATGGAAGGTAGTCTATTGTCGTGATTTTTGTTACTCCAATGGATGGTAGCCTTGTCATTATGGAAGCTATTCTATTGTCGAGATTTTTGTTACTACAATGGATGGTAGGCTTGTCGTTATGGAAGGTAGTCTTTTGTCGATATCTTTGTTACTCCAATGGATGGTAGCCTTGTCATTATGGAAGGTAGTCTGTTGTCGAGATTTTTGTTAATGCAATGGATGGTAGCCTTGTCATTATGAAAGGTAGTCTGTCGTCGTGATTTATGTTACTCCAATGGATGGTTTCATTGTCATTATGGAAGTTTATCTCTTCTGGAAATTTTTTTTACTCTAATGTATGCTACCCTTGTCATTATGGAAGGTAGTCTGTTGTCGAGATTTTTGTTACTCCAATGGATGGTAGCCTTGTCATTATGGAAGGTACTATGTTGCCGTAATTTTTGTTACTGCAATGGATGGTAGCCTTGTCATTATGGAATGTATTATGTTGTCGATATCTTTGTTACTACAATGGATGGTAGCCTTGTCATTTTGGAAGATTGTCTGTTTTCGAGATTTTTGTTAGTGCAATGAATGGTAGCCTTGTCATTATAGAAGGTAGTCTGTTGTTGTGATTTCTATTACTCAAATGGATGGTAGCCTTGTCATTATGGAAGGTAGTCTGTGGTCGAGATTTTTGTTACTCCATTGGATGGTAGCCTTGTGATTATGGAAGGTACTGTGTTGTTGATATTTTGGTTATTCGAATGGATGGTAGCCTTGTCATTATGGAAGCTATTCTATTATCGAGATTTTTGTTACTACAATGGATTGTAGCGTTGTCATTATGGAAGGTAGTCTCTTGTCAATATCTTTGTTACTCCAATGGATGGTTGCCTTGTCATTATGGAAGATAGTCTGTTGTCCAGATTTCAGTTACTCCAATGGATGGTACCCTTGTTATTATGGAAGGTAGTCTGTTGTTGGGATTTTTTTTACTCCAATGGATGGTAGCCTTGTCATTATGGAAGGTAGTCTGTTGTCTAGATTTTTGTTACAACAATGGATGGTAGCCTTTTCATTATGGAAGGTAGTCTGTTGTCGAGATTTTTTTTACTCCAATGGATGGTAGCCTTGTCATTATGGAAGGTAGTCTATTCTCGAGACTTTTGTTACTACAATGGATAATAGGTTTGTCATTATGGAAGTTAGTCTGTTGTCAAGATTTTTAATATTCAAATGGATGGTAGCCTTTTCATTATGGAAGGTAGTCTATTGTCGTGATTTTTGTTACTCCAATGGATGGTAGCCTTGTCATTATGGAAGCTATTCTATTGTCGAGATTTTTGTTACTACAATGGATGGTAGGCTTGTCGTTATGGAAGGTAGTCTTTTGTCGATATCTTTGTTACTCCAATGGATGGTAGCCTTGTCATTATGGAAGGTAGTCTGTTGTCGAGATTTTTGTTAATGCAATGGATGGTAGCCTTGTCATTATGAAAGGTAGTCTGTCGTCGTGATTTATGTTACTCCAATGGATGGTTTCATTGTCATTATGGAAGTTTATCTCTTCTGGAAATTTTTTTTACTCTAATGTATGCTACCCTTGTCATTATGGAAGGTAGTCTGTTGTCGAGATTTTTGTTACTCCAATGGATGGTAGCCTTGTCATTATGGAAGGTACTATGTTGCCGTAATTTTTGTTACTGCAATGGATGGTAGCCTTGTCATTATGGAATGTATTATGTTGTCGATATCTTTGTTACTACAATGGATGGTAGCCTTGTCATTTTGGAAGATTGTCTGTTTTCGAGATTTTTGTTAGTGCAATGAATGGTAGCCTTGTCATTATAGAAGGTAGTCTGTTGTTGTGATTTCTATTACTCAAATGGATGGTAGCCTTGTCATTATGTAAGGTAGTCTGTTGTCGAGATTTGTGTTACTCCAATGGATGGTAGGCTTGTCATTATGGAAGGTAGTCTGTTGTCCTGATTTTTGTTACTCCAATGGATGGTAGCCTTGTCATTATGGAAGCTATTCTATTATCAAGATTTTTGTTACTACAATGGATTGTAGCCTTGTCATTATGGAAGGTAGTCTGTTGTCGATATCTTTGTTACTCCAATGGATGGTAGCCTTGTCATTATGGAAGCTAGTCTGTTGTCTAGATTTCAGTTACTCTAATGCATGGTAGCCTTGTCATTATGGAAGGTAGTCTGTTGTCGGGATTTTTGTTACTCCATTGGATGGTAGCCTTGTCATTATGGAAGGTAGTGTGTTGTTGATATTTTTGTTATTCGAATGGATGGTAGCCTTGTCATTATGGAAGGTAGTCTGTTGTCGTGATTTTTGTTACTCCAATGGATGGTAGCCTTGCCATTATGGAAGGTAGTATGTTGTCGATATCTTTGTTACTACAATGGACGGTATCCTTGTCATTATGGAAAGTAGTCTGTTGTCAAGATTTTTGATACTGCAATGGATGGTAGCCTTGTCATTATGGAATGTAGTCTGTTATTGTGATTTCTGTTACTCCAATGGATGGTATCCTTGTCATTATGGAAGGTAGTCTGTTGTCGAGATTTTTAATATTCCAATGGATGATAGCCTTGTCATTATGGAAGGTAGTCTCTTGTCGATATCTTTGTTAATCCAATGGATGGTAGCCTTGTCATTATGGAAGCTAGTCTGTTGTCTAGATTTCAGTTACTCCAATGGATGGTAGCCTTGTCATTATGGAAGGTAGTCTGTTGTCGGGATTTTTGTTACTCCACTGGATGGTAGCCTTGTCATTATGGAAGGTAGTTTGTTGTCTAGATTTTTGTTACAACAATGGATGGTAGCCTTGTCATTATGGAAGGTATTCTATTGTCGAGATTTTTGTTACTGCAGTGGATGGTAGCCTTGTCATTATGGAAGGTAGTTTGTCGTTGTGATTTATGTTACTCCAATGGATGTTAACCTTGTCATTAAGGACGGTAGTCTGTTGTTCAGTTTTTTGGTATTCGAATGGATGGTAGCCTTGTCATTATGGAAGGTAGTCTGTTGTCGTGATTTTTGTTACTCCAATGGATGGTAGCCTTGTCATCAGGGAAGGTTGTCTCTTGCGGAAATTTTTGTTACTCCAATGGATGGTACCCTTGTCATTATGGAAGGAAGTCTGTTGTCGAGATTTTTGTTACTCCAATGGATGGTAGCCTTGTCATTATGGAAGATATTATATTGTCGATATTTTTATTACTCCATTGGATGGAAGCCTTGCCATTATGGAAGGTAGTTTGTTGTCGAGATTTTTGTTATTCCAATGGATGGTAGCCTTGTCATTATGGAAGGTAGTCTGTTGTCGTGATTTTTGATACTCCAATGGATGGTATCCTTGTCATTAGGGAAGGTAGTATGTTGTCGATATCTTTGTTACTACAATGGATGGTAGCCTTGTCATTATGGAAGGTAGTCTGTTGTCGTGATTTTTGTTACTCTAATGGATGGTAGCCTTGTCATTATGGAAGGTAGTATGTTTTCGATATCTTTGTTACTACAATGGAGGGTAGCCATGTCATTATGGAAAGTAGTCTGTTGTCGAGATTTTTGATACTGCAATGGATGGTAGCCTTGTCATTATGGAATGTAGTATGTTGTTGTGATTTCTGTTACTCCAATGGATTGTATCCTTGTCATTATGGAAGGTAGTCTATTGTCATGATTTTTGTTACTACAATGGATGGTAGCCTTGTCATTATGGAAGGTAGTCTGTTGTCGAGATTTTAAATATTCCAATGGATGGTAGCCTTGTGATTATGGAAGGTAGTCTATTGTCGTGATTTTTGTTACTCCAATGGATGGTAGCCTTGTCATTATGGAAGCTATTCTATTGTCGAGATATTTGTTACTACAATGGATTGTAGCCTTGTCATTATGGAAGGTAGTCTCTTGTTGTGATTTCTATTACTCCAATGGATGGTAGCCTTGTCATTATGTAAGGTAGTCTGTTGTCGAGATTTTTGTTACTATAATGGATGGTAGGCTTGTCATTATGGAAGGTAGTCTGTTGTCGATATTTTTAATATTCCAATGGATGATAGCCTTATCATTATGGAAGGTAGTCTGTTGTCGTGATTTTTTTTACTCCAATGGATGGTAGCCTTGTTATTATGGAAGGTAGTATGTTGTCGATATCTTTGTTACTACAATGGACGGTATCCTTGTCATTATGGAAAGTAGTCTGTTGTCAAGATTTTTGATACTGCAATGGATGGTAGCCTTGTCATTATGGAATGTAGTCTGTTGTTGTGATTTCTGTTACTCCAATGGATGGTATCCTTGTCATTATGGAAGGTAGTCTGTTGTCGAGATTTTTAATATTCCAATGGATGATAGCCTTGTCATTATGGAAGGTAGTCTCTTGTCGATATCTTTGTTAATCCAATGGATGGTAGCCTTGTCATTATGGAAGGTAGTCTGTTGTCTAGATTTCAGTTACTCTAATGGATGGTAGCCTTGTCATTATGGAAGGTAGTCTGTTTTCGGGATTTTTGTTACTCCACTGGATGGTAGCCTTGTCATTATGGAAGGTAGTTTGTTGTCTAGATTTTTGTTACAACAATGGATGGTAGCCTTGTCATTATGGAAGGTATTCTATTGTCGAGATTTTTGTTACTGCAATGGATGGTAGCCTTGTCATTATGGAAGGTAGTTTGTCGTTGTGATTTATGTTACTCCAATGGATGTTAACCTTGTCATTAAGGACGGTAGTCTGTTGTTCAGATTTTTGTTATTCGAATGGATGGTAGCCTTGTCATTATGGAAGGTAGTCTGTTGTCGTGATTTTTGTTACTCCAATGGATGGTAGCCTTGTCATCAGGGAAGGTTGTCTCTTGAGGAAATTTTTGTTACTCCAATGGATGGTACCCTTGTCATTATGGAAGGAAGTCTGTTGTCCAGATTTTTGTTACTCCAATGGATGGTAGCCTTGTCATTATGGAAGATATTATATTGTCGATATTTTTATTACTCCATTGGATGGAAGCCTTGCCATTATGGAAGGTAGTTTGTTGTCGAGATTTTTGTTATTCCAATGGATGGTAGCCTTGTCATTATGGAAGGTAGTCTGTTGTCGTGATTTTTGATACTCCAATGGATGGTATCCTTGTCCTTAGGGAAGGTAGTATGTTGTCGATATCTTTGTTACTACAATGGATGGTAGCCTTGTCATTATGGAAGGTAGTCTGTTGTCGTGATTTTTGTTACTCTAATGGATGGTAGCCTTGTCATTATGGAAGGTAGTATGTTTTCGATATCTTTGTTACTACAATGGAGGGTAGCCATGTCATTATGGAAAGTAGTCTGTTGTCGAGATTTTTGATACTGCAATGGATGGTAGCCTTGTCATTATGGAATGTAGTATGTTGTTGTGATTTCTGTTACTCCAATGGATTGTATCCTTGTCATTATGGAAGGTAGTCTATTGTCATGATTTTTGTTACTACAATGGATGGTAGCCTTGTCATTATGGAAGGTAGTCTGTTGTCGAGATTTTAAATATTCCAATGGATGGTAGCCTTGTGATTATGGAAGGTAGTCTATTGTCGTGATTTTTGTTACTCCAATGGATGGTAGCCTTGTCATTATGGAAGCTATTCTATTGTCGAGATATTTGTTACTACAATGGATTGTAGCCTTGTCATTATGGAAGGTAGTCTCTTGTTGTGATTTCTATTACTCCAATGGATGGTAGCCTTGTCATTATGTAAGGTAGTCTGTTGTCGAGATTTTTGTTACTATAATGGATGGTAGGCTTGTCATTATGGAAGGTAGTCTGTTGTCGATATTTTTAATATTCCAATGGATGATAGCCTTATCATTATGGAAGGTAGTCTGTTGTCGTGATTTTTTTTACTCCAATGGATGGTAGCCTTGTTATTATGGAAGGTAGTATGTTGTCGATATCTTTGTTACTACAATGGACGGTATCCTTGTCATTATGGAAAGTAGTCTGTTGTCAAGATTTTTGATACTGCAATGGATGGTAGCCTTGTCATTATGGAATGTAGTCTGTTGTTGTGATTTCTGTTACTCCAATGGATGGTATCCTTGTCATTATGGAAGGTAGTCTGTTGTCGAGATTTTTAATATTCCAATGGATGATAGCCTTGTCATTATGGAAGGTAGTCTCTTGTCGATATCTTTGTTAATCCAATGGATGGTAGCCTTGTCATTATGGAAGGTAGTCTGTTGTCTAGATTTCAGTTACTCTAATGGATGGTAGCCTTGTCATTATGGAAGGTAGTCTGTTTTCGGGATTTTTGTTACTCCACTGGATGGTAGCCTTGTCATTATGGAAGGTAGTTTGTTGTCTAGATTTTTGTTACAACAATGGATGGTAGCCTTGTCATTATGGAAGGTATTCTATTGTCGAGATTTTTGTTACTGCAATGGATGGTAGCCTTGTCATTATGGAAGGTAGTTTGTCGTTGTGATTTATGTTACTCCAATGGATGTTAACCTTGTCATTAAGGACGGTAGTCTGTTGTTCAGATTTTTGTTATTCGAATGGATGGTAGCCTTGTCATTATGGAAGGTAGTCTGTTGTCGTGATTTTTGTTACTCCAATGGATGGTAGCCTTGTCATCAGGGAAGGTTGTCTCTTGAGGAAATTTTTGTTACTCCAATGGATGGTACCCTTGTCATTATGGAAGGAAGTCTGTTGTCCAGATTTTTGTTACTCCAATGGATGGTAGCCTTGTCATTATGGAAGATATTCTATTGTCGATATTTTTATTACTCCATTGGATGGAACCCTTGCCATTATGGAAGGTAGTTTGTTGTCGAGATTTTTGTTATTCCAATGGATGGTAGCCTTGTCATTATGGAAGGTAGTCTGTTGTCGTGATTTTTGTTACTCCAATGGATGGTATCCTTGTCATTAGGGAAGGTAGTATGTTGTCGATATCTTTGTTACTACAATGGATGGTAGCCTTGTCATTATGGAAGGTAGTCTGTTGTCGTGATTTTTGTTACTCTAATGGATGGTAGCCTTGTCATTATGGAAGGTAGTATGTTGTCGATATCTTTGTTACTACAATGGATGGTAGCCATGTCATTATGGAAAGTAGTCTGTTGTCGAGATTTTTGATACTGCAATGGATGGTAGCCTTGTCATTATGGAATGTAGTATGTTGTTGTGATTTTTGTTACTCCAATGGATTGTATCCTTGTCATTATGGAAGGTAGTCTATTGTCATGATTTTTGTTACTACAATGGATGGTAGCCTTGTCATTATGGAAGGTAGTCTGTTGTCGAGATTTTAAATATTCCAATGGATGGTAGCCTTGTGATTAGGGAAGGTAGTCTATTGTCGTGATTTTTGTTACTCCAATGGATGGTAGCCTTGTCATTATGGAAGCTATTCTATTGTCGAGATATTTGTTACTACAATGGATTGTAGCCTTGTCATTATGGAAGGTAGTCTCTTGTTGTGATTTCTATTACTCCAATGGATGGTAGCCTTGTCATTATGTAAGGTAGTCTGTTGTCGAGATTTTTGTTACTATAATGGATGGTAGGCTTGTCATTATGGAAGGTAGTCTGTTGTCGATATTTTTAATATTCCAATGGATGATAGCCTTATCATTATGGAAGGTAGTCTGTTGTCGTGATTTTTTTTACTCCAATGGATGGTAGCCTTGTTATTATGGAAGGTAGTATGTTGTCGATATCTTTGTTACTACAATGGATGGTATCCTTGTCATTATGGAAAGTAGTCTGTTGTCAAGATTTTTGATACTGCAATGGATGGTAGCCTTGTCATTATGGAATGTAGTCTGTTGTTGTGATTTCTGTTACTGCAATGGATGGTATCCTTGTCATTATGGAAGGTAGTCTGTTGTCGAGATTTTTAATATTCCAATGGATGATAGCCTTGTCATTATGGAAGGTAGTCTGTTGTCGTGATTTTTGTTACTACAATGGATTGTAGCCTTGTCATTATGGAAGGTAGTCTCTTGTCGATATCTTTGTTAATCCAATGGATGGTAGCCTTGTCATTATGGAAGGTAGTCTGATGTCTAGATTTCAGTTACTCCAATGGATGGTAGCCTTGTCATTATGGAAGGTAGTCTGTTGTCGGGATTTTTGTTACTCCAATGGATGGTAGCCTTGTCATTATGGAAGGTAGTTTGTTGTCTAGATTTTTGTTACAACAATGGATGGTAGCCTTGTCATTATGGAAGGTATTCTGTTGTCGAGATTTTTGTTACTGCAATGGATGGTAGCCTTGTCATTATGGAAGGTAGTTTGTCGTTGTGATTTATGTTACTCCAATGGATGTTAGCCTTGTCATTAAGGACGGTAGTCTGTTGTTCTGATTTTTGTTATTCGAATGGATGGTAGCCCTGTCATTATGGAAGGTAGTTTGTTGTCGTGATTTTTGTTACTCCAATGGATGGTAGCCTTGTCATCAGGGAAGGTTGTCTCTTGAGGAAATTTTTGGTACTCCAATGGATAGTACCCTCGTCATTATGGAAGGAAGTCTGTTGTCGAGATTTTTGTTACTCCAATGGATGGTAGCCTTGTCATTATGGAAGATATTCTATTGTCGATATTTTTATTACTCCATTGGATGGAAGCCTTGCCATTATGGAAGGTAGTTTGTTGTCGAGATTTTTGTTATTCCAATGGATGGTAGCCTTGTCATTATGGAAGGTAGTCTGTTGTCGTGATTTTTGTTTCTCCAATGGATGGTAGCCTTGTATTTATGGAAGGTAGTATGTTGTCGATATCTTTGTTACTACAATGGATGGTAGCCTTGTCATTATGGAAGGTAGTCTGTTGTCGTGATTTTTGTTACTCCAATGGATGGTAACCTTGTCATTATGGAAGGTAGTCTGTCGTCGTGATTTATGTTACTCCAATGGATGGTTTCATTGTCATTATGGAAGTTTGTCTCTTGTGGAAATTTTTTTTACTCTAATGTATGCTACCCTTGTCATTATGGAAGGTAGTCTGTTGTCGAGATTTTTGTTACTCCAATGGATGGTAGCCTTGTCATTATGGAAGGTACTCTGTTGTCGTAATTTTTGTTACTCCAATGGATGGTAGCCTTGTCATTATGGAATGTATTATGTTGTCGATATCTTTGTTACTACAATGGATGGTAGCCTTGTCATTTTGGAAGATTGTCTGTTTTCGAGATTTTTGTTAGTGCAATGAATGTAGCCTTGTCATTATGGAAGGTAGTCTGTTGTTGTGATTTCTATTACTCAAATGGATGGTAGCCTTGTCATTATGTAAGGTAGTCTGTTGTCGAGATTTGTGTTACTCCAATGGATGGTAGGCTTGTCATTATGGAAGGTAGTCTGTTGTCGAGATTTTTAATATTCAAATGGATGGTATCCTGGTCATTATGGAAAGTAGTCCATTGTCGTGATTTTTGTTACTCCAATGGATGGTAGCCTTGTCATTATGGAAGCTATTATATTGTCAATATTTTTGTTACTACAATGGATGGTAGGCTTGTCATTATGGAAGGTAGTCTTTTGTCGATATCTTTGTTACTCCAATGGATGGTAGCCTTGTCATTATGGAAGGTAGTCTGTGGTCGAGATTTTTGTTACTCCATTGGATGGTAGCCTTGTGATTATGGAAGGTACTGTGTTGTTGATATTTTTGTTATTCGAATGGATGGTAGCCTTGTCATTATGGAAGTTATTCTATTATCGAGATTTTTGTTACTACAATGGATTGTAGCGTTGTCATTATGGAAGGTAGTCTCTTGTCAATATCTTTGTTACTCCAATGGATGGTAGCCTTGTCATTATGGAAGATAGTCTGTTGTCCAGATTTCAGTTACTCCAATGGATGGTACCCTTGTCATTATGGAAGGTAGTCTGTTGTTGGGATTTTTTTTACTCCAATGGATGGTAGCCTTGTCATTATGGAAGGTAGTCTATTCTCGAGACTTTTGTTACTACAATGGATAATAGGTTTGTCATTATGGAAGGTAGTCTATTGTCGTGATTTTTGTTACTCCAATGGATGGTAGCCTTGTCATTATGGAAGCTACTCTATTGTCGAGATTATTGTTACTACAATGGATGGTAGGCTTGTCGTTATGGAAGGTAGTCTTTTGTCGATATCTTTGTTACTCCAATGGATGGTAGCCTTGTCATTATGGAAGGTAGTCTGTTGTCGAGATTTTTGTTACTGCAATGGATGGTAGCCTTGTCATTATGAAAGGTAGTCTGTCGTCATGATTTATGTTACTCCAATGGATGGTTTCATTGTCATTATGGAAGTTTGTCTCTTGTGGAAATTTTTTTTACTCTAATGTATGCTACCCTTGTCTTTATGGAAGGTAGTCTATTGTCGAGATTTTTGTTACTCCAATGGATGGTAGCCTTGTCATTATGGAAGGTACTCTGTTGTCGTAATTTTTCTTACTCCAATGGATGGTAGCCTTGTCATTATGGAATGTATTATGTTGTCGATATCTTTGTTACTACAATGGATGGTAGCCTTGTCATTTTGGAAGATTGTCTGTTTTCGAGATTTTTGTTAGTGCAATGAATGGTAGCCTTGTCATTATGGAAGGTAGTCTGTTGTTGTGATTTATATTACTCAAATGGATGGTAGCCTTGTCATTATGTAAGGTAGTCTGTTGTCGAGATTTGTGTTACTCCAATGGATGGTAGGCTTGTCATTATGGAAGGTAGTCTGTTGTCGAGATTTTTAATATTCCAATGGATGATAGCCTTGTCATTATGGAAGGTAGTCTGTTGTCCTGATTTTTGTTACTCCAATGGATGGTAGCCTTGTCATTATGGAAGCTATTCTATTATCGAGATTTTTGTTACTACAATGGATTGTAGCCTTGTCATTATGGAAGGTAGTCTCTTGTCGATATCTTTGTTACTCCAATGGATGGTAGCCTTGTCATTATGGAAGGTAGTCTGTTGTCTAGATTTCAGTTACTCTAATGCATGGTAGCCTTGTCATTATGGAAGGTAGTCTGTTGTCGGGATTTTTGTTACTCCAATGGATGGTAGCCTTGTCATTATGGAAGGTAGTTTGTTGTCTAGATTTTTGTTACAACAATGGATGGTAGCCTTGTCATTATGGAAGGTATTCTGTTGTCGAAATTTTTGTTACTGCAATGGATGGTAGCCTTGTCATTATAGAAGGTAGTTTGTCATTGTTATTTATGTTACTCCAATGGATGTTAGCCTTGTCATTAAGGACGGTAGTCTGTTGTTCAGACTTTTGTTCTTCCAATGGATGGTAGACTTTTCATTATGGAAGGTAGTCTATTGTCGAGATTTTTGTTACTCCATTGGATGGTAGCCTTGTCATTATGTAAGGTAGTGTGTTGTTGATATTTTTGTTATTCTAATGGATGGTAGCCTTGTCATTATGGAAGGTAGTCTGTTGTCGTGATTTTTGTTACTCCAATGGATGGTAGCCTTGTCATTATGGAAGGTAGTATGTTGTCGATATCTTTGTTACTACAATGGACGGTATCCTTGTCATTATGGAAAGTAGTCTGTTGTCAAGATTTTTGATACTGCAATGGATGGTAGCCTTGTCATTATGGAATGTAGTCTGTTGTTGTGATTTCTGTTACTCCAATGGATGGTATCCTTGTCATTATGGAAGGTAGTCTGTTGTCGGGATTTTTGTTACTCCACTGGATGGTAGCCTTGTCATTATGGAAGGTAGTTTGTTGTCTAGATTTTTGTTACAACAATGGATGGTAGCCTTGTCATTATGGAAGGTATTCTATTGTCGAGATTTTTGTTACTGCAATGGATGGTAGCCTTGTCATTATGGAAGGTAGTTTGTCGTTGTGATTTATGTTACTCCAATGGATGTTAACCTTGTCATTAAGGACGGTAGTCTGTTGTTCAGATTTTTGTTATTCGAATGGATGGTAGCCTTGTCATTATGGAAGGTAGTCTGTTGTCGTGATTTTTGTTACTCCAATGGATGGTAGCCTTGTCATCAGGGAAGGTTGTCTCTTGAGGAAATTTTTGTTACTCCAATGGATGGTACCCTTGTCATTATGGAAGGAAGTCTGTTGTCGAGATTTTTGTTACTCCAATGGATGGTAGCCTTGTCATTATGGAAGATATTCTATTGTCGATATTTTTATTACTCCATTGGATGGAAGCCTTGCCATTATGGAAGGTAGTTTGTTGTCGATATTTTTGTTATTCCAATGGATGGTAGCCTTGTCATTATGGAAGGTAGTCTATTGTCGTGATTTTTGTTACTCCAATGGATGGTATCCTTGTCATTAGGGAAGGTAGTATGTTGTCGATATCTTTGTTACTACAATGGATGGTAGCCTTGTCATTATGGAAGGTAGTCTGTTGTCGTGATTTTTGTTACTCTAATGGATGGTAGCCTTGTCATTATGGAAGGTAGTATGTTGTCGATATCTTTGTTACTACAATGGATGGTAGCCATGTCATTATGGAAAGTAGTCTGTTGTCGAGATTTTTGATACTGAAATGGATGGTAGCCTTGTCATTATGGAATGTAGTATGTTGTTGTGATTTCTGTTACTCCAATGGATTGTATCCTTGTCATTATGGAAGGTAGTCTATTGTCATGATTTTTGTTACTACAATGGATGGTAGCCTTGTCATTATGGAAGGTAGTCTGTTGTCGAGATTTTAAATATTCCAATGAATGGTAGCCTTGTGATTATGGAAGGTAGTCTATTGTCATGATTTTTGTTACTCCAATGGATGGTAGCCTTGTCATTATGGAAGCTATTCTATTGTCGAGATATTTGTTACTACAATGGATTGTAGCCTTGTCATTATGGAAGGTAGTCTCTTGTTGTGATTTCTATTACTCCAATGGATGGTAGCCTTGTCATTATGTAAGGTAGTCTGTTGTCGAGATTTTTGTTACTATAATGGATGGTAGGCTTGTCATTATGGAAGGTAGTCTGTTGTCGATATTTTTAATATTCCAATGGATGGTAGCCTTGTTATTATGGAAGGTAGTATGTTGTCGATATCTTTGTTACTACAATGGATGGTATCCTTGTCATTATGGAAAGTAGTCTGTTGTCAAGATTTTTGATACTGCAATGGATGGTAGCCTTGTCATTATGGAATGTAGTCTGTTGTTGTGATTTCTGTTACTCCAATGGATGGTATCCTTGTCATTATGGAAGGTTGTCTGTTGTCGAGATTTTTAATATTCTAATGGATGATAGCCTTGTCATTATGGAAGGTAGTCTGTTGTCGTGATTTTTGTTACTACAATGGATTGTAGCCTTGTCATTATGGAAGGTAGTCTCTTGTCGATATCTTTGTTAATCCAATGGATGGTAGCCTTGTCATTATGGAAGGTAGTCTGTTGTCTAGATTTCAGTTACTCCAATGGATGGTAGCCTTGTCATTATGGAAGGTAGTATGTTGTCGGGATTTTTGTTACACCAATGGATGGTAGCCTTGTCATTATGGAAGGTAGTTTGTTGTCTAGATTTTTGTTACAACAATGGATGGTAGCCTTGTCATTATGGAAGGTATTCTGTTGTCGAGATTTTTGTTACTGCAATGGATTGTAGCCTTGTCATTATGGAAGGTAGTTTGTCGTTGTGATTTATGTTACTCCAATGGATGTTAGCCTTGTCATTAAGGACGGTAGTCTGTTGTTCTGATTTTTGTTATTCGAATGGATGGTAGCCTTGTCATTATGGAAGGTAGTTTGTTGTCGTGATTTTTGTTACTCCAATGGATGGTAGCCTTGTCATCAGGGAAGGTTGTCTCTTGAGGAAATTTTTGATACTCCAATGGATAGTACCCTCGTCATTATGGAAGGAAGTCTGTTGTCGAGATTTTTGTTACTCCAATGGATGGTAGCCTTGTCTTTATGGAAGATATTCTATTGTCGATATTTTTATTACTCCATTTGATGGAAGCCTTGCCATTATGGAAGGTAGTTTGTTGTCGAGATTTTTGTTATTCCAATGGATGGTAGCCTTGTCATTATGGAAGGTAGTCTGTTGTCGTGATTTTTGTTACTCCAATGGATGGTAGCCTTGTATTTATGGAAGGTAGTATGTTATCGATATCTTTGTTACTACAATGGATGGTAGCCATGTCATTATGGAAAGTAGTCTGTTGTCGAGATTTTTGATACTGCAATGGATGGTAGCCTTGTCATTATGGAATGTAGTATGTTATTGTGATTTCTGTTACTCCAATGGATTGTATCCTTGTCATTATGGAAGGTAGTCTATTGTCGTGATTTTTGTTACTACAATGGATGGTAGCCTTGTCATTATGGAAGGTAGTTTGTTGTCGAGATTTTAAATATTCCAATGGATGGTAGCCTTGTCATTATGGAAGGTAGTCTATTGTCGTGATTTTTGTTACTCCAATGGATGGTAGCCTTGTCATTATGGAAGCTATTCTATTGTCGAGATTTTTGTTACTACAATGGATTGTAGCCTTGTCATTATGGAAGGTAGTCTCTTGTTGTGATTTCTATTACTCCAATGGATGGTAGCCTTGTCATTATGTAAGGTAGTCTGTTGTCGAGATTTTTGTTACTATAATGGATGGTAGGCTTGTCATTATGGAAGGTAGTCTGTTGTTGATATTTTTAATATTCCAATGGATGATAGCCTTATCATTATGGAAGGTAGTCTGTTGTCGTGATTTTTTTTACTCCAATGGATGGTAGCCTTGTCATTATGGAAGGTAGTATGTTGTCGATATCTTTGTTACTACAATGGATGGTATCCTTGTCATTATGGAAAGTAGTCTGTTGTCAAGATCTTTGATACTGCAATGGATGGTAGCCTTGTCATTATGGAATGTAGTCTGTTGTTGTGATTTCTGTTACACCAATGGATGGTATCCTTGTCATTATGGAAGGTAGTCTGTTGTCGAGATTTTTAATATTACAATGGATGATAGCCTTGTCATTATGGAAGGTAGTCTGTTGTCGTGATTTTTGTTACTACAATCGATTGTAGCCTTGTCATTATGGAAGGTAGTCTCTTGTCGATATCTTTGTTAATCCAATGGATGGTAGCCTTGTCATTATGGAAGCTAGTCTGTTGTCTAGATTTCAGTTACTCCAATGGATGGTATCCTTGTCATTATGGAAGGTAGTCTGTTGTCGGGATTTTTGTTACTCCAATGGATGGTAGCCTTGTCATTATGGAAGGTAGTTTGTTGTCTAGATTTTTGTTACAACAATGGATGGTAGCCTTGTCATTATGGAAGGTATTCTGTTGTCGAGATTTTTGTTACTGCAATGGATGGTAGCCTTGTCATTATGGAAGGTAGTTTGTCGTTGTGATTTATGTTACTCCAATGGATGTTAGCCTTGTCATTAAGGACGGTAGTCTGTTGTTCTGATTTTTGTTATTCGAATGGATGGTAGCCTTGTCATTATGGAAGGTAGTTTGTTGTCGTTATTTTTGTTAGTCCAATGGATGGTAGCCTTGTCATCAGGGAAGGTTGTCTCTTGAGGAAATTTTTGATACTCCAATGGATAGTACCCTCGTCATTATGGAAGGAAGTCTGTTGTCGAGATTTTTGTTACTCCAATGGATGGTAGCCTTGTCATTATGGAAGATATTCTATTGTCGATATTTTTATTACTCCATTGGATGGAAGCCTTGCCATTATGGAAGGTAGTTTGTTGTCGAGATTTTTGTTATTCCAATGGATGGTAGCCTTGTCATTATGGAAGGTAGTATGTTGTCGATATCTTTGTTACTACAATGGATGGTAGCCTTGTCTTTATGGAAGGTAGTCTGTTGTCGTGATTTTTGTTACTCCAATGGATGGTAACCTTGTCATTATGGAAGGTAGTATGTTGTCGATATCTTTGTTACTACAATGGATGGTAGCCATGTCATTATGGAAAGTAGTCTCTTGTCGAGATTTTTGATACTGCAATGGATGGTAGCCTTGTCATTATGGAATGTAGTATGTTGTTGTGATTTCTGTTACTACAATGGATTGTATCCTTGTCATTATGGAAGGTAGTCTATTGTTGTGATTTTTGTTACTACAATGGATGGTAGCCTTGTCATTATGGAAGGTAGTCTGTTGTCGAGATTTTAAATATTCCAATGGATGGTAGCCTTGTCATTATGGAAGGTAGTCTATTGTCGTGATTTTTGTTACTCCAATGGATGGTAGCCTTGTCATTATGGAAGCTATTCTATTGTCGAGATTTTTGTTACTACAATGGATTGTAGCCTTGTCATTATGGAAGGTAGTCTCTTGTTGTGATTTCTATTACTCCAATGGATGGTAGCCTTGTCATTATGTAAGGTAGTCTGTTGTCGAGATTTTTGTTACTATAATGGATGGTAGGCTTGTCATTATGGAAGGTAGTCTGTTGTCGATATTTTTAATATTCCAATGGATGATAGCCTTATCGTTATGGAAGGTAGTCTGTTGTCGTGATTTTTTTTACTCCAATGGATGGTAGCCTTGTCATTATGGAAAGTAGTCTCTTGTCAAGATTTTTGATACTGCAATGGATGGTAGCCTTGTCATTATGTAAGGTAGTCTGTTGTTGTGATTTCTGTTACTCCAATGGATGGTATCCTTGTCATTATGGAAGGTAGTCTGTTGTCGAGATTTTTAATATTCCAATGGATGATATCCTTGTCATTATGGAAGGTAGTCTGTTGTCGTGATTTTTGTTACTACAATGGATTGTAGCCTTGTCATTATGGAAGGTAGTCTCTTGTCGATATCTTTGTTAATCCAATGGATGGTAGCCTTGTCATTATGGAAGGAAGTCTGTTGTCTAGATTTCAGTTACTCCAATGGATGGTAGCCTTGTCATTATGGAAGGTAGTCTGTTGTCGGGATTTTTGTTACTCCAATGGATGGTAGCCTTGTCATTATGGAAGGTAGTTTGTTGTCTAGATTTTTGTTACAACAATGGATGGTAGCCTTGTCATTATGGAAGGTATTCTGTTGTCGAGATTTTTGTTACTGCAATGGATGGTAGCCTTGTCATTATGGAAGGTAGTTTGTCGTTGTGATTTATGTTACTCCAATGGATGTTAGCCTTGTCATTAAGGACGGTAGTCTGTTGTCTGATTTTTGTTATTCGAATGGATGGTAGCCTTGTCATTATGGAAGGTAGTTTGTTGTCGTGATTTTTGTTACTCCAATGGATGGTAGCCTTGTCATCAGGGAAGCTTGTCTCTTGAGGAAATTTTTGATACTCCAATGGATAGTACCCTCGTCATTATGGAAGGAAGTCTGTTGTCGAGATTTTTGTTACTCCAATGGATGGTAGCGTTGTCATTATGGAAGATATTCTATTGTCGATATTTTTATTACTCCATTGGATGGAAGCCTTGCCATTATGGAAGGTAGTTTGTTGTCGAGATTTTTGTTATTCCAATGGATTGTAGCCTTGTCATTATGGAAGGTAGTCTGTTGTCGTGATTTTTGTTACTCCAATGGATGGTAGCCTTGTCATTATGGAAGGTAGTATGTTGTCGATATGTTTGTTACTACAATGGATGGTAGCCTTGTCATTATGGAAAGTAGTCTGTTGTCGAGATTTTTGATACTGCAATGGATGGTAGCCTTGTCATTATGGAATGTAGTATGTTGTTGTGATTTCTGTTACTACAATGGATTGTATCCTTGTCATTATGGAAGGTAGTCTATTGTCGTGATTTTTGTTACTACAATGGATGGTAGCCTTGTCATTATGGAAGGTAGTCTGTTGTCGAGATTTTAAATATTCCAATGGATGGTAGCCTTGTCATTATGGAAGGTAGTCTATTGTCGTGATTTTTGTTACTCCAATGGATGGTAGCCTTGTCATTATGGAAGCTATTCTATTGTTGAGATTTTTGTTACTACAATGGATTGTAGCCTTGTCATTATGGAAGGTAGTCTCTTGTTGTGATTTCTATTACTCCAATGGATGGTAGCCTTGTCATTATGTAAGGTAGTCTGTTGTCGAGATTTTTGTTACTATAATGGATGGTAGGCTTGTCATTATGGAAGGTAGTCTGTTGTCGATATTTTTAATATTCCAATGGATGATAGCCTTATCATTATGGAAGGTAGTCTGTTGTCGTGATTTTTTTTACTCCAATGGATGGTAGCCTTGTCATTATGGAAGGTAGTATATTGTCGATATCTTTGTTACTACAATGGATGGTATCCTTGTCATTATGGAAAGTAGTCTCTTGTCAAGATTTTTGATACTGCAATGGATGGTAGCCTTGTCATTATGTAAGGTAGTCTGTTGTTGTGATTTCTGTTACTCCAATGGATGGTATCCTTGTCATTATGGAAGGTAGTCTGTTGTCGAGATTTTTAATATTCCAATGGATGATATCCTTGTCATTATGGAAGGTAGTCTGTTGTCGTGATTTTTGTTACTACAATGGATTGTAGCCTTGTCATTATGGAAGGTAGTCTCTTGTCGATATCTTTGTTAATCCAATGGATGGTAGCCTTGTCATTATGGAAGGTAGTCTGTTGTCTAGATTTCAGTTACTCCAATGGATGGTAGCCTTGTCATTATGGAAGGTAGTCTGTTGTCGGGATTTTTGTTACTCCAATGGATGGTAGCCTTGTCACTATGGAAGGTAGTTTGTTGTCTAGATTTTTGTTACAACAATGGATGGTAGCCTTGTCATTATGGAAGGTATTCTGTTGTCGAGATTTTTGTTACTGCAATGGATGGTAGCCTTGTCATTATGGAAGGTAGTTTGTCGTTGTGATTTATGTTACTCCAATGGATGTTAGCCTTGTCATTAAGGACGGTAGTCTGTTGTCTGATTTTTGTTATTCGAATGGATGGTAGCCTTGTCATTATGGAAGGTAGTTTGTTGTCGTGATTTTTGTTACTCCAATGGATGGTAGCCTTGTCATCAGGGAAGGTTGTCTCTTGAGGAAATTTTTGATACTCCAATGGATAGTACCCTCGTCATTATGGAAGGAAGTCTGTTGTCGAGATTTTTGTTACTCCAATGGATGGTAGCGTTGTCATTATGGAAGATATTCTATTGTCGATATTTTTATTACTCCATTGGATGGAAGCCTTGCCATTATGGAAGGTAGTTTGTTCTCGAGATTTTTGTTATTCCAATGGATTGTAGCCTTGTCATTATGGAAGGTAGTCTGTTGTCGTGATTTTTGTTACTCCAATGGATGGTAGCCTTGTCATTATGGAAGGTAGTATGTTGTCGATATGTTTGTTACTACAATGGATGGTAGCCTTGTCATTATGGAAAGTAGTCTGTTGTCGAGATTTTTGATACTGCAATGGATGGTAGCCTTGTCATTATGGAATGTAGTATGTTGTTGTGATTTCTGTTACTACAATGGATTGTATCCTTGTCATTATGGAAGGTAGTCTATTGTCGTGATTTTTGTTACTACAATGGATGGTAGCCTTGTCATTAGGGAAGGTAGTCTGTTGTCGAGATTTTAAATATTCCAATGGATGGTAGCCTTGTCATTATGGAAGGTAGTCTATTGTCGTGATTTTTGTTACTCCAATGGATGGTAGCCTTGTCATTATGGAAGCTATTCTATTGTCGAGATATTTGTTACTACAATGGATTGTAGCCTTGTCATTATGGAAGGTAGTCTCTTGTTGTGATTTCTATTACTCCAATGGATGGTAGCCTTGTCATTATGTAAGGTAGTCTGTTGTCGAGATTTTTGTTACTATAATGGATGGTAGGCTTGTCATTATGGAAGGTAGTCTGTTGTCGATATTTTTAATATTCCAATGGATGATAGCCTTATCATTATGGAAGGTAGTCTGTTGTCGTGATTTTTTTTACTCCAATGGATGGTAGCCTTGTTATAATGGAAGGTAGTATGTTGTCGATATCTTTGTTACTACAATGGATGGTATCCTTGTCATTATGGAAAGTAGTCTGTTGTCAAGATTTTTGATACTGCAATGGATGGTAGCCTTGTCATTATGGAATGTAGTCTGTTGTTGTGATTTCTGTTACTCCAATGGATGGTATCCTTGTCATTATGGAAGGTAGTCTGTTGTCGAGATTTTTAATATTCCAATGGATGATAGCCTTGTCATTATGGAATGTAGTCTCTTGTCGTGATTTTTGTTACTACAATGGATTGTAGCCTTGTCATTATGGAAGGTAGTCTCTTGTCGATATCTTTGTTAATCCAATGGATGGTAGCCTTGTCATTATGGAAGGTAGTCTGTTGTCTAGATTTCAGTTACTCCAATGGATGGTAGCCTTGTCATTATGGAAGGTAGTCTCTTGTCGGGATTTTTGTTACTCCAATGGATGGTAGCCTTGTCATTATGGAAGGTAGTTTGTTGTCTAGATTTTTGTTACAACAATGGATGGTAGCCTTGTCATTATGGAAGGTATTCTGTTGTCGAGATTTTTGTTACTGCAATGGATGGTAGCCTTGTCATTATGGAAGGTAGTTTGTCGTTGTGATTTATGTTACTCCATTGGATGTTAGCCTTGTCATTAAGGACGGTAGTCTGTTGTTCTGATTTTTGTTATTCGAATGGATGGTAGCCTTGTCATTATGGAAGGTAGTTTGTTGTCGTGATTTTTGTTACTCCAATGGATGGTAGCCATGTCATCAGTGAAGGTTGTCTGTTGAGGAAATTTTTGATACTCCAATGGATAGTACCCTCGTCATTATGGAAGGAAGTCTGTTGTAGAGATTTTTGTTACTCCAATGGATGGTAGCGTTGTCATTATGGAAGATATTCTATTGTCGATATTTTTATTACTCCATTGGATGGAAGCCTTGCCATTATGGAAGGTAGTTTGTTGTCGAGATTTTTGTTATTCCAATGGATTGTAGCCTTGTCATTATGTAAGGTAGTCTGTTGTCGTGATTTTTGTTACTCCAATGGATGGTAGCCTTGTCATTATGGAAGGTAGTATGTTGTCGATATCTTTGTTACTACAATGGATGGTAGCCTTGTCATTATGGAAAGTAGTCTGTTGTCGAGATTTTTGATACTGCAATGGATGGTAGCCTTGTCATTATGGAATGTAGTATGTTGTTGTGATTTCTGTTACTACAATGGATTGTATCCTTGTCATTATGGAAGGTAGTCTATTGTCGTGATTTTTGTTACTACAATGGATGGTAGCCTTGTCATTAGGGAAGGTAGTCTGTTGTCGAGATTTTAAATATTCCAATGGATGGTAGCCTTGTCATTATGGAAGGTAGTCTATTGTCGTGATTTTTGTTACTCCAATGGATGGTAGCCTTGTCATTATGGAAGCTATTCTATTGTCGAGATATTTGTTACTACAATGGATTGTAGCCTTGTCATTATGGAAGGTAGTCTCTTGTTGTGATTTCTATTACTCCAATGGATGGTAGCCTTGTCATTATGTAAGGTAGTCTGTTGTCGAGATTTTTGTTACTATAATGGATGGTAGGCTTGTCATTATGGAAGGTAGTCTGTTGTCGATATTTTTAATATTCCAATGGATGATAGCCTTATCATTATGGAAGGTAGTCTGTTGTCGTGATTTTTTTTACTCCAATGGATGGTAGCCTTGTTATTATGGAAGGTAGTATGTTGTCGATATCTTTGTTACTACAATGGATGGTATCCTTGTCATTATGGAAAGTAGTCTGTTGTCAAGATTTTTGATACTGCAATGGATGGTAGCCTTGTCATTATGGAATGTAGTCTGTTGTTGTGATTTCTGTTACTCCAATGGATGGTATCCTTGTCATTATGGAAGGTAGTCTGTTGTCGAGATTTTTAATATTCCAATGGATGATAGCCTTGTCATTATGGAATGTAGTCTCTTGTCGTGATTTTTGTTACTACAATGGATTGTAGCCTTGTCATTATGGAAGGTAGTCTCTTGTCGATATCTTTGTTAATCCAATGGATGGTAGCCTTGTCATTATGGAAGGTAGTCTGTTGTCTAGATTTCAGTTACTCCAATGGATGGTAGCCTTGTCATTATGGAAGGTAGTCTCTTGTCGGGATTTTTGTTACTCCAATGGATGGTAGCCTTGTCATTATGGAAGGTAGTTTGTTGTCTAGATTTTTGTTACAACAATGGATGGTAGCCTTGTCATTATGGAAGGTATTCTGTTGTCGAGATTTTTGTTACTGCAATGGATGGTAGCCTTGTCATTATGGAAGGTAGTTTGTCGTTGTGATTTATGTTACTCCATTGGATGTTAGCCTTGTCATTAAGGACGGTAGTCTGTTGTTCTGATTTTTGTTATTCGAATGGATGGTAGCCTTGTCATTATGGAAGGTAGTTTGTTGTCGTGATTTTTGTTACTCCAATGGATGGTAGCCTTGTCATCAGTGAAGGTTGTCTGTTGAGGAAATTTTTGATACTCCAATGGATAGTACCCTCGTCATTATGGAAGGAAGTCTGTTGTCGAGATTTTTGTTACTCCAATGGATGGTAGCGTTGTCATTATGGAAGATATTCTATTGTCGATATTTTTATTACTCCATTGGATGGAAGCCTTGCCATTATGGAAGGTAGTTTGTTGTCGAGATTTTTGTTATTCCAATGGATTGTAGCCTTGTCATTATGGAAGGTAGTCTGTTGTCGTGATTTTTGTTACTCCAATGGATGGTAGCCTTGTCATTATGGAAGGTAGTATGTTGTCGATATCTTTGTTACTACAATGGATGGTAGCCTTGTCATTATGGAAGGTAGTCTGTTGTCGTGATTTTTGTTACTCCAATGGATGGTAACCTTGTCATTATGGAAGGTACTATGTTGTCGATATCTTTGTTACTACAATGGATGGTAGCCATGTCATTATGGAAAGTAGTCTGTTGTCGAGATTTTTGATACTGCAATGGATGGTAGCCTTGTAATTATGGAATGTAGTATGTTGTTGTGATTTCTGTTACTACAATGGATTGTATCCTTGTCATTATGGAAGGTAGTCTATTGTCGTGATTTTTGTTACTACAATGGATGGTAGCCTTGTCATTATGGAAGGTAGTCTGTTGTCGAGATTTTAAATATTCCAATGGATGGTAGCCTTGTCATTATGGAAGGTAGTCTATTGTCGTGATTTTTGTTACTCCAATGGATGGTAGCCTTGTCATTATGGAAGCTATTCTATTGTCGAGATATTTGTTACTACAATGGATTATAGCCTTGTCATTATGGAAGGTAGTCTCTTGTTGTGATTTCTATTACTCCAATGGATGGTAGCCTTGTCATTATGTAAGGTAGTCTGTTGTCGAGATTTTTGTTACTATAATGGATGGTAGGCTTGTCATTATGGAAGGTAGTCTGTTGTCGATATTTTTAATATTCCAATGGATGATAGCCTTATCATTATGGAAGGTAGTCTGTTGTCGTGATTTTTTTTACTCCAATGGATGGTAGCCTTGTTATTATGGAAGGTAGTATGTTGTCGATATCTTTGTTACTACAATGGATGGTATCCTTGTCATTATGGAAAGTAGTCTGTTGTCAAGATTTTTGATACTGCAATGGATGGTAGCCTTGTCATTATGGAATGTAGTCTGTTGTTGTGATTTCTGTTACTCCAATGGATGGTATCCTTGTCATTATGGAAGGTAGTCTGTTGTCGAGATTTTTAATATTCCAATGGATGATAGCCTTGTCATTATGGAATGTAGTCTCTTGTCGTGATTTTTGTTACTACAATGGATTGTAGCCTTGTCATTATGGAAGGTAGTCTCTTGTCGATATCTTTGTTAATCCAATGGATGGTAGCCTTGTCATTATGGAAGGTAGTCTGTTGTCTAGATTTCAGTTACTCCAATGGATGGTAGCCTTGTCATTATGGAAGGTAGTCTCTTGTCGGGATTTTTGTTACTCCAATGGATGGTAGCCTTGTCATTATGGAAGGTAGTTTGTTGTCTAGATTTTTGTTACAACAATGGATGGTAGCCTTGTCATTATGGAAGGTATTCTGTTGTCGAGATTTTTGTTACTGCAATGGATGGTAGCCTTGTCATTATGGAAGGTAGTTTGTCGTTGTGATTTATGTTACTCCATTGGATGTTAGCCTTGTCATTAAGGACGGTAGTCTGTTGTTCTGATTTTTGTTATTCGAATGGATGGTAGCCTTGTCATTATGGAAGGTAGTTTGTTGTCGTGATTTTTGTTACTCCAATGGATGGTAGCCATGTCATCAGTGAAGGTTGTCTGTTGAGGAAATTTTTGATACTCCAATGGATAGTACCCTCGTCATTATGGAAGGAAGTCTGTTGTCGAGATTTTTGTTACTCCAATGGATGGTAGCGTTGTCATTATGGAAGATATTCTATTGTCGATATTTTTATTACTCCATTGGATGGAAGCCTTGCCATTATGGAAGGTAGTTTGTTGTCGAGATTTTTGTTATTCCAATGGATTGTAGCCTTGTCATTATGGAAGGTAGTCTGTTGTCGTGATTTTTGTTACTCCAATGGATGGTAGCCTTGTCATTATGGAAGGTAGTATGTTGTCGATATCTTTGTTACTACAATGGATGGTAGCCTTGTCATTATGGAAAGTAGTCTGTTGTCGAGATTTTTGATACTGCAATGGATGGTAGCCTTGTCATTATGGAATGTAGTATGTTGTTGTGATTTCTGTTACTACAATGGATTGTATCCTTGTCATTATGGAAGGTAGTCTATTGTCGTGATTTTTGTTACTACAATGGATGGTAGCCTTGTCATTAGGGAAGGTAGTCTGTTGTCGAGATTTTAAATATTCCAATGGATGGTAGCCTTGTCATTATGGAAGGTAGTCTATTGTCGTGATTTTTGTTACTCCAATGGATGGTAGCCTTGTCATTATGGAAGCTATTCTATTGTCGAGATATTTGTTACTACAATGGATTGTAGCCTTGTCATTATGGAAGGTAGTCTCTTGTTGTGATTTCTATTACTCCAATGGATGGTAGCCTTGTCATTATGTAAGGTAGTCTGTTGTCGAGATTTTTGTTACTATAATGGATGGTAGGCTTGTCATTATGGAAGGTAGTCTGTTGTCGATATTTTTAATATTCCAATGGATGATAGCCTTATCATTATGGAAGGTAGTCTGTTGTCGTGATTTTTTTTACTCCAATGGATGGTAGCCTTGTTATTATGGAAGGTAGTATGTTGTCGATATCTTTGTTACTACAATGGATGGTATCCTTGTCATTATGGAAAGTAGTCTGTTGTCAAGATTTTTGATACTGCAATGGATGGTAGCCTTGTCATTATGGAATGTAGTCTGTTGTTGTGATTTCTGTTACTCCAATGGATGGTATCCTTGTCATTATGGAAGGTAGTCTGTTGTCGAGATTTTTAATATTCCAATGGATGATAGCCTTGTCATTATGGAATGTAGTCTCTTGTCGTGATTTTTGTTACTACAATGGATTGTAGCCTTGTCATTATGGAAGGTAGTCTCTTGTCGATATCTTTGTTAATCCAATGGATGGTAGCCTTGTCATTATGGAAGGTAGTCTGTTGTCTAGATTTCAGTTACTCCAATGGATGGTAGCCTTGTCATTATGGAAGGTAGTCTCTTGTCGGGATTTTTGTTACTCCAATGGATGGTAGCCTTGTCATTATGGAAGGTAGTTTGTTGTCTAGATTTTTGTTACAACAATGGATGGTAGCCTTGTCATTATGGAAGGTATTCTGTTGTCGAGATTTTTGTTACTGCAATGGATGGTAGCCTTGTCATTATGAAAGGTAGTTTGTCGTTGTGATTTATGTTACTCCATTGGATGTTAGCCTTGTCATTAAGGACGGTAGTCTGTTGTTCTGATTTTTGTTATTCGAATGGATGGTAGCCTTGTCATTATGGAAGGTAGTTTGTTGTCGTGATTTTTGTTACTCCAATGGATGGTAGCCTTGTCATCAGTGAAGGTTGTCTGTTGAGGAAATTTTTGATACTCCAATGGATAGTACCCTCGTCATTATGGAAGGAAGTCTGTTGTCGAGATTTTTGTTACTCCAATGGATGGTAGCGTTGTCATTATGGAAGATATTCTATTGTCGATATTTTTATTACTCCATTGGATGGAAGCCTTGCCATTATGGAAGGTAGTTTGTTGTCGAGATTTTTGTTATTCCAATGGATTGTAGCCTTGTCATTATGGAAGGTAGTCTGTTGTCGTGATTTTTGTTACTCCAATGGATGGTAGCCTTGTCATTATGGAAGGTAGTATGTTGTCGATATCTTTGTTACTACAATGGATGGTAGCCTTGTCATTATGGAAGGTAGTCTGTTGTCGTGATTTTTGTTACTCCAATGGATGGTAACCTTGTCATTATGGAAGGTAGTATGTTGTCGATATCTTTGTTACTACAATGGATGGTAGCCATGTCATTATGGAAAGTAGTCTGTTGTCGAGATTTTTGATACTGCAATGGATGGTAGCCTTGTAATTATGGAATGTAGTATGTTGTTGTGATTTCTGTTACTACAATGGATTGTATCCTTGTCATTATGGAAGGTAGTCTATTGTCGTGATTTTTGTTACTACAATGGATGGTAGCCTTGTCATTATGGAAGGTAGTCTGTTGTCGAGATTTTAAATATTCCAATGGATGGTAGCCTTGTCATTATGGAAGGTAGTCTATTGTCGTGATTTTTGTTACTCCAATGGATGGTAGCCTTGTCATTATGGAAGCTATTCTATTGTCGAGATATTTGTTACTACAATGGATTGTAGCCTTGTCATTATGGAAGGTAGTCTCTTGTTGTGATTTCTATTACTCCAATGGATGGTAGCCTTGTCATTATGTAAGGTAGTCTGTTGTCGAGATTTTTGTTACTATAATGGATGGTAGGCTTGTCATTATGGAAGGTAGTCTGTTGTCGATATTTTTAATATTCCAATGGATGATAGCCTTATCATTATGGAAGGTAGTCTGTTGTCGTGATTTTTTTTACTCCAATGGATGGTAGCCTTGTTATTATGGAAGGTAGTATGTTGTCGATATCTTTGTTACTACAATGGATGGTATCCTTGTCATTATGGAAAGTAGTCTGTTGTCAAGATTTTTGATACTGCAATGGATGGTAGCCTTGTCATTATGGAATGTAGTCTGTTGTTGTGATTTTTGTTACTCCAATGGATGGTATCCTTGTCATTATGGAAGGTAGTCTGTTGTCGAGATTTTTAATATTCCAATGGATCATAGCCTTGTCATTATGGAAGGTAGTCTGTTGTCGTGATTTTTGTTACTACAATGGATTGTAGCCTTGTCATTATGGAAGGTAGTCTCTTGTCGATATCTTTGTTAATCCAATGGATGGTAGCCTTGTCATTATGGAAGGTAGTCTGTTGTCTAGATTTCAGTTACTCCAATGGATGGTAGCCTTGTCATTATGGAAGGTAGTCTGTTGTCGGGATTTTTGTTACTCCAATGGATGGTAGCCTTGTCATTATGGAAGGTAGTTTGTTGTCTAGATTTTTGTTACAACAATGGATGGTAGCCTTGTCATTATGGAAGGTATTCTGTTGTCGAGATTTTTGTTACTGCAATGGATGGTAGCCTTGTCATTATGGAAGGTAGTTTGTCCTTGTGATTTATGTTACTCCATTGGATGTTAGCCTTGTCATTAAGGACGGTAGTCTGTTGTTCTGATTTTTGTTATTCGAATGGATGGTAGCCTTGTCATTATGGAAGGTAGTTTGTTGTCGTGATTTTTGTTACTCCAATGGATGGTAGCCTTGTCATCAGGGAAGGTTGTCTCTTGAGGAAATTTTTGATACTCCAATGGATAGTACCCTCGTCATTATGGAAGGAAGTCTGTTGTCGAGATTTTTGTTACTCCAATGGATGGTAGCCTTGTCATTATGGAAGATATTCT
Organism: Vicia faba; assembly: GCA_948472305.1. Taxonomy (NCBI): domain Eukaryota; kingdom Viridiplantae; phylum Streptophyta; class Magnoliopsida; order Fabales; family Fabaceae; genus Vicia; species Vicia faba. The sequence continues at coordinate 663,810,592 of OX451741.1, forward strand.
ATTGTCGATATTTTTATTACTCCATTGGATGGAAGCCTTGCCAATATGGAAGGTAGTTTGTTGTCGAGATTTTTGTTATTCCAATGGATGGTAGCCTTGTCATTATGGAAGGTAGTCTGTTGTCGTGATTTTTGTTACTCCAATGGATGGTAGCCTTGTATTTATGGAAGGTAGTATGTTATCGATATCTTTGTTACTACAATGGATGGTAGCCTTATCATTATGGAAGGTAGTCTGTTGTCGTGATTTTTGTTACTCCAATGGATGGTAACCTTGTCATTATGGAAGGTAGTATTTTGTCGATATCTTTGTTACTACAATGGATGGTAGCCATGTCATTATGGAAAGTAGTCTGTTGTCGAGATTTTTGATACTGCAATGGATGGTAGCCTTGTCATTATGGAATGTAGTATGTTGTTGTGATTTCTGTTACTCCAATGGATTGTATCCTTGTCATTATGGAAGGTAGTCTATTGTCGTGATTTTTGTTACTACAATGGATGGTAGACTTGTCATTATGGAAGGTAGTCTGTTGTCGAGATTTTAAATATTCCAATGGATGGTAGCCTTGTCATTATGGAAGGTAGTCTATTGTCGTGATTTTTGTTACTCCAATGGATGGTAGCCTTGTCATTATGGAAGCTATTCTATTGTCGAGATTTTTGTTACTACAATGGATTGTAGCCTTGTCATTATGGAAGGTAGTCTCTTGTTGTGATTTCTATTACTCCAATGGATGGTAGCCTTGTCATTATGTAAGGTAGTTTGTTGTCGAGATTTTTGTTACTATAATGGATGGTAGGCTTGTCATTATGGAAGGTAGTCTGTTGTCGATATTTTTAATATTCCAATGGATGATAGCCTTATCATTATGGAAGGTAGTCTGTTGTCGTGATTTTTTTTACTCCAATGGATGGTAGCCTTGTCATTATGGAAGGTAGTATGTTGTCGATATCTTTGTTACTACAATGGATGGTATCCTTGTCATTATGGAAAGTAGTCTGTTCTCAAGATTTTTGATACTGCAATGGATGGTAGCCTTGTCATTATGGAATGTAGTCTGTTGTTGTGATTTCTGTTACTCCAATGGATGGTATCCTTGTCATTATGGAAGGTAGTCTGTTGTCGAGATTTTTAATATTCCAATGGATGATAGCCTTATCATTATGGAAGGTAGTCTGTTGTCGTGATTTTTGTTACTACAATCGATTGTAGCCTTGTCATTATGGAAGGTAGTCTCTTGTCGATATCTTTGTTAATCCAATGGATGGTAGCCTTGTCATTATGGAAGGTAGTCTGTTGTCTAGATTTCAGTTACTCCAATGGATGGTAGCCTTGTCATTATGGAAGGTAGTCTGTTGTCGGGATTTTTGTTACTCCAATGGATGGTAGCCTTGTCATTATGGAAGGTAGTTTGTTGTCTAGATTTTTGTTACAACAATGGATGGTAGCCTTGTCATTATGGAAGGTATTCTGTTGTCGAGATTTTTGTTACTGCAATGGATGGTAGCCTTGTCATTATGGAAGGTAGTTTGTCGTTGTGATTTATGTTACTCCAATGGATGTTAGCCTTGTCATTAAGGACGGTAGTCTGTTGTTCTGATTTTTGTTATTCGAATGGTTGGTAGCCTTGTCATTATGGAAGGTAGTTTGTTGTCGTTATTTTTGTTACTCCAATGGATGGTAGCCTTGTCATCAGGGAAGGTTGTCTCTTGAGGAAATTTTTGATACTCCAATGGATAGTACCCTCGTCATTATGGAAGGAAGTCTGTTGTAGAGATTTTTGTTACTCCAATGGATGGTAGCCTTGTCATTATGGAAGATATTCTATTGTCGATATTTTTATTACTCCATTGGATGGAAGCCTTGCCATTATGGAAGGTAGTTTGTTGTCGAGATTTTTGTTATTCCAATGGATGGTTGCCTTGTCATTATGGAAGGTAGTCTGTTGTCGTGATTTTTGTTACTCCAATGGATGGTAGCCTTGTCATTATGGAAGGTAGTATGTTGTCGATATCTTTGTTACTACAATGGATGGTAGCCTTGTCATTATGGAAGGTAGTCTGTTGTCGTGATTTTTGTTACTCCAATGGATGGTAACCTTGTCATTATGGAAGGTAGTATGTTGTAGATATCTTTGTTACTACAATGGATGGTAGCCATGTCATTATGGAAAGTAGTCTGTTGTCGAGATTTTTGATACTGCAATGGATGGTAGCCTTGTCATTATGGAATGTAGTATGTTGTTGTGATTTCTGTTACTACAATGGATTGTATCCTTGTCATTATGGAAGGTAGTCTATTGTCGTGATTTTTGTTACTACAATGGATGGTAGCCTTGTCATTATGGAAGCTATTCTATTGTCGAGATTTTTGTTACTACAATGGATTGTAGCCTTGTCATTATGGAAGGTAGTCTCTTGTTGTGATTTCTATTACTCCAATGGATGATAGCCTTGTCATTATGTAAGGTAGTCTGTTGTCGAGATTTTTGTTACTATAATGGATGGTAGGCTTGTCATTATGGAAGGTAGTCTGTTGTCGATATTTTTAATATTCCAATGGATGATAGCCTTATCATTATGGAAGGTAGTCTGTTGTCGTGATTTTTTTTACTCCAATGGATGGTAGCCTTGTCATTATGGAAGGTAGTATGTTGTCGATATCTTTGTTACTACAATGGATGGTATCCTTGTCATTATGGAAAGTAGTCTGTTGTCAAGATTTTTGATACTGCAATGGATGGTAGCCTTGTCATTATGGAATGTAGTATGTTGTTGTGATTTCTGTTACTACAATGGATTGTATCCTTGTCACTATGGAAGGTAGTCTATTGTCGTGATTTTTGTTACTACAATGGCTGGTAGCCTTGTCATTATGGAAGGTAGTCTGTTGTCGAGATTTTAAATATTCCAATGGATGGTAGCCTTGTCATTATGGAAGGTAGTCTATTGTCGTGATTTTTGTTACTCCAATGGATGGTAGCCTTGTCATTATGGAAGCTATTCTATTGTCGAGATTTTTGTTACTACAATGGATTGTAGCCTTGTCATTATGGAAGGTAGTCTCTTGTTGTGATTTCTATTACTCCAATAGATGGTAGCCTTGTCATTATGTAAGGTAGTCTGTTGTCGTGATTTTTGTTACTATAATGGATGGTAGGCTTGCATTATAGAAGGTAGTTTGTTGTCGATATTTTTACTATTCCAATGGATGATAGCCTTATCATTATGGAAGGTAGTCTATTGTCGTGATTTTTTTTACTCCAATGGATGGTAGCCTTGTCATTATGGAAGGTAGTATGTTGTCGATATCTTTGTTACTACAATGGATGGTATCCTTGTCATTATAGAAAGTAGTTTGTTGTCAAGATTTTTGATACTGCAATGGATGGTATCCTTGTCATTATGGAAGGTAGTCTGTTGTCGAGATTTTTAATATTCCAATGGATGATATCCTTGTCATTATGGAAGGTAGTCTATTGTCGTGATTTTTGTTACTAAAATAGATTGTAGCCTTGTCATTATGGAAGGTAGTCTCTTGTTGATATCTTTGTTAATCCAATGGATGGTAGCCTTGTCATTATGGAAGGTAGTCTGTTGTCTAGATTTTAGTTACTCCAATGGATGGTAGCCTTGTCATTATGGAAGGTAGTCTGTTGTCGGGATTTTTGTTACTCCAATGGATGGTAGCCTTGTCATTATGGAAGGTAGTTTGTTGTCTAGATTTTTGTTACAACAATGGATGGTAGCCTTGTCATTATGGAAGGTATTTTGTTGTCGAGATTTTTGTTACTGCAATGGATGGTAGCCTTGTCATTATGGATGGTAGTTTGTCGTTGTGATTTATGTTACTCCAATGGATGTTAGCCTTGTCATTAAGGACGGTAGTCTGTTGTTCTGATTTTTGTTATTCGAATGGATGGTAGCCTTGTCATTATGGAAGGTAGTTTGTTGTCATGATTTTTGTTAGTCCAATGGATGGTAGCCTTGTCATCAGGGAAGGTTGTCTCTTGAGGAAATTTTTGATACTCCAATGGATAGTACCCTCGTCATTATGGAAGGAAGTCTGTTGTCAAGATTTTTGTTACTCCAATGGATGGTAGCCTTGTCATTATGGAAGATATTCTATTGTCGATATTTTTATTACTCCATTGGATGGAAGCCTTGCCATTATGGAAGGTAGTTTGTTGTCGAGATTTTTGTTATTCCAATGGATGGTAGCCTTGTCATTATGGAAGGTAGTCTGTTGTCGTGATTTTTGTTACTCCAATGGATGGTAGCCTTGTTATTATGGAAGGTAGTATGTTGTCGATATCTTTGTTACTACAATGGATGGTAGCCTTGTCATTATGGAAGGTAGTCTGTTGTCGTGATTTTTGTTACTCCAATGGATGGTAACCTTGTCATTATGGAAGGTAGTATGTTGTCGATATCTTTGTTACTACAATGGATGGTAGCCTTGTCATTATGGAATGTAGTCTGTTGTTGTGATTTCTGTTACTCCAATGGATTGTATCGTTGTCATTATGGAAGGTAGTCTATTGTCGTGATTTTTGTTACTACAATGGATGGTAGCCTTGTCGTTATGGAAGGTAGTCTGTTGTCGAGATTTTAAATATTCCAATGGATGGTAGCCTTGTCATTATTGAAGGTAGTCTATTGTCGTGATTTTTGTTACTCCAATGGATGGTAGCCTTGTCATTATGGAAGCTATTCTATTGCCGAGATTTTTGTTACTACAATGGATTGTAGCCTTGTCATTATGGAAGGTAGTCTCTTGTTATGATTTCTATTACTCCAATGGATGGTAGCCTTGTCATTATGTAAGGTAGTCTGTTGTCGAGATTTTTATTACTACAATGGATGGTAGGCTTGTCATTATGGAAGGTAGTTTGTTATCGATATTTTTAATATTCCAATGGATGATAGCCTTGTCATTATGGAAGGTAGTCTGTTGTCGTGATTTTTGTTACTCCAATGGATGGTAGCCTTGTCATTAAGGAAGCTATTCTATTATCGAGATTTTTGTTACTATAATGGATTGTAGCCTTGTCATTATGGAAGGTAGTCTCTTGTCGATATCTTTGTTACTCCAATGGATGGTAGCCTTGTCATTATGGAAGGTAGTCTGTTGTCTAGATTTCAGTTACTCCAATGGATGGTAGCCTTGTCATTATGGAAGGTAGTCTGTTGTCGGCATTTTTGTTACTCCAATGGATGGTAGCCTTGTCACTATGGAAGGTAGTCTGTTGTCATGATTTTTGTTACTGCAATGGATGGTAGCCTTGTCATTATGGAAGGTAGTATGTCGTTGTGATTTATGTTACTCCAATGGATGTTAGCCTTGTCATTAAGGACGGTAGTCTGTTGTTCAGATTTTTGTTCTGCCAATGGATGGTAGACTTTTCATTATGGAAGATAGTCTATTGTCGTGATTTTTGTTACTACAATGGATGTTAGCCTTGTCATTTTGGAAGGTAGTGTGTTGTCGAGATTTTTGTTATTCAAATGGATGGTAGCCTTGTCATTATGGAAGGTAGTCTGTTGTCGTGATTTTTGTTACTCCAATGGATGGTAGCCTTGTCATTATGGAAGCTATTCTATTATCGAGATTTTTGTTACTACAATGGATTGTAGCCTTGTCATTATGGAAGGTAGTCTCTTGTCGATATCTTTGTTACTCCAATGGATGGTAGCCTTGTCATTATGCAAGGTAGTCTGTTGTCTAGATTTCAGTTACTCCAATGGATGGTAGCCTTGTCATTATGGAAGGTAGTCTGTTGTCGGCATTTTTGTTACTCCAATGGATGGTAGCCTTGTCATTATGGAAGGTAGTCTGTTGTCGTGATTTTTGTTACTCCAATGGATGGTAGCCTTGTCATTATGGAAGGTAGTATGTTGTCGATATCTTTGTTACTACAATGGATGGTAGCCTTGTCATTATGGAAGGTAGTCTGTTGTCGTGATTTTTGTTACTCCAATGGATGGTAACCTTGTCATTATGGAAGGTAGTATGTTGTCGATATCTTTGTTACTACAATGGATGGTAGCCATGTCATTATAGAAAGTAGTCTGTTGTCGAGATTTTTGATACTGCAATGGATGGTAGCCTTGTCATTATGGAATGTAGTCTGTTGTTGTGATTTCTGTTACTCCAATGGATTGTATCGTTGTCATTATGGAAGGTAGTCTATTGTCGTGATTTTTGTTACTACAATGGATGGTAGCCTTGTCATTATGGAAGGTAGTCTGTTGTCGAGATTTTAAATATTCTAATGGATGGTAGCCTTGTCATTATGGAAGGTAGTCTATTGTCGTGATTTTTGTTACTCCAATGGATGGTAGCCTTGTCATTATGGAAGCTATTCAATTGCCGAGATTTTTGTTACTACAATGGATTGTAGCCTTGTCATTATGGAAGGTAGTCTCTTGTTGTGATTTCTATTACTCCAATGGATGGTAGCCTTGTCATTATGTAAGGTAGTCTGTTGTCGAGATTTTTGTTACTATAATGGATGGTAGGCTTGTCATTATGGAAGGTAGTTTGTTATCGATATTTTTAATATTCCAATGGATGATAGCCTTGTCATTATGGAAGGTAGTCTGTTGTCGTGATTTTTGTTACTCCAATGGATGGTAGCCTTGTCATTATGGAAGCTATTCTATTATCGAGATTTTTGTTACTACAATGGATTGTAGCCTTGTCATTATGAAAGGTAGTCTCTTGTCGATATCTTTGTTACTCCAATGGATGGTAGCCTTGTCATTATGGAAGGTAGTCTGTTGTCTAGATTTCAGTTACTCCAATGGATGGTAGCCTTGTCATTATGGAAGGTAGTCTGTTGTCGGCATTTTTGTTACTCCAATGGATTGTAGCCTTGTCATTATGGAAGGTAGTCTGTTGTCGTGATTTTTGTTACTGCAATGGATGGTAGCCTTGTCATTATGGAATATAGTCTGTCGTTGTGATTTATGTTACTCCAATGGATGTTAGCCTTGTCATTAAGGACGGTAGTCTGTTGTTCAGATTTTTGTTCTGCCAATGGATGGTAGACTTTTCATTATGGAAGGTAGTCTATTGTCGTGATTTTTGTTACTACAATGGATGTTAGCCTTGTCATTTTGGAAGGTAGTGTGTTGTCGAGATTTTTGTTATTCAAATGGATGGTAGCCTTGTCATTATGGAAGGTAGTCTGTTGTCGTGATTTTTGTTACTCCAATGGATGGTAGCCTTGTCATTATGGAAGCTATTCTATTATCGAGATTTTTGTTACTACAATGGATTGTAGCCTTGTCATTATGGAAGGTAGTCTCTTGTCGATATCTTTGTTACTCCAATGGATGGTAGCCTTGTCATTATGGAAGGTAGTCTGTTGTCTAGATTTCAGTTACTCCAATGGATGGTAGCCTTGTCATTATGGAAGGTAGTCTGTTGTCGGCATTTTTGTTACTCCAATGGATGGTAGCCTTGTCACTATGGAAGGTAGTCTGTTGTCATGATTTTTGTTACTGCAATGGATGGTAGCCTTGTCATTATGGAAGGTAGTATGTCGTTGTGATTTATGTTACTCCAATGGATGTTAGCCTTGTCATTAAGGACGGTAGTCTGTTGTTCAGATTTTTGTTCTGCCAATGGATGGTAGACTTTTCATTATGGAAGATAGTCTATTGTCGTGATTTTTGTTACTACAATGGATGTTAGCCTTGTCATTTTGGAAGGTAGTGTGTTGTCGAGATTTTTGTTATTCAAATGGATGGTAGCCTTGTCATTATGGAAGGTAGTCTGTTGTCGTGATTTTTGTTACTCCAATGGATGGTAGCCTTGTCATTATGGAAGCTATTCTATTATCGAGATTTTTGTTACTACAATGGATTGTAGCCTTGTCATTATGGAAGGTAGTCTCTTGTCGATATCTTTGTTACTCCAATGGATGGTAGCCTTGTCATTATGCAAGGTAGTCTGTTGTCTAGATTTCAGTTACTCCAATGGATGGTAGCCTTGTCATTATGGAAGGTAGTCTGTTGTCGGCATTTTTGTTACTCCAATGGATGGTAGCCTTGTCATTATGGAAGGTAGTCTGTTGTCGTGATTTTTGTTACTCCAATGGATGGTAGCCTTGTCATTATGGAAGGTAGTATGTTGTCGATATCTTTGTTACTACAATGGATGGTAGCCTTGTCATTATGGAAGGTAGTCTGTTGTCGTGATTTTTGTTACTCCAATGGATGGTAAGCTTGTCATTATGGAAGGTAGTATGTTGTCGATATCTTTGTTACTACAATGGATGGTAGCCATGTCATTATAGAAAGTAGTCTGTTGTCGAGATTTTTGATACTGCAATGGATGGTAGCCTTGTCATTATGGAATGTAGTCTGTTGTTGTGATTTCTGTTACTCCAATGGATTGTATCGTTGTCATTATGGAAGGTAGTCTATTGTCGTGATTTTTGTTACTACAATGGATGGTAGCCTTGTCATTATGGAAGGTAGTCTGTTGTCGAGATTTTAAATATTCTAATGGATGGTAGCCTTGTCATTATGAAAGGTAGTCTATTGTCGTGATTTTTGTTACTCCAATGGATGGTAGCCTTGTCATTATGGAAGCTATTCAATTGCCGAGATTTTTGTTACTACAATGGATTGTAGCCTTGTCATTATGGAAGGTAGTCTCTTGTTGTGATTTCTATTACTCCAATGGATGGTAGCCTTGTCATTATGTAAGGTAGTCTGTTGTCGAGATTTTTGTTACTATAATGGATGGTAGGCTTGTCATTATGGAAGGTAGTTTGTTATCGATATTTTTAATATTCCAATGGATGATAGCCTTGTCATTATGGAAGGTAGTCTGTTGTCGTGATTTTTGTTACTCCAATGGATGGTAGCCTTGTCATTATGGAAGCTATTCTATTATCGAGATTTTTGTTACTACAATGGATTGTAGCCTTGTCATTATGAAAGGTAGTCTCTTGTCGATATCTTTGTTACTCCAATGGATGGTAGCCTTGTCATTATGGAAGGTAGTCTGTTGTCTAGATTTCAGTTACTCCAATGGATGGTAGCCTTGTCATTATGGAAGTTAGTCTGTTGTCGGCATTTTTGTTACTCCAATGGATGGTAGCCTTGTCATTATGGAAGGTAGTCTGTTGTCGTGATTTTTGTTACTGCAATGGATGGTAGCCTTGTCATTATGGAATGTAGTCTGTCGTTGTGATTTATGTTACTCCAATGGATGTTAGCCTTGTCATTAAGGACGGTAGTCTGTTGTTCAGATTTTTGTTCTGCCAATGGATGGTAGACTTTTCATTATGGAAGGTAGTCTATTGTCGTGATTTTTGTTACTACAATGGATGTTAGCCTTGTCATTATGGAAGGTAGTCTGTTGTCGTGATTTTTGTTACTCCAATGGATGGTAGCCTTGTCATTATGGAAGCTATTCTATTATCGAGATTTTTGTTACTACAATGGATTGTAGCCTTGTCATTATGGAAGGTAGTCTCTTGTCGATATCTTTGTTACTCCAATGGATGGTAGCCTTGTCATTATGCAAGGTAGTCTGTTGTCTAGATTTCATTTACTCCAATGGATGGTAGCCTTGTCATTATGGAAGGTAGTCTGTTGTCGGCATTTTTGTTACTCCAATGGATGGTAGCCTTGTCATTATGGAAGGTAGTCTGTTGTCGTGATTTTTGTTACTGCGATGGATGGTAGCCTTGTCATTATGGAAGGTAGTCTGTCGTTGTGATTTATGTTACTCCAATGGATGTTAGCCTTGTCATTAAGGACGGTAGTCTGTTGTTCAGATTTTTGTTCTGCCAATGGATGGTAGACTTTTCATTATGGAAGGTAGTCTATTGTCGTGATTTTTGTTACTACAATGGATGTTAGCCTTGTCATTTTGGAAGGTAGTGTGTTGTCGAGATTTTTGTTATTCAAATGGATGGTAGCCTTGTCATTATGGAAGGTAGTCTGTTGTCGTGATTTTTGTTACTGCAATGGATGGTAGCCTTGTCATTATGGAAGCTATTCTATTATCGAGATTTTTGTTACTACAATGGATTGTAGCCATGTCATTATGGAAGGTATTCTCTTGTCGATATCTTTGTTACTCCAATGGATGGTAGCCTTGTCATTATGGAAGGTAGTCTGTTGTCTAGATTTCAGTTACTCCAATGGATGGTAGCCTTGTCATTATGGAAGGTAGTCTGTTGTCGGCATTTTTGTTACTCCAATGGATGGTAGCCTTGTCATTATGGAAGGTAGTCTGTTGTCGTGATTTTTGTTACTGCGATGGATGGTAGCCTTGTCATTATGGAAGGTAGTCTGTCGTTGTGATTTATGTTACTCCAATGGATGTTAGCCTTGTCATTAAGGACGGTAGTCTGTTGTTCAAATTTTTGTTCTGCCAATGGATGGTAGACTTTTCATTATGGAAGGTAGTCTATTGTCGAGATTTTTGTTACTCCATAGGATGTTAGACTTGTCATTATGGAAGGTAGTGTGTTGTTGATATTTTTGTTATTCGAATGGATGTTAGCCTTGTCATTATGGAAGGTAGTCTGTGGTCGTGATTTTTGTTACTCCAATGGATGGTAGCCTTGTCATTATGGAAGCTATTCTATTATCGAGATTTTTGTTACTACAATGGATTGTAGCCATGTCATTATGGAAGGTATTCTCTTGTCGATATCTTTGTTACTCCAATGGATGGTAGCCTTGTCATTATGGAAGGTAGTCTGTTGTCTAGATTTCAGTTACTCCAATGGATGGTAGCCTTGTCATTATGGAAGGTAGTCTGTTGTCGGCATTTTTGTTACTCCAATGGATGGTAGCCTTGTCATTATGGAAGGTAGTCTGTTGTCGTGATTTTTGTTACTGCAATGGATGGTAGCCTTGTCATTATGGAAGGTAGTCTGTCGTTGTGATTTATGTTACTCCAATGGATGTTAGCCTTGTCATTAAGGACGGTAGTCTGTTGTTCAGATTTTTGTTCTGCCAATGGATGGTAGCCTTGTCATTATGGAATGTAGTCTGTTGTTGTGATTTCTGTTACTCCAATGGATTGTATCGTTGTCATTATGGAAGGTAGTCTATTGTCGTGATTTTTGTTACTACAATGGATGGTAGCCTTGTCATTATGGAAGGTAGTCTGTTGTCGAGATTTTAAATATTCTAATGGATGGTAGCCTTGTCATTATGGAAGGTAGTCTATTGTCGTGATTTTTGTTACTCCAATGGATGGTAGCCTTGTCATTATGGAAGCTATTCTATTGCCGAGATTTTTGTTACTACAATGGATTGTAGCCTTGTCATTATGGAAGGTAGTCTCTTGTTGTGATTTCTATTACTCCAATGGATGGTAGCCTTGTCATTATGTAAGGTAGTATGTTGTCGAGATTTTTGTTACTACAATGGATGGTAGGCTTGTCATTATGGAAGGTAGTATGTTATCGATATTTTTAATATTCCAATGGATGATAGCCTTGTCATTATGGAAGGTAGTCTGTTGTCGTGATTTTTGTTACTCCAATGGATGGTAGCCTTATCATTATGGAAGCTATTCTATTATCGAGATTTTTGTTACTACAATGGATTGTAGCCTTGTCATTATGGAAGGTAGTATCTTGTCGATATCTTTGTTACTCCAATGGATGGTAGCCTTGTCATTATGGAAGGTAGTCTGTTGTCTAGATTTCAGTTACTCCAATGGATGGTAGCCTTGTCATTATGGAAGGTAGTCTGTTGTCGGCATTTTTGTTACTCCAATGGATGGTAGCCTTGTCATTATGGAAGGTAGTCTGTTGTCGTGATTTTTGTTACTCCAATGGATGGTAGCCTTATCATTATGGAAGGTAGTATGTTGTCGATATCTTTGTTACTACAATGGATGGTAGCCTTGTCATTATGGAAGGTAGTCTGTTGTCGTGATTTTTGTTACTCCAATGGATGGTAACCTTGTCATTATGGAAGGTAGTATGTTGTCGATATCTTTGTTACTACAATGGATGGTAGCCATGTCATTATGGAAAGTAGTCTGTTGTCGAGATTTTTGATACTGCAATGGATGGTAGCCTTGTCATTATGGAATGTAGTCTGTTGTTGTGATTTCTGTTACTCCAATGGATTGTATCGTTGTCATTATGGAAGGTAGTCTATTGTCGTGATTTTTGTTACTACAATGGATGGTAGCCTTGTCATTATGGAAGGTAGTCTGTTGTCGAGATTTTAAATATTCTAATGGATGGTAGCCTTGTCATTATGGAAGGTAGTCTATTGTCGTGATTTTTGTTACTCCAATGGATGGTAGCCTTGTCATTATGGAAGCTATTCTATTGCCGAGATTTTTGTTACTACAATGGATTGTAGCCTTGTCATTATGGAAGGTAGTCTCTTATTGTGATTTCTATTACTCCAATGGATGGTAGCCTTGTCATTATGTAAGGTAGTCTGTTGTCGAGATTTTTGTTACTACAATGGATGGTAGGCTTGTCATTATGGAAGGTAGTTTGTTATCGATATTTTTAATATTCCAATGGATGATATCCTTGTCATTATGGAAGGTAATCTGTTGTCGTAATTTTTGTTACTCCAATGGATGGTAGCCTTGTCATTATGGAAGCTATTCTATTATCGAGATTTTTGTTACTACAATGGATTGTAGCCTTGTCATTATGGAAGGTAGTCTCTTGTCGATATCTTTGTTACTCCAATGGATGGTAGCCTTGTCATTATGCAAGGTAGTCTGTTGTCTAGATTTCAGTTACTCCAATGGATGGTAGCCTTGTCATTATGGAAGGTAGTCTGTTGTCGGCATTTTTGTTACTCCAATGGATGGTAGCCTTGTCATTATGGAAGGTAGTCTGTTGTCGTGATTTTTGTTACTCCAATGTATGGTAGCCTTGTCATTATGGAAGGTAGTATGTTGTCGATATCTTTGTTACTACAATGGATGGTAGCCTTGTCATTATGGAAGGTAGTCTGTTGTCGTGATTTTTGTTACTCCAATGGATGGTAACCTTGTCATTATGGAAGGTAGTATGTTGTCGATATCTTTGTTACTACAATGGATGGTAGCCATGTCATTATGGAAAGTAGTCTGTTGTCGAGATTTTTGATACTACAATGGATGGTAGCCTTGTCATTATGGAATGTAGTCTGTTGTTGTGATTTCTGTTACTCCAATGGATTGTATCGTTGTCATTATGGAAGGTAGTCTATTGTCGTGATTTTTGTTACTACAATGGATGGTAGCCTTGTCATTATGGAAGGTAGTCTGTTGTCGAGATTTTAAATATTATAATGGATGGTAGCCTTGTCATTATGGAAGGTAGTCTATTGTCGTGATTTTTGTTACTCCAATGGATGGTAGCCTTGTCATTATGGAAGCTATTCTATTGCCGAGATTTTTGTTACTACAATGGATTGTAGCCTTGTCATTATGGAAGGTAGTCTCTTGTTGTGATTTCTATTACTCCAATGGATGGTAGCCTTGTCATTATGTAAGGTAGACTGTTGTCGAGATTTTTGTTACTACAATGGATGGTAGGCTTGTCATTATGGAAGGTAGTTTGTTATCGATATTTTTAATATTCCAATGGATGATAGCCTTGTCATTATGGAAGGTAGTCTGTTGTCGTGATTTCAGTTACTCCAATGGATGGTAGCCTTGTCATTATGGAAGGTAGTCTGTTGTCGGCATTTTTGTTACTCCAATGGATGGTAGCCTTGTCATTATGGAAGGTAGTCTGTTGTCGTGATTTTTGTTACTGCAATGGATGGTAGCCTTGTCATTATGGAAGGTAGTCTGTCATTGTGATTTATGTTACTCCAATGGATGTTAGCCTTGTCAATAAGGACGGTAGTCTGTTGTTCAGATTTTTGTTCTGCCAATGGATGGTAGACTTTTCATTATGGAAGGTAGTCTATTGTCGTGATTTTTGTTACTACAATGGATGTTAGCCTTGTCATTTTGGAAGGTAGTGTGTTGTCGAGATTTTTGTTATTCAAATGGATGGTAGCCTTGTCATTATGGAAGGTAGTCTGTTGTCGTGATTTTTGTTACTCCAATGGATGGTAGCCTTGTCATTATGGAAGCTATTCTATTATTGAGATTTTTGTTACTACAATGGATTGTAGCCTTGTCATTATGGAAGGTAGTCTCTTGTCGATATCTTTGTTACTCCAATGGATGGTAGCCTTGTCATTATGCAAAGTAGTCTGTTGTCTAGATTTCAGTTACTCCAATGGATGGTAGCCTTGTCATTATGGAAGGTAGTCTGTTGTCGGCATTTTTGTTACTCTAATGGATGGTAGCCTTGTCATTATGGAAGGTAGTCTATTGTCGTGATTTTTGTTACTGCGATGGATGGTAGCCTTGTCATTATGGAAGGTAGTATGTCGTTGTGATTTATGTTACTCCAATGGATGTTAGCCTTGTCATTAAGGACGGTAGTCTGTTGTTCAAATTTTTGTTCTGCCAATGGATGGTAGACTTTTCATTATGGAATGTAGTCTATTGTCGAGATTTTTGTTACTCCATAGGATGTTAGCCTTGTCATTATGGAAGGTAGTGTGTTGTTGATATTTTTGTTATTCGAATGGATGGTAGCCTTGTCATTATGGAAGGTAGTCTGTTGTCGTGATTTTTGTTACTCCAATGGATGGTAGCCTTGTCATCAGGGAAGGTTGTCTCTTGAGAAAATTTTTGTTACTCCAATGGATGGTACCCTTGTCATTATGGAAGGTAGTCTGTTGTCGAGATTTTTGTTATTCAAATGGATGGTAGCCTTGTCATTATGGAAGGTAGTCTGTTGTCGTGATTTTTGTTACTCCAATGGATGGTAGCCTTGCCATTATGGAAGGTAGTATGTTGTCGATATCTTTGTTACTACAATGGATGGTAGCCTTGTCATTATGGAAGGTAGTCTGTTCATGTGATTTTTGTTACTCCAATGGATGGTAGCCTTGTCATTATGGAAGGTAGTATGTTGTCGATATCTTTGTTACTATAATGGATGGTAGCCTTATCAATATGGAAAGTAGTCTGTTGTCAAGATTTTTGATACTGCAATGGATGGTAGCCTTGTCATTATGGAATGTAGTCTGTTGTTGTGATTTCTGTTACTCCAATGGATGCTATCCTTGTCATTATGAAAGGTAGTCTGTTGTCGATATTTTTAATATTCCAATGGATGATAGCCTTGTCATTATGGAAGGTAGTCTGTTGTCGTGATTTTTGTTACTCCACTGGATGGTAGCCTTGTCATTATGGAAGCTATTCTATTATCGAGATTTTTGTTACTTCAATGGATTGTAGCCTTGTCATTATGGAAGGTAGTCTCTTGTCGATATTTTTGTTACTCCAATGGATGGTAGCCTTGTCATTATGGAAGGTAGTCTGTTGTCTAGATTTCAGTTACTCCAATGGATGGTAGCCTTGTCATTATGGAAGGTAGTTTGTTGTCTAGATTTTTGTTACTCCAATGGATGGTACCCTTGTCGTTATGGAAGGTAGTTTGTTGTCTAGATTTTTGTTACAACAATGGATGGTATCCTAGTCATTATGGAAGGTATTCTGTTGTCGAGATTTTTGTTACTGCAATGGATGGTAGCCTTGTCATTATGGAAGGTAGTTTGTCGTTGTGATTTATGTTACTCCAATGGATGTTAGCCTTGTCATTAAGGACGGTAGTCTGTTGTTCAGATTTTTGTTCTGCCAATGGATGGTAGACTTTTCATTATGGAAGGTAGTTTATTGTCGAGATTTTTGTTACTCCATTGGATGGTAGCCTTGTCATTATGGAAGGTAGTGTGTTGTTGATATTTTTGTTATTCGAATGGATGGTAGCCTTGTCATTATGGAATGTAGACTGTTGTCTTGATTTTTGTTACTCCAATGGATGGTAGCCTTGTCATCAGGGAAGGTTGTCTCTTGAGGAAATTTTTGTTACTCCAATGGATGGTACCCTTGTCATTATGGAAGGTAGTCTATTGTCGAGATTTTTGTTACTCTAATGGATGGTAGCCTTGTCATTATGGAAGATATTCTATTTTCGATATTTTTATTACTCCATTGGATGGAAGCCTTGTCATTATGGAAGGTAGTCTGTTGTCGAGATTTTTGTTATTCCAATGGATGGTAGCCTTGTCATTAAGGAAGGTAGTCTGTTGTCGTGATTTTTATTACTCCAATGGATGGTAGCCTTGTCATTATGGAAGGTAGTATGTTGTCGATATGTTTGTTACTACAATGGATGGTATCCTTGTCATTATGGAAAGTAGTCTGTTGTCAAGATTTTTGATACTGCAATGAATGGTAGCCTTGTCATTATGGAATGTAGTCTGTTGTTGTGATTTCTGTTACTCCAATGGATGGTATCCTTGTCATTATGGAAGGTATTCTGTTGTCGAGATTTTTAATATTCCAATGGATGATAGCCTTGTCATTATGGAAGGTAGTCTGTTGTCGTGATTTTTGTTACTCCAATGGATGGTAGCCTTGTCATTATGGAAGCTATTCTTTTATCCAGATTTTTGTTACTACAATGGATTGTAGCCTTGTCATTATGGAAGGTAGTCTCTTGTCGATATCTTTGTTAATCCAATGGATGGTAGCCTTGTCATTAAGGAAGGTAGTCTGTTGTCTAGATTTCAGTTACTCCAATGGATGGTAGCCTTGTCATTATGGAAGTTAGTCTGTTGTCGGGATTTTTGTTACTCCAATGGATGGTAGCCTTGTCATTATGGAAGGTAGTTTGTTGTCTAGATTTTTGTTACAACAATGGATGGTAGCCTTGTCATTATGGAAGGTATTCTGTTGTCGAGATTTTTGTTACTGCAATGGATGGTAGCCTTGTCATTATGGAAGGTAGTTTGTCGTTGTGATTTATGTTACTCCAATGGATGTTAGCCTTGTCATTAAGGACGGTAGTCTGTTGTTCAGATTTTTGTTATTCGAATGGATGGTAGCCTTGTCATTATCGAAGGTAGTCTGTTGTCATGATTTTTGTTACTCCAATGGATGGTAGCCTTGTCATCAGGGAAGGTTGTATCTTGAGGAAATTTTTGTTACTCCAATGGATGGTACCCTTGTCATTATGGAAGGAAGTCTGTTGTCGAGATTTTTGTTACTCCAATGGATGGTAGCCTTGTCATTATGGAAGATATTCTATTGTCGATATTTTTATTACTCCATTGGATGGAAGCCTTGCCATTATGGAAGGTAGTTTGTTGTCGAGATTTTTGTTATTCCAATGGATGGTAGCCTTGCCATTATGGAAGGTAGTTTGTTGTCGAGATTTTTGTTATTCCAATGGATGGTAGCCTTGTCATTATGCAAGGTAGTCTGTTGTCGTGATTTTTGTTACTCCAATGGATGGCAGCCTTGTCATTATGGAAGGTAGTATGTTGTCGATATCTTTGTTACTATAATGGATGGTAGCCTTGTCATTATGGAAGATAGTCTGTTGTCGTGATTTTTGTTACTCCAATGGATGGTAGCCTTGTCATTATGGAAGCTATTCTATTATCGAGATTTTTGTTACTACAATGGATTGCAGCCTTGTCATTATGGAAGGTAGTCTCTTGTCGATATTTTTGTTACTCCAATGGATGGTAGCCTTGTCATTATGGAAGGTAGTATGTTGTCTAGATTTTAGTTACTCCAATGGATGGTAGCCTTGTCATTATGGAAGGTAGTCTGTTGTCTAGATTTTTGTTACTCCAATGGATGGTAGCCTTGTCGTTATGGAAGGTAGTTTGTTGTCTAGATTTTTGTTACAACAATGGGTGGTAGCCTTGTCATTATGGAAGGTATTCTGTTGTCGAGATTTTTGTTACTGCAATGGATGGTAGCCTTGTCATTATGGAAGGTAGTTTGTCGTTGTGATTTATGTTACTCCAATGGATGTTAGCCTTGTCATTAAGGACGGTAGTCTGTTGTTCAGATTTTTGTTATTCGAATGGATGGTAGCCTTGTCATTATGGAAGGTAGTCTGTTGTCATGATTTTTGTTACTCCAATGAATGGTAGCCTTGTCATCAGGGAAGGTTGTCTCTTGAGGAAATTTTTGTTACTCCAATGGATGGTACCCTTGTCATTATGGAAGGAAGTCTGTTGTCGAGATTTTTGTTACTCCAATGGATGGTAGCCTTGTCATTATGGAAGATATTGGATTGTCGATATTTTTATTACTCCATTGGATGGAAGCCTTGCCATTATGGAAGGTAGTTTGTTGTCGAGATTTTTGTTATTCCAATGGATGGTAGCCTTGTCATTATGGAAGGTAGTCTGTTGTCGTGATTTTTGTTACTCCAATGGATGGTAGCCTTGTCATTATGGAAGGTAGTATGTTGTCGATATCTTTGTTACTATAATGGACGGTAGCCTTGTCATTATGGAAGGTAGTCTGTTGTCGTGATTTTTGTTACTTCAATGGATGGTAGCCTTGTCATTATGGAAGCTATTCTATTATCGAGATTTTTGTTACTACAATGGATTGCAGCCTTGTCATTATGGAAGGTAGTCTCTTGTCGATATTTTTGTTACTCCAATGGATGGTAGCCTTGTCATTATGGAAGGTAGTCTGTTGTCTAGATTTTAGTTACTCCAATGGATGGTAGCCTTGTCATTATGGAAGGTAGTCTGTTGTCTAGATTTTTGTTACTCCAATGGATGGTAGCCTTGTCGTTATGGAAGGTAGTTTGTTGTCTAGATTTTTGTTACAACAATGGATGGTAGCCTTATCATTATGAAAGGTATTTTGTTGTCGAGATTTTTGTTACTGCAATGGATGGTAGCCTTGTCATTATGGAAGGTAGTCTCTTGTCGATATTTTTGTTACTCCAATGGATGGTAGCCTTGTCATTATGGAAGGTAGTCTGTTGTCTAGATTTTAGTTACTCCAATGGATGGTAGCCTTGTCATTATGGAAGGTAGTATGTTGTCTAGATTTTTGTTACTCCAATGGATGGTAGCCTTGTCGTTGTGGAAGGTAGTTTGTTGTCTAGATTTTAGTTACAACAATGGATGGTAGCCTTGTCATTATGGAAGGTATTCAGTTGTCGAGATTTTTGTTACTGCAATGGATGGTAGCCTTGTCATTATGGAAGGTAGTTTGTCGTTGTGATTTATGTTACTCCAATGGATGTTAGCCTTGTCATTAAGGACGGTAGTCTGTTGTTCAGATTTTTTTTATTTGAATGGATGGTAGCCTTGTCATTATGGAAGGTAGTCTGTTGTCATGATTTTTGTTACTCCAATGGATGGTAGCCTTGTCATCAGGGAAGGTTGTCTCTTGAGGAAATTTTTGTTACTCCAATGGATGGTACCCTTGTCATTATGGAAGGAAGTCTGTTGTCGAGATTTTTGTTACTCCAATGGATGGTAGCCTTGTCATTATGGAAGATATTCTATTGTCGATATTTTTATTACTCCATTGGATGGAAGCCTTGCCATTATGGAAGGTAGTTTGTTGTCGAGATTTTTGTTATTCCAATGGATGGTAGCCTTGTCATTATGGAAGGTAGTCTGTTGTCGTGATTTTTGTTACTCCAATGGATGGTAGCCTTGTCATTATGGAAGGTAGTATGTTGTCAATATGTTTGTTACTATAATGGACGGTAGCCTTGTCATTATGGAAGGTAGTCTGTTGTCGTGATTTTTGTTACTTCAATGGATGGTAGCCTTGTCATTATGGAAGCTATTCTATTATCGAGATTTTTGTTACTACAATGGATTGCAGCCTTGTCATTATGGAAGGTAGTCTCTTGTCGATATTTTTGTTACTCCAATGGATGGTAGCCTTGTCATTATGGAAGGTAGTCTGTTGTCTAGATTTTAGTTACTCCAATGGATGGTAGCCTTGTCATTATGGAAGGTAGTCTGTTGTCTAGATTTTTGTTACTCCAATGGATGGTAGCCTTGTCGTTATGGAAGGTAGTTTGTTGTCTAGATTTTTGTTACAACAATGGATGGTAGCCTTATCATTATGAAAGGTATTTTGTTGTCGAGATTTTTGTTACTGCAATGGATGGTAGCCTTGTCATTATTGAAGGTAGTTTGTCGTTGTGATTTATGTTACTCCAATGGATGTTAGCCTTGTCATTAAGGACGGTAGTCTGTTGTTCAGATTTTTGTTCAGCCAATGGATGGTAGACTTTTCATTATGGAAGGTAGTTTATTGTCGAGATTTTTGTTACTCCATTGGATGGTAGCCTTGTCATTATGGAAGGTAGTGTGTTGTTGATATTTTTGTTATTCGAATGGATGGTAGCCTTGTCATTATGGAATGTAGAATGTTGTCTTGATTTTTGTTACTCCAATGGATGGTAGCCTTGTCATCAGGGAAGGTTGTCTCTTGAGGAAATTTTTGTTACTCCAATGGATGGTACCCTTGTCATTATGGAAGGTAGTCTATTGTCGAGATTTTTGTTACTCTAATGGATGGTAGCCTTGTCATTATGGAAGATATTCTATTTTCGATATTTTTATTACTCCATTGGATGGAAGCCTTGTCATTATGGAAGGTAGTTTGTTGTCGAGATTTTTGTTATTCCAATGGATGGTAGCCTTGTCATTAAGGAAGGTAGTCTGTTGTCGTGATTTTTGTTACTCCAATGGATGGTAGCCTTGTCATTATGGAAGGTAGTATGTTTTCGATATGTTTGTTACTACAATGGATGGTATCCTTGTCATTATGGAAAGTAGTCTGTTGTTAAGATTTTTGATACTGCAATGGATGGTAGCCTTGTCATTATGGAATGTAGTCTGTTGTTGTGATTTCTGTTACTCCAATGGATGGTATCCTTGTCATTATGGAAGGTAGTCTGTTGTAGAGATTTTTAATATTCCAATGGATGATAGCCTTGTCATTATGGAAGGTAGTCTGTTGTCTTGATTTTTGTTACTCCAATGGATGGTAGCCTTGTCATTATGGAAGCTATTCTATTATCCAGATTTTTGTTACTACAATGGATTGTAGCCTTGTCATTATGGAAGGTAGTCTCTTGTCGATATCTTTGTTAATCCAATGGATGGTAGCCTTGTCATTAAGGAAGGTAGTCTGTTGTCTAGATTTCAGTTACTCCAATGGATGGTACCCTTGTCATTATGGAAGGTAGTCTGTTGTCGGGATTTTTGTTACTCCAATGGATGGTAGCCTTGTCGTTATGGAAGGTAGTTTGTTGTCTAGATTTTTGTTACAACAATGGATGGTAGACTTATCATTATGAAAGGTATTTTGTTGTCGAGATTTTTGTTACTGCAATGGATGGTAGCCTTGTCATTATTGAAGGTAGTTTGTCGTTGTGATTTATGTTACTCCAATGGATGTTAGCCTTGTCATTAAGGACGGTAGTCTGTTGTTCAGATTTTTGTTCAGCCAATGGATGGTAGACTTTTCATTATGGAAGGAAGTTTATTGTCGAGATTTTTGTTACTCCATTGGATGGTAGCCTTGTCATTATGGAAGGTAGTGTGTTGTTGATATTTTTGTTATTCGAATGGATGGTAGCCTTGTCATTATGGAATGTAGAATGTTGTCTTGATTTTTGTTACTCCAATGGATGGTAGCCTTGTCATCAGGGAAGGTTGTCTCTTGAGGAAATTTTTGTTACTCCAATGGATGGTACCCTTGTCATTATGGAAGGTAGTCTATTGTCGAGATTTTTGTTACTCTAATGGATGGTAGCCTTGTCATTATGGAAGATATTCTATTTTCGATATTTTTATTACTCCATTGGATGGAAGCCTTGTCATTATGGAAGGTAGTTTGTTGTCGAGATTTTTGTTATTCCAATGGATGGTAGCCTTGTCATTAAGGAAGGTAGTCTGTTGTCGTGATTTTTGTTACTCCAATGGATGGTAGCCTTGTCATTATGGAAGGTAGTATGTTTTCGATATGTTTGTTACTACAATGGATGGTATCCTTGTCATTATGGAAAGTAGTCTGTTGTTAAGATTTTTGATACTGCAATGGATGGTAGCCTTGTCATTATGGAATGTAGTCTGTTGTTGTGATTTCTGTTACTCCAATGGATGGTATCCTTGTCATTATGGAAGGTAGTCTGTTGTAGAGATTTTTAATATTCCAATGGATGATAGCCTTGTCATTATGGAAGGTAGTCTGTTGTCGTGATTTTTGTTACTCCAATGGATGGTAGCCTTGTCATTATGGAAGCTATTCTATTATCCAGATTTTTGTTACTACAATGGATTGTAGCCTTGTCATTATGGAAGGTAGTCTCTTGTCGATATCTTTGTTAATCCAATGGATGGTAGCCTTGTCATTAAGGAAGGTAGTCTGTTGTCTAGATTTCAGTTACTCCAATGGATGGTACCCTTGTCATTATGGAAGGTAGTCTGTTGTCGGGATTTTTGTTACTCCAATGGATGGTAGCCTTGTCATTATGGAAGGTAGTTTGTTGTCTAGATTTTTGTTACAACAATGGATGGTAGCCTTGTCATTATGGAAGGTATTCTGTTGTCGAGATTTTTGTTACTGCAATGGATGGTAGCCTTGTCATTATGGAAGGTAGTTTGTCGTTGTGATTTATGTTACTCCAATGGATGTTAGCCTTGTCATTAAGGACGGTAGTCTGTTGTTCATATTTTTGTTATTCGAATGGATGGTAGCCTTGTCATTATGGAAGGTAGTCTCTTGTCATGATTTTTGAAACTCCAATGGATGGTAGCCTTGTCATCAGGGAAGGTTGTCTCTTGAGGAAATTTTTGTTACTCCAATGGATGGTACCCTTGTCATTATGGAAGGTAGTCTATTATCGAGATTTTTGTTACTCTAATGGATGGTAGCCTTGTCATTATGGAAGATATTCTATTTTCGATATTTTTATTACTCCATTGGATGGAAGCCTTGTCATTATGGAAGGTAGTTTGTTGTCGAGATTTTTGTTATTCCAATGGATGGTAGCCTTGTCATTAAGGAAGGTAGTCTGTTGTCGTGATTTTTGTTACTCCAATGGATGGTAGCCTTGTCATTATGGAAGGTAGTATGTTGTCGATATGTTTGTTACTACAATGGATGGTATCCTTGTCATTATGGAAAGTAGTCTGTTGTCAAGATTTTTGATACTGCAATGGATGGTAGCCTTGTCATTATGGAATGTAGTCTGTTGTTGTGATTTCTGTTACTCCAATGGATGGTATCCTTGTCATTATGGAAGGTAGTCTGTTGTAGAGATTTTTAATATTCCAATGGATGATAGCCTTGTCATTATAGAAGGTAGTCTGTTGTCGTGATTTTTGTTACTCCAATGGATGGTAGCCTTGTCATTATGGAAGCTATTCTATTATCCAGATTTTTGTTACTACAATGGATTGTAGCCTTGTCATTATGGAAGGTAGTCTCTTGTCGATATCTTTGTTAATCCAATGGATGGTAGCCTTGTCATTAAGGAAGGTAGTATGTTGTCTAGATTTCAGTTACTCCAATGGATGGTAGCCTTGTCATTATGGAAGGTAGTCTGTTGTCGGGATTTTTGTTACTCCAATGGATGGTAGCCTTGTCATTATGGAAGGTAGTTTGTTGTCTAGATTTTTGTTACAACAATGGATGGTAGCCTTGTCATTATGGAAGGTATTCTGTTGTCGAGATTTTTGTTACTGCAATGGATGGTAGCCTTGTCATTATGGAAGGTAGTTTGTCGTTGTGATTTATGTTACTCCAATGGATGTTAGCCTTGTCATTAAGGACGGTAGTCTGTTGTTCATATTTTTGTTATTCGAATGGATGGTAGCCTTGTCATTATGGAAGGTAGCCTGTTGTCATGATTTTTGTTACTCCAATGGATGGTAGCCTTGTCATCAGGGAAGGTTGTCTCTTGAGGAAATTTTTGTTACTCCAATGGATGGTACCCTTGTCATTATGGAAGGAAGTCTGTTCTCGAGATTTTTGTTACTCCAATGGATGGTAGCCTTGTCATTATGGAAGATATTCTATTGTCGATATTTTTATTACTCCATTGGATGGAAGCCTTGCCATTATGGAAGGTAGTTTGTTGTCGAGATTTTTGTTATTCCAATGGATGGTAGCCTTGTCATTATGCAAGGTAGTCTGTTTTCGTGATTTTTGTTACTCCAATGGATGGCAGCCTTGTCATTATGGAAGGTAGTATGTTGTCGATATCTTTGTTACTATAATGGATGGTTGCCTTGTCATTATGGAAGGTAGTCTGTTGTCGTGATTTTTGTTACTCCAATGGATGGTAGCCTTGTCATTATGGAAGGTAGTATGTTGTCGATATCTTTGTTACTACAATGGATGGTAGCCATGTCATTATGGAAAGTAGTCTGTTGTCGAGATTTTTGATACTGCAATGGATGGTAGCCTTGTCATTATGGAATGTAGTCTGTTGTTGTGATTTCTGTTACTCCAATGGATTGTATCCTTGTTATTATGGAAGGTAGTCTATTGTCGTGATTTTTGTTACTACAATGGATGGTAGCCTTGTCATTATGGAAGGTAGTCTATTGTCGTGATTTTTGTTACTCCAATGGATGGTAGCCTTGTCATTATGGAAGCTATTCTATTGTCGAGATTTTTGTTACTACAATGGATTGTAGCCTTGTCATTATGGAAGGTAGTCTCTTGTCGATATCTTTGTTAATCCAATGGATGGTAGCCTTGTCATTAAGGAAGGTAGTCTGTTGTCTAGATTTTAGTTACTCCAATGGATGGTAGCCTTGTCATTATGGAAGGTAGTCTGTTGTCGGGATTTTTGTTACTCCAATGGATGGTAGCCTTGTCATTATGGAAGGTAGTTTGTTGTCTAGATTTTTGTTACAACAATGGATGGTAGCCTTGTCATTATGGAAGGTATTCTGTTGTCGAGATTTTTGTTACTGCAATGGATGGTAGCCTTGTCATTATGGAAGGTAGTTTGTCGTTGTGATTTATATTACTCCAATGGATGTTAGCCTTGTCATTAAGGACGGTAGTCTGTTGTTCATATTTTTGTTATTCGAATGGATGGTAGCCTTGTCATTATGGAAGGTAGTCTGTTGTCATGATTTTTGTTACTCCAATGGATGGTAGCCTTGTCATCAGGGAAGGTTGTCTCTTGAGGAAATTTTTGTTACTCCAATGGATGGTACCCTTGTCATTATGGAAGGTAGTCTATTGTCGAGATTTTTGTTACTCTAATGGATGGTAGCCTTGTCATTATGGAAGATATTCTATTTTCGATATTTTTATTACTCCATTGGATGGAAGCCTTGTCATTATGGAAGGTAGTTTGTTGTCGAGATTTTTGTTATTCCAATGGATGGTAGCCTTGTCATTAAGGAAGGTAGTCTGTTGTCGTGATTTTTGTTACTTCAATGGATGGTAGCCTTGTCATTATGGAAGGTAGTATGTTGTCGATATGTTTGTTACTACAATGGATGGTATCCTTGTCATTATGGAAAGTAGTCTGTTGTCAAGATTTTTGATACTGCAATGGATGGTAGCCTTGTCATTATGGAATGTAGTCTGTTGTTGTGATTTCTGTTACTCCAATGGATGGTATCCTTGTCATTATGGAAGGTAGTCTGTTGTAGAGATTTTTAATATTCCAATGGATGATAGCCTTGTCATTATGGAAGGTAGTCTGTTGTCGTGATTTTTGTTACTCCAATGGATGGTAGCCTTGTCATTATGGAAGCTATTTTATTATCCAGATTTTTGTTACTACAATGGATTGTAGCCTTGTCATTATGGAAGGTAGTCTCTTTTCGATATCTTTGTTAATCCAATGGATGGTAGCCTTGTCATTAAGGAAGGTAGTCTGTTGTCTAGATTTCAGTTACTCCAATGGATGGTAGCCTTGTCATTATGGAAGGTAGTCTGTTGTCGGGATTTTTGTTACTCCAATGGATGGTAGCCTTGTCATTATGGAAGGTAGTTTGTTGTCTAGATTTTTGTTACAACAATGGATGGTAGCCTTGTCATTATGGAAGGTATTCTGTTGTCGAGATTTTTGTTACTGCAATGGATGGTAGCCTTGTCATTATGGAAGGTAGTTTGTCGTTGTGATTTATGTTACTCCAATGGATGTTAGCCTTGTCATTAAGGACGGTAGTCTGTTGTTCATATTTTTGTTATTCGAATGGATGGAAGCCTTGTCATTATGGAAGGTAGTCTGTTGTCATGATTTTTGTTACTCCAATGGATGGTAGCCTTGTCATCAGGGAAGGTTGTCTCTTGAGGAAATTTTTGTTACTCCAATGGATGGTACCCTTGTCATTATGGAAGGTAGTCTATTGTCGAGATTTTTGTTACTCTAATGGATGGTAGCCTTGTCATTATGGAAGATATTCTATTTTCGATATTTTTATTACTCCATTGGATGGAAGCCTTGTCATTATGGAAGGTAGTTTGTTGTCGAGATTTTTGTTATTCCAATGGATGGTAGCCTTGTCATTAAGGAAGGTAGTCTGTTGTCGTGATTTTTGTTACTCCAATGGATGGTAGCCTTGTCATTATGGAAGGTAGTATGTTGTCGATATGGTTGTTACTACAATGGATGGTATCCTTGTCATTATGGAAAGTAGTCTGTTGTCAAGATTTTTGATACTGCAATGGATGGTAGCCTTGTCATTATGGAATGTAGTCTGTTGTTGTGATTTCTGTTACTCCAATGGATGGTATCCTTGTCATTATGGAAGGTAGTCTGTTGTAGAGATTTTTAATATTCCAATGGATGATAGCCTTGTCATTATGGAAGGTAGTCTGTTGTCGTGATTTTTGTTACTCCAATGGATGGTAGCCTTGTCATTATGGAAGCTATTCTATTATCCAGATTTTTGTTACTACAATGGATTGTAGCCTTGTCATTATGGAAGGTAGTCTCTTGTCGATGTCTTTGTTAATCTAATGGATGGTAGCCTTGTCATTAAGGAAGGTAGTCTGTTGTCTAGATTTCAGTTACTCCAATGGATGGTAGCCTTGTCATTATGGAAGGTAGTCTGTTGTCGGGATTTTTGTTACTCCAATGGATGGCAGCCTTGTCATTATGGAAGGTAGTTTGTTGTCTAGATTTTTGTTACAACAATGGATGGTAGCCTTGTCATTATGGAAGGTATTCTGTTGTCGAGATTTTTGTTACTGCAATGGATGGTAGCCTTGTCATTATGGAAGGTAGTTTGTCGTTGTGATTTATGTTACTCCAATGGATGTTAGCCTTGTCATTAAGGACGGTAGTCTGTTGTTCATATTTTTGTTATTCGAATGGATGGTAGCCTTGTCATTATGGAAGGTAGTCTGTTGTCATGATTTTTGTTACTCCAATGGATGGTAGCCTTGTCATCAGGGAAGGTTGTCTCTTGAGGAAATTTTTGTTACTCCAATGGATGGTACCCTTGTCATTATGGAAGGAAGTCTGTTGTCGAGATTTTTGTTACTACAATGGATGGTAGGCTTGTCATTATGGAAGGTAGTCTGTTGTCGATATTTTTAATATTCCAATGGATGATAGCCTTGTCATTATGGAAGGTAGTCTGTTGTCGTGATTTTTTTTACTCTAATGGATGGTAGCCTTGTCATTATGGAAGGTAGTATGTTGTCGATATCTTTGTTACTACAATGGATGGTATCCTTGTCATTATGGAAAGTAGTCTATTGTCAAGATTTTTGATACTGCAATGGATGGTAGCCATGTCATTATGGAATGTAGTCTGTTGTCGTGATTTCTGTTACTCCAATGTATGGTATCCTTGTCATTATGGAAAGTAGTCTATTGTCGAGATTTTTAATATTCCAATGGATGATAGCCTTGTCATTATGGAAGGTAGTCTGTTGTCGTGATTTTTGTTACTCCAATGGATGGTAGCCTTGTCATTATGGAAGCTATTCTATTATCCAGATTTTTGTTACTACCATGGATTGTAGCCTTGTCATTATGGAAGGTAGTCTCTTGTTGATATCTTTGTTAATCCAATGGATGGTAGCCTTGTCATTAAGAAAGGTAGTCTGTTGTCTAGTTTTCAGTTACTCCAATGGATGGTAGCCTTGTCATTACGGAAGGTAGTCTGTTGTCGGGATTTTTTTTACTCCAATGGATGGTAGCCTTGTCATTATGGAAGGTAGTTTGTTGTCTAGATTTTTGTTACAACAATGGATGGTAGCCTTATCATTATGGAAGGTATTCTGTTGTCTAGATTTTTGTTACTGCAATGGATGGTAGCCTTGTCATTATGGAAGGTAGTTTGTCGTTGTGATTTATGTTACTCCAATGGATGATAGCCTTGTCATTATGGAAGGTAGTCTATTGTCGTGATTTTTGTTACTCCAATGGATGGTAGCCTTGTCATTATGGAAGCTATTCTATTATCCAGATTTTTGTTACTACCATGGATTGTAGCCTTGTCATTATGGAAGGTAGTCTCTTGTTGATATCTTTGTTAATCCAATGGATGGTAGCCTTGTCATTAAGAAAGGTAGTCTGTTGTCTAGTTTTCAGTTACTCCAATGGATGGTAGCCTTGTCATTACGGAAGGTAGTCTGTTGTCGGGATTTTTTTTACTCCAATGGATGGTAGCCTTGTCATTATGGAAGGTAGTTTGTTGTCTAGATTTTTGTTACAACAATGGATGGTAGCCTAGTCATTATGGAAGGTATTCTGTTGTCGAGATTTTTGTTACTGCAATGGATGGTAGCCTTGTCATTATGGAAGGTAGTTTGTCGTTGTGATTTATGTTACTCCAATGGATGTAAGCCTTGTCATTAAGGACGGTAGTCTGTTATTCAGATTTTTGTTATTCGAATGGATGGTAGCCTTGTCATTATGGAAGGTAGTCTGTTGTCATGATTTTTTTTACTCCAATGGATGGTAGCCTTGTTATCAGGGAAGGTTGTCTCTTGAGGAAATTTTTGTTACTCCAATGGATGGTACCCTTGTCATTATGGAAGGAAGTCTGTTGTCGAGATTTTTGTTACTCCAATGGATGGTAGCCTTGTCATTATGGAAGATATTCTATTGTCGATATTTTTATTACTCCATTGGATGGAAGCCTTGCCATTATGGAAGGTAGTTTGTTGTCGAGATTTTTGTTATTCCAATGGATGGTAGCCTTTTCATTATGGAAGGTAGTCTGTTGTCGTGATTTTTGTTACTCCAATGGATGGAAGCCTTGTCATTATGGAAGGTAGTATGTTGTCGATATCTTTCTTACTATAATGGATGGTAGCCTTGTCATTATGGAAGGTAGTCTATTGTCGTGATTTTTGTTACTCCAATGGATGGTAGCCTTGTCATTATGGAAGGTAGTATGTTGTCGATATCTTTGTTACTACAATGGATGGTAGCCATGTCATTATGGAAAGTAGTCTGTTGTCGAGATTTTTGATACTGCAATGGATGGTAGCCTTGTCATTAAGGAATGTAGTCTGTTGTTGTGATTTCTGTTACTCCAATGGATTGTATCCTTGTCATTATGGAAGGTAGTCTATTGTCGTGATTTTTGTTACTATAATGGATGGTAGCCTTGTCATTATGGAAGGTAGTCTGTTGTCGAGATTTTAAATATTCCAATGGATGTTAGCCTTGTCATTATGGAAGGTAGTCTATTGTCGTGATTTTTGTTACTCCAATGGATGGTAGCATTGTCATTATGGAAGCTATTTTATTGTCGAGATTTTTGTTACTACAATGGATTGTAGCCTTGTCATTATGGAAGGTAGTCTCTTGTTGTGATTTCTATTACTCCAATGGATGGTAGCCTTGTCATTATGTAAGGTAGTCTGTTGTCGAGATTTTTGTTACTATAATGGATGGTAGGCTTATCATTATGGAAGGTAGTCTGTTGTCGATATTTTTAATATTCCAATGGATGATAGCTTTGTCATTATGGAAGGTAGTCTGTTGTCGTGATGTTTTTTACTCCAATGGATGGTAGCCTTGTCATTATGGAAGGTAGTATGTTGTCGATATCTTTGTTACTACAATGGATGGTATCCTTGTCATTATGGAAAGTAGTCTGTTGTCAAGATTTTTGATACTGCAATGGATGGTAGCCTTGTCATTATGGAATGTAGTCTGTTATTGTGATTTCTGTTACTCCAATGGATGGTATCCTTGTCATTATGGAAGGTAGTCTTTTGTCGAGATTTTTAATATTCCAATGGATGATAGCCTTGTCATTATGAAAGGTAGTCTGTTGTCGTGATTTTTGTTACTCCAATGGATGGTAGCCTTGTCATTATGGAAGCTATTCTATTATCCAGATTTTTGTTACTACAATGGATTGTAGCCTTGTCATTATGGAAGGTAGTCTCATTTCGATATCTTTGTTAATCCAATGGATGGTAGCCTTTTCATTATGGAAGGTAGTCTGTTGTCTAGATTTCAGTTACTCCAATGGATGGTAGCCTTGTCATTATGGAAGGTAGTCTATTGTCGGGATTTTTGTTACTCCAATAGATGGTAGCCTTGTCATTATGGAAGGTAGTTTGTTGTCTAGATTTTTGTTACAACAATGGATGGTAGCCTTGTCATTATGGAAGGTATTCTGTTGTCGAGATTTTTGTTACTGCAATGGATGGTAGCCTTGTCATTATGGAAGGTAGTTTGTCGTTGTGATTTATGTTACTCCAATGGATGTTAGCCTTGTCATTAAGGACGGTAGTCTGTTGTTCAGATTTTTATTATTCGAATGGATGGTAGCCTTGTCATTATGGAAGGTAGTCTGTTGTCATGATTTTTGTTACTCCAATGGATGGTAGCCTTGTCATCAGGGAAGGTTGTCTCTTGAGGAAATTTTTGTTACTCCAATGGATGGTACCCTTGTCATTATGGAAGGAAGTCTGTTGTCGAGATTTTTGTTACTCCAATGGATGGTAGCCTTGTCATTATGGAAGATATTCTATTGTCGATATTTTTATTACTCCATTGGATGGAAGCCTTGCCATTATGGAAGGTAGTTTGTTGTCGAGATTTTTGTTATTCCAATGGATGGTAGCCTTGTCATTATGGAAGGTAGTCTGTTGTCGTGATTTTTGTTACTCCAATGGATGGTAGCCTTGTCATTATGGAAGGTAGTATGTTGTCGATATCTTTGTTACTATAATGGATGGTAGCCTTGTCATTATGGAAGGTAGTCTATTGTCGTGATTTTTGTTACTCCAATGGATGGTAGCCTTGTCATTATGGAAGGTAGTATGTTGTCGATATCTTTGTTACTACAATGGATGGTAGCCATGTCATTATGGAAAGTAGTCTATTGTCGAGATTTTTGATACTGCAATGGATGGTAGCCTTGTCATTATGGAATGTAGTCTGTTGTTGTGATTTCTGTTACACCAATGGATTGTATCCTTGTCATTATGGAAGGTAGTCTATTGTCGTGATTTTTGTTACTACAATGGATGGTAGCCTTGTCATTATGGAAGGTAGTCTGTTGTCGAGATTTTAAATATTCCAATGGATGGTAGCCTTGTCATTATGGAAGGTAGTCTATTGTCGTGATTTTTTTTACTCCAGTGGATGGTAGCCTAGTCATTATGGAAGATATTCTATTGTCGAGATTTTTGTTACTACAATGGATTGTAGCCTTGTCATTATGGAAGGTGGTCTCTTGTTGTGATTTCTATTACTCCAATGGATGGTAGCCTTGTCATTATGTAAGGTAGTCTCTTGTCGAGATTTTTGTTACTACAATGGTAGGTAGGCTTGTCATTATGGAAGGTAGTCTGTTGTCGATATTTTTAATATTCCAATGGATGATAGCCTTGTCATTATAGAAGGTAGTCTGTTGTCGTGATTTTTTTTACTCCAATGGATGGTAGCCTTGTCATTATGGAAGGTAGTATGTTGTCGATATCTTTGTTACTACAATGGATGGTATCCTTGTCATTATGGAAAGTAGTCTGTTTTCAAGATTTTTGATACTGCAATGGATGGTAGCCTTGTCATTATGGAATGTAGTCTGTTATTGTGATTTCTGTTACTCCAATGGATGGTATCCTTGTCATTATGGAAGGTAGTCTATTGTCGAGATTTTTAATATTCCAATGGATGATAGCCTTGTCATTATGGAAGGTAGTCTGTTGTCGTGATTTTTGTTACTCCAATGGATGGTAGCCTTGTCATTATGGAAGCTATTCTATTATCCAGATTTTTGTTACTACAATGGATTGTAGCCTTGTCATTATGGAAGGTAGTCTCTTGTCGATATCTTTGTTAATCCAATGGATGGTATCCTTTTCATTATGGAAGGTAGTCTGTTGTCTAGATTTCAGTTACTCCAATGGATGGTAGCCTTGTCATTATGGAAGGTAGTCTATTGTCGGGATTTTTGTTACTCCAATGGATGGTAGCCTTGTCATTATGGAAGGTATTTTGTTGTCTAGATTTTTTTTACAACAATGGATGGTAGCCTTGTCATTATGGAAGGTATTCTGTTGTCGAGATTTTTGTTACTGCAATGGATGGTAGCCTTGTCATTATGGAAGGTAGTTTGTCGTTGTGATTTATGTTACTCCAATGGATGTTAGCCTTGTCATTAAAGACGGTAGTCTGTTGTTCAGATTTTTGTTATTCGAATGGATGGTAGCCTTGTCATTATGGAAGGTAGTCTGTTGTCATGATTTTTGTTACTCCAATGGATGGTAGCCTTGTCATCAGGGAAGGTTGTCTCTTGAGGAAATTTTTGTTACTCCAATGGATGGTACCCTTGTCATTATGGAAGGAAGTCTGTTGTCGAGATTTTTGTTACTCCAATGGATGGTAGCCTTGTCATTATGGAAGATATTCTATTGTCGATATTTTTATTACTCCATTGGATGGAAGCCTTGCCATTATGGAAGGTAGTTTGTTGTCGATATTTTTGTTATTCCAATGGATGGTAGCCTTGTCATTATGCAAGGTAGTCTGTTTTCGTGATTTTTGTTACTCCAATGGATGGCAGCCTTGTCATTATGGAAGGTAGTATGTTGTCGATATCTTTGTTACTATAATGGATGGTAGCCTTGTCATTATGGAAGGTAGTCTATTGTCGTGATTTTTGTTACTCCAATGGATGGTAGCCTTGTCATTATGGAAGGTAGTATGTTGTCGATATCTTTGTTACTACAATGGATGGTAGCCATGTCATTATGGAAAGTAGTCTGTTGTCGAGATTTTTGATACTGCAATGGATGGTAGCCTTGTCATTATGGAATGTAGTCTGTTCTTGTGATTTTTGTTACACCAATGGATTGTATCCTTGTCATTATGGAAGGTAGTCTATTGTCGTGATTTTTGTTACTACAATGGATGGTAGCCTTGTCATTATGGAAGGTAGTCTGTTGTCGAGATTTTAAATATTCCAATGGATGGTAGCCTTGTCATTATGGAAGGTAGTCTATTGTCGTGATTTTTTTTACTCCAGTGGATGGTAGCCTAGTCATTATGGAAGATATTCTATTGTCGAGATTTTTGTTACTACAATGGATTGTAGCCTTGTCATTATGGAAGGTGGTCTCTTGTTGTGATTTCTATTACTCCAATGGATGGTAGCCTTGTCATTATGTAAGGTAGTCTCTTGTCGAGATTTTTGTTACTACAATGGTAGGTAGGCTTGTCATTATGGAAGGTAGTCTGTTGTCGATATTTTTAATATTCCAATGGATGATAGCCTTGTCATTATGGAAGGTAGTCTGTTGTCGTGATTTTTTTTACTCCAATGGATGGTAGCCTTGTCATTATGGAAGGTAGTATGTTGTCGATATCTTTGTTACTACAATGGATGGTATCCTTGTCATTATGGAAAGTAGTCTGTTTTCAAGATTTTTGATACTGCAATGGATGGTAGCCTTGTCATTATGGAATGTAGTCTGTTATTGTGATTTCTGTTACTCCAATGGATGGTATCCTTGTCATTATGGAAGGTAGTCTATTGTCGAGATTTTTAATATTCCAATGGATGATAGCCTTGTCATTATGGAAGGTAGTCTGTTGTCGTGATTTTTGTTACTCCAATGGATGGTAGCCTTGTCATTATGGAAGCTATTCTATTATCCAGATTTTTGTTACTACAATGGATTGTAGCCTTGTCATTATGGAAGGTAGTCTCTTGTCGATATCTTTGTTAATCCAATGGATGGTATCCTTTTCATTATGGAAGGTAGTCTGTTGTCTAGATTTCAGTTACTCCAATGGATGGTAGCCTTGTCATTATGGAAGGTAGTCTATTGTCGGGATTTTTGTTACTCCAATGGATGGTAGCCTTGTCATTATGGAAGGTATTTTGTTGTCTAGATTTTTTTTACAACAATGGATGGTAGCCTTGTCATTATGGAAGGTATTCTGTTGTCGAGATTTTTGTTACTGCAATGGATGGTAGCCTTGTCATTATGGAAGGTAGTTTGTCGTTGTGATTTATGTTACTCCAATGGATGTTAGCCTTGTCATTAAAGACGGTAGTCTGTTGTTCAGATTTTTGTTATTCGAATGGATGGTAGCCTTGTCATTATGGAAGGTAGTCTGTTGTCATGATTTTTGTTACTCCAATGGATGGTAGCCTTGTCATCAGGGAAGGTTGTCTCTTGAGGAAATTTTTGTTACTCCAATGGATGGTACCCTTGTCATTATGGAAGGAAGTCTGTTGTCGAGATTTTTGTTACTCCAATGGATGGTAGCCTTGTCATTATGGAAGATATTCTATTGTCGATATTTTTATTACTCCATTGGATGGAAGCCTTGCCATTATGGAAGGTAGTTTGTTGTCGATATTTTTGTTATTCCAATGGATGGTAGCCTTGTCATTATGCAAGGTAGTCTGTTTTCGTGATTTTTGTTACTCCAATGGATGGCAGCCTTGTCATTATGGAAGGTAGTATGTTGTCGATATCTTTGTTACTATAATGGATGGTAGCCTTGTCATTATGGAAGGTAGTCTATTGTCGTGATTTTTGTTACTCCAATGGATGGTAGCCTTGTCATTATGGAAGGTAGTATGTTGTCGATATCTTTGTTACTACAATGGAAGGTAGCCATGTCATTATGGAAAGTAGTCTGTTGTCGAGATTTTTGATACTGCAATGGATGGTAGCCTTGTCATTATGGAATGTAGTCTGTTCTTGTGATTTTTGTTACACCAATGGATTGTATCCTTGTCATTATGGAAGGTAGTCTATTGTCGTGATTTTTGTTACTACAATGGATGGTAGCCTTGTCATTATGGAAGGTAGTCTGTTGTCGAGATTTTAAATATTCCAATGGATGGTAGCCTTGTCATTATGGAAGGTAGTCTATTGTCGTGATTTTTTTTACTCCAGTGGATGGTAGCCTAGTCATTATGGAAGATATTCTATTGTCGAGATTTTTGTTACTACAATGGATTGTAGCCTTGTCATTATGGAAGGTGGTCTCTTGTTGTGATTTCTATTACTCCAATGGATGGTAGCCTTGTCATTATGTAAGGTAGTCTCTTGTCGAGATTTTTGTTACTACAATGGTAGGTAGGCTTGTCATTATGGAAGGTAGTCTGTTGTCGATATTTTTAATATTCCAATGGATGATAGCCTTGTCATTATGGAAGGTAGTCTGTTGTCGTGATTTTTTTTACTCCAATGGATGGTAGCCTTGTCATTATGGAAGGTAGTATGTTGTCGATATCTTTGTTACTACAATGGATGGTATCCTTGTCATTATGGAAAGTAGTCTGTTTTCAAGATTTTTGATACTGCAATGGATGGTAGCCTTGTCATTATGGAATGTAGTCTGTTATTGTGATTTCTGTTACTCCAATGGATGGTATCCTTGTCATTATGGAAGGTAGTCTATTGTCGAGATTTTTAATATTCCAATGGATGATAGCCTTGTCATTATGGAAGGTAGTCTGTTGTCGTGATTTTTGTTACTCCAATGGATGGTAGCCTTGTCATTATGGAAGCTATTCTATTATCCAGATTTTTGTTACTACAATGGATTGTAGCCTTGTCATTATGGAAGGTAGTCTCTTGTCGATATCTTTGTTAATCCAATGGATGGTATCCTTTTCATTATGGAAGGTAGTCTGTTGTCTAGATTTCAGTTACTCCAATGGATGGTAGCCTTGTCATTATGGAAGGTAGTCTATTGTCGGGATTTTTGTTACTCCAATGGATGGTAGCCTTGTCATTATGGAAGGTATTTTGTTGTCTAGATTTTTTTTACAACAATGGATGGTAGCCTTGTCATTATGGAAGGTATTCTGTTGTCGAGATTTTTGTTACTGCAATGGATGGTAGCCTTGTCATTATGGAAGGTAGTTTGTCGTTGTGATTTATGTTACTCCAATGGATGTTAGCCTTGTCATTAAAGACGGTAGTCTGTTGTTCAGATTTTTGTTATTCGAATGGATGGTAGCCTTGTCATTATGGAAGGTAGTCTGTTGTCATGATTTTTGTTACTCCAATGGATGGTAGCCTTGTCATCAGGGAAGGTTGTCTCTTGAGGAAATTTTTGTTACTCCAATGGATGGTACCCTTGTCATTATGGAAGGAAGTCTGTTGTCGAGATTTTTGTTACTCCAATGGATGGTAGCCTTGTCATTATGGAAGATATTCTATTGTCGATATTTTTATTACTCCATTGGATGGAAGCCTTGCCATTATGGAAGGTAGTTTGTTGTCGATATTTTTGTTATTCCAATGGATGGTAGCCTTGTCATTATGCAAGGTAGTCTGTTTTCGTGATTTTTGTTACTCCAATGGATGGCAGCCTTGTCATTATGGAAGGTAGTATGTTGTCGATATCTTTGTTACTATAATGGATGGTAGCCTTGTCATTATGGAAGGTAGTCTATTGTCGTGATTTTTGTTACTCCAATGGATGGTAGCCTTGTCATTATGGAAGGTAGTATGTTGTCGATATCTTTGTTACTACAATGGATGGTAGCCATGTCATTATGGAAAGTAGTCTGTTGTCGAGATTTTTGATACTGCAATGGATGGTAGCCTTGTCATTATGGAATGTAGTCTGTTCTTGTGATTTTTGTTACACCAATGGATTGTATCCTTGTCATTATGGAAGGTAGTCTATTGTCGTGATTTTTGTTACTACAATGGATGGTAGCCTTGTCATTATGGAAGGTAGTCTGTTGTCGAGATTTTAAATATTACAATGGATGGTAGCCTTGTCATTATGGAAGGTAGTCTATTGTCGTGATTTTTTTTACTCCAGTGGATGGTAGCCTAGTCATTATGGAAGATATTCTATTGTCGAGATTTTTGTTACTACAATGGATTGTAGCCTTGTCATTATGGAAGGTGGTCTCTTGTTGTGATTTCTATTACTCCAATGGATGGTAGCCTTGTCATTATGTAAGGTAGTCTCTTGTCGAGATTTTTGTTACTACAATGGTAGGTAGGCTTGTCATTATGGAAGGTAGTCTGTTGTCGATATTTTTAATATTCCAATGGATGATAGCCTTGTCATTATGGAAGGTAGTCTGTTGTCATGATTTTTTTTACTCCAATGGATGGTAGCCTTGTCATTATGGAAGGTAGTATGTTGTCGATATCTTTGTTACTACAATGGATGGTATCCTTGTCATTATGGAAAGTAGTCTGTTTTCAAGAGTTTTGATACTGCAATGGATGGTAGCCTTGTCATTATGGAATGTAGTCTGTTATTGTGATTTCTGTTACTCCAATGGATGGTATCCTTGTCATTATGGAAGGTAGTCTATTGTCGAGATTTTTAATATTCCAATGGATGATAGCCTTGTCATTATGGAAGGTAGTCTGTTGTCGTGATTTTTGTTACTCCAATGGATGGTAGCCTTGTCATTATGGAAGCTATTCTATTATCCAGATTTTTGTTACTACAATGGATTGTAGCCTTGTCATTATGGAAGGTAGTCTCTTGTCGATATCTTTGTTAATCCAATGGATGGTATCCTTTTCATTATGGAAGGTAGTCTGTTGTCTAGATTTCAGTTACTCCAATGGATGGTAGCCTTGTCATTATGGAAGGTAGTTTATTGTCGGGATTTTTGTTACTCCAATGGATGGTAGCCTTGTCATTATGGAAGGTATTTTGTTGTCTAGATTTTTTTTACAACAATGGATGGTAGCCTTGTCATTATGGAAGGTATTCTGTTGTCGAGATTTTTGTTACTGCAATGGATGGTAGCCTTGTCATTATGGAAGGTAGTTTGTCGTTGTGATTTATGTTACTCCAATGGATGTTAGCCTTGTCATTAAAGACGGTAGTCTGTTGTTCAGATTTTTGTTATTCGAATGGATGGTAGCCTTGTCATTATGGAAGGTAGTCTGTTGTCATGATTTTTGTTACTCCAATGGATGGTAGCCTTGTCATCAGGGAAGGTTGTCTCTTGAGGAAATTTTTGTTACTCCAATGGATGGTACCCTTGTCATTATGGAAGGAAGTCTGTTGTCGAGATTTTTGTTACTCCAATGGATGGTAGCCTTGTCATTATGGAAGATATTCTATTGTCGATATTTTTATTACTCCATTGGATGGAAGCCTTGCCATTATGGAAGGTAGTTTGTTGTCGATATTTTTGTTATTCCAATGGATGGTAGCCTTGTCATTATGCAAGGTAGTCTGTTTTCGTGATTTTTGTTACTCCAATGGATGGCAGCCTTGTCATTATGGAAGGTAGTATGTTGTCGATATCTTTGTTACTATAATGGATGGTAGCCTTGTCATTATGGAAGGTAGTCTATTGTCGTGATTTTTGTTACTCCAATGGATGGTAGCCTTGTCATTATGGAAGGTAGTATGTTGTCGATATCTTTGTTACTACAATGGATGGTAGCCATGTCATTATGGAAAGTAGTCTGTTGTCGAGATTTTTGATACTGCAATGGATGGTAGCCTTGTCATTATGGAATGTAGTCTGTTCTTGTGATTTTTGTTACACCAATGGATTGTATCCTTGTCATTATGGAAGGTAGTCTATTGTCGTGATTTTTGTTACTACAATGGATGGTAGCCTTGTCATTATGGAAGGTAGTCTGTTGTCGAGATTTTAAATATTCCAATGGATGGTAGCCTTGTCATTATGGAAGGTAGTCTATTGTCGTGATTTTTTTTACTCCAGTGGATGGTAGCCTAGTCATTATGGAAGATATTCTATTGTCGAGATTTTTGTTACTACAATGGATTGTAGCCTTGTCATTATGGAAGGTGGTCTCTTGTTGTGATTTCTATTACTCCAATGGATGGTAGCCTTGTCATTATGTAAGGTAGTCTCTTGTCGAGATTTTTGTTACTACAATGGTAGGTAGGCTTGTCATTATGGAAGGTAGTCTGTTGTCGATATTTTTAATATTCCAATGGATGATAGCCTTGTCATTATGGAAGGTAGTCTGTTGTCGTGATTTTTTTTACTCCAATGGATGGTAGCCTTGTCATTATGGAAGGTAGTATGTTGTCGATATCTTTGTTACTACAATGGATGGTATCCTTGTCATTATGGAAAGTAGTCTGTTTTCAAGATTTTTGATACTGCAATGGATGGTAGCCTTGTCATTATGGAATGTAGTCTGTTATTGTGATTTCTGTTACTCCAATGGATGGTATCCTTGTCATTATGGAAGGTAGTCTATTGTCGAGATTTTTAATATTCCAATGGATGATAGCCTTGTCATTATGGAAGGTAGTCTGTTGTCGTGATTTTTGTTACTCCAATGGATGGTAGCCTTGTCATTATGGAAGCTATTCTATTATCCAGATTTTTGTTACTACAATGGATTGTAGCCTTGTCATTATGGAAGGTAGTCTCTTGTCGATATCTTTGTTAATCCAATGGATGGTATCCTTTTCATTATGGAAGGTAGTCTGTTGTCTAGATTTCAGTTACTCCAATGGATGGTAGCCTTGTCATTATGGAAGGTAGTCTATTGTCGGGATTTTTGTTACTCCAATGGATGGTAGCCTTGTCATTATGGAAGGTATTTTGTTGTCTAGATTTTTTTTACAACAATGGATGGTAGCCTTGTCATTATGGAAGGTATTCTGTTGTCGAGATTTTTGTTACTGCAATGGATGGTAGCCTTGTCATTATGGAAGGTAGTTTGTCGTTGTGATTTATGTTACTCCAATGGATGTTAGCCTTGTCATTAAAGACGGTAGTCTGTTGTTCAGATTTTTGTTATTCGAATGGATGGTAGCCTTGTCATTATGGAAGGTAGTCTGTTGTCATGATTTTTGTTACTCCAATGGATGGTAGCCTTGTCATCAGGGAAGGTTGTCTCTTGAGGAAATTTTTGTTACTCCAATGGATGGTACCCTTGTCATTATGGAAGGAAGTCTGTTGTCGAGATTTTTGTTACTCCAATGGATGGTAGCCTTGTCATTATGGAAGATATTCTATTGTCGATATTTTTATTACTCCATTGGATGGAAGCCTTGCCATTATGGAAGGTAGTTTGTTGTCGATATTTTTGTTATTCCAATGGATGGTAGCCTTGTCATTATGCAAGGTAGTCTGTTTTCGTGATTTTTGTTACTCCAATGGATGGCAGCCTTGTCATTATGGAAGGTAGTATGTTGTCGATATCTTTGTTACTATAATGGATGGTAGCCTTGTCATTATGGAAGGTAGTCTATTGTCGTGATTTTTGTTACTCCAATGGATGGTAGCCTTGTCATTATGGAAGGTAGTATGTTGTCGATATCTTTGTTACTACAATGGAAGGTAGCCATGTCATTATGGAAAGTAGTCTGTTGTCGAGATTTTTGATACTGCAATGGATGGTAGCCTTGTCATTATGGAATGTAGTCTGTTCTTGTGATTTTTGTTACACCAATGGATTGTATCCTTGTCATTATGGAAGGTAGTCTATTGTCGTGATTTTTGTTACTACAATGGATGGTAGCCTTGTCATTATGGAAGGTAGTCTGTTGTCGAGATTTTAAATATTCCAATGGATGGTAGCCTTGTCATTATGGAAGGTAGTCTATTGTCGTGATTTTTTTTACTCCAGTGGATGGTAGCCTAGTCATTATGGAAGATATTCTATTGTCGAGATTTTTGTTACTACAATGGATTGTAGCCTTGTCATTATGGAAGGTGGTCTCTTGTTGTGATTTCTATTACTCCAATGGATGGTAGCCTTGTCATTATGTAAGGTAGTCTCTTGTCGAGATTTTTGTTACTACAATGGTAGGTAGGCTTGTCATTATGGAAGGTAGTCTGTTGTCGATATTTTTAATATTCCAATGGATGATAGCCTTGTCATTATGGAAGGTAGTCTGTTGTCGTGATTTTTTTTACTCCAATGGATGGTAGCCTTGTCATTATGGAAGGTAGTATGTTGTCGATATCTTTGTTACTACAATGGATGGTATCCTTGTCATTATGGAAAGTAGTCTGTTTTCAAGATTTTTGATACTGCAATGGATGGTAGCCTTGTCATTATGGAATGTAGTCTGTTATTGTGATTTCTGTTACTCCAATGGATGGTATCCTTGTCATTATGGAAGGTAGTCTATTGTCGAGATTTTTAATATTCCAATGGATGATAGCCTTGTCATTATGGAAGGTAGTCTGTTGTCGTGATTTTTGTTACTCCAATGGATGGTAGCCTTGTCATTATGGAAGCTATTCTATTATCCAGATTTTTGTTACTACAATGGATTGTAGCCTTGTCATTATGGAAGGTAGTCTCTTGTCGATATCTTTGTTAATCCAATGGATGGTATCCTTTTCATTATGGAAGGTAGTCTGTTGTCTAGATTTCAGTTACTCCAATGGATGGTAGCCTTGTCATTATGGAAGGTAGTCTATTGTCGGGATTTTTGTTACTCCAATGGATGGTAGCCTTGTCATTATGGAAGGTATTTTGTTGTCTAGATTTTTTTTACAACAATGGATGGTAGCCTTGTCATTATGGAAGGTATTCTGTTGTCGAGATTTTTGTTACTGCAATGGATGGTAGCCTTGTCATTATGGAAGGTAGTTTGTCGTTGTGATTTATGTTACTCCAATGGATGTTAGCCTTGTCATTAAAGACGGTAGTCTGTTGTTCAGATTTTTGTTATTCGAATGGATGGTAGCCTTGTCATTATGGAAGGTAGTCTGTTGTCATGATTTTTGTTACTCCAATGGATGGTAGCCTTGTCATCAGGGAAGGTTGTCTCTTGAGGAAATTTTTGTTACTCCAATGGATGGTACCCTTGTCATTATGGAAGGAAGTCTGTTGTCGAGATTTTTGTTACTCCAATGGATGGTAGCCTTGTCATTATGGAAGATATTCTATTGTCGATATTTTTATTACTCCATTGGATGGAAGCCTTGCCATTATGGAAGGTAGTTTGTTGTCGATATTTTTGTTATTCCAATGGATGGTAGCCTTGTCATTATGCAAGGTAGTCTGTTTTCGTGATTTTTGTTACTCCAATGGATGGCAGCCTTGTCATTATGGAAGGTAGTATGTTGTCGATATCTTTGTTACTATAATGGATGGTAGCCTTGTCATTATGGAAGGTAGTCTATTGTCGTGATTTTTGTTACTCCAATGGATGGTAGCCTTGTCATTATGGAAGGTAGTATGTTGTCGATATCTTTGTTACTACAATGGATGGTAGCCATGTCATTATGGAAAGTAGTCTGTTGTCGAGATTTTTGATACTGCAATGGATGGTAGCCTTGTCATTATGGAATGTAGTCTGTTCTTGTGATTTTTGTTACACCAATGGATTGTATCCTTGTCATTATGGAAGGTAGTCTATTGTCGTGATTTTTGTTACTACAATGGATGGTAGCCTTGTCATTATGGAAGGTAGTCTGTTGTCGAGATTTTAAATATTACAATGGATGGTAGCCTTGTCATTATGGAAGGTAGTCTATTGTCGTGATTTTTTTTACTCCAGTGGATGGTAGCCTAGTCATTATGGAAGATATTCTATTGTCGAGATTTTTGTTACTACAATGGATTGTAGCCTTGTCATTATGGAAGGTGGTCTCTTGTTGTGATTTCTATTACTCCAATGGATGGTAGCCTTGTCATTATGTAAGGTAGTCTCTTGTCGAGATTTTTGTTACTACAATGGTAGGTAGGCTTGTCATTATGGAAGGTAGTCTGTTGTCGATATTTTTAATATTCCAATGGATGATAGCCTTGTCATTATGGAAGGTAGTCTGTTGTCATGATTTTTTTTACTCCAATGGATGGTAGCCTTGTCATTATGGAAGGTAGTATGTTGTCGATATCTTTGTTACTACAATGGATGGTATCCTTGTCATTATGGAAAGTAGTCTGTTTTCAAGAGTTTTGATACTGCAATGGATGGTAGCCTTGTCATTATGGAATGTAGTCTGTTATTGTGATTTCTGTTACTCCAATGGATGGTATCCTTGTCATTATGGAAGGT
Source organism: Vicia faba (assembly GCA_948472305.1). Lineage (NCBI taxonomy): Eukaryota > Viridiplantae > Streptophyta > Magnoliopsida > Fabales > Fabaceae > Vicia > Vicia faba. Next base: position 663,853,892 of record OX451741.1, read on the forward strand.
AGTCTATTGTCGAGATTTTTAATATTCCAATGGATGATAGCCTTGTCATTATGGAAGGTAGTCTGTTGTCGTGATTTTTGTTACTCCAATGGATGGTAGCCTTGTCATTATGGAAGCTATTCTATTATCCAGATTTTTGTTACTACAATGGATTGTAGCCTTGTCATTATGGAAGGTAGTCTCTTGTCGATATCTTTGTTAATCCAATGGATGGTATCCTTTTCATTATGGAAGGTAGTCTGTTGTCTAGATTTCAGTTACTCCAATGGATGGTAGCCTTGTCATTATGGAAGGTAGTTTATTGTCGGGATTTTTGTTACTCCAATGGATGGTAGCCTTGTCATTATGGAAGGTATTTTGTTGTCTAGATTTTTTTTACAACAATGGATGGTAGCCTTGTCATTATGGAAGGTATTCTGTTGTCGAGATTTTTGTTACTGCAATGGATGGTAGCCTTGTCATTATGGAAGGTAGTTTGTCGTTGTGATTTATGTTACTCCAATGGATGTTAGCCTTGTCATTAAAGACGGTAGTCTGTTGTTCAGATTTTTGTTATTCGAATGGATGGTAGCCTTGTCATTATGGAAGGTAGTCTGTTGTCATGATTTTTGTTACTCCAATGGATGGTAGCCTTGTCATCAGGGAAGGTTGTCTCTTGAGGAAATTTTTGTTACTCCAATGGATGGTACCCTTGTCATTATGGAAGGAAGTCTGTTGTCGAGATTTTTGTTACTCCAATGGATGGTAGCCTTGTCATTATGGAAGATATTCTATTGTCGATATTTTTATTACTCCATTGGATGGAAGCCTTGCCATTATGGAAGGTAGTTTGTTGTCGATATTTTTGTTATTCCAATGGATGGTAGCCTTGTCATTATGCAAGGTAGTCTGTTTTCGTGATTTTTGTTACTCCAATGGATGGCAGCCTTGTCATTATGGAAGGTAGTATGTTGTCGATATCTTTGTTACTATAATGGATGGTAGCCTTGTCATTATGGAAGGTAGTCTGTTGTCGTGATTTTTGTTACTCCAATGGATGGTAGCCTTGTCATTATGGAAGGTAGTATGTTGTCGATATCTTTGTTACTACAATGGATGGTAGCCATGTCATTATGGAAAGTAGTCTGTTGTCGAGATTTTCGATACTGCAATGGATGGTAGCCTTGTCATTATGGAATGTAGTCTGTTGTTTTGATTTCTGTTACTCCAATGGATTGTATCCTTGTCATTATGGAAGGTAGTCTATTGTCGTGATTTTTGTTACTACAATGGATGGTAGCCTTGTCATTATGGAAGGTAGTCTGTTGTCGAGATTTTAAATATTCCAATGGATGGTAGCCGTGTCATTATGGAAGGTAGTCTATTGTCGTGATTTTTGTTACTCCAATGGATGGTAGCCTTGTCATTATGGAAGCTATTCTATTGTCGAGATTTTTGTTACTACAATGGATTGTAGCCTTGTCATTATGGAAGGTAGTCTCTTGTTGTGATTTCTATTACTCCAATGGATGGTAGCCTTGTCATTATGTAAGGTAGTATGTTGTCAAGATTTTTTTTACTACAATGGATGGTAGGCTTGTCATTATGGAAGGTAGTCTGTTGTCGATATTTTTAATATTCCAATGGATGATAGCCTTGTCATTATGGAAGGTAGTCTGTTGTCGTGATTTTTTTTACTCTAATGGATGGTAGCCTTGTCATTATGGAAGGTAGTATGTTGTCGATATCTTTGTTACTACAATGGATGGTATCCTTGTCATTATGGAAAGTAGTCTGTTGTCAAGATTTTTGATACTGCAATGGATGGTAGCCATGTCATTATGGAATGTAGTCTGTTGTCGTGATTTCTGTTACTCCAATGTATGGTATCCTTGTCATTATGGAAGGTAGTCTATTGTCGAGATTTTTAATATTCCAATGGATGATAGCCTTGTCATTATGGAAGGTAGTCTGTTGTCGTGATTTTTGTTACTCCAATGGATGGTAGCCTTGTCATTATGGAAGCTATTCTATTATCCAGATTTTTGTTACTACCATGGATTGTAGCCTTGTCATTATGGAAGGTAGTCTCTTGTTGATATCTTTGTTAATCCAATGGATGGTAGCCTTGTCATTAAGAAAGGTAGTCTGTTGTCTAGTTTTCTGTTACTCCAATGGATGGTAGCCTTGTCATTACGGAAGGTAGTCTGTTGTCGGGATTTTTTTTACTCCAATGGATGGTAGCCTTGTCATTATGGAAGGTAGTTTGTTGTCTAGATTTTTGTTACAACAATGTGTTGTACCCCAATTTTTGACCTAAGATCCCATTTTTATTTTTGCATTTTTAAAGATAAGTCAAGGTCACGAAATACAGTCGGTTTTAACCTCTCACCTTCGAGCTTTGACTATGCGAAGATTGTCAAGTGTTTTGAACATTTTTAGCTTATGTATCACTAATTTCTAATCGCATACAAAGGTGTATGTTCATGTTCTTTTGTGTCATGTGCAGAGACAGGTCTGGATCAAGAGCATTAGATGTCGCGCCTCAATTAAAGTTTTGAGTCTCCCAAGCCAGAAGTACGGTTGATTGTGGAATCTCGAAGACTGATTCATCAAGGCACAACTGTTGCACCCTAGATTTCGCCCCTAACATGTTTTAATCGCACTTTCATATCATATTTTGTTATTTGGTCACGATCATTAGTAAATATCTTCATTCATCATATTTTGCATCATTAGTCGTATTTAAGTTGACCAGAAAAAGTCAGTTTAAATCAAAGTTTGCATCGTCTTTCAGTTGTAAAATACCTGACATTTCACTTCATGCATTTTTATCTCTTTACTCGTTTCTTGCATCGTTCCAAGTTGTTTATATGTTGATAATAAAATATTTTGGTTTTATAGACAAACTGTTAAAAGCGATTCAACAATGTGCGAAAAATTAGCGAGAAAAATATTTCAAGTTTTCACCTTTTACCGATCATTTTATGAATCTGCATCTCGCATAGATTATGACGGTATACTCGCTTTATTTTTTGATACAGTTTGAAGTCTCGTTTTTTAACCTTAAACGTCTGTTTAGTCTGATATTTTTATTATTATAATTTTATTTTTGATTTTTTGACTTCTTGAATATTTTTTCTTTAATCTTTGTGACATGTAGATTATTTTAATGTGTTCATTTTATTTTTTTTTTTGGATAAATTTTCGTCCGTTTTTTTTATCATTTTTGGTCATTTTGGGTCTTTATATTTTATTCATAAAATATTCAAAAGAATCATTTTAAATTGAGTTAATTTTAATACATTTAGTTTTTTGGTTATTTTTATCATTTAAGGGCTTTTTTGGTCACAAATATATATTGGTTATACTGTACTCCATCCCTATTGGTTGCTGGCAGAATTTACGGATCACACATATCACCTCACAAACCCACCAAGCCAGCATGTTCTCTTGGTTGTGTTTTCTTAGACTCTACTTTTGCCAATTTCTCTGGTCCCATGCCTACAAAAACGATCCTCTATTCAACACCTAGAAGGGGGAAACAAAAAAACAAAAACAACACCTTCCTAGTTTATCCCCCTACTCAACTACAACACGACACTGTTTCATCCCTACCATTACAACCACTTCCCTCCATCAACAACAAACTCCACCCCATCCCCCTCTTCGCCTGAACCCAACAACAATAACAACAACACCCTTCATTGTTTCATCCACTAACTCCATTTCCCAATCTCAAAATCGAACCTTGCAAGCCTCAGCATCTACTTCCGGTGATGTTCATGTCATTCTCAGCCCCGTGTTCACCGGAAAAACCCTCTCCCCTCTCTAACTCGTACATGGTCCCACTCACCCGTTCTTGCCGGAATCGCAACCGATGAACGCCGGCGGAGCCACCAACCTTCACCAACTTACAGTAACCCACGCTCACACTCAACCTAGTCATCAACCTTTTCCATCAATTCACCTACAAAAAATTCCCAATCACCCACGAAACCCACACTTTCTTCACATGGGCACTTCTCAAAACTCACAACATAGAACAAGCAGAATGATTCATGAAGAGAGATCCTCACAACCCATCTCACGCATGGGACGCGTCTATCCGTGGTCTATGCTCCACGCGCCAAGAAGAACCAGAAAGGGTTCTCTCAGTTCTGAAACATTGTTCGGTAAGTCGTGGTGTTTTTGTATCTTCCTCCGTTTTTTTGTTGCGCAATTCAAAAACTTTTGCTATGTGGGTCATGTGGGTAAGGCTATTGAGGTTCTTGACAAGCTCAAGGCTAAGCGTGAAAGAGGTATCACAATTGATATTGCTCTGTGGAAGTTTGAGACGACTAAGTATTACTGTACTGTCATTGATGCCCCTGGACATAGGGATTTCATTAAGAACATGATTACTGGTACTTCCCAAGCGGATTGTGCCGTTCTTATCATTGATTCCATTACTGGTGGTTTCGAGGCTGGTATTTCGGAGGATGGACAGACCCGTGAACATGCTCTCCTTGCTTTCACTCTTGGTGTCAAGCAAATGATCTGCTGCTGTAACAAGATGGATGCCACTACTCCTTCTGCCCTTCACACTTTCCGTGAAACTCCCTCTCACCTCTGCCAACAATCGTATTCCATTCTTCCCTTTTTAATTTTAATTTGATTTATGATTATTATTTTTTTTTTTGTTTATATAGTTATTTTGTTTGACAATAAAGCCTGATTATATTTATAATTGTTAAAAATATGGATTGTATGTTGCTATTTGTTTTGGCTGAAGTTCCACTAAGTCCCATATCTTGATTCTTTATCTCACATGAGATGTTCATATTATTTCTCTGTTATCCTGTTTATCTGTTTGTTGGAGTTTTTCATGTGATGTAGGGAGTCTTATACCGTGAGCGTCTTCCACGATTTCTTTTTTTCCGTGATTTATTTTCACGCGTTGCACTTCTCGCTTGCGGTTCATTGCGCTTTATTCGCTGCTGGAAATATTATCTTACCTCTGGTTTTTTGACGCTGTCGGCTTGTGATTTATTTTCACCTGAGGTTTGATATACTCTTAGCTTATTTATCTGTCTGTGGTTTTAATTCCAAGGGAAATATTTTAATTATGTTGACTTCACGTCATCAAATACGTCTCATCCGATCGTGCGAATAGCCTCATTCATTTTTTTGCGTGTTTACTATTTTTCCAAACTCAAGATAATTTTCCCAAAAGATTCCATTTTCAAACTCACACCTTTTAGGTCAAAACTTCGACACTAGGTCGTCGTATCTTTAAAAATCCCGTCCATACCCATTTTTTAGCCAAACGAATCATTTTAATCAAACAAACAATTTTAACCAAAAAACAGATATTTCAAAAGGTTCCTGCGGAGTACCGCAGATGCATTGGGTGCTAATACCTTCCCATTGTATAACCAACCCCCGAACTCTCGATCTCTTTTCAAAACGTCATTGTATTTTCATTACTTTTAAGTATTATTATATATTGCATATTTTAGGGTTTTATTTCGCTCTTTTCCCTTTTCCCTTGGAAACAATAAAGCGCGGTGGCGACTCTTGCTTTTGTGAGTCAAGTTAATTAATAGCTTGATCTTAGATTTTCACCGCTACAAAATTGGCGACTCTGCTGGGGAAAGATTGACCTCTTGCTGGTCCATCCCTAAGTGGGTTAAGCCTAATTTGTTTTATCTGTTTACTATTATTTGATTTGCTTGATTATATGTTTAAATTGGGGTTATTCGGGTTTTTCGCAAAGGACAAATCCTATACCCGGATTAAGTAACACTTAAGGAATAGGACGGGCGGTATAGTCATGTTAACTTTGAGGGAGTAATCCCGAAGAAGGAGGCATGAGATCCCCCACTCAGTGGAAGGCCCTTTTGAACGTAATGTTTGTTTACCGAGTAATCGGGAAGACATTATTATTTTCGACCTGGGAGCCAGAGAAGCTGGGAACCGTAGAACCCTAACCCATCTTGGCCTTTTAAGTGTAGCGCGGAGATTATAACGGAGTAATCCGGAAGTAATTGTTACGCGATGCTACGCTCGGATGAGTTTCTCTTGAGAATATTGCTGATTATTGAGTAATCAAGACGTTGGTAATATCCGAAGGAGGAATGTAGACTCCGGGAACTCTTAGAACCTTGTTCTACAGGTGTGATTAAACCGTTAGTACATACCTTGAGGGTGTTCCTTACCTTGACTCCATGCTCGTGACGTTGAACCTTTCAACTTTATTTGTGACCTTGCTTGTGGTTGTTGCATAGCCATGCATTCATGCATCCATAAAACCCTTTTCACTTGACTTTGAAGGAATTTGGAGGTCTTTCTTTGTAAACATCACAAGTTTCGCCAAGCTCAATGGATCTTGGGTGTTGATAGGGCGAAAACCCTAATCCACCAAAATGGATGATTGATCTTGACGATAACTTGATCAACACTTTGATCCAATTCAAAATTCATCTTCCATCTTCACACTTTGATGTCTACAACTTAATATCTTGAGTTCCTTGAAAATCAAATAAAAACTCTCTTTTGCATATCATACATCATTCTACATTGTTTGTTTCACTTTCAAAGGTCTTTTTCCGAGTCGTATTTTTCCTTTGGTCTCACCAGTACAACACTCGCGCTAAGAAAACAATGGAGAATATCAAGCAAGAGGTTTCCGAACTCCGCAGAGAGATGACTATTTTGAAAGCTAGTATGGAGCACTTGACTGGTTTGGTTGGAATTCTGGTTGCTGCCCAAGTCAATCCTTCTAGGAGGGAGGAAGCGATGATAAAAGTATTCACTGAAACTTTAAAATCATTCTCTCATGAGAAGGTGATGGTTAATGACTTTCCTGACAAGGAGAATGTGGGAGTGCGTCTAGAAGAAGATGTCGGAAAGGGATGTTCATATGAAGATGGTAGCTCAGCTAATGGTGTGAAGAAGTTTGATAATAACTTTTCCAAGAAGAGAACCAGAGGAAGAAATAATCATCATCAGAATCATCATGTTTCTCCTATTCATCAACAGAATCAGCAAGTCCCTAATCAGAGGAAAACCCAGTTTGATCCAATTCCAATTACCTATACAGAGTTGTTCCCTATCCTGGTGCAGAGGAATTTGGTTCAGACCCGACCTCCACCGAAGGTTCCTGAGAAGATACATTGGTACTACAAAGCTGATTTGGCTTGTACCTTTCATCAAGGTGCTCCTGGGCATGACTTGGAGGGTTGCTTTGCTTTGAAGATTGAAGTTCAGAAGTTGGTCAGAAGTGGTATCTTGTCATTCAAGGATATTGGTTTTGAAGTTCAAATCAAGCATGTGCCGAAGAGTAAACACAATTGATGGTGACTTTGATTTTTGAAGGATGTTTTTGGTAATTCAAGTCCAGATGGAAAGCCTTCCCAGATTATTAACTTATTTATGCTTTTTGTAATTTTTCTTGTTTATCAAAACATTGTTTGCATGTAAGAACTTGTTTGCATTTGAATGATTATCTTAATACAATGAGCATGTTTGTCTTGAAGAAATTCATTCGTTTCACTCATATTTGTTTTCAAATTTTAAATTGCTTTTGCACTATGATACCAAATTGTTGCTCATTCTCTTGCCTAGGCAGAGATTGAAGGGAGGATGATGATCTAAAGAACACAAAATCTCTGGTTGTTTGCTTTTGGACAAAATCTTGCTGATGATGTACAGGCATTGTTTCAAATCCCTAAACACTGGAGATATAAGGAAGATAATCCCTTGCTAACCCCTTTTGAGCCTTTGAAGCAGAAGTTTCTTTTCTATACGAAAAAACCTTGAATTTTAACCAGGGGCAGGGTAGTTTTTAGTTAATCTGACTGAGTGTTCAAAATTCATAAGGAAGATGTTTTTTGAAGAGAAACTACGAGGGCTATCCTTCATGTATAATGAATCTAGAGGACGTGGAACCACAATGTTATCCCTCACTCATCAAGAAACGAGGCAATCACAATCTTCTCAACAAGCAAATACAAGCTAATGTCACACATTTTGTTCAAAAAGTCAAAAATCAAGAAAAAGAAAAGCCTGCTAAGTCAAAAAACATGAAAACGTGTGACTTAGGCAAAATTAAGGCATCCCGCTGGACTATCAATTCAAAAGAATTAGTTCAGGCAAAAGTTAGGGAAAATAAAAATTGCAAAGAAAAGGACTGCAAAGAAAAGTCCTCAACAAAGAACAAATTGGTGACTACAAACACGAAGACATGAGGGTGGTTTCTACTCCGAAAGCCTCGTCGTTTCCTTGACCGTCACAAAATCCTTTTGAGAGATGAACACTCATGTTGAATTAACTGAACATAGGATTGGAGAACGTCATGAAGGGGGTGGGCACCAAATATTTTGAGCCTTAAAAATCTTTTTTCTAAAAACCATGAACCAGACCACGTTACAACCTTCGAAAGTCCTAATTGAAGCAAGGTTATTTTGAAAGCATACTTCGATGAGATAGTGTTCCTGACTCCCATGAATGTTCTAAATAGTTATGTTGGTATCCTTTGTTCTTCCTATACAAAAATAAATGGTGCTTTAACTCGCAAAATTTGTGCGATATCTTTCAAAATCTTCAAGACTTACATAACTGTTGCATTAGAATTTTCATTCTCATTGTAAAATTTTTCTAACTGCAAAACATTTGTTTGATATCAAAGAAGCTCACATAAGCACCAGTGATGAGTTTATTCTTTTAAGGCCTGAAACTATGTTGAGTAATTGGCGGATCACGTCAAGAAAAAATCGTATCCATGGGCATGTCACCTGAAGACCATAAGCACGAACATGTTGCTTCTCCTAATTAATGCTTTCCCAACTTGTTTACTCTTTTGGGGCAAAATTTGAAGACTTTGTTGTGCCAACTACAGTCAATCCGGGGCAATCACGTCGAGATTTGATGAATTCCTCTAAGAGTTTGAAGACACCGGAGCATGGTGAATGCCAGGTCTTTTGTAAAATCCTCTTGAGACGATTTCTCCTCATCAACCAGATAGCTTGGGGCATGTTAGAAGTGAAGCTATTCGCAAGAATTATCGTGCAACATGCAGCTTATCAGCAGTAAACTTGGGGCATCCAAAATTAATCCCCGGGGCAATCCAGATTTGTCAAGATATGTTTTTCATACATTATAAGAGGGTGGTGTTCCCAGTATCTCCAGCTAAGCATGACTTTTTCCAGCCGAAACATTGTTCGTGTTGTCATCCTTTCAAGGGATTGTTAGTGATAGAAGACTGGGCTTTGGGTTTTCTACCTGAAAATATCTTCCTCTCCAGAGATATTTAAGCCTTGTAAAAGGACCTTGCTCCAATGATGGCCTGTGTTTTATCTCCAGTAATGTTCCCATCCTGTTGAGATTAGCCGAGTGTCGAGTTGTACTGTGATGTCTTATCATTTTCTGTCTATCTCCCCTGTCTGTTTTGTCAGCATATACATGACATTCATTTACACTTGCATCATGCATGCACAGTTGTATTTATTGATATCTTTGAGTTCGTATACCTTGGTTATGTCTATTCAAATAACATATTTGATCTTTCCAAATAGAGTGTCAACTTAAGCAGAAAGTGCGCCTCTTTTCTAATTCCCCACTGAGTTAACTCTCGTGGAAGAATCTTGCTTTAGCTTTCCTTTTCCATCTCTGGATAGGATAAATCCCCATTTGAGTTGTTTCCTCATTGGGTGGAGTCTTGTTTGACTATTTTCTCCCCAGTTTATTCCTGGATTGAGCTTTGTCTCTTGTGAACGATACCCTGTGGATCTCTCTAGGCTGTGAAACCTAGATGGAGAGTGCATTTATTTTGCAACGTAAATACTTGGTCTCCTCAAGAAGGATTTATTCATGGTTCCCCATTGAAGATGAACTTTATTCCCCAGTAGTGTTATCACAACCTTCTTCTGGAATATCGACATGACAATAAGCGACTGACTCTTTATTTAAGCAGTTTGATTATTTCTGATTTCTCTACGACAAATGGCGATCTCTTCATGAGCAGTTTGTCCTTCCTCGATGAAATTATTGGTTCTCACCTCCAGCAATATCTTCACGATATTTTATGGGTATCTTTTTGGCAAACAGCAAGCGGCAGTCTCTTCACGAGGCAACTTGTGTGTTATGGATACTCTTGACAAACAGCAAGCGGCAGTCTCTTCACGAGGCAACTTGTGTGTTATGGATACCTAAGAAAACAACAAGCGGCGGTCTCTTCATGAGCAACTTGTGTGTTATTGGTAATTTTGGAAAAAACATCAAGCGGCAGTCTCTTCATGGACAACTTGTATGTTATTGACACCTTTGAAAACAGCAAGCGGCAGTCTCTTCATGGACAACTTGTATGTTATTGATACCTAAGAAAACAACAAGCGGCGGTCTCTTCATGAGCAACTTGTGTGTTATTGGTAATTTTGAAAAGAAACAGCAAGCGGCGGTCTCTTCATGAGCAACTTGTGTGTTATTGGTAATTTTGAAAAGAAACAGCAAGCGGCAGTCTCTTCATGGACAACTTGTATGTTATCAACACTTTTTAAAAACAGCAAGCGGCAGTCTCTTCATGGATAACTTGTATGTTATCAACACTTTTTGAAAACGGCAAGTGGCGGTCTCTTCATGAGCAGCTTGTACGGAAAACGACAAGTGGCAGCTTCTTCATGAGCAGCTTGTACGTTAGTATTTTTGGAAGACAACAAGTGGCAGCTTATCTATTTGAGCAACTTGTGTGTTATTGTTCCCTTGAAAACGGCAAGTGGCAGCTTCTTTATGAGCAGCTTGTGGGTTATTGGCAACAAGTGGCAGACTCTTCATGAGCAGCTTGTGTGCTTTAATATTCTTTGAAGACAGCAAGTGGCGGTCTCTTCATGAGCAGCTTGTATGTTATTGACACCTTTGAAAGGAAGCAAGTGGCGGCCTCTTTATTTGAGCAGCTTGTGTATCCCCAACAATAATGTCTACTCAGCAAATGGCATCCCTTCGGAAAAGTCCCGTGGGAAAGTTTGTTATTTTATCCTTTTCAAGCGATATCTTGGTTAAAGAAGAAATGTGTTACCGTTCTTGGTAAAATTCAGAAATCAGAGATGTTTATCTCCAGCCACAGTGCTGATGTCAATCATTTTATCTCCAGCCACAGTGCTGATGTCAATCATTTTATCTCCAGCCACAGTGCTGATGTCAATCATTTTGTTTTTCAGCCACAGTGCTGATGTCAATCATTTCCCAATCTCAGTACTGAGGTCAATCATTTCCTTTTCCAATCTCAGTACTGATGTCAATCATTTCCTTTTCCAGCCACAGTGCTGATGTCAATCATTTTGTTTTTCAGCCACAGTGCTGATGTCAATCATTTCCCAGTCTCAGTACTGAGGTCAATCATTTCCTTTTCCAATCTCAGTACTGATGTCAATCATTTCCTTTTCCAGCCACAGTGCTGATGTAAATCATTTCTTTCCCAGCCACAGTGTTGATGTCAATCATTTTGTTTTCCAGCCAAAGTATTGATGTTAATCAATTCTTTGCCAGTCTAAATACTGATGTAAACCATTTCTTTTCCAGTCTCAACACTGATGTAAATCATTCAAGAGTCTCTCATTTGAAGTCTATGACTCTGTTTCCCTAGTGGAGTTACAACCTCTCCCTCTGTGGGATTACTGTATAATGTGCTTGGTTTCTCCAGCATAGTCTGTCTCATATGGCGTCATTCCCCATAAAATTCAAAACATCACATTCATATCATATCGTAAACATAATCGCGGTATCTTAAGGCCAAAAATTGTGTATTCTATATTTAAGTCCCTTCAATCTCGTCGAAATGAAGATCCCAATCTTCATATCTCCAGATAGAAGAAACTTAAATAGGGGCAGCTGTTGTACCCCAATTTTTGACCTAAGATCCCATTTTTATTTTTGCATTTTTAAAGATAAGTCAAGGTCACGAAATACAGTCGGTTTTAACCTCTCACCTTCGAGCTTTGACTATGCGAAGATTGTCAAGTGTTTTGAACATTTTTAGCTTATGTATCACTAATTTCTAATCGCATACAAAGGTGTATGTTCATGTTCTTTTGTGTCATGTGCAGAGACAGGTCTGGATCAAGAGCATTAGATGTCGCGCCTCAATTAAAGTTTTGAGTCTCCCAAGCCAGAAGTACGGTTGATTGTGGATTCTCGAAGACTGATTCATCAAGGCACAACTGTTGCGCCCTAGATTTCGCCCCTAACATGTTTTAATCGCACTTTCATATCATATTTTGTTATTTGGTCACGATCATTAGTAAATATCTTCATTCATCATATTTTGCATCATTAGTCGTATTTAAGTTGACCAGAAAAAGTCAGTTTAAATCAAAGTTTGCATCGTCTTTCAGTTGTAAAATACCTGACATTTCACTTCATGCATTTTTATCTCTTTACTCGTTTCTTGCATCGTTCCAAGTTGTTTATATGTTGATAATAAAATATTTTGGTTTTATAGACAAACTGTTAAAAGCGATTCAACAATGTGCGAAAAATTAGCGAGAAAAATATTTCAAGTTTTCACCTTTTACCGATCATTTTATGAATCTGCATCTCGCATAGATTATGACGGTATACTCGCTTTATTTTTTGATACAGTTTGAAGTCTCGTTTTTTAACCTTAAACGTCTGTTTAGTCTGATATTTTTATTATTATTATTTTATTTTTGATTTTTTGACTTCTTGAATATTTTTTCTTTAATCTTTGTGACATGTAGATTATTTTAATGTGTTCATTTTATTTTTTTTTTTGGATAAATTTTCGTCCGTTTTTTTTATCATTTTTGGTCATTTTGGGTCTTTATATTTTATTCATAAAATATTCAAAAGAATCATTTTAAATTGAGTTAATTTTAATACATTTAGTTTTTTGGTTATTTTTATCATTTAAGGGCTTTTTTGGTCACAAATATATATTGGTTATACTGTACTCCATCCCTATTGGTTGCTGGCAGAATTTACGGATCACACATATCACCTCACAAACCCACCAAGCCAGCATGTTCTCTTGGTTGTGTTTTCTTAGACTCTACTTTTGCCAATTTCTCTGGTCCCATGCCTACAAAAACGATCCTCTATTCAACAGCTAAAAGGGGGAAACAAAAAAACAAAAACAACACCTTCCTAGTTTATCCCCCTACTCAACTATAACACGACACTGTTTCATCCCTACCATTACAACCACTTCCCTCCATCAACAACAAACTCCACCCCATCCCCCTCTTCGCCTGAACCCAACAACAATAACAACAACACCCTTCATTGTTTCATCCACTAACTCCATTTCCCAATCTCAAAATCGAACCTTGCAAGCCTCAGCATCTACTTCCGGTGATGTTCATGTCATTCTCAGCCCCGTGTTCACCAGAAAAACCCTCTCCCCTCTCTAACTCGTACATGGTCCCACTCACCCGTTCTTGCCGGAATCGCAACCGATGAACGCCGGCGGAGCCACCAACCTTCACCAACTTACAGTAACCCACGCTCACACTCAACCTAGTCATCAACCTTTTCCATCAATTCACCTACAAAAAATTCCCAATCACCCACGAAACCCACACTTTCTTCACATGGGCACTTCTCAAAACTCACAACATAGAACAAGCAGAATGATTCATGAAGAGAGATCCTCACAACCCATCTCACGCATGGGACGCGTCTATCCGTGGTCTATGCTCCACGCGCCAAGAAGAACCAGAAAGGGTTCTCTCAGTTCTGAAACATTGTTCGGTAAGTCGTGGTGTTTTTGTATCTTCCTCCGTTTTTTTGTTGCGCAATTCAAAAACTTTTGCTATGTGGGTCATGTGGGTAAGGCTATTGAGGTTCTTGACAAGCTCAAGGCTAAGCGTGAAAGAGGTATCACAATTGATATTGCTCTGTGGAAGTTTGAGACGACTAAGTATTACTGTACTGTCATTGATGCCCCTGGACATAGGGATTTCATTAAGAACATGATTACTGGTACTTCCCAAGCGGATTGTGCCGTTCTTATCATTGATTCCATTACTGGTGGTTTCGAGGCTGGTATTTCGGAGGATGGACAGACCCGTGAACATGCTCTCCTTGCTTTCACTCTTGGTGTCAAGCAAATGATCTGCTGCTGTAACAAGATGGATGCCACTACTCCTTCTGCCCTTCACACTTTCCGTGAAACTCCCTCTCACCTCTGCCAACAATCGTATTCCATTCTTCCCTTTTTAATTTTAATTTGATTTATGATTATTATTTTTTTTTTTGTTTATATAGTTATTTTGTTTGACAATAAAGCCTGATTATATTTATAATTGTTAAAAATATGGATTGTATGTTGCTATTTGTTTTGGCTGAAGTTCCACTAAGTCCCATATCTTGATTCTTTATCTCACATGAGATGTTCATATTATTTCTCTGTTATCCTGTTTATCTGTTTGTTGGAGTTTTTCATGTGATGTAGGGAGTCTTATACCGTGAGCGTCATCCACGATTTCTTTTTTTCCGTGATTTATTTTCACGCGTTGCACTTCTCGCTTGCGGTTCATTGCGCTTTATTCGCTGCTGGAAATATTATCTTACCTCTGGTTTTTTGACGCTGTCGGCTTGTGATTTATTTTCACCTGAGGTTTGATATACTCTTAGCTTATTTATCTGTCTGTGGTTTTAATTCCAAGGGAAATATTTTAATTATGTTGACTTCACGTCATCAAATACGTCTCATCCGATCGTGCGAATAGCCTCATTCATTTTTTTGCGTGTTTACTATTTTTCCAAACTCAAGATAATTTTCCCAAAAGATTCCATTTTCAAACTCACACCTTTTAGGTCAAAACTTCGACACTAGGTCGTCGTATCTTTAAAAATCCCGTCCATACCCATTTTTTAGCCAAACGAATCATTTTAATCAAACAAACAATTTTAACCAAAAAACAGATATTTCAAAAGGTTCCTGCGGAGTACCGCAGATGCATTGGGTGCTAATACCTTCCCATTGTATAACCAACCCCCGAACTCTCGATCTCTTTTCAAAACGTCATTGTATTTTCATTACTTTTAAGTATTATTATACATTGCATATTTTAGGGTTTTATTTCGCTCTTTTCCCTTTTCCCTTGGAAACAATAAAGCGCGGTGGCGACTCTTGCTTTTGTGAGTCAAGTTAATTAATAGCTTGATCTTCGATTTTCACCGCTACACAATGGATGGTAGCCTTATCATTATGGAAGGTATTCTGTTGTCGAGATTTTTGTTACTGCAATGGATGGTAGCCTTGTCATTATGGAAGGTAGTTTGTCGTTGTGATTTATGTTACTCCAATGGATGATAGCCTTGTCATTATGGAAGGTAGTCTGTTGTCGTGATTTTTGTTACTCCAATGGATGGTAGCCTTGTCATTATGGAAGCTATTATATTATCCAGATTTTTGTTACTACCATGGATTGTAGCCTTGTCATTATGGAAGGTAGTCTCTTGTTGATATCTTTGTTAATCCAATGGATGGTAGCCTTGTCATTAAGAAAGGTAGTCTGTTGTCTAGTTTTCAGTTACTCCAATGGATGGTAGCCTTGTCATTACGGAAGGTAGTCTGTTGTCGGGATTTTTTTTTACTCCAATGGATGGTAGCCTTGTCATTATGGAAGGTAGTTTGTTGTCTAGATTTTTGTTACAACAATGGATGGTAGCCTAGTCATTATGGAAGGTATTCTGTTGTCGAGATTTTTGTTACTGCAATGGATGGTAGCCTTGTCATTATGGAAGGTAGTTTGTCGTTGTGATTTATGTTACTCCAATGGATGTAAGCCTTGTCATTAAGGACGGTAGTCTGTTATTCAGATTTTTGTTATTCGAATGGATGGTAGCCTTGTCATTATGGAAGGTAGTCTGTTGTCATGATTTTTTTTACTCCAATGGATGGTAGCCTTGTTATCAGGGAAGGTTGTCTCTTGAGGAAATTTTTGTTACTCCAATGGATGGTACCCTTGTCATTATGGAAGGAAGTCTGTTGTCGAGATTTTTGTTACTCCAATGGATGGTAGCCTTGTCATTATGGAAGATATTCTATTGTCGATATTTTTATTACTCCATTGGATGGAAGCCTTGCCATTATGGAAGGTAGTTTGTTGTCGAGATTTTTGTTATTCCAATGGATGGTACCCTTTTCATTATGGAAGGTAGTCTGTTGTCGTGATTTTTGTTACTCCAATGGATGGAAGCCTTGTCATTATGGAAGGTAGTATGTTGTCGATATCTTTCTTACTATAATGGATGGTAGCCTTGTCATTATGGAAGGTAGTCTATTGTCGTGATTTTTGTTACTCCAATGGATGGTAGCCTTGTCATTATGGAAGGTAGTATGTTGTCGATATCTTTGTTACTACAATGGATGGTAGCCATGTCATTATGGAAAGTAGTCTGTTGTCGAGATTTTTGATACTGCAATGGATGGTAGCCTTGTCATTATGGAATGTAGTCTGTTGTTGTGATTTCTGTTACTCCAATGGATTGTATCCTTGTCATTATGGAAGGTAGTCTATTGTCGTGATTTTTGTTACTATAATGGATGGTAGCCTTGTCATTATGGAAGGTAGTCTGTTGTCGAGATTTTAAATATTCCAATGGATGTTAGCCTTGTCATTATGGAAGGTAGTCTATTGTCATGATTTTTGTTACTCCAATGGATGGTAGCCTTGTCATTATGGAAGCTATTCTATTGTCGAGATTTTTGTTACTACAATGGATTGTAGCCTTGTCATTATGGAAGGTAGTCTCTTGTTGTGATTTCTATTACTCCAATGGATGGTAGCCTTGTCATTATGTAAGGTAGTCTGTTGTCGAGATTTTTGTTACTATAATGGATGGTAGGCTTATCATTATGGAAGGTAGTCTGTTGTCGATATTTTTAATATTCCAATGGATGATAGCTTTGTCATTATGGAAGGTAGTCTGTTGTCGTGATGTTTTTTACTCCAATGGATGGTAGCCTTGTCATTATGGAAGGTAGTATGTTGTCGATATCATTGTTACTACAATGGATGGTATCCTTGTCATTATGGAAAGTAGTCTGTTGTCAAGATTTTTGATACTGCAATGGATGGTAGCCTTGTCATTATGGAATGTAGTCTGTTATTGTGATTTCTGTTACTCCAATGGATGGTATCCTTGTCATTATGGAAGGTAGTCTTTTGTCGAGATTTTTAATATTCCAATAGATGATAGCCTTGTCATTATGAAAGGTAGTCTGTTGTCGTGATTTTTGTTACTCCAATGGATGGTAGCCTTGTCATTATGGAAGCTATTCTATTATCCAGATTTTTGTTACTACAATGGATTGTAGCCTTGTCATTATGGAAGGTAGTCTCATTTCGATATCTTTGTTAATCCAATGGATGGTAGCCTTTTCATTATGGAAGGTAGTCTGTTGTCTAGATTTCAGTTGCTCCAATGGATGGTAGCCTTGTCATTATGGAAGGTAGTCTATTGTCGGGATTTTTGTTACTCCAATAGATGGTAGCCTTGTCATTATGGAAGGTAGTTTGTTGTCTAGATTTTTGTTACAACAATGGATGGTAGCCTTGTCATTATGGAAGGTATTCTGTTGTCGAGATTTTTGTTACTGCAATGGATGGTAGCCTTGTCATTATGGAAGGTAGTTTGTCGTTGTGATTTATGTTACTCCAATGGATGTTAGCCTTGTCATTAAGGACGGTAGTCTGTTGTTCAGATTTTTATTATTCGAATGGATGGTAGCCTTGTCATTATGGAAGGTAGTCTGTTGTCATGATTTTTGTTACTCCAATGGATGGTAGCCTTGTCATCAGGGAAGGTTGTCTCTTGAGGAAATTTTTGTTACTCCAATGGATGGTACCCTTGTCATTATGGAAGGAAGTCTGTTGTCGAGATTTTTGTTACTCCAATGGATGGTAGCCTTGTCATTATGGAAGATATTCTATTGTCGATATTTTTATTACTCCATTGGATGGAAGCCTTGCCATTATGGAAGGTAGTTTGTTGTCGAGATTTTTGTTATTCCAATGGATGGTAGCCTTGTCATTATGGAAGGTAGTCTGTTGTCGTGATTTTTGTTACTCCAATGGATGGTAGCCTTGTCATTATGGAAGGTAGTATGTTGTCGATATCTTTGTTACTATAATGGATGGTAGCCTTGTCATTATGGAAGGTAGTCTATTGTCGTGATTTTTGTTACTCCAATGGATGGTAGCCTTGTCATTATGGAAGGTAGTATGTTGTCGATATCTTTGTTACTACAATGGATGGTAGCCATGTCATTATGGAAAGTAGTCTGTTGTCGAGATTTTTGATACTGCAATGGATGGTAGCCTTGTCATTATGGAATGTAGTCTGTTGTTGTGATTTCTGTTACACCAATGGATTGTATCCTTGTCATTATGGAAGGTAGTCTATTGTCGTGATTTTTGTTACTACAATGGATGGTAGCCTTGTCATTATGGAAGGTAGTCTGTTGTCGAGATTTTAAATATTCCAATGGATGGTAGCCTTGTCATTATGGAAGGTAGTCTATTGTCGTGATTTTTTTTACTCCAGTGGATGGTAGCCTAGTCATTATGGAAGATATTCTATTGTCGAGATTTTTGTTACTACAATGGATTGTAGCCTTGTCATTATGGAAGGTGGTCTCTTGTTGTGATTTCTATTACTCCAATGGATGGTAGCCTTGTCATTATGTAAGGTAGTCTCTTGTCGAGATTTTTGTTACTACAATGGTAGGTAGGCTTGTCATTATGGAAGGTAGTCTGTTGTCGATATTTTTAATATTCCAATGGATGATAGCCTTGTCATTATGGAAGGTAGTCTGTTGTCGTGATTTTTTTTACTCCAATGGATGGTAGCCTTGTCATTATGGAAGGTAGTATGTTGTCGATATCTTTGTTACTACAATGGATGGTATCCTTGTCATTATGGAAAGTAGTCTGTTTTCAAGATTTTTGATACTGCAATGGATGGTAGCCTTGTCATTATGGAATGTAGTCTGTTATTGTGATTTCTGTTACTCCAATGGATGGTATCCTTGTCATTATGGAAGGTAGTCTATTGTCGAGATTTTTAATATTCCAATGGATGATAGCCTTGTCATTATGGAAGGTAGTCTGTTGTCGTGATTTTTGTTACTCCAATGGATGGTAGCCTTGTCATTATGGAAGCTATTCTATTATCCAGATTTTTGTTACTACAATGGATTGTAGCCTTGTCATTATGGAAGGTAGTCTCTTGTCGATATCTTTGTTAATCCAATGGATGGTAGCCTTTTCATTATGGAAGGTAGTCTGTTGTCTAGATTTCAGTTACTCCAATGGATGGTAGCCTTGTCATTATGGAAGGTAGTCTATTGTCGGGATTTTTGTTACTCCAATGGATGGTAGCCTTGTCATTATGGAAGGTATTTTGTTGTCTAGATTTTTTTTACAACAATGGATGGTAGCCTTGTCATTATGGAAGGTATTCTGTTGTCGAGATTTTTGTTACTGCAATGGATGGTAGCCTTGTCATTATGGAAGGTAGTTTGTCGTTGTGATTTATGTTACTCCAATGGATGTTAGCCTTGTCATTAAAGACGGTAGTCTGTTGTTCAGATTTTTGTTATTCGAATGGATGGTAGCCTTGTCATTATGGAAGGTAGTCTGTTGTCATGATTTTTGTTACTCCAATGGATGGTAGCCTTGTCATCAGGGAAGGTTGTCTCTTGAGGAAATTTTTGTTACTCCAATGGATGGTACCCTTGTCATTATGGAAGGAAGTCTGTTGTCGAGATTTTTGTTACTCCAATGGATGGTAGCCTTGTCATTATGGAAGATATTCTATTGTCGATATTTTTATTACTCCATTGGATGGAAGCCTTGCCATTATGGAAGGTAGTTTGTTGTCGAGATTTTTGTTATTCCAATGGATGGTAGCCTTGTCATTATGGAAGGTAGTCTGTTGTCGTGATTTTTGTTACTCCAATGGATGGTAGCCTTGTCATTATGGAAGGTAGTATGTTGTCGATATCTTTGTTACTATAATGGATGGTAGCCTTGTCATTATGGAAGGTAGTCTGTTGTCGTGATTTTTGTTACTCCAATGGATGGTAGCCTTGTCATTATGGAAGGTAGTATGTTGTCGATATCTTTGTTACTACAATGGATGGTAGCCATGTCATTATGGAAAGTAGTCTGTTGTCGAGATTTTTGATACTGCAATGGATGGTAGCCTTGTCATTATGGAATGTAGTCTGTTGTTGTGATTTCTGTTACTCCAATGGATTGTATCCTTGTCATTATGGAAGGTAGTCTATTGTCGTGATTATTGTTACTACAATGGATGGTAGCCTTGTCATTATGGAAGGTAGTCTGTTGTCGAGATTTTAAATATTCCAATGGATGGTGGCCTTGTCATTATGGAAGGTAGTCTATTGTCGTGATTTTTTTTACTCCAGTGGATGGTAGCCTTGTCATTATGGAAGATATTCTATTGTCGAGATTTTTGTTACTACAATGGATTGTAGCCTTGTCATTATGGAAGGTAGTCTCTTGTTGTGATTTCTATTACTCCAATGGATGGTAGCCTTGTCATTATGTAAGGAAGTCTCTTGTCGAGATTTGTGTTACTACAATGGTAGGTAGGCTTGTCATTATGGAAGGTAGTCTATTGTCGATATTTTTAATATTCCAATGGATGATAGCCTTGTCATTATGGAAGGTAGTCTGTTGTCGTGATTTTTTTTACCCCAATGGATGGTAGCCTTGTCATTATGGAAGGTAGTATGTTGTCGATATCTTTGTTACTACAATGGATGGTATCCTTGTCATTATGGAAAGTAGTCTGTTGTCAAGATTTTTGATACTGCAATGGATGGTAGCCATGTCATTATGGAATGTAGTCTGTTATTGTGATTTCTGTTACTCCAATGGATGGTATCCTTGTCATTATGGAAGGTAGTCTGTTGTCGAGATTTTTAATATTCCAATGGATGATAGCCTTGTCATTATGGAAGGTAGTCTGTTGTCGTGATTTTTGTTACTCCAATGGATGGTAGCCTTGTCATTATGGAAGCTATTCTATTATCCAGATTTTTGTTACTACAATGGATTGTAGCCTTGTCATTATGGAAGGTAGTCTCTTGTCGATATCTTTGTTAATCCAATGGATGGTAGCCTTTCCATTATGGAAGGTAGTTTGTTGTCTAGATTTCAGTTACTCCAATGGATGGTAGCCTTGTCATTATGGAAGGTAGTCTGTTGTCGGGATTTTTGTTACTCCAATGGATGGTAGCCTTGTCATTATGGAAGGTAGTTTGTTATCTAGATTTTTGTTACAACAATGGATGGTAGCCTTGTCATTATGGAAGGTATTCTATTGTCAAGATTTTTGTTACTGCAATGGATGGTAGCCTTGTCATTTTGGAAGGTAGTTTGTCGTTGTGATTTATGTTACTCCAATGGATGTTAGCCTTGTCATTAAGGACGGAAGTCTGTTGTTAAGATTTTTGTTATTCGAATGGATGGTAGCCTTGTCATTATGGAAGGTAGTTTGTTGTCGTGATTTTTGTTACTCCAATGGATGGTATCCTTGTAATCAGGGAAGGTTGTCTCTTGAGGAAATTTTTGATACTCCAATGGATAGTACCCTTGTCATTATGGAAGGTAGTCTGTTGTCGAGATTTTTGTTACTCCAATGGATGGTAGCCTTGTCATTATGGAAGATATTCTATTGTCGATATTTTTATTACTCCATTGGATGGAAGCCTTGCCATTATGGAAGGTAGTTTGTTGTCGAGATTTTTGTTATTCCAATGGATGGTAGCCTTGTCGTTATGGAAGGTAGTCTGTTGTCGTGATTTTTGTTACTCCAATGGATGGTAGCCTTGTCATTATGGAAGGTAGTATGTTGTCGATATCATTGTTATAACAATGGATGGTAGCCTTGTCATTATGGAAGGTAGTCTGTTGTCGTGATTTTTGTTACTCCAATGGATGGTAGCCTTGTCATTATGGAAGGTAGTATGTTGTCGATATCTTTGTTACTACAATGGATGGTAGCCATGTCATTATGGAAAGTAGTCTGTTGTCAAGATTTTTGATACTGCAATGGATGGTAGCCTTGTCATTATGGAATGTAGTCTGTTGTTGTGATTTCTGTTACTCCAATGGATTGTATCCTTGTCATTATGGAAGGTAGTCTATTGTCGTGATTTTTGTTACTACAATGGATGGTAGCCTTGTCATTATGGAAGGTAGTCTGATGTCGAGATTTTAAATATTCCAATGGATGGTAGCCTTGTCATTATGGAAGGTAGTCTATTGTCGTGATTTTTGTTACTCCAATGGATGGTAGCCTTGTCATTGTGGAAGCTATTCTATTGCCGAGATTTTTGTTACTATAATGGATTATAGCCTTGTCATTATGGAAGGTAGTCTCTTGTTGTGATTTTTATTACTCCAATGGATGGTAGCCTTGTCATTATGTAAGGTAGTCTGTTGTCGAGATTTTTGTTACTACAATGGATGGTAGGCTTGTCATTATGGAAGGTAGTCTGTTGTCTATATTTTTAATATTCCAATGGATGATAGCCTTGTCATTATGGAAGGTAGTCTGTTGTCGTGATTTTTGTTACTCTAATGGATGGTAGCCTTGTCATTATGGAAGCTATTTTATTATCGAGATTTTCGTTACTACAATGGATTGTAGCCTTGTCATTATGGAAGGTAGTCTCTTGTCGATATCTTTGTTACTCCAATGGATGGTAGCCTTGTCATTATGGAAGGTAGTCTGTTGTCTAGATTTCAGTTACTCCAATGGATGGTAGCCTTGTCATTATGGAAGGTAGTCTGTTGTCGGCATTTTTGTTACTCCAATGGATGGTAGCCTTGTCATTATGGAAGGTAGTCTGTTGTCGTGATTTTTGTTACTGCAATGGATGGTAGCCTTGTCATTATGGAAGGTAGTCTGTCGGTGTGATTTATGTTACTCCAATGAATGTTAGCCTTGTCATTAAGGACGGTAGTCTGTTGTTCAGATTTTTGTTCTGCCAATGGATGGTAGACTTTTCATTATGGAAGGTAGTCTATTGTCGAGATTTTTGTTACTACAATGGATGTTAGCCTTGTCATTATGGAAGGTAGTGTGTTGTCGAGATTTTTGTTATTCGAATGGATGGTAGCCTTGTCATTATGGAAGGTAGTCTGTTGTCATGATTTTTGTTACTCCAATGGATGGTAGCCTTGTCATTATGGAAGCTATTCTATTATGGAGATTTTTGTTACTACAATGGATTGTAGCCTTGTCATTATTGAAGGTAGTCTCTTGTCGATATCTTTGTTACTCCAATGGATGGTAGCCTTTTCATTATGGAAGGTAGTCTGTTGTCTAGATTTCAGTTACTCCAATGGATGGTAGCCTTGTCATTATGGAAGGTAGTCTGTTGTCGGCATTTTTGTTACTCCAATGGATGGTAGCCTTGTCATTATGGAAGGTAGTTTGTTGTCGTGATTTTTGTTACTGCGATGGATGGTATCCTTGTCATTATGGAAGGTAGTCTGTCGTTGTGATTTATGTTACTCCAATGGATGTTAGCCTTGTCATTAAGGACGGTAGTCTGTTGTTCAGATTTTTGTTCTGCCAATGGATGGTAGACTTTTCATTATGGAAGGTAGTCTATTATCGAGATTTTTTTTACTCCATTGGATGTTAGCCTTGTCATTATGGAAGGTTGTGTGTTGTTGATATTTTTTTTATTCGAATGGATGGTAGCCTTGTCATTATGGAAGGTAGTCTATTGTCGTGATTTTTGTTACTCCAATGGATGGTAACCTTGTCATAAGGGAAGGTTGTCTCTTGAGGAAATATTTGTTACTCCAATGGATGGTACCCTTGTCATTATGGAAGGTAGTCTGTTGTCGAGATTTTTTTTATTCCAATGGATGGTAGCCTTGTCATTATGGAAGGTAGTCTATTGTCGTGATTTTTGTTACTCCAATGGATGGTAGCCTTATCATTATGGAATGTAGTATGTTGTCGATATCTTTGTTACTACAATGGATGGTAGACTTGTCATTATGGAAGGTAGTCTGTTCATGTGATTTTTGTTACTCCAATGGATGGTAGCCTTGTCATTATGGAAGGTAGTATGTTGTCGATATCTTTGTTACTACAATGGATGGTAGCCTTGTCATTATGGAAAGTAGTCTGTTGTCGAGATTTTTAATACTGCAATGGATGGTAGCCTTGTCATTATGGAATGTAGTCTGTTGTTGTGATTTCTGTTACTCCAATGGATTGTATCCTTGTCATTATGGAAGGTAGTCTATTGTAGATATCTTTGCTACTCCAATGGATGGTAGCCTTGTCATTATGGAAAGTAGTCTGTTGTCTAGATTTCAGTTACTCCAATGGATGGTAGCCTTGACATTATGGAAGGTAGTCTGTTGTCGGCATTTTTGTTACTACAATGGATGTTAGCCTTGTCATTATGGAAGGTAGTGTGTTGTCGAGATTTTTGTTATTCGAATGGATGGTAGCCTTGTCATTATGGAAGGTAGTCTGTTGTCGTGATTTTTGTTACTCCAATGGATGGTAGCCTTGTCATTATGGAAGCTATTCTATTATGGAGATTTTTGTTACTACAATGGACTGTAGCCTTGTCATTATTGAAGGTAGTCTCTTGTCGATATCTTTGTTACTCCAATGGATTATGGCGTTGTGATTATGGAAGGTAGTCTGTTGTCTAGATTTCAGTTACTCCAATGGATGGTAGCCTTGTCATTATGGAAGGTAGTCTGTTGTCGTGATTTTTGTTACTACAATGGATGGTAGCCTTGTCATTATGGAAGGTAGTCTGTTGTCGAGATTTTAAATATTCCAATGGATGGTAGACTTGTCATTATGGAAGGTAGTCTATTGCCGTGATTTTTGTTACTCCAATGGATGGTAGCCTTGTCATTATGGAAGTTATTCTATTGTCGAGATTTTTGTTACTACAATGGATTGTAGCCTTGTCATTATGGAAGGTAGTCTCTTGTTGTGATATCTATTACTCCAATGGATGGTAGCCTTGTCATTATGTAAGGTAGTCTGTTGTCGAGATTTTTGTTACTACAATGGATGGTAGGCTTGTCATCATGGAAGGTAGTTTGTTGTCGATATATTTAATATTCCAATGGATGATAGCCTTGTCATTATGGAAGGTAGTCTGTTGTCGTGATTTTTGTTACTCCAATGGATGGAAGCCTTGTCATTATGGAAGCTATTCTATTATCGAGATTTTTGTTACTACAATGGATTGTAGCCTTGTCATTATGGAAGGTAGTCTCTTGTCGATATCTTTGTTACTCCAATGGATGGTAGCCTTGTCATTATGGAAGGTAGTCTGTTGTCTAGATATCAGTTACTCCAATGGATGGTAGCCTTGTCATTATGGAAGGTAGTCTGTTGTCGGCATTTTTGTTACTCCAATGGATGGTAGCCTTGTCATTATGGAAGGTAGTCTGTTGTCGTGATTTTTGTTACTGCGATGGATGGTAGCCTTGTCATTATGGAAGGTAGTCTGTCGTTGTGATTTATGTTACTCCAATGGATGTTAGCCTTGTCATTAAGGACGGTAGTCTGTTGTTCAGATTTTTGTTCTGCCAATGGATGGTAGACTTTTCATTATGGAAGGTAGTCTATTGTCGAGATTTTTTTTACTCCATTGGATGTTAGCCTTGTCATTATGGAAGGTTGTGTGTTTTTGATATTTTTGTTATTCGAATGGATGGTAGCCTTGTCATTATGGAAGGTAGTCTGTTGTCGAGATTTTTTTTATTCCAATGGATGGTAGCCTTGTCATTATGGAAGGTAGTCTGTTGTCGTGATTTTTGTTACTCCAATGGATGGTAGCCTTGTCATTATGGAAGGTAGTATTTTGTCGATATCTTTGTTACTACAATGGATGGTAGACTTGTCATTATGGAAGGTAGTCTGTTCATGTGATTTTTGTTACTCCAATGGATGGTAGCCTTGTCATTATGGAAGCTAGTATGTTGTCGATATCTTTGTTACTACAATGGATGGTAGCCTTGTCATTATGGAAAGTAGTCTGTTGTCGAGATTTTTGATACTGCAATGGATGGTAGCCTTGTCATTATGGAATGTAGTCTGTTGTTGTGATTTCTGTTACTCCAATGGATTGTATCCTTGTCATTATGGAAGGTAGTCTATTGTCGATATCTTTGTTACTCTAATGGATGGTAGCCTTGTCATTATGGAAGGTAGTCTGTTGTCTAGATTTCAGTTACTCCAATGGATGGTAGCCTTGTCATTATGGAAGGTAGTCTGTTGTCGGCATTTTTGTTACTCCAATGGATGGTAGCCTTGTCATTATGGAAGGTAGTCTGTTGTCGTGATTTTTGTTACTGCGATGGATAGTAGCCTTGTCATTATGGAAGGTAGTTTGTCGTTGTGATTTATGTTACTCCAATGGATGTTAGCCTTGTCATTAAGGACGTTAGTCTGTTGTTCAGATTTTTGTTCTGCCAATGGATGGTAGACTTTTCATTATGGAAGGTAGTCTATTGTCGAGATTTTTTTTACTCCATTGGATGTTAGCCTTGTCATTATGGAAGGTTGTGTGTTGTTGATATTTTTGTTATTCGAATGGATGGTAGCCTTGTCATTATGGAAGGTAGTCTATTGTCGTGATTTTTGTTAATCCAATGGATGGTAGCCTTGTCATAAGGGAAGGTTGTCTCTTGAGGAAATTTGTGTACTCCAATGGAAGGTACCCATGTCATTATGGAAGGTAGTCTGTTGTCGAGATTTTTTTTATTCCAATGGATGGTAGCCTTGTCATTATGGAAGGTAGTCTGTTGTCGTGATTTTTGTTACTCCAAT
This sequence comes from Vicia faba, assembly GCA_948472305.1. Classification (NCBI taxonomy): domain Eukaryota; kingdom Viridiplantae; phylum Streptophyta; class Magnoliopsida; order Fabales; family Fabaceae; genus Vicia; species Vicia faba. The sequence continues at coordinate 663,880,742 of OX451741.1, forward strand.
GGATGGTAGCCTTGTCATTATGGAAGGTAGTATGTTGTCGATATCTTTGTTACTACAATGGATGGTAGACTTGTCATTATGGAAGGTAGTCTGTTCATGTGATTTTTGTTACTCGAATGGATGGTAGCCTTGTCATTATGGAAGGTAGTATGTTGTCGATATCTTTGTTACTACAATGGATGGTAGCCTTGTCATAATGGAAAGTAGTCTGTTGTCGAGATTTTTGATACTGGAATAGATGGTAGCCTTGTCATTATGGAATGTAGTCTGTTGTTGTGATTTCTGTTACTCCAATGGATTGTATCCTTGTCATTATGGAAGGTAGTCTATTGTCGTGATTTTTGTTACTACAATGGATGGTAGCCTTGTCATTATGGAAGGTAGTCTGTTGTCGAGATTTTGAATATTCCAATGGATGGTAGCCTTGTCATTATGGAAGGTAGTCTATTGTCGTGATTTTTGTTACTCCAATGGATGGTAGCCTTGTCATTATGTAAGCTATTCTATTGTCGAGATTTTTGTTACTACAATGAATTGTAGCCTTGGCATTATGGAAGGTAGTCTCTTGTTGTGATTTCTATTACTCCAATGGATGGTAGCCTTGTCATTATGTAAGGTAGTCTGTTGTCGAGATTTTTGTTACTACAATGGATGGTAGGCTTGTCATTATGGAAGGTAGTCTGTTGTCATGATTTTTAATATTCCAATGGATGATAGCCTTGTCATTATGGAAGGTAGTCTGTTATCGTGATTTTTGTTACTCCAATGGATGGTAGCCTTGTCATTATGGAAGATATTCTATTATCGAGATTTTTGTTACGACAATGGATTGTAGCCTTGTCATTATGGAAGGTAGTCTCTTGTTGATATCTTTGTTACTCCAATGGATGGTAGCCTTGTCATTATGGAAGGTAGTCTGTTGTCGGTATTTTTGTTACTCCAATGGATGGTAGCCTTGTCATTATGGAAGGTAGTTTGTTGTCGTGATTTTTGTTACTGCAATGGATGGTAGGCTTGTCATTATGGAAGGTAATTTGTCGTTGTGATTTATGTTACTCCAATGGATGTTAGCCTTGTCATTAAGGACGGTAGACTTTTCTTCATGGAAGGTAGTCTATTGTCAATATTTTTGTTACTCCATTGGATGGTAGCCTTGTCATTATGGAAGGTAGTGTGTTGTTGAGATTTTTGTTATTCGAATGGATGGTAGCCTTGTCATTATGGAAGGCAGTCTGTTGTCGTGATTTTTGTTACTCACATGGATGGTAGCCTTGTTATCAGGGAAGGTTGTCTCTTGAGGAAATTTTTGTTACTCCAATGGATCGTACCCTTGTCATTATGGAAGGTAGTCTGTTGTCGAGATTTTTGTTACTCCAATGGATGGTAGCCTTGTCATTATGGAAGATATTCTATTGTCGATATTTTTATTACTCCATTGGATGGAAGCCTTTCCATTATGGAAGGTAGTTTGTTGTCGAGATTTTTGTTATTCCAATGGATGGTAACGTTGTCATTATGGAAGGTTGTCTGTTGTCGTGATTTTTGTTACTCCAATGGATGGTAGCCTTGTCATTATGGATGGTAGTATGTTGTCGATATCTTTGTTACTAAAATGTATGGTAGCCTTATCATTATGGAAGGTAGTCTGTTGTCGTGATTTTTGTTACTCCAATGGATGGTAGCCTTGTCATTATGGAAGGTAGTATGTTGTCGATATCTTTGTTACTACAATGGATGGGAGCCTTGTCATTATGGAAAGTAGTCTGTTGTCGAGATTTTTGATATTGCAATGGATGGTGGCCTTGTCATTATGGAATGTAGTTTGTTGTTGTGAATTTTGTTACTCCAATGGATGGTATCCTTGTCATTATGGAAGGTAGTATATTGTCGTGATTTTTGTTACTACAATGGATGGTAGCCTTGTCATTATGGATGGTAGTCTGTTGTCGAGATTTTGAATATTCCAATGGATGGTAGCCTTGTCATTATGGAAGGTAGTCTGTTGTCGTGATTTTTGTTACTCCAATGGATGGTAGCCTTGTCATTATGGAAGCTATTCTATTGTCGAGATTTTTGTTACTACAATGGATTGTAGCCTTGTCATTATGGAAGGTAGTCTCTTGTTGTGATTTCAATTACTCCAATGCATGGTAGCCTTGTTATTATCTAAGGTAGTCTGTTGTCGAGATTTTTGTTACTACAATGGATGGTGGCTTGTCATTATGGAAGGTAGTCTGTTGTCGAGATTTTTAATATTCCAATGGATGATAGCCTTGTCATTATGGAAGGTAGTATGTTGTCGTGATTTTTGTTACTCTAATGGATGGTATCCTTGTCATTATGGAAGCTTTTCTATTATCGAGATTTTTGTTACTACAATGGATTGTAGCCTTGTCATTATGGAAGGTAGTCTATTGTCGATATCTTTGTTACTCCAATGGATGGTAGCCTTGTCATTATGGAAGGTAGTTTGTTGTCTAGATTTAAGTTACTCCATTGGATGGTAGGCTTGTCATTATGGAAGGTAGTCTATTGTCGGGATTTTTGTTACTCCAATGGATGGTAGCCTTGTCATTATGGAAGGTAATCTTTTGTCGAGATTTTTGTTACTGCAATGGATGGTAGCCTTGTCATTATGGAAGGTAGTCTGTTGTCGTGATTTTTTTTACTTCAATGGATGGTAGCCTTGTCATTATTGAAGGTAGTCTGTCGTTGTGATTTATGTTACTCCAATAGATGATAGCCTTGTCATTAAGGACTGTAGTCTGTTGTTCAGATTTTTGTTCTGCCAATGGATGGTAGACTTTTAAATATGGAAGGTAGTCTATTGTCGAGATTTTTGTTACTCCATTGGATGGTAGCCTTGTCATTATGGAAGGTAGTGTGTTGTTGATATTTTTGTTATTTGAATGGATGGTAGCCTTGTCATTATGGAAGGTAGTCTGTTTTCGTGATTTTTGTTACTCCAATGGATGGTAGCCTTGTCATCAGGGAAGGTTGTCTCTTGTGGAAATTTTTGGTACTCCAATGGATGGTACCCTTGTCATTATGGAAGGTAGTCTGTTGTCGAGATTTTTGTTACTCTAATGGATGGAAGCCTTCTCATTATGGAAGATATTCTATTGTCGATATTTTTATTACTCCATTTGATGGAAGCCTTGCCATTATTGAAGGTAGTTTGTTGTCGAGATTTTTGTTATTCTATTGGATGGTAGCCTTGTCATTATGGAAGGTCGTCTGTTGTCGTGATTTTTGTTACTCCAATGGATGGTAGCCTTGTCATTATGGAAAGTAGGATTTTGTCGATATCTTTGTTACTATAATGGATGGTAGCCTTGTCATTATGGAAGGTAGTCTGTTGTCGAGATTTTTGATACTGCAATGGATGGTAGCCTTGTCATTATGGAATGTAGTATGTTGTTGTGATTTCTGTTACTCCAATGGATGGTATCCTTGTCATTATGGAAGGTAGTCTAGTGTCGTGATTTTTGTTACTACAATGGATGGTAGCCTTGTCATTATGGAAGGTAGTCTATTGTCGAGATTTTGAATATTCCAATGGATGGTAGCCTTGTCATTATGGAAGGTAGTCTGTTGTCGTGATTTTTGTTACTCCAATGGATGATAGCCTTGTCATTATGGAAGCTATTCTATTGTCGATATTTTTTGTTACTACAATGGATTGTAGCCTTGTCATTGTGGAAGGTAGTCTCTTTTCGATATCTTTGTTACTCTAATGGATGGTAACCTTGTAATTATGGAAGGTAGTATGTTGTCTAGATTTCAGTTACTTCAATGGATGGTAGCTTTGTCATTACGGAAGGTAGTCTGTTGTTGGGATATTTGTTACTCCAATGGATGGTAGCCTTGTCATTATGGAAGGTAGTTTATTGTCGATATTTTTTTTACTCTAATGGATGGTAGCCTTGTCATTATGGAAGATATTCTATTGTCGATATCTTTGTTACTACAATGGATGGTAGCCTATTCATTATGGAAGGTTGTCTGTTTTCGAGATTTTTGTTAGTGCAATGGACGGTAGCCTTGTCGTTATGGAAGGTAGTTTATTGTTGTGATTTCTGTTACTCCAATGGATGGTAGCCTTGTCATTATGGAAGGTAGTCAGTTGTCTAGTTTTTCTTACTCCATTGGATGGTAGCATTGTCATTATGGAAGGTAGTCTGTTGTTGTGATCTTTGTTACTCCAATGGATGGTAGCCTTGTCATTATGGAAGGTTGTCTCTTGTTGAAATATTTTTTACCCTAATGTATGGTACCCTTGTCATTATAGAAGGTAGTCTGTTGTCGAGATTTTTGTTACTCCAATGGATGATAGCCTTGTCATTATGGAAGGTAGTATGTTGTCGATATCTTTGTTATTACAATGGATGGTAGCCTTGTCATTATGGAAGGTTTTCTGTTTTCGAGATTTTTGTTAATGCAATGGATGGTAGCCTTTTCATTATGGAAGGTTGTCTCTTGTGGAAATTTTTGTTACTCCAATGGATGGTACCCTTGTCATTATGGAAGGTAGTCTGTTGTCGAGATTTTTGTTACTCCATTGGATGGTAGCATTGTCATTATGGAAGGTAGTTTGTTGTCTTAATTTTTGTTACTCCAATGGATGGTAGCCTTGTCATTATGGAAGGATGTCTCTTGTGGAAATTTTTGTTACTCCAATGGATGGTACCGTTGTCATTATTGAAGGTAGTCTGTTGTCAAGATTTTTGTAACTCCAATGGATGGTAGCCTTGTCATTATGGAAGGTAGTCTGTTGTCGTGATTTTTGTTACTCCAATGGATGGTAGCCTTGTCATTATGGAAGGTGTTATGTTGTCGATTTCTTTTTTACTACAATGGATGGTAGCCTTGTCATTATGGAAGGTTGTTTGTTGTCGAGATTTTTGTTACTGCAATGGATGGTAGCCTTGTCATTATGGAAGGTAGTATGTTGTGATGATTTCTGTTACTTAAATGGATGGTAGCCTTGTCATTATGGAAGGTAGTTTGTTGTCGATATTTTTGTTACTGCAATGGATGGTAGCCTTGTCATTATGGAAGGTAGTCTGTTGTCGTGATTTTTGTTACTCCAATGGATGGTAGCCTTGTCATTATGGAAGGTAGTTTGTTGTCGTGATTTTTGTTACTGCAATGGATGGTAGCCTTGTCATTATGGAAGGTAATCTGTCGTTGTGATTTATGTTACTCCAATGGATGTTAGCCTTGTCATTAAGGACGGTAGACTTTTCTTCATGGAAGGTAGTCTATTGTCAATATTTTTGTTACTCCATTGGATGGTAGCCTTGTCATTATGGAAGGTAATGTGTTGTTGAGATTTTTGTTATTCAAATGGATGGTAGCCTTGTCATTATGGAAGATATTCTATTGTCGATATTTTTATTACTCCATTGGATGGACGCCTTTCCATTATGGAAGGTAGTTTGTTGTCGAGATTTTTGTTATTCCAATGGATGGTAACATTGTCATTATGGAAGGTTGTCTGTTGTCGTGATTTTTGTTACTCCAATGGATGGTAGCCTTGTCATTATGGATGGTAGTATGTTGTCGATATCTTTGTTACTAAAATGTATTGTAGCCTTATCATTATGGAAGGTAGTCTGTTGTCGTGATTTTTGTTACTCCAATGGATGGTAGCCTTGTCATTATGGAAGGTAGTATGTTGTCGATATCTTTGTTACTACAATGGATGGGAGCCTTGTCATTATGGAAAGTAGTCTGTTGTCGAGATTTTTGATATTGCAATGGATGGTGGCCTTGTCATTATGGAATGTAGTTTGTTGTTGTGAATTCTGTTACTCCAATGGATGGTATCCTTGTCATTATGGAAGGTAGTATATTGTCCTGATTTTTGTTACTACAATGGATGGTAGCCTTGTCATTATGGATGGTAGTCTGTTGTCGAGATTTTGAATATTCCAATGGATGGTAGCCTTGTCATTATGGAAGGTAGTCTGTTGTCGTGATTTTTGTTACTCCAATGGATGGTAGCCTTGTCATTATGGAAGCTATTCTATTGTCGAGATTTTTGTTACTACAATGGATTGTAGCCTTGTCATTATGGAAGGTAGTCTCTTGTTGTGATTTCAATTACTCCAATGCATGGTAGCCTTGTTATTATCTAAGGTAGTCTGTTGTCGATATTTTTGTTACTACAATGGATGGTGGCTTGTCATTATGGAAGGTAGTCTATTGTCGAGATTTTTAATATTCCAATGGATGATAGCCTTGTCATTATGGAAGGTAGTATGTTGTCGTGATTTTTGTTACTCCAATGGATGCTATCCTTGTCATTATGGAAGCTTTTCTATTATCGAGATTTTTGTTACTACAATGGATTGTAGCCTTGTCATTATGGAAGGTAGTCTATTGTCGATATCTTTGTTACTCCAATGGATGGTACCCTTGTCATTATGGAAGGTAGTCTGTTGTCTAGATTTAAGTTACTCCATTGGATGGTAATCTTGTCATTATGGAAGGTAGTCTGTTGTCGGGATTTTTGTTACTCCAATGGATGGTAGCCTTGTCATTATGGAAGGTAGTCTTTTGTCGATATTTTTGTTACTGCAATGGATGGTAGCCTTGTCATTATGGAAGGTAGTATGTTGTCGTGATTTTTGTTACTTCAATGGATGGTAGCCTTGTCATTATTGAAGGTAGTCTGTCGTTGTGATTTATGTTACTCCAATAGATGATAGCCTTGTCATTAAGGACTGTAGTCTGTTGTTCAGATTTTTGTTCTGCCAATGGATGGTAGACTTTTCAATATGGAAGGTAGTCTATTGTCGAGATTTTTGTTACTCCATTGGATGGTAGCCTTGTCATTATGGAAGGTAGTGTGTTGTTGATATTTTTGTTATTCGAATGGATGGTAGCCTTGTCATTATGGAAGGTAGTCTGTTTTCGTGATTTTTGTTACTCCAATGGATGGTAGCCTTGTCATCAGGGAAGGTTGTCTCTTGTGGAAATTTTTGTTACTCCAATGGATGGTACCCTTGTCATTATGGAAGGTAGTCTGTTGTCGAGATTTTTGTTACTCTAATGGATGGAAGCCTTGTCATTATGGAAGATATTCTATTGTCGATATTTTTATTACTCCATTGGATGGAAGCCTTGCCATTATTGAAGTTAGTTTGTTGTCGAGATTTTTGTTATTCTATTGGATGGTAGCCTTGTCATTATGGAAGGTAGTCTGTTGTCGTGATTTTTGTTACTCCAATGGATTGTAGCCTTGTCATTATGGAAGGTAGGATTTTGTCGATATCTTTGTTACTACAATGGATGGTAGCCTTGTCATTATGGAAGGTAGTCTGTTGTCGAGATTTTTGATACTGCAATGGATGGTAGCCTTGTCATTATGGAATGTAGTATGTTGTTGTGATTTCTGTTACTCCAATGGATGGTATCCTTGTCATTATGGAAGGTAGTCTAGTGTCGTGATTTTTGTTACTACAATGGATGGTAGCCTTGTCATTATGGAAGGTAGTCTATTGTCGAGATTTTGAATATTCCAATGGATGGTAGCCTTGTCATTATGGAAGGTAGTCTGTTGTCGTGATTTTTGTTACTCCAATGGATGATAGCCTTGTCATTATGGAAGCTATTCTATTGTCGATATTTTTTGTTACTACAATGGATTGTAGCCTTGTCATTATGGAAGGTAGTCTCTTGTCGATATCTTTGTTACTCTAATGGATGGTAACCTTGTAATTATGGAAGGTAGTATGTTGTCTAGATTTCAGTTACTTCAATGGATGGTAGCTTTGTCATTACGGAAGGTAGTCTGTTGTTGGGATATTTGTTACTCCAATGGATGGTAGCCTTGTCATTATGGAAGGTAGTTTATTGTCGATATTTTTTTTACTCTAATGGATGGTAGCCTTGTCATTATGGAAGATATTCTATTGTCGATATCTTTGTTACTACAATGGATGGTAGCCTATTCATTATGGAAGGTTGTCTGTTTTCGAGATTTTTGTTAGTGCAATGGACGGTAGCCTTGTCATTATGGAAGGTAGTTTATTGTTGTGATTTCTGTTACTCCAATGGATGGTAGCCTTGTCATTATGGAAGGTAGTCAGTTGTCTAGTTTTTCTTACTCCATTGGATGGTAGCATTGTCATTATGGAAGGTAGTCTGTTGTTGTGATCTTTGTTACTCCAATGGATGGTAGCCTTGTCATTATGGAAGGTTGTCTCTTGTTGAAATATTTTTTACCCTAATGTATGGTACCCTTGTCATTATAGAAGGTAGTCTGTTGTCGAGATTTTTGTTACTCCAATGGATGATAGCCTTGTCATTATGGAAGGTAGTATGTTGTCGATATCTTTGTTATTACAATGGATGGTAGCCTTGTCATTATGGAAGGTTTTCTGTTTTCGAGATTTTTGTTAATGCAATGGATGGTAGCCTTTTCATTATGGAAGGTTGTCTCTTGTGGAAATTTTTGTTACTCCAATGGATGGTACCCTTGTCATTATGGAAGGTAGTCTGTTGTCGAGATTTTTGTTACTCCATTGGATGGTAGCATTGTCATTATGGAAGGTAGTTTGTTGTCTTAATTTTTGTTACTCCAATGGATGGTAGCCTTGTCATTATGGAAGGATGTCTCTTGTGGAAATTTTTGTTACTCCAATGGATGGTACCGTTGTCATTATTGAAGGTAGTCTGTTGTCAAGATTTTTGTAACTCCAATGGATGGTAGCCTTGTCATTATGGAAGGTAGTCTGTTGTCGTGATTTTTGTTACTCCAATGGATGGTAGCCTTGTCATTATGGAAGGTGTTATGTTGTCGATTTCTTTTTTACTACAATGGATGGTAGCCTTGTCATTATGGAAGGTTGTTTGTTGTCGAGATTTTTGTTACTGCAATGGATGGTAGCCTTGTCATTATGGAAGGTAGTATGTTGTGATGATTTCTGTTACTTAAATGGATGGTAGCCTTGTCATTATGGAAGGTAGTTTGTTGTCGATATTTTTGTTACTGCAATGGATGGTAGCCTTGTCATTATGGAAGGTAGTCTGTTGTCGTGATTTTTGTTACTCCAATGGATGGTAGCCTTGTCATTATGGAAGGTAGTTTGTTGTCGTGATTTTTGTTACTGCAATGGATGGTAGCCTTGTCATTATGGAAGGTAATCTGTCGTTGTGATTTATGTTACTCCAATGGATGTTAGCCTTGTCATTAAGGACGGTAGACTTTTCTTCATGGAAGGTAGTCTATTGTCAATATTTTTGTTACTCCATTGGATGGTAGCCTTGTCATTATGGAAGGTAATGTGTTGTTGAGATTTTTGTTATTCAAATGGATGGTAGCCTTGTCATTATGGAAGATATTCTATTGTCGATATTTTTATTACTCCATTGGATGGACGCCTTTCCATTATGGAAGGTAGTTTGTTGTCGAGATTTTTGTTATTCCAATGGATGGTAACATTATCATTATGGAAGGTTGTCTGTTGTCGTGATTTTTGTTACTCCAATGGATGGTAGCCTTGTCATTATGGATGGTAGTATGTTGTCGATATCTTTGTTACTAAAATGTATTGTAGCCTTATCATTATGGAAGGTAGTCTGTTGTCGTGATTTTTGTTACTCCAATGGATGGTAGCCTTGTCATTATGGAAGGTAGTATGTTGTCGATATCTTTGTTACTACAATGGATGGGAGCCTTGTCATTATGGAAAGTAGTCTGTTGTCGAGATTTTTGATATTGCAATGGATGGTGGCCTTGTCATTATGGAATGTAGTTTGTTGTTGTGAATTCTGTTACTCCAATGGATGGTATCCTTGTCATTATGGAAGGTAGTATATTGTCCTGATTTTTGTTACTACAATGGATGGTAGCCTTGTCATTATGGATGGTAGTCTGTTGTCGAGATTTTGAATATTCCAATGGATGGTAGCCTTGTCATTATGGAAGGTAGTCTGTTGTCGTGATTTTTGTTACTCCAATGGATGGTAGCCTTGTCATTATGGAAGCTATTCTATTGTCGAGATTTTTGTTACTACAATGGATTGTAGCCTTGTCATTATGGAAGGTAGTCTCTTGTTGTGATTTCAATTACTCCAATGCATGGTAGCCTTGTTATTATCTAAGGTAGTCTGTTGTCGATATTTTTGTTACTACAATGGATGGTGGCTTGTCATTATGGAAGGTAGTCTATTGTCGAGATTTTTAATATTCCAATGGATGATAGCCTTGTCATTATGGAAGGTAGTATGTTGTCGTGATTTTTGTTACTCCAATGGATGCTATCCTTGTCATTATGGAAGCTTTTCTATTATCGAGATTTTTGTTACTACAATGGATTGTAGCCTTGTCATTATGGAAGGTAGTCTATTGTCGATATCTTTGTTACTCCAATGGATGGTACCCTTGTCATTATGGAAGGTAGTCTGTTGTCTAGATTTAAGTTACTCCATTGGATGGTAATCTTGTCATTATGGAAGGTAGTCTGTTGTCGGGATTTTTGTTACTCCAATGGATGGTAGCCTTGTCATTATGGAAGGTAGTCTTTTGTCGATATTTTTGTTACTGCAATGGATGGTAGCCTTGTCATTATGGAAGGTAGTATGTTGTCGTGATTTTTTTTACTTCAATGGATGGTAGCCTTGTCATTATTGAAGGTAGTCTGTCGTTGTGATTTATGTTACTCCAATAGATGATAGCCTTGTCATTAAGGACTGTAGTCTGTTGTTCAGATTTTTGTTCTGCCAATGGATGGTAGACTTTTCAATATGGAAGGTAGTCTATTGTCGAGATTTTTGTTACTCCATTGGATGGTAGCCTTGTCATTATGGAAGGTAGTGTGTTGTTGATATTTTTGTTATTCGAATGGATGGTAGCCTTGTCATTATGGAAGGTAGTCTGTTTTCGTGATTTTTGTTACTCCAATGGATGGTAGCCTTGTCATCAGGGAAGGTTGTCTCTTGTGGAAATTTTTGTTACTCCAATGGATGGTACCCTTGTCATTATGGAAGGTAGTCTGTTGTCGAGATTTTTGTTACTCTAATGGATGGAAGCCTTGTCATTATGGAAGATATTCTATTGTCGATATTTTTATTACTCCATTGGATGGAAGCCTTGCCATTATTGAAGTTAGTTTGTTGTCGAGATTTTTGTTATTCTATTGGATGGTAGCCTTGTCATTATGGAAGGTAGTCTGTTGTCGTGATTTTTGTTACTCCAATGGATTGTAGCCTTGTCATTATGGAAGGTAGGATTTTGTCGATATCTTTGTTACTACAATGGATGGTAGCCTTGTCATTATGGAAGGTAGTCTGTTGTCGAGATTTTTGATACTGCAATGGATGGTAGCCTTGTCATTATGGAATGTAGTATGTTGTTGTGATTTCTGTTACTCCAATGGATGGTATCCTTGTCATTATGGAAGGTAGTCTAGTGTCGTGATTTTTGTTACTACAATGGATGGTAGCCTTGTCATTATGGAAGGTAGTCTATTGTCGAGATTTTGAATATTCCAATGGATGGTAGCCTTGTCATTATGGAAGGTAGTCTGTTGTCGTGATTTTTGTTACTCCAATGGATGATAGCCTTGTCATTATGGAAGCTATTCTATTGTCGATATTTTTTGTTACTACAATGGATTGTAGCCTTGTCATTATGGAAGGTAGTCTCTTGTCGATATCTTTGTTACTCTAATGGATGGTAACCTTGTAATTTTGGAAGGTAGTATGTTGTCTAGATTTCAGTTACTTCAAGGGATGGTAGCTTTGTCATTATGGAAGGTAGTCTGTTGTTGGGATATTTGTTACTCCAATGGATAGTAGCCTTGTCATTATGGAAGGTAGTCTATTGTCGATATTTTTAATATTCCAATGGATGATAGCCTTGTCATTATGGAAGGTAGTCTTGTCATTATGTAAGGTTGTCTTTTGTGGAAAATTTTGTTACTCCAATGGATGGTACCCTTGTCATTATGGAAGGTAGTCTGTTGTCGATATTTTTGTTACTCCAATGGATGGTAGCCTTGTTATTATGGAAGGTAGTCTATTGTCGTGATTTTTGTTACTCCAATGGATGGTAGCCTTGTCATTATGGAAGGTAGTATGTTATCAATATCTTTGTTACTACAATGGATGGTAGCCTTGTCATTATGGAAGGTTGTCTGTTGTTAAGATTTTTGGTACTGCTATGGATGGTAGCCTTGTCATTATGGAAGGTAGTATGTTGTTATGATTTCCGTTACTTCAATGGATGGTAGCCTTGTCATTATGGAAGGTAGTCTGTTGTCAAGATTTTTGTTACTCTAATGGATGGTAGGCTTTTCATTATGGAAGGTAGTCTGTTGTCGAGATTTTTAATATTCCAATTGATGGTAGCCTTGTCATTATGGAAGCTATTTTAATGTCGAGATTTTTGTTACTATAATGGATGGTAGGCTTGTTGTTATGGAAGGTAGTATCTTATCGATATCTTTGTTATTCCAATGGATGGTAGCCTTGAAATTATGGAAGGTAGTCTGTTGTCGAGATTTTTGTTACTGCAATGGATGGTAGCCTTGTCATTATGGAAGGTAGTCTGTTGTCGTGATTTTTGTTACTCCAATGGATGGTAGCCTTCTCATTATAGAAGGTTGTCTCTTGTGGAAATTTTTTTTACTCCAATGTATGGTACCCTTGTCATTATGGAAGGTAGTCTATTGTCAAGATTTTTGTTACTCCAATGGATGGTAGCCTTGTCATTATGGAAGGTAGTTTATTGTCGATATTTTTTTTACTCTAATGGATGGTAGCCTTGTCATTATGGAAGATATTCTATTTTCGATATCTTTGTTACTACAATGGATGGTAGCCTATTCATTATGGAAGGTTGTCTGTTTTCGAGATTTTTGTTAGTGCAATGGACGGTAGCCTTGTCATTATGGAAGGTAGTCTATTGTTGTGATTTCTGTTACTACAATGGATGGTAGCCTTGTCATTATGGAAGGTAGTCAGTTGTCTAGTTTTTCTTACTCCATTGGATGGTACCATTGTCATTATGGAAGGTAGTCTGTTGTTGTGATCTTTGTTACTCCAATGGATGGTAGCCTTGTCATTATGGAAGGTTGTCTCTTGTGGAAATATTTTTTACTCTAATGTATGGTACCCTTGTCATTATAGAAGGTAGTCTTTTGTCGAGATTTTTGTTACTCCAATGGATGATAGCCTTGTCATTATGGAAGGTAGTATGTTGTCGATATCTTTGTTATTACAATGGATGGTAGCCTTGTCATTATGGAAGGTTGTCTCTTGTGGAAACTTTTGTTACTCCAATGGATGGTACCCTTGTCATTATGGAAGGTAGTCTGTTGTCGAGATTTTTGTTACTCCATTGGATGGTAGCATTGTCATTATGGAAGGTAGTTTGTTGTCTTAATTTTTGTTACTCCAATGGATGGTAGCCTTGTCATTATGGAAGGATGTCTCTTTTGGAAATTTTTGTTACTCCAATGGATGGTACCGTTGTCATTATTGAAGGTAGTCTGTTGTCAAGATTTTTGTTACTCCAATGGATGGTAGCCTTGTCATTATGGAAGGTAGTCTGTTGTCGTGATTTTTGTTACTCCAATGGATGGTAGCCTTGTCATTATGGAAGGTATTATGTTGTCGATATCTTTTTTACTACAATGGATGGTAGCCTTGTCATTATGGAAGGTTGTTTGTTGTCGAGATTTTTGTTACTGCAATGGATGGTAGCCTTGTCATTATGGAAGGTAGTATGTTGTGATGATTTCTGTTACTTAAATGGATGGTAGCCTTGTCATTATGGAAGGTAGTTTGTTGTCGATATTTTTGTTACTGCAATGGATGGTAGCCTTGTCATTATGGAAGGTAGTCTGTTGTCGTGATTTTTGTTACTCCAACGGATGGTAGACTTGTCATTATAGAAGGTTGTCTCTTGTGGAAAATTGTTTTACTCCAATGTATGGCACCCTTGTCATTATGGAAGGTAGTCTTTTGTCGAGATTTTTGTTACTCCAATTGATGGTAGCCTTGTCATTATGGAAGGTAGTTTGTTGTCGATATTTTTGTTACTCCAATGGATGGTAGCCTTGTCATTATGGAAGGTAGTATGTTGTCGATATATTTGTTACTACAATGGATGGTAGCCTTGTCATTATGGAAGGTTGTCTGTTTTCGAGATTTTTGTTAGTGCAATGGACGGTAGACTTGTCATTATGGAAGGAAGTCTGCTGTTGTGATTTCTGTTACTCCAATGGATGGTAGCCTTGTCATTATGGAAGGTAGTTTGTTGTCTAGTTTTTCTTACTCCATTGGATGGTAGCATTGTCATTATGGAAGCTAGTCTGTTGTCGTGATTTTTGTTACACCAATGGATGGTAGCCTTGTCATTATGGAAGTTTGTCTGTTGTGGAAATTTTTTTTACTCTAATGTATGGTACCCTTGTCATTATGGAAGGTAGTCTGTTGTCGAGATTTTTGTTACTCCAATGGATGATAGCCTTGTCATTATGGAAGGTAGTATGTTGTCGATATCTTTGTTATTACAATGGATGGTAGCCTTATCATTATGGAAGGTTTTCTGTTTTCGAGATTTTTGTTAATGCAATGGATGGTAGCCTTTTCATTATGGAAGGTTGTCTCTTGTGGATATTTTTGTTACTCCAATGGATGGTACCCTTGTCATTATGGAAGGTAGTCTGTTGTCGAGATTTTTGTTACTCCATTGGATGGTAGCATTGTCATTATGGAAGGTAGTTTGTTGTCTTAATTTTTGTTACTCCAATGGATGGTAGCCTTGTCATTATGGAAGGATGTCTCTTGTGGAAATTTTTGTTACTCCAATGGATGGTACCGTTGTCATTATTGAAGGTAGTCTGTTGTCAACATTTTTGTTACTCCAATGGATGGTAGCCTTGTCATTATGGAAGGTATTATGTTGTCGATATCTTTTTTACTACAATGGATGGTAGCCTTGTCATTATGGAAGGTTGTTTGTTGTCGAGATTTTTGTTACTGCAATGGATGGTAGCCTTGTCATTATGGAAGGTAGTATGTTGTGATGATTTCTGTTACTTAAATGGATGGTAGCCTTGTCATTATGGAAGGTAGTTTGTTGTCGATATTTTTTTTACTGCAATGGATGGTAGCCTTGTCATTATGGAAGGTAGTCTATTGTCGTGATTTTTGTTACTCCAACGGATGGTAGACTTGTCATTATAGAAGGTTGTCTCTTGTGGAAAATTTTTTTACTCCAATGTATGGCACCCTTGTCATTATGGAAGGTAGTCTTTTGTCGAGATTTTTGTTACTCCAATTGATGGTAGCCTTGTCATTATGGAAGGTAGTTTGTTGTCGATATTTTTGTTACTCCAATGGATGGTAGCCTTGTCATTATGGAAGGTAGTATGTTGTCGATATATTTGTTACTACAATGGATGGTAGCCTTGTCATTATGGAAGGTTGTCTGTTTTCGAGATTTTTGTTAGTGCAATGGACGGTAGACTTGTCATTATGGAAGGAAGTCTGTTGTTGTGATTTCTGTTACTCCAATGGATGGTAGCCTTGTCATTATGGAAGGTAGTTTGTTGTCTAGTTTTTCTTACTCCATTGGATGGTAGCATTGTCATTATGGAAGCTAGTCTGTTGTCGTGATTTTTGTTACACCAATGGATGGTAGCCTTGTCATTATGGAAGTTTGTCTGTTGTGGAAATTTTTTTTACTCTAATGTATGGTACCCTTGTCATTATGGAAGGTAGTCTGTTGTCAAGATTTTTCTTACTCCAATAGATGGTAGCCTTGTCATTATGGAAGGTAGTCTGTTGTCGATATTTTTGTTACTCCAATGGATGGTAGCCTTGTCATTATGGAAGGTAGTATGTTGTCGATATCTTTGTTACTACAATGGATGGTAGCCTTCTCATTAGGGAAGGTTGTCTGTTTTCGAGATTTTTGTTAGTGCAATGGACGGTAGCCTTGTCATTATGGAAGGTAGTCTGTTGTTGTGATTTCTGTTACTCCAATGGATGGTAGCCTTGTCATTATGGAAGGTAGTCTGTTGTCGAGATTTTTGTTACTCCATTGGATGGTAGGATTGTCATTTTGGAAGGTAGTCTGTTGTCTTGATTTTTGTTACTCCAATGGATGGTAGCCTTTTCATTATGGAAGGTTGTCTCTTGCGGAAATTTTTGTTACTCCAATGGATGGTACCCTTGTCATTATGGAAGGTAGTCTATTGTCGAGATTTTTGTTACTCCAATGGATGGTATCCTTATCATTATGGAAGGTAGTCTGTTGTCGTGATTTTTTTTACTGCAATGGATGGTAGCCTTGTCATTATGGAAGGTAGTATGTTGTCGATATCTTTGTTACTACAATGGATGGTAGCCTTGTCATTATGGAAGGTTGTCTATTTTCAAGATTTTTGGTAGTGCAATGGGCGGTAGCCTTGTCATTATAGAAGGTAGTATGTTGTTGTGATTTCTGTTACTCCAATGGATGGTAGCCTTGTCATTATGGAAGGTAGTCTGTTGTCGAGTTTTTCTTACTCCATTGGATGGTAGCATTGTCATTATGGAAGGTAGTTTGTTATCTAGATTTCAGTTACTCCAATGGATGGTAGCCTTGTCATTATGGAAGGTAGTCTGTTGTCGGTATTTTTGTTACTCCAATGGATGGTAGCCTTGTCATTATGGAAGGTAGTTTGTTGTCGTGATTTTTGTTACTCCAATGGATGGTAGCCTTGTCATTATGGAAGGTAGTATGTTGTCGATATCTTTGTTACTACAATGGATGGTAGCCTTGTCATTATGGAAGGTTGTCTGTTGTCGAGATTTTTGATACTGCAATGGATGGTAGCCTTTTCATTATAGAAGGTAGTATGTTGTTATGATTTATGTTACTTCAATGTATTGTAGCCTTGTCATTATGGAAGCTAGTCTGTTGTCGAGATTTTTGTTACTCCAATGGATGGTAGCCTTGTCATTATGGAAGGTTGTCCGTTGTCGAGATTTTTGTTACTACAATGGATGGTAGGATTGTCATTATGGAAGGTAGTCTGTTCTCGAGATTTTTAATATTCCAATGGATGGTAGCCTTGTCATTATGGAAGCTATTCTAATGTCGATATTTTTGTTACTACAATGGATGGTAGGCTTGTCGTTATGGAAGGTAGTCTGTTTCCGTGATTTTTGTTACTCCAATGGATGGTAGCCTTGTCATTATGGAAAGTAGTATGTTGTCGATATCTTTGTTACTACAATGGATGGTAGCCTTGTCATTATGGAAGGTTGTCTGTTATCGAGATTTTTGTTACTGCAATGGATGGTAGCCTTGTCATTATGGAAGGTAGTATGTTGTTATGATTTATGTTACTTCAATGGATGGTAGCCTTGTCATTATGGAAGCTAGTCTGTTGTCGAGATTTTTGTTACTCTAATGGATGGTAGCCTTGTCATTAAGGAAGGTTGTCTGTTGTCGAGATTTTTGTTACTACAATGGATGGTAGGCTTGTCATTATGGAAGGTAGTCT
Source organism: Vicia faba (assembly GCA_948472305.1). Lineage (NCBI taxonomy): Eukaryota > Viridiplantae > Streptophyta > Magnoliopsida > Fabales > Fabaceae > Vicia > Vicia faba. The sequence continues at coordinate 663,898,258 of OX451741.1, forward strand.
GTTGTCGAGATTTTTAATATTCTAATGGATGGTAGCCTTGTCATTATGGAAGCTATTCTAATTTCGATATTTTTGTTACTACAATGGATGGTAGGCTTGATGTTATGGAAGGTAGTCTCTTGTCGATATCTTTGTTACTCCAATGGATGGTAGCCTTGCAATTATGGAAGGTAGTCTATTGTTGAGATTTGTTTTACTGCAATGGATGGTAGCCTTGTCATTATGGAAGGTAGTCTGTTGCCGTGATTTTTAATACTCCAATTGATGGTAGCCTTGTAATTATGGAAGGTTGTCTCTTGTTGAAATTTTTTTTACTCCAATGTATGGTACCCTTGTCATTATGGAAGGTAGTATGTTGTCGAAATTTTTGTTTCTCCAATGGATATTAGCCTTGTCATTATGGAAGGTAGTCTGTTGTCAATATTTTTGTTACTCCAATGGATGGTAGCCTTGTCATTATGGAAGGTAGTTTGTTGTCGAGATTTTTGTTACTCCAATGGATGGTAGCCTTGTCATTATGGAAGGTAGTCTGTTGTCGTGATTTTTGTTACTCCAATGGATGGTAGCCTTGTCATAATGGAAGGTAGTATGTTGTTATGATTTCTGTTACTTCAATGGATGGTAGCCTTGTCATTATGGAAGCTAGTCTGTTGTCGAGATTTTTGTTACTCCAATGGATGGTAGCCTTGTCATTAAGGAAGGTTCTCAGTTGTCGAGATTTTTGTTACTACAATGGATGGTAGGCTTGTCATTATGGAAGGTAGTCTGTTGTCGAGAATTTTTATATTCCAATGGATGGTAGCCTCGTCATTATGGAAGCTATTCTAATGTCGATATTTTTGTTACTACAATGGATGGTAGGCTTGTCGTTATGGAAGGTACTCTCTTATCGATATCTTTGTTACTCCAATGGATGGTAGTCTTGTCATTATGGAAGGTAGTCTTTTGTCGAGATTTTTGTTACTCCAATTGATGGTAGCCTTGTCATTATGGAAGGTAGTCTGTTGTCGATATTTTTGTTACTCCAATGGATGGTAGCCTTGTCATTATGGAAGGTAGTATGTTGTCGATATATTTGTTACTACAATGGATGGTAGCCTTGTCATTATGGAAGGTTGTCTGTTTTCGAGATTTTTGTTAGTGCAATGGACGGTAGCCTTGTCATTATGGAAGGTAGTCTGTTGTTGTGATTTCTGTGACTCCAATGGATGGTAGCCTTGTCATTATGGAAGGTAGTTTGTTGTCTAGTTTTTCTTACTCCATTGGCTGGTAGCATTGTCATTATGGAAGGTAGTCTGTTGTCGTGATTTTTGTTACTCCAATGGATGGTAGGCTTGTCATTATGGAAGGTTGTCTCTTGTGGAAATTTTTTTTACTCTAATGTATGGTACCTTTGTCATTATGGAAGGTAGTCTGTTTCCGTGATTTTTCTTACTCCAATGGATGGTAGCCTTGTCATTATGGAAGGTAGTCTGTTGTCAAGATTTTTGTTACTCCAATGGATGGTAGCCTTGTCATTATGGAAGGTAGTATGTTGTCGATAACTTTGTTACTACAATGGATGGTAGCCTTGTCATTAGGTAAGGTTGTCTATTTTCGAGATTTTTGTTAGTGCAATGGACGGTAGCCTTGTCATTATGGAAGGTAGTTTGTTGTTGTGATTTCTATTACTCCAATGGATGGTAGCCTTGTCATTATGGAAGGTAGTCTGTTGTCGAGATTTTTGTTACTCCATTGGATGGTAGCATTGTCATTATGGAAGGTAGTTTGTTGTCTTGATTTTTGTTACTCCAATGGATGGTAGCCTTGTCATTATGGAAGGTTGTCTGTTGTCGAAATTTTTGTTACTCCAATGGATGGTACCCTTGTCATTATGGAAGGTAGTTTGTTGTCGTGATTTTTTTTACTCCAATGGATGGTAGCCTTGTCATTATGGAAGGTAGTATGTTGTCGATATCTTTTTTACTACAATGGATGGTAGCCTTGTCATTATGGAAGGTTGTCTGTTGTCGAGATTTTAGATACTGCAATGGATGGTAGCCTTGTCATTATAGAAGGTAGTATGTTGTTATGATTTCTGTTACTTCAATGGATGGTAGCCTTGTCATTACGGAAGCCAGTCTGTTGTCGAGATTTTTGTTACTCCAATGGATGGTAGCCTTGTCTTTATGGAAGGTTGTCCGTTGTCGAGATTTTTGTTACTACAATGGATGGTAGGATTGTCATTATGGAAGGTAGTCTGTTCTCGAGAGTTTTAATATTCCAATGGATGGTAGCCTTGTCATTATGGAAGCTATTCTAATGTCGATATTTTTGTTACTACAATGGATGGTAGGCTTGTCGTTATGGAAGGTAGTCTGTTTCCGTGATTTTTGTTACTCCAATGGATGGTAGCCTTGTAATTATGGAAGGTAGTATGTTGTCAAAATTTTTGTTACTCCAATGGATGGTAGCCTTGTCATTATGGAAGGTAGTATGTTGTCGATATCTTTGTTACTACAATGGATGGTAGCCTTGTCATTAGGTAAGGTTGTCTATTTTCGAGATTTTTGTTAGTGCAATGGACGGTAGCCTTGTCATTATGGATGGTAGTCTGTTGTTGTGATTTCTATTACTCCAATGGATGGTAGCCTTGTCATTATGGAAGGTAGTCTGTTGTCGAGATTTTTGATACTCCATTGGATGGTAGCATTGTCATTATGGAAGGTAGTTTGTTGTCTTGATTTTTGTTACTCCAATGGATGGTAGCATTGTCATTATGGAAGGTTGTCTCTTGTGTAAATTTTTGTTACTCCAATGGATGGTACCCTTGTCATTATGGAAGGTAGTCTGTTGTCGAAATTTTTGTTACTCCAATGGATGGTAGCCTTGTCATTATGGAAGGTAGTTTGTTGTCGTGATTTTTGTTACTCCAATGGATGGTAGCCTTGTCATTATGGAAGGTAGTATGTTGTCTATATCTTTGTTACTACAATGGATGGTAGCCTTGTAATTATGGAAGGTTGTCTATTTTCGAGATTTTTGTTAGTGCAATGGACGGTAGCCTTGTCATCATGGAAGGTAGTCTGTTGTTGTGATTTCTATTACTCCAATGGATGGTAGCCTTGTCATTATGGAAGGTAGTCTGTTGTCGAGATTTTTGTTACTCCATTTGATGGTAGCATTGTCATTATGGAAGGTAGTTTGTTGTCTTGATTTTTGTTACTCCAATGGATGGTAGCCTTGTCATTATGGAAGGTTGTCTCTGGTGGAAATTTTTGTTACTCCAATGGATGGTACCCTTGTCATTATGGAAGGTAGTCTGTTGTCGAAATTTTTGTTACTCCAATGGATGGTAGCCTTGTCATTATGGAAGGTAGTTTGTTGTCGTGATTTTTGTTACTCCAATGGATGGTAGCCTTGTCATTATGGAAGGTAGTATGTTGTCGATATCTTTGTTACTACAATGGATGGTAGCCTTGTCATTATGGAAGGTTGTCTGTTGTCGAGATTTTTGATACTGCAATGGATGGTAGCCTTGTCATTATAGAAGGTAGTATGTTGTTATGATTTCTGTTACTTCAATGGATGGTAGCCTTGTCATTACGGAAGCTAGTCTGTTGTCGAGATTTTTGTTACTCCAATGGATGGTAGCCTTGTCATTATGGAAGGTTGTCCGTTGTCGAGATTTTTGTTACTACAATGGATGGTAGGATTGTCATTATGGAAGCTAGTCTGTTCTCGAGAGTTTTAATATTCCAATGGATGGTAGCCTTGTCATTATGGAAGCTATTCTAATGTCGATATTTTTGTTACTACAATGGATGGTAGGCTTGTCGTTATGGAAGGTACTCTCTTATCGATATCTTTGTTACTCCAATGGATGGTAGTCTTGTCATTATGGAAGGTAGTCTTTTGTCGAGATTTTTGTTACTCCAATTGATGGTAGCCTTGTCATTATGGAAGGTAGTCTGTTGTCGATATTTTTGTTACTCCAATGGATGGTAGCCTTGTCATTATGGAAGGTAGTATGTTGTCGATATATTTGTTACTACAATGGATGGTAGCCTTGTCATTATGGAAGGTTGTCTGTCTTCGAGATTTTTGTTAGTGGAATGGACGGTAGCCTTGTCATTATGGAAGGTAGTCTGTTGTTGTGATTTTTGTGACTCCAATGGATGGTAGCCTTGTCATTATGGAAGGTAGTTTGTTGTCTAGTTTTTCTTACTCCATTGGTTGGTAGCATTGTCATTATGGAAGGTAGTCTGTTGTCGTGATTTTTGTTACTCCAATGGATGGTAGGCTTGTCATTATGGAAGGTTGTCTCTTGTGGAAATTTTTTTTACTCTAATGTATGGTACCTTTGTCATTATGGAAGGTAGTCTGTTTCCGTGATTTTTCTTACTCCAATGGATGGTAGCCTTGTCATTATGGAAGGTAGTCTGTTGTCAAGATTTTTGTTACTCCAATGGATGGTAGCCTTGTCATTATGGAAGGTAGTATGTTGTCGATAACTTTGTTACTACAATGGATGGTAGCCTTATCATTAGGTAAGGTTGTCTATTTTCGAGATTTTTGTTAGTGCAATGGACGGTAGCCTTGTCATTATGGAAGGTAGTTTGTTGTTGTGATTTCTATTACTCCAATGGATGGTAGCCTTGTCATTATGGAAGGTAGTCTGTTGTCGAGATTTTTGTTACTCCATTGGATGGTAGCATTGTCATTATGGAAGGTAGTTTGTTGTCTTGATTTTTGTTACTCCAATGGATGGTAGCCTTGTCATTATGGAAGGTTGTCTCTTGAGGAAATTTTTGTTACTCCAATGGATGGTACCCTTGTCATTATGGAAGGTAGTCTGTTGTCGAAATTTTTGTTACTCCAATGGATGGTACCCTTGTCATTATGGAAGGTAGTTTGTTGTCGTGATTTTTTTTACTCCAATGGATGGTAGCCTTGTCATTATGGAAGGTAGTATGTTGTCGATATCTTTTTTACTACAATGGATGGTAGCCTTGTCATTATGGAAGGTTGTCTGTTGTCGAGATTTTAGATACTGCAATAGATGGTAGCCTTGTCATTTTAGAAGGTAGTATGTTGTTATGATTTCTGTTACTTCAATGGATGGTAGCCTTGTCATTACGGAAGCTAGTCTGTTGTCGAGATTTTTGTTACTCCAATGGATGGTAGCCTTGTCATTATGGAAGGTTGTCCGTTGTCGAGATTTTTGTTACTACAATGGATGGTAGGATTGTCATTATGGAAGGTAGCCTGTTCTCGAGAGTTTTAATATTCCAATGGATGGTAGCCTTGTCATTATGGAAGGTTGTCCGTTGTCGAGATTTTTGTTACTACAATGGATGGTAGGATTGTCATTATGGAAGGTAGTCTGTTTCCGTGATTTTTGTTACTCCAATGGATGGTAGCCTTGTAATTATGGAAGGTAGTATGTTGTCAAGATTTTTGTTACTCCAATGGATGGTAGCCTTGTCATTATGGAAGGTAGTATGTTGTCGATATCTTTGTTACTACAATGGATGGTAGCCTTGTCATTAGGTAAGGTTGTCTATTTTCGAGATTTTTGTTAGTGCAATGGACGGTAGCCTTGTCATTATGGAAGGTAGTCTGTTGTTGTGATTTCTATTACCCCAATGGATGGTAGCCTTGTCATTATGGAAGGTAGTCTGTTGTCGAGATTTTTGTTACTCCATTGGATGGTAGCATTGTCATTATGGAAGGTAGTTTGTTGTCTTGATTTTTGTTACTCCAATGGATGGTAGCCTTTTCATTATGGAAGGTTGTCTCTTGTGGAAATTTGTGTTACTCCAATGGATGGTACCCTTGTCATTATGGAAGGTAGTATGTTGTCGATATCTTTGTTACTACAATGGATGGTAGCCTTGTCATTATGGAAGGTTGTCTGTTTTCGAGATTTTTGTTAGTGCAATGGACGGTAGCCTTGTCATTATGGAAGGTAGTCTGTTGTTGTGATTTCTATTACTCCAATGGATGGTAGCCTTGTCATTATGGAAGGTAGTCTGTTGTCGAGATTTTTGTTACTCCATTTGATGGTAGCATTGTCATTATGGAAGGTAGTTTGTTGTCTTGATTTTTGTTACTCCAATGGATGGTAGCCTTGTCATTATGGAAGGTTGTCTCTGGTGGAAATTTTTGTTACTCCAATGGATGGTACCCTTGTCATTATGGAAGGTAGTCTGTTGTCGAAATTTTTGTTACTCCAATGGATGGTAGCCTTGTCATTATGGAAGGTAGTTTGTTGTCGTGATTTTTGTTACTCCAATGGATGGTAGCCTTGTCATTATGGAAGGTAGTATGTTGTCGATATCTTTGTTACTACAATGGATGGTAGCCTTGTCATTATGGAAGGTTGTCTGTTGTCGAGATTTTTGATACTGCAATGGATGGTAGCCTTGTCATTATAGAAGGTAGTATGTTGTTATGATTTCTGTTACTTCAATGGATGGTATCCTTGTCATTACGGAAGCTAGTCTGTTGTCGAGATTTTTGTTACTCCAATGGATGGTAGCCTTGTCATTATGGAAGGTTGTCCGTTGTCGAGATTTTTGTTACTACAATGGATGGTAGGATTGTCATTATGGAAGCTAGTTTGTTCTCGAGAGTTTTAATATTCCAATGGATGGTAGCCTTGTCATTATGGAAGCTATTCTAATGTTGATATTTTTGTTACTACAATGGATGGTAGGCTTGTCGTTATGGAAGGTAGTTTGTTTCCGTGATTTTTGTTACTCCAATGGATGGTAGCCTTGTAATTATAGAAGGTAGTCTGTTGTCAAGATTTTTATTACTCCAATGGATGGTAGCCTTGTCATTATGGAAGGTAGTATGTTGTCGATATCTTTGTTACTACAATGGATGGTAGCCTTGTCATTAGGTAAGGTTGTCTATTTTCGAGATTTTTGTTAGTGCAATGGACGGTAGCCTTGTCATTATGGAAGGTAGTATGTTGTTGTGATTTCTATTACTCCAATGGATGGTAGCCTTGTCATTATGGAAGGTAGTCTTTTGTCGAGATTTTTGTTACTCCAATGGATGGTAGACTTGTCATTATGGAAGGTAGTATGTTGTCGATATCTTTGTTACTACAATGGATGGTAGCCTTGTCATTATGGAAGGTTGTCTGTTGTTAAGATTTTTGTTACTGCTATGGATGGTAACCTTGTCATTATGGAAGGTAGTATGTTGTTATGATTTCTGTTACTTCAATGGATGGTATCCTTGTCTTTATGGAAGGTAGTCTGTTGTCAAGATTTTTGTTACTCTAATGGATGGTAGCATTCTCATTATAGAAGGTAGTCTGTTGTCGAGTTTTTGTTACTACAATGGATGGTAGGCTTTTCATTATGGAAGGTAGTCTGTTGTCGAGATTTTTAATATTCCAATGGATGGTAGCCTTGACATTATGGAAGCTATTCTAATGTCGATTTTTTTGTTACTACAATGGATGGTAGGCTTGTTGTTATGGAAGGTAGTCTCTTGTCGATATCTTTGTTACTCCAATGGATGGTAGCCTTGTCATTATGGAAGGTAGTCTGTTGTCGAGATTTTTGTTACTGCAATGGATGGTAGCCTTGTCATTATGGAAGGTAGTTTGTTGTCGTGATTTTTTGTACTCCAATGGATGGTAGCCTTGTCATTATAGAAGGTTGTCTCTTGTGGAAAATTTTTTTACTCCAATGTATGGTACCCTTGTCATTATGGAAGGTAGTCTGTTGTCGAGAATTTTGTTACTCTAATGGATGGTAGCCTTGTCATTATGGAAGGTAGTCTGTTTTCGAGATTTTTGTTAGTGCAATGGACGGTAGCCTTGTCATTATGGAAGGTAGTCTGTTGTTGTGATTTCTGTTACTTCAATGGATGGTAGCCTTGTCATTATGGAAGGTAGTCTGTTGTCTAGTATTTCTTACTCCATTGGATGGTAGCATTGTCATTATGGAAGGTAGTCTGTTGTCGTGATTTTTGTTACTCCAATGGATGGTAGCCTTGTCATTATGGAAGGTTGTCTCGTGTGGAAAATTTTTTTTTCTCTAATGTATGGTACCCTTGTCATTATGGAAGGTAGTCTGTTGTCGAGATTTTTGTTACTCTAATGGATGGTAGCCTTGTCATTATGGAAGCTATTCTAATGTAGATATTTTTGTTACTCCAATGGATGGTAGCCTTGTCATTATGGAATGTTGTCTCCTGTTGAAATTTTTTTTACTCCAATGTATGGTAGCCTTGTCATTATGGAAGGTAGTCTGTTGTCGAAATTTTTGTTTCTCCAATAAATGGTAGCCTTGTCATTATGGAAGGTAGTTTGTTGTCGATATTTTTGTTACTCCAAGGGATGGTAGCCTTGTCATTATGGAAGGTAGTATGTTGTCGATATCTTTGTTACTACAATGGATGGTAGCCTTGTCATTATGGAAGGTTGACTGTTTTCGAGATTTTTGTTAGTGCAATGGACGGTAGCCTTGTCATTATGGAAGGTAGTCTGTTGTTGTGATTTCTGTTGCTCCAATGGATGGTGGCCTTATCATTATGGAAGGTAGTCTATTGTCGAGATTTTTGTTACTCCATTGGATGGTAGCATTGTCATTATGGAAGGTAGTTTGTTGTCTTGATTTTTGTTACTCCAATGGATGGTAGCCTTGTCCTTATGGAAGGTTGTATCTTGTGAAAATTTTTGTTACTCCAATGGATAGTACCCTTGTCATTATGGAAGGTAGTCTGTTGTCGAGATTTTTGTTACTTCCATAGATGGTAGCCTTGTCATTATGGAAGGTAATCTGTTGTCGATATTTTTGTTACTCCAATGGATGGTAGCCTTGTCATTATGGAAGGTAGTATGTTGTCGATATCTCTGTTACTACAATGGATGGTAGCCTTGTCAATATGGAAGGTTGTCTGTTGTCGAGATTTTTGTTACTGCAATGGATGGTAGCCTTGTCATTATGGAAGGTAGTATGTTTTTATGATTTTTGTTACTTCAATGGATGGTAGCCGTGTCATTATGGAAGCTAGTCTGTTGTCGAGATTTTTGATACTCCAATGGATTGTAGACTTGTCATTATGGAAAGTTGTCTGTTGTCGAGATTTTTGTTACTACAATGGATGGTAGGCTTGTCATTATGGAAGGTAGTTTGTTGTCGAGATTTTTAATATTCCAATGGATGGTAGCCTTGTCATTATGGAAGCTATTCTAATGTCGATATTTTTGTTATTACAATGGATGGTAGGCTTGACGTTATGGAAGGTAGTCTCTTGCCGATATCTTTGATACTCCAATGGATGGTAGCCTTGTCATTATGGAAGGTAGTCTATTGTCGAGAATTTTATTACTGCAATGGATGGTAGCCTTGTCATTATGAAAGGTAGTCTGTCGCCGTGATTTTTGTTACTCCAATGGATGGTAGCCTTGTAATTATGGAAGGTTGTCTCTTGTGGAAAAATTTTTTACTCCAATGTATGGTACCCTTGTCATTATGGAAGGTAGTATGTTTTCGAAGTTTTTGTTTCTCCAATGGATGGTAGCATTGTCATTATGGAAGGTAGTCTGTTGTGGATATTTTTGTTACTCCAATGGATGGTAGCCTTGTCATTATGGAAGGTAGTATGTTATCGATATCTTTGTTACTACAATGGATGGTAGCCTTGTCATTATGGAAGGTTGTCTGTTTTAGAGATTTTTGTTACTGCAATGGACGGTAGCCTTGTCATTATGGAAGGTAGTCTGTTGTCGAGATTTTTGTTACTACAATGGCTGGTCGGCTTATCATTATGGAAGGTAGTCTGTTGTCGAGATTTTTAATATTCCAATGGATGGTAGCCTTGTCATTATGGAAGGTAGTCTGTTGTCGTGATTTTTGTTACTCCAATGGATGGTAGCCTTGTCATTATGGAAGCTATTCTATTATCGAGATTTTTGTTACTACAATGGATTGTTGCCTTATCATTATGGAAGGTAGTCTCTTGTCGATAACTTTTTTACTCCAATGGATAATAGCTTTGTCATTATGGAAGGTAGTCTGTTGTCTATATTTGAGTTACTCTAATGGATGGTAGCCTTGTCATTATGGAAGGTAGTCTATTGTCGGGATTTTTGTTACTCCAATGGATGGTAGCCTTGTCATTATGAAAGGTAGTCTGTCATCTAGATTTTTGTTACAACAATTAATGGTAGCCTTGTGATTATGGAAGGTAGTCTGTTGTCGATATTTTTGTTACTGCAATGGATGGTAGCCTGGACATTATGGAAGGTAGTCTTTCATTGTGATTTCTGTTACTCCAATGGATGTTAGCCTTGTCATTAAGGACGGTAGTCTGTTGTTCAGATTTTTGTTCCGCCATTGGATGGTAGCCTTGTCATTATGGAAGGTTGTGTGTTGTTGATATTTTTGTTATTCCAATGGATGGTAGCCTTGTCATTATGGAAGGTAGTTTATTGTCGTGATTTTTGTTACTTCAATGGATGGTAGCCTTGTCTTCATGGAAGGTTGTCTCTTGTGGAAATTTTTGTTACTCCAATGGATGGTACCCTTGTCATTATGGAAGGTAGTCTGTGGTCGAGATTTTTGTTACTCCAATGGATGGTAGCCTTGTCATTATGGAAGATATTCTATTGTCGATATTTTTATTACTCCATTGGATGGAATCCTTGTCATTATGGAAGGTAGTCTGTTGTCGAGATTTTTGTTATTCCAATGGATGGTAGCCTTGTCATTATGGAAGGTAGTCTGTTGTCGTGATTTTTGTTACTCCAATGTATGGTAGCCTTGTCATTATGGAAGGTAGTATGTTGTCGATATCTTTGTTACTACAATTGATGGTAGCCTTGTCATTATGGAAGGTAGTCTGTTGTCGAGATTTTTGTTACTGCAATGGATGGTATCCTTGTTATTATGGAATGTAGTCTGTTGTCGAGATTTTTGTTACTCCAATGGATGGTAGCCTTGTCATTATGGAAGGTAGTCTGTTGTCGTGATTTTTGTTACTCCAATGGATGGTAGCCTTGTCATTACTGAAGGTAGTCTGTTGTCGAGATTTTTGTTACTCCAATGGATGGTAGCCTTGTCATTTTGGAAGGTAGTCTGTTGTCGAGAGTTTTGTTACTACAATGGATGGTAGTCTTGTCATTATGGAAGGTAGTCTATTGTCGAGATTTTTAATATTCCAATGGAAGGTAGCCTTGTCATTAAGGAAGGTAGTCTATTGTCGTGATTTTTGTTACTCCAATGGATGGTAGCCTTGTCATTATGGAAGCTATTCTATTGTCAAGATTTTTGTTACTACAAGGATGGTAGCCTTGTCATTATGGAAGGTAGTTTGTTGTCGTGATTTTTGTTACTCCAATGGATGGTAGCCTTGTCATTATGGAAGGTTGTCTCTTGTGGAAAATTTTTTTACTCCAATGTATCGTACCCTTGTCATTATGGAAGGTAGTCTGTTGTCGACATTTTTGTTACTCCAATGGATGGTAGACTTGTTATTATGGAAGGTAGTCTGTTGTCGTGATTTTTGTTACTCCAATGGATGGTAGCCTTTTCATTATGGAAGGTAGTATGTTATCGATATCTTTGTTACTACAATGGATGGTAGCCTTGTCATTATGGAAGGTTGTCTGTTATCGAGATTTTTTTTACTGTAATAGATGGTAGCCTTGTCATTATGGAAGGTAGTATGTTGTTGTGATTTCTGTTACTCCAATGGATGGTAGCCTTGTCATTATGGAAGGTAGTCTGTTGTCGAGATTTTGTTACTCCAATGGATGGTAGCCTTCTCATTTCGGAAGGTAGTCTGTTGTCGAGAGTTTTATTACTACAATGGATGGTAGTCTTGTCATTATGGAAAGTAGTCTATTGTCGAGATATTTAATATTCCAATGCAAGGTAGCCTTGTCATTATGGAAGGTAGTCTATTGTCGTGATTTTTGTTACTCCAATGGATGGTAGCCTTGTCATTATGGAAGCTATTCTATTGTCAAGATTTTTGTTACTACAATGGATGGTAGCCTTGTCATTATGGAAGGTAGTTTGTTGTCGTGATTTTTGTTACTCCAATGGATGGTAGCCTTGTCATTATGGAAGGTTGTCTCTTGTGGAAAATTTTTTTACTCCAATGTATCGTACCCTTGTCATTATGGAAGGTAGTCTGTTGTCGACATTTTTGTTACTCCAATGGATGGTAGACTTGTTATTATGGAAGGTAGTCTGTTGTCGTGATTTTTGTTACTCCAATGGATGGTAGCCTTTTCATTATGGAAGGTAGTATGTTATCGATATCTTTGTTACTACAATGGATGGTAGCCTTGTCATTATGGAAGGTAGTTTGTTGTCGAGATTTTTGTTACTGCAATGGATGGTAGCCTTGTCATTATGGAATGTAGTATGTTGTTGTGATTTCTGTTAATCCAATGGATGGTAGCCTTGTCATTATGGAAGGTAGTCTGTTGTCGAGATTTTTGTTACTCCAATGGATGGTAGCCTTGTCATTTTGGAAGGTAGTCTGTTGTCGAGAGTTTTGTTACTACAATGGATGGTAGTCTTGTCATTATAGAAGGTAGTCTATTGTCGAGATTTTTAATATTCCAATGGAAGGTAGCCTTGTCATTATGGAAGGTAGTCTATTTTCGTGATTTTTGTTACTCCAATGGATGGTAGCCTTGTCATTATGGAAGCTATTCTATTGTCAAGATTTTTGTTACTACAATGGATGGTAGCCTTGTCATTATGGAAGGTAGTTTGTTGTCGTAATTTTTGTTACTCCAATGGATGGTAGCCTTGTCATTATGGAAGGTTGTCTCTTGTGGAAAATTTTTTTACTCCAATGTATCGTACCCTTGTCATTATGGAAGGTAGTCTGTTGTCGACATTTTTGTTACTCCAATGGATGGTAGACTTGTTATTATGGAAGGTAGTCTGTTGTCGTGATTTTTGTTACTCCAATGGATGGTAGCCTTTTCATTATGGAAGTTAGTATGTTATCGATATCTTTGTTACTACAATGGATGGTAGCCTTGTCATTATGGAAGGTAGTCTGTTGTCGAGATTTTTGTTACTGCAATGGATGGTAGCCTTGTCATTATGGAATGTAGTATGTTGTTGTGATTTCTGTTAATCCAATGGATGGTAGCCTTGTCATTATGGAAGGTAGTCTGTTGTCGAGATTTTTGTTACTCCAATGGATGGTAGCCTTGTCATTTTGGAAGGTAGTCTGTTGTCGAGAGTTTTGTTACTACAATGGATGGTAGTCTTTTCATTATGGAAGGTAGTCTATTGTCGAGATTTTTAATATTCCAATGGAAGGTAGCCTTGTCATTATGGAAGGTAGTCTATTGTCGTGATTTTTGTTACTCCAATGGATGGTAGCCTTGTCATTATGGAAGCTATTCTATTGTCAAGATTTTTGTTACTACAATGGATGGTAGCCTTGTCATTATGGAAGCTAGTTTGTTGTCGTGATTTTTGTTACTCCAATGGATGGTAGCCTTGTCATTATGGAAGGTTGACTCTTGTGGAAAATTTTTTTACTCCAATGTATCGTACCCTTGTCATTATGGAAGGTAGTCTGTTGTCGACATTTTTGTTACTCCAATGGATGGTAGACTTGTTATTATGGAAGGTAGTCTGTTGTCGTGATTTTTGTTACTCCAATGGATGGTAGCCTTTTCATTATGGAAGGTAGTATGTTATCGATATCTTTGTTACTACAATGGATGGTAGCCTTGTCATTATGGAAGGTTGTCTGTTGTCGAGATTTTTTTTACTGTAATAGATGGTAGCCTTGTCATTATGGAAGGTAGTATGTTGTTGTGATTTTTGTTACTCCAATGGATGGTAGCCTTGTCATTATGGAAGGTAGTCTGTTGTCGAGATTTTTGTTACTCCAATGGATGGTAGCCTTCTCATTTCGGAAGGTAGTCTGTTGTCGAGAGTTTTATTACTACAATGGATGGTAGTCTTGTCATTATGGAAAGTAGTCTATTGTCGAGATATTTAATATTCCAATGGAAGGTAGCCTTGTCATTATGGAAGGTAGTCTATTGTCGTGATTTTTGTTACTCCAATGGATGGTAGCCTTGTCATTATTGAAGCTATTCTATTGTCAAGATTTTTGTTACTACAATGGATGGTAGCCTTGTCATTATGGAAGGTAGTTTGTTGTCGAGATTTTTGTTACTTCAATGTACGGTACCCTTGTCATTATGGAAGGTAGTCTGTTGTCGAGATTTTTGTTACTCCAATGGATGGTAGCCTTGTCATTTTGGAAGGTAGTCTGTTGTCGAGAGTTTTGTTACTACAATGGATGGTAGTCTTGTCATTATGGAAGGTAGTCTATTGTCGAGATTTTTAATATTCCAATGGAAGGTAGCCTTGTAATTATGGAAGGTAGTCTATTGTCGTGATTTTTGTTACTCCAATGGATGGTAGCCTTGTCATTATGGAAGCTATTCTATTGTCAAGATTTTTGTTACTACAATGGATGGTAGCCTTATCATTATGGAAGGTAGTTTGTTGTCATGATTTTTGTTACTCCAATGGATGGTAGCCTTGTCATTATGGAAGGTTGTCTCTTGTGGAAAATTTTTTTACTCCAATGTATGGTACCCTTGTCATTATGGATGGTAGTCTGTTGTCGACATTTTTGTTACTCCAATGGATGGTAGCCTTGTTATTATGGAAGGTAGTTTTTTGTCGTGATTTTTGTTACTCCAATGGATGGTAGCCTTTTCATTATGGAAGGTAGTATGTTATCGATATCTTTGTTACTACAATGGATGGTAGCCTTGTCATTATGGAAGGTTGTCTGTTGTCGAGATTTTTTTTACTGTAATAGATGGTAGCCTTGTCATTATGGAAGGTAGTATGTTGTTGTGATTTCTATTACTCCAATGGATGGTAGCCTTGTCATTATGGAAGGTAGTCTGTTGTCGAGATTTTTGTTACTCGAATGGATGGTAGCCTTCTCATTTCGGAAGGTAGTCTGTTGTCGAGAGTTTTGTTACTATAATAGATGGTAGTCTTGTCATTATGGAATGTAGTCTATTGTCGAGATATTTAATATTCCAATGGAAGGTAGCCTTGTCATTATGGAAGGTAGTCTATTGTCGTGATTTTTGTTACTCCAATGGATGGTAGCGTTGTCATTATTGAAGTTATTCTATTGTCAAGATTTTTGATACTACAATGGATGGTAGCCTTGTCATTATGGAAGGTAGTTTGTTGTCGAGATTTTTGTTACTTCAATGTACGGTACCCTTGTCATTATGGAAGGTAGTCTGTTGTCGAGATTTTTGTTACTCCAATGGATGGTAGCCTTGTTATTATGGAAGGTAGTTTGTTGTCATGATTTTTGTTACTCCAATGCATGGTAGCCTTGTCATTATGGAAGGTAGTATGTTGTCGATATCTTTGATACTACAATGGATGGTAGCCTTGTCATTATGGAAGGTTGTATGTTTTCGAGATTTTTGTTAGTGCAATGAATGGTAGCCTTGTCATTATGGAAGGTAGTCTGTTGTTGTGATTTTTGTTACTCCAGTGGATGGTAGCCTTGTCATTATGGAAGGTAGTCTGTTGTCGAGATTTTTGTTACTACAATGGATGGTAGGCTTGTCATTATGGAAGGTAGTCTGTTGTCGAGATTTTTAATATTCCAATGGATGATAGCCTTATCATTATGGAAGGTAGTCTGTTGTCATGATTTTTGTTACTCCAATATATGGTAGCCTTGTCATTATGGAAGCTGTTCTATTATCGAGATTTTTGTTACTACAATGGATTGTAGCCTTGTCATTATGGAAGGTAGTCTCTTGTTGATATCTTTGTTACTCCAATGGATGGTAGCCTTGTCATTATGGAAGGTAGTCTGTTGTCTAGATTTCAGTTACTCCAATGGATGGTAGCCTTGTCATTATGGAAGGTAGTCTGTTGTCGGGATTTTTGTTACTCCAATGGATGGTAGCCTTGTCATTATGGAAGGTGGTCCGTTGTCTAGATTTTTGTAACAATAATGGATGGTAGCCTTGTCATCATGGAAGGTAGTATGTTGTCGAGATTTTTGTTACTCCAATGGATGGTAGCCTTGTCACTATGGAAGGTAGTCTGTTGTCGAGAATTTTGTTACTACAATGGATGGTAGGCTTGTCATTATGGAATTTAGTCTGTTGTCGAGATTTTTAATATTCCAATGGATGGTAGCCTTGTCATTATGGAAGGTAGTCTATTGTCGTGATTTTTGTTACTCCAATGGATGGTAGCCTTGTCATTATGGAAGGTAGTATATTATCGATATCTTTGTTACTACAATGGATGGTAGCCTTGTCATTATGGAAGGTTATCTGTTTTCGAGATTTTTGTTAGTGCATTGAATGGTAGCCTTGTCATTTTGGAAGGTAGTTTGTTGTATTTATTTCCTGTTACTCCAATGGATGGTAGCCTTGTCATTATGGAAGGTAGTCTGTTGTCGAGATTTTTGTTACTACAATGGATGGTAGGCTTGTCATTATGGAAGGTAGTCTGTTGTCGAGATTTTTAATATTCCAATGGATGATAGCCTTGTCATTATGGAAGGTAGTCTGTTGTCGTTATTTTTGTTACTCCAATGGATGGTAGCCTTGTCATTATGGAAGCTATTCTATTATCGAGATTTTTGTTACTACAATGGATTGTTTCCTTGTCATTATGGAAGGTAGTCTCTTGTCGATAACTTTTTTACTCCAATGGATAATAGCTTTGTCATTATGGAAGGTAGTCTGTTGTCTAGATTTCAGTTACTCCAATGGATGGTAGCCTTGTCATTATGGAAGGTAGTCTATTGTCGGGATTTTTGTTACTCCAATGGATGGTAACCTTGTCATTATGAAAGTTAGTCTGTTATCTAGATTTTTGTTACAACAATTAATGGTAGCCTTGTGATTATGGAAGGTAGTCTATTGTCGATATTTTTGTTACTTCATTGGATGTTAGCCTGGACATTATGGAAGGTAGTCTGTCGTTGTGATTTCTATTACTCCAATGGATGTTAGCATTGTCATAAAGGACGGTAGTCTGTTGTTCAGATTTTTGTTCCGCCATTGGATGGTAGCCTTGTCATTATGGAAGGTTGTGTGTTGTTGATATTTTTGTTATTCGAATGGATGGTAGCCTTGTCATTTTGGAAGGTATTTTATTGTCGTGATTTTTGTTACTTCAATGGATGGTAGCCTTGTCATCATGGAAGGTTGTCTCTTGTGGAAATTTTTGTTACTCCAATGGATGATACGCTTGTCATTATGGAAGGTAGTCTGTGGTCGAGATTTTTCTTACTCCAATGGATGGTAGCCTTGTCATTATGGAAGATATTCTATTGTCGATATTTTTATTACTCCATTGGATGGAATCCTTGTCATTATGGAATGTTGTATATTGTCGAGGTTTTTGTTATTCCAATGGATGGTAGCCTTGTCATTATGGAAGGTAGTCTGTTGTCGTT
This sequence comes from Vicia faba, assembly GCA_948472305.1. NCBI lineage: Eukaryota > Viridiplantae > Streptophyta > Magnoliopsida > Fabales > Fabaceae > Vicia > Vicia faba. The sequence continues at coordinate 663,915,727 of OX451741.1, forward strand.
ATTTTTGTTACTCCAATGGATGGTAGCCTTGTCATTATGGCAGGTAGTATGTTGTCGATATCTTTGTTACTACAATTGATGGTAGCCTTGTCATTATGGAAGGTAGTCTGTTGTCGAGATTTTTGTTACTGCAATGGATGGTAGCCTTGTCATTATGGAATGTAGTCTGTTGTCGAGATTTCTGTTACTCCAATGGATGGTAGCCTTGTCATTATGGAAGGTTGTCTGTTGTCTAGATTTCAGTCACTCCAATGGATGGAAGCCTTGTCATTATGGAAGGTAGTCTGATGTCAGGATTTTTGTTACACCAATGGATGGTAGCCTTGTCATTATGGAAGGTAGTCTGTTGTCTAGATTTTTGTTACAACAATGGATGGTAGCCTTGTCATCATGGAAGGTAGTATGTTGTCTATATATTTGTTACTCCAATGGATGGTAGCCTTGTCACTATGGAAGGTAGTCTCTTGTCGAGAATTTTGTTACTACAATGGATGGTAGGCTTGTAATTATGGAAGGTAGTCTGTGGTCGAGATTTTTCTTACTCCAATGGATGGTAGCCTTATCATTATGGAAGATATTCTATTGTCGATATTTTTATTACTCCATTGGATGGAATCCTTGTCATTATGGAATGTAGTATATTGTCGAGATTTTTGTTATTCTAATGGATGGTAGCCTTGTCATTATGGAAGGTAGTCTGTTGTCGTGATTTTTGTTACTCCAATGGATGGTAGCCTTGTCATTATGGCAGGTAGTATGTTGTCGATATCTTTGTTACTACAATTGATGGTAGCCTTGTCATTATGGAAGGTAGTCTATGGTCGAGATTTTTGTTACTGCAATGGATGGTAGCCTTGTCATTATGGAATGTAGTCTGTTGTCGAGATTTCTGTTACTCCAATGGATGGTAGCCTTGTCATTATGGAAGGTAGTCTGTTGTCGAGATTTTTGTTACTACAATGGATGGTAGGATTGTCATTATGGAAGGTAGTCTGTTGTCGAGATTTTTAATATACCAATGGATGACAGCCTTGTCATTATGGAAGGTAGTCTGTTGTCGTGATTTTTGTTACTCCAATGGATGGTAGCCTTGTCATTATTGAAAGTAGTCTGTTGTTGTGATTTCTGTTACTCCAATGGATGGTAGCCTGGTCATTATGGAATTTGGTCTCTTGTGGAATTTTTTTTTACTCCAATGTATGGTACCCTTGTTATTATGGAAGGTAGTCTGTTGTTGAGATTTTTGTTGTTCCAATGGATGGTAGCCTTGTCATTATGGAAGGTAGTCTATTGTCGTGATTTTCGTTACTCCAATGGATGGTAGTCTTGTCATTATGGAAGGTAGTATGTTACTGATATCATTGTTACTACAATGGATGGTAGCCTTGTCATTATGGAAGGTGGTCAGTTTTCGAGATTTTTGTTAGTTCAATGAATGGTAGCCTTGTCATTATGGAAGGTAGTCTGTTGTTGTGATTTATGTTACTCCAATGGATGGTAGCCTTGTCATTATGGAAGGTAGTCTGTTGTCGAGATTTTTGTTACTACAATGGATGGTAGGCTTATCATTATGGAAGGTAGTCTATTGTCGAGATTTTTAATATTCCAATGGATGATAGCCTTGTAATTATGGAAGGTAGTCTGTTGTCGTGATTTTTGTTACTCCAATGGATGTTAGCCTTGTCATTATTGAAGCTATTATATTATCGGGATGTTTGTTACTACAATGGATTGTAGCCTTGTCATTATGGAAGGTAGTCTCCTGTCGATATCTTTGTTACTCCAATGGATGGTAGCCTTGTCATTATGGAAGGTAGTCTGTTGTCTAGATTTCAGTTACTCCAATGGATGGTAGCCTTGTCATTATGGAAGGTAGTCTGTTGTCGGGATTTTTGTTACTCCAATGGATGGTAGCCTTGTCATTATGGAAGGTAGTTTGTTGTCTAGATTTTTGTTATAACAATGGATGGTAGCCTTATCATTATGGAAGGTAGTCTATCATTGTGATTTATGTTACTCCAATGGATGTTAGCCTTATCATTAAGGACGGTAGTCTGTTGTATAGATTTTTGTTCTTCCAATGGATGGTAGACTTTTCATTATGGAAGGTAGTCTATTTTCGAGATTTTTGTTACTCCATTGGATGACAGCCTTGTCATTATAGAAGGTAGTGTGTTATCGATATTTTTGTTATTCAAATGGATGGTAGCCTTGTCATTATGGAAGGTAGTCTGTTGTCGTGATTTTTTTTACTCCAATGGATGGTAGCCTGGTCATTATGGAATTTTGTCTCTTGTGAAAAAATTTTTTACTCCAATGTATGGTACCCTTGTCATTATGGAAGGTAGTCTGTTGTCGAGATTTTTGTTAATCCAATGGATGGTAGCCTTGTCATTATGGAAGGTAGTCTATTGTCGTGATTTTTGTTACTCCAATGGATGGTAGCCTTGTCACTATGGAAGGTAGTATGTTGTCGATATCATTGTTACTACAATGGATGGTAGCCTTGTCATTATTGAAGCTATTCTATTATCGAGATTTTTGTTACTCCAATGTATGGTACCCTTGTCATTATGGAAGGTAGTCTGTTGTCAAGATTTTTGTTAATCCAATGGATGGTAGCCTTATCATTATGGAAGGTAGTCTATTGTCGTTATTTTTGTTACTCCAATGGATGGTAGCCTTATCATTATGGAAGGTAGTATGTTGTCTAGATTTTTGTTATAACAATGGATGGTAGCCTTATCATTATGGAAAGTAGTCTGTCATTGTGATTTATGTTACTCCAATGGATGTTAGCCTTATCATTAAGGACGGTAGTCAGTTGTACAGATTTTTGTTCTGCCAATGGATGGTAGACTTTTCATTATGGAAGGTAGTCTGTTGTCGAGATTTTTGTTACTACAATGGATGGTAGGATTGTCATTATGGAAGGTAGTCTGTTGTCGAGATTTTTAATATACCAATGGATGATAGCCTTGTCATTATGGAAGGTAGTCTGTTGTCGTGATTTTTGTTACTCCAATGGATGGTAGCCTTGTCATTATTGAAAGTAGTCTGTTGTTGTGATTTCTGTTACTCCAATGGATGGTAGCCTGGTCATTATGGAATTTGGTCTCTTGTGGAATTTTTTTTTACTCCAATGTATGGTACCCTTGTTATTATGGAAGGTAGTCTGTTGTTGAGATTTTTGTTGTTCCAATGGATGGTAGCCTTGTCATTATGGAAGGTAGTCTATTGTCGTGATTTTCGTTACTCCAATGGATGGTAGTCTTGTCATTATGGAAGGTAGTATGTTACTGATATCATTGTTACTACAATGGATGGTAGCCTTGTCATTATGGAAGGTGGTCAGTTTTCGAGATTTTTGTTAGTTCAATGAATGGTAGCCTTGTCATTATGGAAGGTAGTCTGTTGTTGTGATTTATGTTACTCCAATGGATGGTAGCCTTGTCATTATGGAAGGTAGTCTGTTGTCGAGATTTTTGTTACTACAATGGATGGTAGGCTTATCATTATGGAAGGTAGTCTATTGTCGAGATTTTTAATATTCCAATGGATGATAGCCTTGTAATTATGGAAGGTAGTCTGTTGTCGTGATTTTTGTTACTCCAATGGATGTTAGCCTTGTCATTATTGAAGCTATTATATTATCGGGATGTTTGTTACTACAATGGATTGTAGCCTTGTCATTATGGAAGGTAGTCTCCTGTCGATATCTTTGTTACTCCAATGGATGGTAGCCTTGTCATTATGGAAGGTAGTCTGTTGTCTAGATTTCAGTTACTCCAATGGATGGTAGCCTTGTCATTATGGAAGGTAGTCTGTTGTCGGGATTTTTGTTACTCCAATGGATGGTAGCCTTGTCATTATGGAAGGTAGTTTGTTGTCTAGATTTTTGTTATAACAATGGATGGTAGCCTTATCATTATGGAAGGTAGTCTATCATTGTGATTTATGTTACTCCAATGGATGTTAGCCTTATCATTAAGGACGGTAGTCTGTTGTATAGATTTTTGTTCTTCCAATGGATGGTAGACTTTTCATTATGGAAGGTAGTCTATTTTCGAGATTTTTGTTACTCCATTGGATGACAGCCTTGTCATTATAGAAGGTAGTGTGTTATCGATATTTTTGTTATTCAAATGGATGGTAGCCTTGTCATTATGGAAGGTAGTCTGTTGTCGTGATTTTTTTTACTCCAATGGATGGTAGCCTGGTCATTATGGAATTTTGTCTCTTGTGAAAAAATTTTTTACTCCAATGTATGGTACCCTTGTCATTATGGAAGGTAGTCTGTTGTCGAGATTTTTGTTAATCCAATGGATGGTAGCCTTGTCATTATGGAAGGTAGTCTATTGTCGTGATTTTTGTTACTCCAATGGATGGTAGCCTTGTCACTATGGAAGGTAGTATGTTGTCGATATCATTGTTACTACAATGGATGGTAGCCTTGTCATTATTGAAGCTATTCTATTATCGAGATTTTTGTTACTCCAATGTATGGTACCCTTGTCATTATGGAAGGTAGTCTGTTGTCAAGATTTTTGTTAATCCAATGGATGGTAGCCTTATCATTATGGAAGGTAGTCTATTGTCGTTATTTTTGTTACTCCAATGGATGGTAGCCTTATCATTATGGAAGGTAGTATGTTGTCTAGATTTTTGTTATAACAATGGATGGTAGCCTTATCATTATGGAAAGTAGTCTGTCATTGTGATTTATGTTACTCCAATGGATGTTAGCCTTATCATTAAGGACGGTAGTCAGTTGTACAGATTTTTGTTCTGCCAATGGATGGTAGACTTTTCATTATGGAAGGTAGTCTATTGTCGAGATTTTTGTTACTCCATTGGATGATAGCCTTGTCATTATAGAAGGTATTGTGTTGTCGATATTTTTGTTATTCAAATGGATGGTAGCCATGTCATTATGGAAGGTAGTGTGTTGTCGTGATTTTTTTTACTCCAATGGATGGTAGCCTGTTCATTATGGAATTTTGTCTGTTGTGGAAATTTTATTTACTCCAATGTATGGTACCCTTGTTATTATGGAAGGTAGTCTGTTGTTGAGATTTTTGTTAATCCAATGGATGGTAGCCTTGTTATTATGGAAGGTAGTCTATTGTCGTGATTTTCGTTACTCCAATGGATGGTAGCCTTGTCATTATGGTAGGTAGTATGTTGTCGATATCATTGTTACTACAATGGATGGTAGCCTTGTCATTATGGAAGGTTGTCTGTTTTCGAGATTTTTGTTAGTTCAATGAATGGTAGCCTTGTTATTATGGAAGGTAGTATGTTGTTTTGATTTATGTTACTCCAATGGATGGTAGCCTTGTCATTATGGAAGGAAGTTTGTTGTCGATATTTTTGTTACTACAATGGATGGTAGGCTTGTCATTATGGAAGGTAGTCTATTGTCGAGATTTTTAATATTCCAATGGATGATAGCCTTGTCATTATGGAAGGTAGTCTGTTGTCGTGATTTTTGTTACTCCAATGGATGTTAGCCTTGTCATTATTGAAGCTATTCTATTATCGAGATTTTTGTTACTACAATGGATTGTAGCCTTGTCATTATGGAAGGTAGTCTCTTGTCGATGTCTTTGTTACTCCAATGGATGGTAGCCTTGTCATTATGGAAGGTAGTCTGTTGTCTAGATTTCAGTTACTCCAATGGATGGTAGCCTTGTCATTATGGAAGGTAGTTTGTTGTCGGGATATTTGTTACTCCAATGGATGGTAGCCTTGTCATTATGGAAGGTAGTTTGTTGTCTAGATTTTGATTACAACAATGGATGGTAGCCTTGTCATTATGGAAGGTAGTCTATTGTCGAGATTTTTGTTACTGCAATGGATGGTAGCCTTGTCATTATGGAAGGTAGTCTGTCGTTGTGATTTATGTTACTCCAATGGATGTTAGCCTTGTCATTAAGGACGGTAGTCTGTTGTTCAGATTTTTGTTCTGCCAATGGATGGTAGACTTTTCATTATGGAAGGTAGTCTATTGTCGAGATTTTTGTTACTCCATTGGATGATAGCCTTGTCATTTTGGAAGGTAGTGTGTTGTTGATATTTTTGTTATTCAAATGGATGGTAGCCTTGTCATTATGGAAGGTAGTCTGTTGTCGTGATTTTTGTTACTCCAATGGATGGTAGCCTTATCATCAGGGAAGGTTGTCTGTTATTGAAATTTTTGTAACCCCAATGGATGGTACCCTTGTCATTAAGGAAGGTAGTCTGTTGTCGATATTTTTGTTACTCCAATGGATGGTAGCCTTGTCATTATTGAAGATATTCTATTGTCGATATTTTAATTACTCCATTGGATGGAAGCCTTGTCATTATGGAAGGTAGTCTGTTGTCGAGATTTTTGTTATTCCAATGGATGGTAGCCTTGTCATTATGGAAGGTAGTTTGTTACCGTGATTTTTGTTACTCCAATGGATGGTAGCCTTGTCATTATGGAAGGTAGTTTGTTGTCGATATCATTGTTACTACAATGGATGGTAGCCTTGTCATTATGGAAGGTAGTCTATTGTCGAGATTTTTGTTACTACAATGGATGGTATCCTTGTCATTATGGAATGTAGTCTGTTGTTGTGATTTCTGTTACTCCAATGGATGGTAGCCTTGTCATTATGGAAGGTAGTCTGTTGTCGAGATTTTTGTTACTCCAATGGATGGTAGCCTTGTTATTATGGAAGGTAGTCTATTGTCTAGATTTTTGTTACAACAATGGATGGTAGCCTTGTCATTATGGAAGGTAGTATGTTGACGAGATTTTAGTTACTCCAATGGATGGTAGCCTTGTCATTATGGAAGGTTGTCTGTTGTCGAGAATTTTGATACTACAATGGATGGTAGGCTTGTCATTATGGAAGTTATTCTGTTGTCGATAATTTTAATATTCCAATGGATGGTAGCCTTGTCATTATGGAAGGTAGTCTATTGTCGTGATTTTTGTTACTCCAATGGATGGTAGCCTTGTCATTATGGAATCTATTCTATTTTCGAGATTTTTGTTACTACAATGGATGGTAGCCTTGTCGTTATGGAAGGTAGTTTGTTGTCGAGATTTTTGTTACTGCAATGCATGGTAGCCTTGTCATTATGGAAGGTAGTCTGTTGTCGTGATTTTTGTTACTCCAATGGATGGTAGCCTTGTCATTATGGAAGGTTCTCTCTTGTGGAAATTTTTTTTACTCCAATGTATGGTACCCTTGTCATTATGGAAGGTAGTCTGTTGTTGAGATTTTTGTTACTCCAATGGATGGTAGCCTTGTTATTATGGAAGGTAGTCTGTTGTCGTGATTTTTGTTACTCCAATGCATGGTAGCCTTGTCATTATGGAAGGTAGTATGTTGTCGATATCTTTGTTACTACAAAGGATGGTAGCCTTGTCATTATGGAAGGTTGTATGTTTTTGAGATTTTTGTTAGTGCAATGAATGGTAGCCTTGTCATTATGGAAGGTTTGTCTATTGTTGTGATTTCTGTTACTCCAGTGGATGGTAGCCTTGTCATTATGGAAGGTAGTCTGTTGTAGAGAATTTGGTTACTACAATGGATGGTAGGATTTTCATTATGGAAGGTAGTCTGTTGTCGAGATTTTTAATATTCCAATGGATGATAGCCTTGTCATTATGGAAGGTAGTCTGTTGTCATGATTTTTGTTACTCCAATAGATGGTAGCCTTGCAATTATGGAAGCTATTCTATTATCGAGATTTTTGTTACTACATTGGATTGTAGCCTTGTCATTATGGAAGGTAGTCTCTTGTCGATGTCTTTGTTACTCCAATGGATGGTAGCCTTGTCATTATGGAAGGTAGTCTGTTGTCTAGATTTCAGTTACTCCATTGGATGGTAGCCTTGTCATTATGGAAGGTAGTCTGTTGTCGGGATTTTTGTTACTCCAATGGATGGTAGCCTTGTCATTATGGAAGGTAGTCTCTTGTCTAGATTTTTGTTACAACAATGGATGGTTGCCTTGTCATTATGGAAGGTAGTATGTTGTCGAGATTTTTGTTACTCCAATGGATGGTAGCCTTGTCATTATGGAAGGTAGTTTGTTGTCGAGAATTTTGTTACTACAATGGATGGTAGGCTTGTCATTATGGAAGTTAGTCTGTTGTAGTGATTTTTAATATTCCAATGGATGGTATCCTTGTCATTATGGAAGGTAGTCTATTGTCATGATTTTTGTTACTCCAATGGATGGTAGCCTTGTCATTATAGAAGTTATTCTATTGTCGAGATTTTTGTTACTACAATGGATGGTAGGTGTGTCGTTATGGAAGGTAGTCTCCTGTCGATAACTTTGTTACTCCAATGGATGGTAGCCTTGTCATTATGGAAGGTAGTCTGTTGTCTAGATTTCAGTTACTCCAATGGATGGTAGCCTTATCATTATGGAAGGTAGTCTGTTGTCGGGATTTTTGTCACTCCAATGGATGGTAGCCTTGCCATTATGGAAGGTAGTCTGTTGTCTAGATTTCAGTTACTCCAATGGATGGTAGCCTTGTCATTATGGAAGGTAGTATGTTGTCGGGATTTTTGTTACTCCAATGGATGGTAGCCTTGTCATTATGGAAGGTAGTCTGTTGTCTAGATTTTTGTTACAACAATGGATGGTAGCCTTGTCATTATGGAAGGTAGTATTTGTCGAGATTTTTGTTACTCCAATGGATGGTAGCCTTGTCATTATTGAAGCTATTCTATTGTCGAGATTTTTGTTACTACAATGGATGGTAAGCTTGTCGTTATGGAAGGTAGTCACTTGTCGATATCTTTGTTACTCCAATAGATGGTAGCCTTGTCATTATGGAAGGTAGTCTGTTGTCGTGATTTTTTTTACTCCAATGGATGGTAACCTTGTCATTATGGAAGGTTCTCTCTTGTGGAAATTTTTTTTACTCCAATGTATGGTACCCTTGTCATTATGGAAGGTAGTCTGTTGTTGAGATTTTTGTTACTCCAATGGATGGTAGCCATGTTATTATGGAAGGTAGTCTGTTGTCGTGATGTTTGTTACTCCAATGCATGGTAGCCTTAGCATTATGGAAGGTAGTATGTTGTCGATATCTTTGTTACTACAATGGATGGTATCCTTGTCATTATGGAAGGTTGTATGTTATCGAGATTTTTGTTAGTGCAATGAATGGTAGCCTTGTCATTATGGACGGTAGTCTATTGTTGTGATTTCTGTTACTCAAGTGGATGGTATCCTTGTCATTATGGAAGGTAGTCTGTTGTCGAGATTTTGGTTACTATAATGGATGGTAGGCTTGTCATTATGGAAGGTAGTATGTTGTCGATATCTTTGTTACTACAATGGATGGTAGCCTTGTCATTATGGAAGGTTGTATGTTTCCGAGATTTTTGTTACTGCAATGAATGGTAGCCTTGTCATTATGGAAGGTAGTCTATTGTTGTGATTTCTGTTACTCAAGTGGATGGTACCCTTGTCATTATGGAAGGTAGTATGTTGTTGAGATTTTTGTTACTCTAATGGATGGTAGCCTTGTTATTATGGAAGGTAGTCCGTTGTCGTGATGTTTGTTACTCCAATGCATGGTAGCCTTAGCATTATGGAAGGTAGTATGTTGTCGATATCTTTGTTACTACAATGGATAGTAGCCTTGTCATTATGGAAGTTTGTATGTTTTCGAGATTTTTGTTAGTGCAATGAATGGTAGCCTTGTCATTATGGAAGGTAGTCTATTGTTGTGATTTTTGTTACTCAACTGGATGGTAGCCTTGTCATTATGGAAGGTAGGCTGTTGTCGAGATTTTGGTTACTACAATGGATGGTAGGGTTGTCGTTATGGAAGGTAGTCTCTTGTCGATAACTTTGTTACTCCAATGGATGGTAGCGTTGTCATTATGGAAGGTAGTCTGTTGTCTAGATTTCAGTTACTCCAATGGATGGTAGCCTTGTCATTATGGAAGGTAGTCTGTTGTCGGGATTTTTGTTACTCCAATGGATGTTAGCCTTGTCATTATGGAATGTAGTCTGTTGTTGTGATTTCTGTTACTCCAATGGATGGTAGCCTTGTCATTATGGAAGGTAGTCTGTTGTCGGGATTTTTTATTATTCCAATGGATGGTAGCCTTGTTATTATGGAAGGTAGTCTGTTTTCTAGATTTTTGCTACAACAATGGATGGTAGCCTTGTCATTATGGAAGGTAGTATGTTGTCGAGATTTTAGTTACTCCAATGGATGGTAGCCTTTTCATTATGGAAGGTAGTCTGTTGTCGAGAATTTTGTTACTACAATGGATGGTAGGCTTCTCATTATGGAAGTTATTCTGTTGTCGAGATTTTTAATATTCTAATGGATGGTAGCCTTGTCATTATGGAAGGTAGTCTATTGTCGTGATTTTTGTTACTCCAATGGATGGTAGCCTTGTCATTATGGAAGCTATTCTATTGTCGAGATTTTTGTTACTACAATGGATGGTAGCCTTGTCATTATGGAAGGTAGTCTGTTGTTGAGATTTTTGTTACTCCAATGGATGGTAGCCTTGTTATTATGGAAGGTAGTCTGTTGTCGTGATTTTTGTTACTCCAATGCATGGCAGCCTTGTCATTATGGAAGGTAGTATGTTGTCAATATCTTTGTTACTACAATGGATGGTAGCCTTATCATTATGGAAGGTTGTATGTTTTCGAGATTTTTGTTAGTGCAATGAATGGTAGCCTTGTCATTATGGAAGGTTTGTCTATTGTTGTGATTTCTGTTACTCCAGTGGATGGTAGCCTTGTCATTATGGAAGGTAGTCTGTTGTCGAGATTTTTGTTACTACAATGGATGGTAGGCTTGTCATTATGGAAGGTAGTCTGTTGTCGAGATTTTTAATATTCCAATGGATGGTAGCCTTGTCATTATGGAAGGTAGTTTGTTGTCGTGATTTTTGTTACTCCAATGGATGGTAGCCTTGTCATTATTGAAGCTATTCTATTATCGAGATTTTTGTTACTACAATGGATGGTAAGCTTGTCGTTATGGAAGGTAGTCTCTTGTCGATATCTTTGTTACTCCAATGGATGGTAGCCTTGCCATTATGTAAGGTAATATGTTGTATAGATTTCAGTTACTCCAATGCATGGTAGCCTTGTCATTATGGAAGGTAGTATGTTGTCGGGATTTTTGTTATTCCAATGGATGGTAGCTTTGTCATTATGGAAGGTTGTATGTTTTCGAGGTTTTTGTTAGTGCAATAAATGGTAGCCTTGTCATTATGGAAGGTAGTCTGTTGTTGTGATTTCTGTTAGTCCAGTGGATGGTAGCCTTGTCATTATGGAAGGTAGTCTGTTGTCGAGATTTTTGTTACTACAATGGATGGTAGGCTTGTCATTATGGAAGGTAGTTTGTTGTCGAGATTTTTAATATTCCAATAGATGATAGCGTTGTCATTATGGAAGGTAGTCTGTTGTCATGATTTTTGTTACTCCAATAGATGGTAGCCTTGTCATTATGGAAGCTATTCTATTATCGAGATTTTTGTTACTACAATGGATTGTAGCCCTGTCATTATGGAAGGTAGTCTCTTGTCTAGATTTCAGTTACTCCAATGGATGGTAGCCTTGTCATTATGGAAGGTAGTCTGTTGTCGGGATTTTTGTTACTCCAATGGATGGTAGCCTTGTCATTATGGAAGGTAGTCTGTTGTCTAGATTTTTGTTACAACAATTGATGGTAGCCTTCTCATTATGGAAGGTAGTATGTTGTCGAGATTTTTGTTACTCCAATGGATGGTAGCCTTGTCATTATGTAAGGTAGTCTGTTGTCGAGAATTTTGTTACTACAATGGATTGTAGGCTTGTCATTATGGAAGTTAGTCTGTTGTAGAGATTTTTAATATTCGAATGGATGGTAGCCTTGTCATTATGGAAGGTAGTCTATTGTCGTGATTTTTGTTACTCCAATGGATGGTAGCCTTGTCATTATTGAAGCAATTCTATTGTCGAGATTTTTGTTACTACAATGGATGGTAGGCTTGTCGTTATTGAAGGTAGTCTCTTGTCGATATCTTTGTTACTCCAATGGATGGTAGCCTTGTCATTATGGAAGGTAGTATGTTGTCTAGATTTCAGTCACTCCAATGGATGGTAGCCTTGTCATTATGGAAGGTAGTCTGTTGTCGGGATTTTTGTTACTCCAATGGATGGTAGCCTTGCCATTATGGAAGGTAGTATGTTGTCTAGATTTCAGTTACTCCAATGGATGGTAGCCTTGTCATTATGAAAGGTAGTCTGTTGTCGGGATTTTTGTTACTCCAATGGATGGTAGCCTTGTCATTAGGAATGTAGTCTGTTGTCTAGATTTTTGTTACAACAATGGATGGTAGCCTTGTCATTATGGAAGGTAGTATGTTGTCGAGATTTTTGTTACTCCAATGGATGGTAGCCTTGTCATTATGGAAGGTAGTCTGTTGTCGAGAATTTTGTTACTACAATGGATGGTAGGCTTGTCATTATGGAAGTTAGTCTGTTGTAGAGATTTTTAATATTCTAATGGATGGTAGCCTTGTCATTATGGAAGGTAGTCTATTGTCGTGATTTTTGTTACTCCAATGGATGGTAGCCTTGTCATTATTGAAGCTATTCTATTGTCGAGATTTTTGTTACTACAATGGATGGTAAGCTTGTCGTTATGGAAGGTATTGTCTTGTCTCTATCTTTGTTACTCCAATGGATGGTAGCCTTGTTATTATGGAAGGTAGTCTGTTGTCTAGATTTCAGTCACTCCAATGGATGGTAGCCTTGTCATTATGGAAGGTAGTCTGTTGTCGGGATTTTTGTTACTCCAATGGATGGTAGCCTTGCCATTATGGAACGTAGTCTGTTGTCTAGATTTCAGTTACTCCAATGGATGGTAGCCTTGTCATTATGGAAGGTAGTCTGTTGTCGGGATTTTTGTTACTCCAATGGATGGTAGCCTTGTCATTATGGAAGGTAGTCTGTTATCTAGATTTTTGTTACAACAATGGATGGTAGCCTTGTCATTATGGAAGGTAATATGTTGTCGAGATTTTTGTTACTACAATGGATGCTAGCCTTGTCATTATGGAAGGTAGTTTGTTGTCGAGAATTTTGTTACTACAATGGATGGTAGGCTTGTCGTTATGGAAGGTAGTTTGTTGTCGTGATTTTTGTTACTCCAATGGATGGTAGCCTTGTCATTATGGAAGGTAGTCTGTTGTCATGATTTTTGTTACTCCAATAGATGGTAGCCTTGTCATTATGGAAGCTATTCTATTATCGAGATTTTTGTTACTACAATGGATTGTAGCCTTGTCATTATGGAAGGTAGTCTCTTGTCGATATCTTTGTTACTCCAATGGATGGTAGCCTTGTCATTATGGAAGGTAGTCTGTTGTCCGGATTTTTGTTACTCCAATGGATGGTAGCCTTGTCATTATGGAAGGTAGTCTGTTATCTAGATTTTTGTTACAACAATGGATGGTAGCCTTGTCATTATGGAAGGTAGTATGTTGTCGAGATTTTTGTTACTACAATGGATGGTAGCCTTGTCATTATGGAAGGTAGTCTGTTGTCGAGAATTTTGTTACTACAATGGATGGTAGGCTTGTCGTTATGGAAGGTAGTCTGTTGTCGTGATTTTTGTTACTCCAATGGATGGTAGCCTTGTCATTATGGAAGGTAGTATGTTGTCATGATTTTTGTTACTCCAATAGATGGTAGCCTTGTCATTATGGAAGCTATTCTATTATCGAGATTTTTGTTACTACAATGGATTGTAGCCTTGTCATTATGGAAGGTAGTCTCTTGTCGATATCTTTGTTACTCCAATGGATGGTAGCCTTGTCATTATGGAAGGTAGTCTGTTGTCTAGATTTCAGTTACTCCAATGGATGGTAGCCTTGTCATTATGGAAGGTAGTCTGTTGTCGGGATTTTTGATACTCCAATGGATGGTAGCCTTGTCATTATGGAAGGTAGTCTGTTGTCTAGATTTTTGTTACAACAATGGATGGTAGCCTTGTCATTATGGAAGGTAGTATGTTGTCGAGATTTTTGTTACTCCAATGGATGGTAGCCTTGTCATTATGGAAGGTAGTCTGTTGTCGAGAATTTTGTTACTACAATGGATGGTAGGCTTGTCATTATGGAAGTTAGTTTGTTGTCGAGATTTTTAATATTCCAATGGATGGTAGCCTTGTCATTATGGAAGGTAGTCTATTGTCATGATTTTTGTTACTCCAATAGATGGTAGCCTTGTCATTATGGAAGCTATTCTATTATCGAGATTTTTGTTACTACATTGGATTGTAGCCTTCTCATTATGGAAGGTAGTCTCTTGTCGATATCTTTGTTACTCCATTGGATGGTAGCCTTGTCATTATGGAAGGTAGTCTGTTGTCTAGATTTCAGTTACTCCATTGGATGGTAGCCTTGTCATTATGGAAGGTAGTCTGTTGTCGGGATTTTTGTTACTCCAATGGATGGTAGCCTTGTCATTATGGAAGGTAGTCTGTTGTCTAGATTTTTGTTACAACAATGGATGGTAGCCTTGTCATTATGGAAGGTAGTATGTTGTCGAGATTTTTGTTACTCCAATGGATGGTAGCCTTGTCATTATGGAAGGTAGTCTGTTGTCGAGAATTTTGTTACTACAATGGATGGTAGGCTTGTCATTATGGAAGTTAGTCTGTTGTAGAGATTTTTAATATTCCAATGGATGGTAGCCTTGTCATTATTGAAGCTATTCTATTGTCGAGATTTTTGTTACTACAATGGATGGTAAGCTTGTCGTTATGGAAGGTAGTCTCTTGTCTCTATCTTTGTTACTCCAATGGATGGTAGCCTTGTTATTATTGAAGGTAGTCTATTGTCTAGATTTCAGTCACTCCAATGGATGGTAGCCTTGTCATTATGGAAGGTAGTCTGTTGTCGGGATTTTTGTTACTCCAATGGATGGTAGCCTTGCCATTATGGAAGGTAGTCTGTTGTCTAGATTTCAGTTACTCCAAGGGATGGTAGCCTTGTCATTATGGAAGGTAGTCTGTTGTCCGGATTTTTGTTACTCCAATGGATGGTAGCCTTGTCATTATGGAAGGTAGTCTGTTATCTAGATTTTTGTTACAACAATGGATGGTAGCCTTGTCATTATGGAAGGTAGTATGTTGTCGAGATTTTTGTTACTACAATGGATGGTAGCCTTGTCATTATGGAAGGTAGTTTGTTGTCGAGAATTTTGTTACTACAATGGATGGTAGGCTTGTCGTTATGGAAGGTAGTCTGTTGTCGTGTTTTTTGTTACTCCAATGGATGATAGCCTTGTCATTATGGAAGGTAGTCTGTTGTCATGATTTTTGTTACTCCAATAGATGGTAGCCTTGTCATTATGGAAGCTATTCTATTATCGAGATTTTTGTTACTACAATGGATTGTAGCCTTGTCATTATGGAAGGTAGTCTCTTGTCGATATCTTTGTTACTCCAATGGATGGTAGCCTTGTCATTATGGAAGGTAGTTTGTTGTCTAGATTTCAGTTACTCCAATGGATGGTAGCCTTGTCATTATGGAAGGTAGTCTTTTGTCGGGATTTTTGTTACTCCAATGGATGGTAGCCTTGTCATTATGGAAGGTAGTATGTTGTCGAGATTTTTGTTACTCCAATGGATGGTAGCCTTGTCATTATGGAAGGTAGTCTGTTGTCGAGAATTTTGTTACTACAATGGATGGTAGGCTTGTCATTATGGAAGTTAGTCTGTTGTCGAGATTTTTAATATTCCAATGTATGGTAGCCTTGTCATTATGGAAGGTAGTCTATTGTCGTGATTTTTGTTACTCCAATGGATGGTAGCCTTTTCATTATTGAAGATATTCTATTGTCGAGATTTTTGTTACTACAATGGATGGTAAGCTTGTCGTTATGGAAGGTAGTCTCTTGTCGATATCTTTGTTACTCCAATGGATGGTAGCCTTGTCATTATGGAAGGTAGTCTGTTGTCTAGATTTCAGTCACTCCAATGGATGGTAGCCTTGTCATTATGGAAGGTAGTCTGTTGTCGGGATTTTTGTTACTCCAATGGATGGTAGCCTTGCCATTATGGAAGGTAGTCTGTTGTCTAGATTTCAGTTACTCCAATGGATGGTAGCCTTGTCATTATGGAAGGTAGTTTGTTGTCAGGATTTTTGTTACTCTAATGGATGGTAGCCTTGTCATTATGGAAGGTAGTCTGTTGTCTAGATTTTTGTTACAACAATGGATGGTAGCCTTGTCATTATGGAAGGTAGTATGTTGTCGAGATTTTTGTTACTCCAATGGATGGTAGCCTTGTCATTATGGAAGGTAGTCTGTTGTCGAGAATTTTGTTACTACAATGGATGGTAGGCTTGTCATTATGGAAGGTAGTTTGTTGTCGAGATTTTTAATATTCCAATGGATGATAGCCTTGTCATTATGGAAGGTAGTCTGTTGTCATGATTTTTGTTACTCCAATAGATGGTAGCCTTGTCATTATGGAAGCTATTCCATTATCTAGATTTTTGTTACTACAATGGATTGTAGCCTTGTCATTATGGAAGGTAGTCTCTTGTCGATATCTTTGTTACTCCAATGGATGGTAGCCTTGTCATTATGGAAGGTAGTCTGTTGTCTAGATTTCAGTTACTCCAATGGATGGTAGCCTTGTCATTATGGAAGGTAGTCTGTTGTCGAGATTTTTGTTACTCCAATGGATGGTAGCCTTGTCATTATGGAAGGTAGTCTGTTGTCTAGATTTTTGTTACAACAATGGATGGTAGCCTTGTCATTATGGATGGTAGTATGTTGTCGAGATTTTTGTAACTCCAATGGATGGTAGCCTTGTCATTATGGAAGGTAGTCTGTTGTCGAGAATTTTGTTACTACAATGGATTGTAGGCTTGTCATTATGGAAGTTAGTCTGTTGTAGAGATTTTTAATATTCGAATGGATGGTAGCCTTGTCATTATGGAAGGTAGTCTATTGTCGTGATTTTTGTTACTCGAATGGATGGTAGCCTTGTCATTATTGAAGCTATTCTATTGTCGAGATTTTTGTTACTACAATGGATGGTAGGCTTGTCCTTATGGAAGGTAGTCTCTTGTCGATATCTTTGTTACTCCAATGGATGGTAGCCTTGTCATTATGGAAGGTAGTATGTTGTCTAGATTTCAGTCACTCCAATGGATGGTAGCCTTGTCGTTATGGAAGGTAGTCTGTTGTCGGGATTTTTGTTACTCCAATGGATGGTAGCCTTGCCATTATGGAAGGTAGTCTGTTGTCTAGATTTCAGTTACTCCAATGGATGGTAGCCTTGTCATTATGGAAGGTAGTTTGTTGTCAGGATTTTTGTTACTCTAATGGATGGTAGCCTTGTCATTATGGAAGGTAGTCTGTTGTCTAGATTTTTGTTACTACAATGGATGGTAGCCTTGTCATTATGGAAGGTAGTATGTTGTCGAGATTTTTTTTACTCCAATGGATGGTAGCCTTGTCATTATGGAAGGTAGTCTAATGTCGAGAATTTTGTTACTACAATGGATGGTAGGCTTGTCATTATGGAAGGTAGTTTGTTGTCGTGATTTTTAATATTCCAATGGATGATAGCCTTGTCATTATGGAAGGTAGTCTGTTGTCATGATTTTTGTTACTCCAATAGATGGTATCCTTGTCATTATGGAAGCTATTCTATTATCTAGATTTTTGTTACTACAATGGATTGTAGCCTTGTCATTATGGAAGGTAGTCTCTTGTCGATATCTTTGTTACTCCAATGGATGGTAGCCTTGTCATTATGGAAGGTAGTCTGTTGTCTAGATTTCAGTTACTCCAATGGATGGTAGCCTTGTCATTATGGAAGGTAGTCTGTTGTCGAGATTTTTGTTACTCCAATGGATGGTAGCCTTGTCATTATGGAAGGTAGTCTGTTGTCTAGATTTTTGTTACAACAATGGATGGTAGCCTTGTCATTATGGAAGGTAGTATGTTGTCCAGATTTTTGTTACTCCAATGGATGGTAGCCTTGTCATTATGGAAGGTAGTCTGTTGTCGAGAATTTTGTTACTACAATGGATGGTAGGCTTGTCATTATGGAAGTTAGTCTGTTGTAGAGATTTTTAATATTCCAATGGATGGTAGCCTTGTCATTATTGAAGCTATTCTATTGTCGAGATTTTTGTTACTACAATGGATGGTAAGCTTGTCGTTATGGAAGGTAGTCTCTTGTCTCTATCTTTGTTACTCCAATGGATGGTAGCCTTGTTATTAT
The DNA here is from genome assembly GCA_948472305.1 of Vicia faba. Taxonomy (NCBI): domain Eukaryota; kingdom Viridiplantae; phylum Streptophyta; class Magnoliopsida; order Fabales; family Fabaceae; genus Vicia; species Vicia faba. Next base: position 663,933,997 of record OX451741.1, read on the forward strand.
TGAAGGTAGTCTATTGTCTAGATTTCAGTCACTCCAATGGATGGTAGCCTTGTCATTATGGAAGGTAGTCTGTTGTCGGGATTTTTGTTACTCCAATGGATGGTAGCCTTGCCATTATGGAAGGTAGTCTGTTGTCTAGATTTCAGTTACTCCAAGGGATGGTAGCCTTGTCATTATGGAAGGTAGTCTGTTGTCCGGATTTTTGTTACTCCAATGGATGGTAGCCTTGTCATTATGGAAGGTAGTCTGTTATCTAGATTTTTGTTACAACAATGGATGGTAGCCTTGTCATTATGGAAGGTAGTATGTTGTCGAGATTTTTGTTACTACAATGGATGGTAGCCTTGTCATTATGGAAGGTAGTTTGTTGTCGAGAATTTTGTTACTACAATGGATGGTAGGCTTGTCGTTATGGAAGGTAGTCTGTTGTCGTGATTTTTGTTACTCCAATGGATGATAGCCTTGTCATTATGGAAGGTAGTCTGTTGTCATGATTTTTGTTACTCCAATAGATGGTAGCCTTGTCATTATGGAAGCTATTCTATTATCGAGATTTTTGTTACTACAATGGATTGTAGCCTTGTCATTATGGAAGGTAGTCTCTTGTCGATATCTTTGTTACTCCAATGGATGGTAGCCTTGTCATTATGGAAGGTAGTTTGTTGTCTAGATTTCAGTTACTCCAATGGATGGTAGCCTTGTCATTATGGAAGGTAGTCTTTTGTCGGGATTTTTGTTACTCCAATGGATGGTAGCCTTGTCATTATGGAAGGTAGTATGTTGTCGAGATTTTTGTTACTCCAATGGATGGTAGCCTTGTCATTATGGAAGGTAGTCTGTTGTCGAGAATTTTGTTACTACAATGGATGGTAGGCTTGTCATTATGGAAGTTAGTCTGTTGTCGAGATTTTTAATATTCCAATGTATGGTAGCCTTGTCATTATGGAAGGTAGTCTATTGTCGTGATTTTTGTTACTCCAATGGATGGTAGCCTTTTCATTATTGAAGATATTCTATTGTCGAGATTTTTGTTACTACAATGGATGGTAAGCTTGTCGTTATGGAAGGTAGTCTCTTGTCGATATCTTTGTTACTCCAATGGATGGTAGCCTTGTCATTATGGAAGGTAGTCTGTTGTCTAGATTTCAGTCACTCCAATGGATGGTAGCCTTGTCATTATGGAAGGTAGTCTGTTGTCGGGATTTTTGTTACTCCAATGGATGGTAGCCTTGCCATTATGGAAGGTAGTCTGTTGTCTAGATTTCAGTTACTCCAATGGATGGTAGCCTTGTCATTATGGAAGGTAGTTTGTTGTCAGGATTTTTGTTACTCTAATGGATGGTAGCCTTGTCATTATGGAAGGTAGTCTGTTGTCTAGATTTTTGTTACAACAATGGATGGTAGCCTTGTCATTATGGAAGGTAGTATGTTGTCGAGATTTTTGTTACTCCAATGGATGGTAGCCTTGTCATTATGGAAGGTAGTCTGTTGTCGAGAATTTTGTTACTACAATGGATGGTAGGCTTGTCATTATGGAAGGTAGTTTGTTGTCGAGATTTTTAATATTCCAATGGATGATAGCCTTGTCATTATGGAAGGTAGTCTGTTGTCATGATTTTTGTTACTCCAATAGATGGTAGCCTTGTCATTATGGAAGCTATTCCATTATCTAGATTTTTGTTACTACAATGGATTGTAGCCTTGTCATTATGGAAGGTAGTCTCTTGTCGATATCTTTGTTACTCCAATGGATGGTAGCCTTGTCATTATGGAAGGTAGTCTGTTGTCTAGATTTCAGTTACTCCAATGGATGGTAGCCTTGTCATTATGGAAGGTAGTCTGTTGTCGAGATTTTTGTTACTCCAATGGATGGTAGCCTTGTCATTATGGAAGGTAGTCTGTTGTCTAGATTTTTGTTACAACAATGGATGGTAGCCTTGTCATTATGGATGGTAGTATGTTGTCGAGATTTTTGTAACTCCAATGGATGGTAGCCTTGTCATTATGGAAGGTAGTCTGTTGTCGAGAATTTTGTTACTACAATGGATTGTAGGCTTGTCATTATGGAAGTTAGTCTGTTGTAGAGATTTTTAATATTCGAATGGATGGTAGCCTTGTCATTATGGAAGGTAGTCTATTGTCGTGATTTTTGTTACTCGAATGGATGGTAGCCTTGTCATTATTGAAGCTATTCTATTGTCGAGATTTTTGTTACTACAATGGATGGTAGGCTTGTCCTTATGGAAGGTAGTCTCTTGTCGATATCTTTGTTACTCCAATGGATGGTAGCCTTGTCATTATGGAAGGTAGTATGTTGTCTAGATTTCAGTCACTCCAATGGATGGTAGCCTTGTCGTTATGGAAGGTAGTCTGTTGTCGGGATTTTTGTTACTCCAATGGATGGTAGCCTTGCCATTATGGAAGGTAGTCTGTTGTCTAGATTTCAGTTACTCCAATGGATGGTAGCCTTGTCATTATGGAAGGTAGTTTGTTGTCAGGATTTTTGTTACTCTAATGGATGGTAGCCTTGTCATTATGGAAGGTAGTCTGTTGTCTAGATTTTTGTTACTACAATGGATGGTAGCCTTGTCATTATGGAAGGTAGTATGTTGTCGAGATTTTTTTTACTCCAATGGATGGTAGCCTTGTCATTATGGAAGGTAGTCTAATGTCGAGAATTTTGTTACTACAATGGATGGTAGGCTTGTCATTATGGAAGGTAGTTTGTTGTCGTGATTTTTAATATTCCAATGGATGATAGCCTTGTCATTATGGAAGGTAGTCTGTTGTCATGATTTTTGTTACTCCAATAGATGGTATCCTTGTCATTATGGAAGCTATTCTATTATCTAGATTTTTGTTACTACAATGGATTGTAGCCTTGTCATTATGGAAGGTAGTCTCTTGTCGATATCTTTGTTACTCCAATGGATGGTAGCCTTGTCATTATGGAAGGTAGTCTGTTGTCTAGATTTCAGTTACTCCAATGGATGGTAGCCTTGTCATTATGGAAGGTAGTCTGTTGTCGAGATTTTTGTTACTCCAATGGATGGTAGCCTTGTCATTATGGAAGGTAGTCTGTTGTCTAGATTTTTGTTACAACAATGGATGGTAGCCTTGTCATTATGGATGGTAGTATGTTGTCGAGATTTTTGTTACTCCAATGGATGGTAGCCTTGTCATTATGGAAGGTAGTCTGTTGTCGAGAATTTTGTTACTACAATGGATTGTAGGCTTGTCATTATGGAAGTTAGTCTGTTGTAGAGATTTTTAATATTCGAATGGATGGTAGCCTTGTCATTATGGAAGGTAGTCTATTGTCGTGATTTTTGTTACTCGAATGGATGGTAGCCTTGTCATTATTGAAGCTATTCTATTGTCGAGATTTTTGTTACTACAATGGATGGTAGGCTTGTCATTATGGAAGGTAGTCTCTTGTCGATATCTTTCTTACTCCAATGGATGGTAGCCTTGTCATTATGGAAGGTAGTATGTTGTCTAGATTTCAGTCACTCCAATGGATGGTAGCCTTGTCATTATGGAAGGTAGTCTGTTGTCCGGATTTTTGTTACTCCAATGGATGGTAGCCTTGCCATTATGGAAGGTAGTATGTTGTCTAGATTTCAGTTACTCCAATGGATGGTAGCCTTGTCATTATGGAAGGTAGTCTGTTGTCGAGATTTTTTTTACTCCAATGGATGGTAGCCTTGTCATTATGGAAGGTAGTCTGTTATCTAGATTTTTGTTACAACAATGGATGGTAGCCTTGTCATTATGGAAGGTAGTATGTTGTCGAGATTTTTTTTACTCCAATGGATGGTAGCCTTGTCATTATGGAAGGTAGTTTGTTGTCGAGAATTTTGTTACTACAATGGATGGTAGGCTTGTCATTATGGAAGTTAGTTTGTTGTCGAGATTTTTAATATTCCAATGGATGGTAGCCTTGTCATTATGGAAGGTAGTCTATTGTCATGATTTTTGTTACTCCAATAGATCGTAGCCTTGTCATTATGGAAGCTATTCTATTATCGAGATTTTTGTTACTACATTTGATTGTAGCCTTGTCATTATGGAAGGTAGTCTCTTGTCGATATCTTTGTTACTCCAATGGATGGTAGCCTTGTCATTATGGAAGGTAGTCTGTTGTCTAGATTTTAGTTACTCCATTGGATGGTAGCCTTGTCATTATGGAAGGTAGTCTGTTGTCGGGATTTTTGTTACTCCAATGGATTGTATCCTTGTCATTATGGAAGGTAGTCTGTTGTCTAGATTTTTGTTACCACAATGGATGGTAGCCTTGTCATTATGGAAGGTAGTATGTTGTCGAGATTTTTGTTACTCCAATTGATGGTAGCCTTGTCATTATGGAAGGTAGTCTGTTGTCGAGAATTTTGTTACTACAATGGATGGTAGGATTGTCATTATGGAAGTTAGTCTGTTGTCAAGATTTTTAATATTCCAATGTATGGTAGCCTTGTCATTATGGAAGGTAGGCTATTGTCGTGATTTTTGTTATTTCAATGGATGGTAGCCTTTTCATTATTGAAGCTATTCTATTGTCGAGATTTTTGTTACTACAATGGATGGTAAGCTTGTCGTTATGGAAGGTAGTCTCTTGTCGATATCTTTGTTACTCCAATGGATGGTAGCCTTGTCATTATGGAAGGAAGTCTGTTGTCTAGATTTCAGTTACTCCAATGGATGGTAGCCTTGTCATTATGGAAGGTAGTCTGTTGTCGGGATTTTTGTTACTCGAATGGATTGTAGCCTTGCCATTAAGGAAGGTAGTCTATTGTCTAGATTTCAGTTACTCCATTGGATGGTAGCCTTGTCATTATGGAAGGTAGTCTGTTGTCGGGATTTTTGTTACTCCAATGGATGGTAGCCTTGTAATTATGGAAGGTAGTCTGTTGTCTAGATTTTTGTTACAACAATGGATGGTAGCCTTGTCATTATGGAAGGTAGTATGTTGTCGAGATTTTTGTTACTCCAATGGATGGTAGCCTTGTCATTATGGAAGGTAGTCTATTGTCGAGAATTTTGTTACTACAATGGATGGTAGGCTTGTCATTATGGAAGTTAGTATGTTCTCGATATTTTTAATATTCTAATGCATGGTAGCCTTGTTATGGAAGGTAGTCTATTGTCGTGATTTTTGTTACTCCAATGGATGGTAGCCTTGTCATTATTGAAGCTATTCAATTATCGAGATTTTTGTTACTACAATGGATGGTTAGCTTGTCGTTATGGAAGGTAGTCTCTTGTCTCTATCTTTGTTACTCCAATGGATGGTAGCCTTGTCATTATGGAAGGTAGTCTGTTGTCTAGATTTCAGTTACTTCAATGGATGGTAGCCTTGTCATTATGGAAGGTAGTCTGTTGTCGGTATTTTTGTTACTCCAATGCATGGTAGCCTTGCCATTATGGAAGGTAGTCTGTTGTCTAGATTTCAGTTACTCCAATGGATGGTAGCCTTGTCATTATGGAAGGTAGTCTGTTGTCGGGATTTTTATTACTCCAATGGATGGTAGCCTTGTCATTATGGAAGGTAGTCTGTTGTCTAGATTTTTGTTACAACAATGGATGGTAGCCTTGTCATTATGGAAGTTATTCTATTGTCGAGATTTTTTTTACTATAATGGATGGTATCCTTGTCATTATGGAAGGTAGTTTGTTGTCGATATTTTTGTTACTGCAATGGATGGTAGCCTTGTCGTTATGGAAGGTAGTCTGTTGTCGTGATTTTTGTTACTCCAATGGATGGTAGCCTTGTCATTATGGAAGGTTCTCTCTTGTGGAAATTTTTTTTACTCCAATGTATGGTACCCTTGTCATTATGGATGGTAGCCTTGTCATTATGAAAGGTTGTATGTTTTCGAGGTTTTTGTTAGTGCAATGAATGGTAGCCTTGTCATTATGGAAGGTAGTCTGTTGTCTAGATTTTTGTTACAACAATGGATGGTAGCCTTGTCATTATGGAAGGTAGTAGGTTGTCGAGATTTTTGTTACTCCAATGGATGGTAGCCTTGTCATTATGGAAGGTAGTCTGTTGTCAAGAATTTTGTTACTACAATGGATGGTAGGATTGTCATTATGGAAGTTAGTCTGTTGTCGTGATTTTTGTTATTTCAATGGATGGTAGCCTTTTCATTATTGAAGCTATTCTATTGTCGAGATTTTTGTTACTACAATGGATGGTAAGCTTGTCGTTATGGAAGGTAGTCTCTTGTCGATATCTTTGTTACTCCAATGGATGGTAGCCTTGTCATTATGGAAGGAAGTCTGTTGTCTAGATTTCAGTTACTCCAATGGATGGTAGCCTTGTCATTATGGAAGGTAGTCTGTTGTCGGGATTTTTGTTACTCGAATGGATGGTAGCCTTGCCATTATGGAAGGTAGTCTGTTGTCTAGATTTCAGTTACTCCAATGGATGGTAGCCTTGTCATTATGGAAGGTAGTCTGTTGTCGGGATTTTTGTTACTCCAATGGATGGTAGCCTTGTCATTATGGAAGGTAGTCTGTTTTCTAGATTTTTGTTACAACAATGGATGGTATCCTTGTCATTATGGAAGGTAGTATGTTGTCGAGATTTTTGTTACTCCAATGGATGGTAGCCTTGTCATTATGGAAGGTAGTCTGTTGTCGAGAATTTTGTTACTATAATGGATGGTAGGCTTGTCATTATGGAAGTTAGTTTGTTGTCGATATTTTTAATATTCCAATGGATGGTAGCCTTTTCATTATGGAAGGTAGTCTATTGTCATGATTTTTGTTACTCAAATAGATCGTAGCCTTGTCATTATGGAAGCTATTCTATTATCGAGATTTTTGTTACTACAATGGATTGTAGCCTTGTCATTATGGAATGTAGTCTCTTGTAGATATCTTTGTTACTCCAATGGATGGTAGCCTTGTCATTATGGAAGGTAGTCTGTTGTCTAGATTTCAGTTACTCCATTGGACGGTAGCCTTGTCATTATGGAAGGTAGTCTGTTGTCGGGATTTTTGTTACTCCAATGGATGGTAGCCTTGTCATTATGGAAGGTAGTCTGTTGTCTAGATTTTTGTTACAACAATGGATGGTAGCCTTGTCATTATGGAAGGTAGTATGTTGTCGAGATTTTTGTTACTCCAATGGATGGTAGCCTTGTCATTATGGAAGGTAGTCTGTTGTCGAGAATTTTGTTACTACAATGGATGGTAGGCTTGTCATTATGGAAGTTAGTCTGTTCTCGAGATTTTTAATATTCCAATGCATGGTAGCCTTGTTATGGAAGGTAGTCTATTGTCGTGATTTTTGTTACTCCAATGGATGGTAGCCTTGTCATTATTGAAGCTATTCAATTATCGAGATTTTTGTTACTACAATGGATGGTAAGCTTGTCGTTATGGAAGGTAGTCTCTTGTCTCTATCTTTGTTACTCCAATGGATGGTAGCCTTGTCATTATGGAAGGTAGTCTGTTGTCTAGATTTCAGTTACTTCAATGGATGGTAGCCTTGTCATTATGGAAGGTAGTCTGTTGTCGGTATTTTTGTTACTCCAATGGATGGTAGCCTTGCCATTATGGAAGGTAGTCTGTTGTCTAGATTTCAGTTACTCCAATGGATGGTAGCCTTGTCATTATGGAAGGTAGTCTGTTGTCGGGATTTTTATTACTCCAATGGATGGTAGCCTTGTCATTATGGAAGGTAGTCTGTTGTCTAGATTTTTGTTACAACAATGGATGGTAGCCTTGTCATTATGGAAGTTATTCTATTGTCGAGATTTTTTTTACTATAATGGATGGTAGCCTTGTCATTATGGAAGGTAGTTTGTTGTCGATATTTTTGTTACTGCAATGGATGGTAGCCTTGTCGTTATGGAAGGTAGTCTGTTGTCGTGATTTTTGTTACTCCAATGGATGGTAGCCTTGTCATTATGGAAGGTTCTCTCTTGTGGAAATTTTTTTTACTCCAATGTATGGTACCCTTGTCATTATGGATGGTAGCCTTGTCATTATGAAAGGTTGTATGTTTTCGAGGTTTTTGTTAGTGCAATGAATGGTAGCCTTGTCATTATGGAAGGTAGTCTGTTGTTGTGATTTCTGTTACTCCACTGGATGGTAGCCTTGTAACTATGGAATGTAGTCTTTTGTCGAGATTTTTGTTACTACAATGGATGGTAGGCTTGTCATTATGGAAGGTAGTCTGTTGTCGAGATTTTTAATATTCCAATGGATGATAGCCTTGTCATTATGGAAGGTAGTCTGTTTTCGTGATATTTGTTACTCCAATGGATGGTAGCCTTGTCATTATGGAAGTTTGTCTCTTGTGGAAATTTTTTTTACTCCAATGTATGGTACCCTTGTCATTATGGAAGGTAGTCTGTTGTCGGGATTTTTGTTACTCCAATGGATGGTAGCCTTGTCATTATGGAAGGTAGTATGTTGTCGATATCTTTGTTACTATAATGGATGGTAGCCTTGTCATTATGGAAGGTTGTCTGTTTTCGAGATTTTTGTTAGTGCAATGAATGGTAGCCTTGTCATTATGGAAGGTAGTCTGTTGTCTAGATTTTTGTTACTACAATGGATGGTAGCCTTGTCATTATGGAAGGTAGTATGTTGTCGAGATTTTTTTTACTCCAATGGATGGTAGCCTTGTCATTATGGAAGGTAGTCTAATGTCGAGAATTTTGTTACTACAATGGATGGTAGGCTTGTCATTATGGAAGGTAGTTTGTTGTCGTGATTTTTAATATTCCAATGGATGATAGCCTTGTCATTATGGAAGGTAGTCTGTTGTCATGATTTTTGTTACTCCAATAGATGGTATCCTTGTCATTATGGAAGCTATTCTATTATCTAGATTTTTGTTACTACAATGGATTGTAGCCTTGTCATTATGGAAGGTAGTCTCTTGTCGATATCTTTGTTACTCCAATGGATGGTAGCCTTGTCATTATGGAAGGTAGTCTGTTGTCTAGATTTCAGTTACTCCAATGGATGGTAGCCTTGTCATTATGGAAGGTAGTCTGTTGTCGAGATTTTTGTTACTCCAATGGATGGTAGCCTTGTCATTATGGAAGGTAGTCTGTTGTCTAGATTTTTGTTACAACAATGGATGGTAGCCTTGTCATTATGGATGGTAGTATGTTGTCGAGATTTTTGTTACTCCAATGGATGGTAGCCTTGTCATTATGGAAGGTAGTCTGTTGTCGAGAATTTTGTTACTACAATGGATTGTAGGCTTGTCATTATGGAAGTTAGTCTGTTGTAGAGATTTTTAATATTCGAATGGATGGTAGCCTTGTCATTATGGAAGGTAGTCTATTGTCGTGATTTTTGTTACTCGAATGGATGGTAGCCTTGTCATTATTGAAGCTATTCTATTGTCGAGATTTTTGTTACTACAATGGATGGTAGGCTTGTCATTATGGAAGGTAGTCTCTTGTCGATATCTTTCTTACTCCAATGGATGGTAGCCTTGTCATTATGGAAGGTAGTATGTTGTCTAGATTTCAGTCACTCCAATGGATGGTAGCCTTGTCATTATGGAAGGTAGTCTGTTGTCCGGATTTTTGTTACTCCAATGGATGGTAGCCTTGCCATTATGGAAGGTAGTATGTTGTCTAGATTTCAGTTACTCCAATGGATGGTAGCCTTGTCATTATGGAAGGTAGTCTGTTGTCGAGATTTTTTTTACTCCAATGGATGGTAGCCTTGTCATTATGGAAGGTAGTCTGTTATCTAGATTTTTGTTACAACAATGGATGGTAGCCTTGTCATTATGGAAGGTAGTATGTTGTCGAGATTTTTTTTACTCCAATGGATGGTAGCCTTGTCATTATGGAAGGTAGTTTGTTGTCGAGAATTTTGTTACTACAATGGATGGTAGGCTTGTCATTATGGAAGTTAGTTTGTTGTCGAGATTTTTAATATTCCAATGGATGGTAGCCTTGTCATTATGGAAGGTAGTCTATTGTCATGATTTTTGTTACTCCAATAGATCGTAGCCTTGTCATTATGGAAGCTATTCTATTATCGAGATTTTTGTTACTACATTTGATTGTAGCCTTGTCATTATGGAAGGTAGTCTCTTGTCGATATCTTTGTTACTCCAATGGATGGTAGCCTTGTCATTATGGAAGGTAGTCTGTTGTCTAGATTTTAGTTACTCCATTGGATGGTAGCCTTGTCATTATGGAAGGTAGTCTGTTGTCGGGATTTTTGTTACTCCAATGGATTGTATCCTTGTCATTATGGAAGGTAGTCTGTTGTCTAGATTTTTGTTACCACAATGGATGGTAGCCTTGTCATTATGGAAGGTAGTATGTTGTCGAGATTTTTGTTACTCCAATTGATGGTAGCCTTGTCATTATGGAAGGTAGTCTGTTGTCGAGAATTTTGTTACTACAATGGATGGTAGGATTGTCATTATGGAAGTTAGTCTGTTGTCAAGATTTTTAATATTCCAATGTATGGTAGCCTTGTCATTATGGAAGGTAGGCTATTGTCGTGATTTTTGTTATTTCAATGGATGGTAGCCTTTTCATTATTGAAGCTATTCTATTGTCGAGATTTTTGTTACTACAATGGATGGTAAGCTTGTCGTTATGGAAGGTAGTCTCTTGTCGATATCTTTGTTACTCCAATGGATGGTAGCCTTGTCATTATGGAAGGAAGTCTGTTGTCTAGATTTCAGTTACTCCAATGGATGGTAGCCTTGTCATTATGGAAGGTAGTCTGTTGTCGGGATTTTTGTTACTCGAATGGATTGTAGCCTTGCCATTAAGGAAGGTAGTCTATTGTCTAGATTTCAGTTACTCCATTGGATGGTAGCCTTGTCATTATGGAAGGTAGTCTGTTGTCGGGATTTTTGTTACTCCAATGGATGGTAGCCTTGTAATTATGGAAGGTAGTCTGTTGTCTAGATTTTTGTTACAACAATGGATGGTAGCCTTGTCATTATGGAAGGTAGTATGTTGTCGAGATTTTTGTTACTCCAATGGATGGTAGCCTTGTCATTATGGAAGGTAGTCTATTGTCGAGAATTTTGTTACTACAATGGATGGTAGGCTTGTCATTATGGAAGTTAGTATGTTCTCGATATTTTTAATATTCTAATGCATGGTAGCCTTGTTATGGAAGGTAGTCTATTGTCGTGATTTTTGTTACTCCAATGGATGGTAGCCTTGTCATTATTGAAGCTATTCAATTATCGAGATTTTTGTTACTACAATGGATGGTTAGCTTGTCGTTATGGAAGGTAGTCTCTTGTCTCTATCTTTGTTACTCCAATGGATGGTAGCCTTGTCATTATGGAAGGTAGTCTGTTGTCTAGATTTCAGTTACTTCAATGGATGGTAGCCTTGTCATTATGGAAGGTAGTCTGTTGTCGGTATTTTTGTTACTCCAATGCATGGTAGCCTTGCCATTATGGAAGGTAGTCTGTTGTCTAGATTTCAGTTACTCCAATGGATGGTAGCCTTGTCATTATGGAAGGTAGTCTGTTGTCGGGATTTTTATTACTCCAATGGATGGTAGCCTTGTCATTATGGAAGGTAGTCTGTTGTCTAGATTTTTGTTACAACAATGGATGGTAGCCTTGTCATTATGGAAGTTATTCTATTGTCGAGATTTTTTTTACTATAATGGATGGTATCCTTGTCATTATGGAAGGTAGTTTGTTGTCGATATTTTTGTTACTGCAATGGATGGTAGCCTTGTCGTTATGGAAGGTAGTCTGTTGTCGTGATTTTTGTTACTCCAATGGATGGTAGCCTTGTCATTATGGAAGGTTCTCTCTTGTGGAAATTTTTTTTACTCCAATGTATGGTACCCTTGTCATTATGGATGGTAGCCTTGTCATTATGAAAGGTTGTATGTTTTCGAGGTTTTTGTTAGTGCAATGAATGGTAGCCTTGTCATTATGGAAGGTAGTCTGTTGTCTAGATTTTTGTTACAACAATGGATGGTAGCCTTGTCATTATGGAAGGTAGTAGGTTGTCGAGATTTTTGTTACTCCAATGGATGGTAGCCTTGTCATTATGGAAGGTAGTCTGTTGTCAAGAATTTTGTTACTACAATGGATGGTAGGATTGTCATTATGGAAGTTAGTCTGTTGTCGTGATTTTTGTTATTTCAATGGATGGTAGCCTTTTCATTATTGAAGCTATTCTATTGTCGAGATTTTTGTTACTACAATGGATGGTAAGCTTGTCGTTATGGAAGGTAGTCTCTTGTCGATATCTTTGTTACTCCAATGGATGGTAGCCTTGTCATTATGGAAGGAAGTCTGTTGTCTAGATTTCAGTTACTCCAATGGATGGTAGCCTTGTCATTATGGAAGGTAGTCTGTTGTCGGGATTTTTGTTACTCGAATGGATGGTAGCCTTGCCATTATGGAAGGTAGTCTGTTGTCTAGATTTCAGTTACTCCAATGGATGGTAGCCTTGTCATTATGGAAGGTAGTCTGTTGTCGGGATTTTTGTTACTCCAATGGATGGTAGCCTTGTCATTATGGAAGGTAGTCTGTTTTCTAGATTTTTGTTACAACAATGGATGGTATCCTTGTCATTATGGAAGGTAGTATGTTGTCGAGATTTTTGTTACTCCAATGGATGGTAGCCTTGTCATTATGGAAGGTAGTCTGTTGTCGAGAATTTTGTTACTATAATGGATGGTAGGCTTGTCATTATGGAAGTTAGTTTGTTGTCGATATTTTTAATATTCCAATGGATGGTAGCCTTTTCATTATGGAAGGTAGTCTATTGTCATGATTTTTGTTACTCAAATAGATCGTAGCCTTGTCATTATGGAAGCTATTCTATTATCGAGATTTTTGTTACTACAATGGATTGTAGCCTTGTCATTATGGAATGTAGTCTCTTGTAGATATCTTTGTTACTCCAATGGATGGTAGCCTTGTCATTATGGAAGGTAGTCTGTTGTCTAGATTTCAGTTACTCCATTGGACGGTAGCCTTGTCATTATGGAAGGTAGTCTGTTGTCGGGATTTTTGTTACTCCAATGGATGGTAGCCTTGTCATTATGGAAGGTAGTCTGTTGTCTAGATTTTTGTTACAACAATGGATGGTAGCCTTGTCATTATGGAAGGTAGTATGTTGTCGAGATTTTTGTTACTCCAATGGATGGTAGCCTTGTCATTATGGAAGGTAGTCTGTTGTCGAGAATTTTGTTACTACAATGGATGGTAGGCTTGTCATTATGGAAGTTAGTCTGTTCTCGAGATTTTTAATATTCCAATGCATGGTAGCCTTGTTATGGAAGGTAGTCTATTGTCGTGATTTTTGTTACTCCAATGGATGGTAGCCTTGTCATTATTGAAGCTATTCAATTATCGAGATTTTTGTTACTACAATGGATGGTAAGCTTGTCGTTATGGAAGGTAGTCTCTTGTCTCCATCTTTGTTACTCCAATGGATGGTAGCCTTGTCATTATGGAAGGTAGTCTGTTGTCTAGATTTCAGTTACTTCAATGGATGGTAGCCTTGTCATTATGGAAGGTAGTCTGTTGTCGGTATTTTTGTTACTCCAATGGATGGTAGCCTTGCCATTATGGAAGGTAGTCTGTTGTCTAGATTTCAGTTACTCCAATGGATGGTAGCCTTGTCATTATGGAAGGTAGTCTGTTGTCGGGATTTTTATTACTCCAATGGATGGTAGCCTTGTCATTATGGAAGGTAGTCTGTTGTCTAGATTTTTGTTACAACAATGGATGGTAGCCTTGTCATTATGGAAGTTATTCTATTGTCGAGATTTTTTTTACTATAATGGATGGTAGCCTTGTCATTATGGAAGGTAGTTTGTTGTCGATATTTTTGTTACTGCAATGGATGGTAGCCTTGTCGTTATGGAAGGTAGTCTGTTGTCGTGATTTTTGTTACTCCAATGGATGGTAGCCTTGTCATTATGGAAGGTTCTCTCTTGTGGAAATTTTTTTTACTCCAATGTATGGTACCCTTGTCATTATGGATGGTAGCCTTGTCATTATGAAAGGTTGTATGTTTTCGAGGTTTTTGTTAGTGCAATGAATGGTAGCCTTGTCATTATGGAAGGTAGTCTGTTGTTGTGATTTCTGTTACTCCACTGGATGGTAGCCTTGTAACTATGGAATGTAGTCTTTTGTCGAGATTTTTGTTACTACAATGGATGGTAGGCTTGTCATTATGGAAGGTAGTCTGTTGTCGAGATTTTTAATATTCCAATGGATGATAGCCTTGTCATTATGGAAGGTAGTCTGTTTTCGTGATATTTGTTACTCCAATGGATGGTAGCCTTGTCATTATGGAAGTTTGTCTCTTGTGGAAATTTTTTTTACTCCAATGTATGGTACCCTTGTCATTATGGAAGGTAGTCTGTTGTCGGGATTTTTGTTACTCCAATGGATGGTAGCCTTGTCATTATGGAAGGTAGTATGTTGTCGATATCTTTGTTACTATAATGGATGGTAGCCTTGTCATTATGGAAGGTTGTCTGTTTTCGAGATTTTTGTTAGTGCAATGAATGGTAGCCTTGTCATTATGGAAGGTAGTCTGTTGTTGTGATTTCTGTTACTCCAATGGATGGTAGCCTTGTCATTATGGAAGGTAGTATGTTGTCGAGATTTTTGTTACTACAATGGATGGTAGGCTTGTCATTATGGAATGTAGTCTGTTGTCGTGATTTTTGTTACTCCAATGGATGTTAGCGTTGTCATTATGGAAGCTGTTCTATTATCGATATTTTTGTTACTATAATGGTTTATAGCCTTGTCATTATGGAAGGTAGTCTCTTGTCGATATCTTTGTTACTCCAATGAATGGTAGCCTTGTCATTCTGGAAGGTAGTCTGTTGTCTAGATTTCAGTTACTCCAATGGATGGTAGCCTTGTCATTATGGAAGGTAGTCTGTTGTCGGGATTTTTGTTACTCCAATGGATGGTAGCCTTGTCATTATGGAAGTTAGTCTGTTGTCTAGATTTTTGTTACAACAATGGATGGTAGCCTTGTCATAATGGAAGGTAGTATGTTGTCGAGGTTTTTGTTACTCCAATGGATGGTAGCCTTGTCATTATGGAAGGTAGTCTGTTTTCGTGATATTTGTTACTCCAATGGATGGTAGCCTTGTCATTATGTAAGTTTGTCTCTTGTGGAAATTTTTTTTACTCCAATGTATGGTACCCTTGTCATTATGGAAGGTAGTCTGTTGTCGAGATTTTTGTTACTCCAATGGATGGTAGCCTTGTCATTATGGAAGGTAGTATGTTGTTGATATCTTTGTTACTATCATGGATGGTAGCCTTATCATTATGTAAGGTTGTCTGTTTTCGAGATTTTTGTTAGTACAATGAATGGTAGCCTTATCATTATGGAAGGTAGTCTGTTGTTGTGATTCCTGTTACTCCAATGGATGGTAGCCTTGTCATTATGGAAGGTAGTGTGTTGTCGAGATTTTTGTTACTACAATGGATGGTAGGCTTGTCATTATGGAAGGTAGTCTGTTGTCGTGATTTTTGTTACTCCAATGGATGGTAGCCTTGTCATTATGGAAGCTATTCTATTATCGAGATTTTTGTTACTATAATGGATTGTAGCCTTGTCATTATGGAAGGTAGTCTCTTGTCGATATCTTTGTTACTCCAATGGATGGTAGCCTTGTCATTATGGAAGGTAGTCTGTTGTCGGGATTTTTGTTACTCCAATGGATGGTAGCCTTGTCATTATGGAAGGTAGTGTGTTGTCTAGATTTTTGTTACAAAAATGGATGGTAGCCTTGTCATTATGGAAGGTAGTATGTTGTCGAGATTTTTGTTACTCCAATGGATGGTAGCCTTGTCATTTTGGAAGGTAGTTTGTTGTCGAGATTTTTGTTACTACAATGGATGGAAGTCTAATCATTATAGAAGGTAGTCTGTTGTCGATATTTATAATATTCCAATGGAAGGTAGCCTTGTCATTATGGTAG
The DNA here is from genome assembly GCA_948472305.1 of Vicia faba. NCBI lineage: Eukaryota > Viridiplantae > Streptophyta > Magnoliopsida > Fabales > Fabaceae > Vicia > Vicia faba. Next base: position 663,949,945 of record OX451741.1, read on the forward strand.
GTAGCCTATTGTCGTGATTTTTGTTACTCCAATGGATGGTAGCCTTGTCATTATGGAAGCTATTCTATTGTCGAGATTTTTGTTACTACAATGGATGGTAGCCTTGTCATTATGGAAGGTAGTTTGTTGTCGAGATTTTTGTTACTGCAATGGATGGTAGCCTTGTCATTATGGAAGGTAGTCTGTTGTCGTGATTTTTGTTACTCCAATGGATGGTAGCCTTGTCATTATGGAAGGTTCTCTCTTGTGGAAATTTTTTTTACTCCAATGTATGGTACCCTTGTCATTATGGAAGGTAGTCTGTTGTCGAGATTTTTTTTACTCCAATGGATGGTAACCTTGTTATTATGGAAGGTAGTTTGTTGTCGTGATTTTTGTTACTCCAATGCAAGGTAGCCTTGTCATTATGGAAGGTAGTATGTTGTCGATATCTTTGTTACTACAATGGATGGTAGCCTTGTCATTATGGAAGGTTGTATGTTTTCGAGAATTTTGTTACTACAATGGATGGTAGGCTTGTCATTATGGAAGTTAGTCTGTTCTCAAGATTTTTAATATTCCAATGCATGGTAGCCTTGTCATTATGGAAGGTAGTCTATTGTCGTGATTTTTGTTACTCCAATGGATGGTAGCCTTGTCATTATTGAAGCTATTCAATTATCGAGATTTTTGTTACTACAATGGATGGTAAGCTTGTCATTATGGAAGGTAGTCTCTTGTCTCTATATTTGTTACTCCAATGGATGGTAGCCTTGTCATTATGGAAGGTAGTCTGTTGTCTAGATTTCAGTTACTCCAATGGATGGTAGCCTTGTCATTATGGAAGGTAGTCTGTTGTCGGTATTTTTGTTACTCCAATGGATGGTAGCCTTGCCATTATGGAAGGTAGTCTGTTGTCTAGATTTCAGTTACTCCAATGGATGGTAGCCTTGTCATTATGTAAGGTAGTCTGTTGTCGGGATTTTTGTTACTCCAATGGATGGTAGCCTTGTCATTATGGAAGTTAGTCTGTTGTCTAGATTTTTGTTACAACAATGGATGGTAGCCTTGTCATAATGGAAGGTAGTATGTTGTCGAGATTTTTGTTACTCCAATGGATGGTAGCCTTGTCATTATGGAAGGTAGTCTGTTTTCGTGATATTTGTTACTCCAATGGATGGTAGCCTTGTCATTATGTAAGTTTGTCTCTTGTGGAAATTTTTTTTACTCCAATGTATGGTACCCTTGTCATTATGGAAGGTAGTCTGTTGTCGAGATTTTTGTTACTCCAATGGATGGTAGCCTTGTCATTATGGAAGGTAGTATGTTGTTGATATCTTTGTTACTATCATGGATGGTAGCCTTATCATTATGTAAGGTTGTCTGTTTTCGAGATTTTTGTTAGTACAATGAATGGTAGCCTTATCATTATGGAAGGTAGTCTGTTGTTGTGATTCCTGTTACTCCAATGGATGGTAGCCTTGTCATTATGGAAGGTAGTGTGTTGTCGAGATTTTTGTTACTACAATGGATGGTAGGCTTGTCATTATGGAAGGTAGTCTGTTGTCGTGATTTTTGTTACTCCAATGGATGGTAGCCTTGTCATTATGGAAGCTATTCTATTATCGAGATTTTTGTTACTATAATGGATTGTAGCCTTGTCATTATGGAAGGTAGTCTCTTGTCGATATCTTTGTTACTCCAATGGATGGTAGCCTTGTCATTCTGGAAGGTAGTCTGTTGTCTAGATTTCAGTTACTCCAATGGATGGTAGCCTTGTCATTATGGAAGGTAGTCTGTTGTCGGGATTTTTGTTACTCCAATGGATGGTAGCCTTGTCATTATGGAAGGTAGTGTGTTGTCTAGATTTTTGTTACAAAAATGGATGGTAGCCTTGTCATTATGGAAGGTAGTATGTTGTCGAGATTTTTGTTACTCCAATGGATGGTAGCCTTGTCATTTTGGAAGGTAGTTTGTTGTCGAGATTTTGGTTACTACAATGGATGGAAGTCTAATCATTATAGAAGGTAGTCTGTTGTCGATATTTATAATATTCCAATGGAAGGTAGCCTTGTCATTATGGAAGGTAGCCTATTGTCGTGATTTTTGTTACTCCAATGGATGGTAGCCTTGTCATTATGGAAGCTATTCTATTGTCGAGATTTTTGTTACTACAATGGATGGTAGCCTTGTCATTATGGAAGGTAGTTTGTTGTCGAGATTTTTGTTACTGCAATGGATGGTAGCCTTGTCATTATGGAAGGTAGTCTGTTGTCGTGATTTTTGTTACTCCAATGGATGGTAGCCTTGTCATTATGGAAGGTTCTCTCTTGTGGAAATTTTTTTTACTCCAATGTATGGTACCCTTGTCATTATGGAAGGTAGTCTGTTGTCGAGATTTTTTTTACTCCAATGGATGGTAACCTTGTTATTATGGAAGGTAGTTTGTTGTCGTGATTTTTGTTACTCCAATGCAAGGTAGCCTTGTCATTATGGAAGGTAGTATGTTGTCGATATCTTTGTTACTACAATGGATGGTAGCCTTGTCATTATGGAAGGTTGTATGTTTTCGAGAATTTTGTTACTACAATGGATGGTAGGGTTGTCATTATGGAAGTTAGTCTGTTCTCAAGATTTTTAATATTCCAATGCATGGTAGCCTTGTCATTATGGAAGGTAGTCTATTGTCGTGATTTTTGTTACTCCAATGGATGGTAGCCTTGTCATTATTGAAGCTATTCAATTATCGAGATTTTTGTTACTACAATGGATGGTAAGCTTGTCATTATGGAAGGTAGTCTCTTGTCTCTATATTTGTTACTCCAATGGATGGTAGCCTTGTCATTATGGAAGGTAGTCTGTTGTCTAGATTTCAGTTACTCCAATGGATGGTAGCCTTGTCATTATGGAAGGTAGTCTGTTGTCGGTATTTTTGTTACTCCAATGGATGGTAGCCTTGCCATTATGGAAGGTAGTCTGTTGTCTAGATTTCAGTTACTCCAATGGATGGTAGCCTTGTCATTATGTAAGGTAGTCTGTTGTCGGGATTTTTGTTACTCCAATGGATGGTAGCCTTGTCATTATGGAAGTTAGTCTGTTGTCTAGATTTTTGTTACAACAATGGATGGTAGCCTTGTCATAATGGAAGGTAGTATGTTGTCGAGATTTTTGTTACTCCAATGGATGGTAGCCTTGTCATTAAGGAAGGTAGTCTGTTTTCGTGATATTTGTTACTCCAATGGATGGTAGCCTTGTCATTATGTAAGTTTGTCTCTTGTGGAAATTTTTTTTACTCCAATGTATGGTACCCTTGTCATTATGGAAGGTAGTCTGTTGTCGAGATTTTTGTTACTCCAATGGATGGTAGCCTTGTCATTATGGAAGGTAGTATGTTGTTGATATCTTTGTTACTATCATGGATGGTAGCCTTATCATTATGTAAGGTTGTCTGTTTTCGAGATTTTTGTTAGTACAATGAATGGTAGCCTTATCATTATGGAAGGTAGTCTGTTGTTGTGATTCCTGTTACTCCAATGGATGGTAGCCTTGTCATTATGGAAGGTAGTGTGTTGTCGAGATTTTTGTTACTACAATGGATGGTAGGCTTGTCATTATGGAAGGTAGTCTGTTGTCATGATTTTTGTTACTCCAATGGATGGTAGCCTTGTCATTATGGAAGCTATTCTATTATCGAGATTTTTGTTACTATAATGGATTGTAGCCTTGTCATTATGGAAGGTAGTCTCTTGTCGAAATCTTTGTTACTCCAATGGATGGTAGCCTTGTCATTCTGGAAGGTAGTCTGTTGTCTAGATTTCAGTTACTCCAATGGATGGTAGCCTTGTCATTATGGAAGGTAGTCTGTTGTCGGGATTTTTGTTACTCCAATGGATGGTAGCCTTGTCATTATGGAAGGTAGTGTGTTGTCTAGATTTTTGTTACAAAAATGGATGGTAGCCTTGTCATTATGGAAGGTAGTATGTTGTCGAGATTTTTGTTACTCCAATGGATGGTAGCCTTGTCATTTATGAAGGTAGTTTGTTGTCGAGATTTTTGTTACTACAATGGATGGAAGTCTAATCATTATAGAAGGTAGTCTGTTGTCGATATTTATAATATTCCAATGGAAGGTAGCCTTGTCATTATGGAAGGTAGCCTATTGTCGTGATTTTTGTTACTCCAATGGATGGTAGCCTTGTCATTATGGAAGCTATTCTATTGTCGAGATTTTTGTTACTACAATGGTTGGTAGCCTTGTCATTATGGAAGGTAGTTTGTTGTCGAGATTTTTGTTACTGCAATGGATGGTAGCCTTGTCATTATGGAAGGTAGTCTGTTGTCGTGATTTTTGTTACTCCAATTGATGGTAGCCTTGTCATTATGGAAGGTTCTCTCTTGTGGAAATTTTTTTTACTCCAATGTATGGTACCCTTGTCATTATGGAAGGTAGTCTGTTGTCGAGATTTTTTTTACTCCAATGGATGGTAACCTTGTTATTATGGAAGGTAGTTTGTTGTCGTGATTTTTGTTACTCCAATGCAAGGTAGCCTTGTCATTATGGAAGGTAGTATGTTGTCGATATCTTTGTTACTACAATGGATGGTAGCCTTGTCATTATGGAAGGTTGTATGTTTTCGAGAATTTTGTTACTACAATGGATGGTAGGCTTGTCATTATGGAAGTTAGTCTGTTCTCAAGATTTTTAATATTCCAATGCATGGTAGCCTTGTCATTATGGAAGGTAGTCTATTGTCGTGATTTTTGTTACTCCAATGGATGGTAGCCTTGTCATTATTGAAGCTATTCAATTATCGAGATTTTTGTTACTACAATGGATGGTAAGCTTGTCATTATGGAAGGTAGTCTCTTGTCTCTATATTTGTTACTCCAATGGATGGTAGCCTTGTCATTATGGAAGGTAGTCTGTTGTCTAGATTTCAGTTACTCCAATGGATGGTAGCCTTGTCATTATGGAAGGTAGTCTGTTGTCGGTATTTTTGTTACTCCAATGGATGGTAGCCTTGCCATTATGGAAGGTAGTCTGTTGTCTAGATTTCAGTTACTCCAATGGATGGTAGCCTTGTCATTATGTAAGGTAGTCTGTTGTCGGGATTTTTGTTACTCCAATGGATGGTAGCCTTGTTAATATTGAAGGTAGTCTGTTGTCTAGATTTTTGTTACAACAATGGATGGTAGCCTTGTCATTATGGAAGTTATTATATTGTCGAGATTTTTTTTACTACAATGGATGGTAGCCTTGTCATTATGGAAGGTAGTTTGTTGTCGATATTTTTGTTACTGCAATGGATGGTAGCCTTGTCGTTATGGAAGGTAGTCTATTGTCGTGATTTTTGTTACTCCAATGGATGGTAGCCTTGTCATTATGGAAGGTTCTCTCTTGCGGAAATTTTTTTTACTCCAATGTATGGTACCCTTGTCATTATGGATGGTAGCCTTGTCATTATGAAAGGTTGTATGTTTTCGAGGTTTTTGTTAGTTCAATGAATGGTAGCCTTGTCATTATGGAAGGTAGTCTGTTGTTGTGATTTCTGTTACTCCACTGGATGGTAGCCTTGTCATTATGGAATGTAGTCTGTTGTCGAGATTTTTGTTACTACAATGGATGGTAGGCTTGTCATTATGGAAGGTAGTCTGTTGTCGAGATTTTTAATATTCCAATGGATGATAGCCTTGTCATTATGAAAGGTAGTCTGTTTTCGTGATATTTGTTACTCCAATGGATGGTAGCCTTGTCATTATGGAAGTTTGTCTCTTGTGGAAATTTTTTTTACTCCAATGTATGGTACCCTTGTCATTATGGCAGGTAGTCTGTTGTCGAGATTTTTGTTACTCCAATGGATGGTAGCCTTGTCATTATGGAAGGTAGTATGATGTCGATATCTTTGTTACTATAATGGATGGTAGCCTTGTCATTATGGAAGGTTGTCTGTTTTCGAGATTTTTGTTAGTGCAATGAATGGTAGCCTTGTCATTATGGAAGGTAGTCTGTTGTTGTGATTTCTGTTACTCCAATGGATGGTAGCCTTGTCATTATGGAAGGTAGTATGTTGTCGAGATTTTTGTTACTACAATGGATGGTAGGCTTGTCATTATGGAAAGTAGTCTGTTGTCGTGATTTTTGTTACTCCAATGGATGTTAGCGTTGTCATTATGGAAGTTGTTCTATTATCGAGATTTTTGTTACTATAATGGTTTATAGCCTTGTCATTATGGAAGGTAGTCTCTTGTCGATATCTTTGTTACTCCAATGAATGGTAGCCTTGTCATTCTGGATGGTAGTCTGTTGCCTAGATTTCAGTTACTCCAATGGATGGTAGCCTTGTCATTATGGAAGGTAGTATGTTGTCGGGATTTTTGTTACTCCAATGGATGGTAGCCTTGTCATTATGGAAGGTAGTCTGTTGTCTAGATTTTTGTTACAACAATGGATGGTAGCCTTGTCATTATGGAAGGTAGTATGTTGTCGAGATTTTTGTTACTCCAATGGATGGTAGCCTTGTCATTATGGAAGGTAGTCTGTTTTCGTGATATTTGTTACTCCAATGGATGGTAGCCTTGTCATTATGTAAGTTTGTCTCTTGTGGAAATATTTTTTACTCCAATGTATGGTACCCTTGTCATTATGGAAGGTAGTCTGTTGTCGAGATTTTTGTTACTCCAATGGATGGTAGCCTTGTCATTATGGAAGGTAGTATGTTGTTGATATCTTTGTTACTATCATGGATGGTAGCCTTGTCATTATGTAAGGTTGTCTGTTTTCGAGATTTTTGTTAGTGCAATGAATGGTAGCCTTATCATTATGGAAGGTAGTCTGTTGTTGTGATTCCTGTTACTCCAATGGATGGTAGCCTTGTCATTATGGAAGGTAGTATGTTGTCGAGATTTTTGTTACTACAATGGATGGTAGGCTTGTCATTATGGAAGGTAGTCTGGTGTCGTGATTTTTGTTACTCCAATGGATGTTAGCCTTGTCATTATGGAAGCTACTCTATTATCGAGATTTTTGTTACTATAATGGATTGTAGCCTTGTCATTATGGAAGGTAGTCTCTTGTCGATATCTTTGTTACTCCAATGGATGGTAGCCTTGTCATTCTTGAAGGTAGTCTGTTGTCTAGATTTCAGTTACTCCAATGGATGGTAGCCTTGTCATTATGGAAGGTAGTCTGTTGTCGGGATTTTTGTTACTCCAATGGATGGTAGCCTTGTCATTATGGAAGGTAGTCTGTTGTCTAGATTTTTGTTACAAAAATGGATGGTAGCCTTGTCATTATGGAAGGTAGTATGTTGTCGAGATTTTTGTTACTCCAATGGATGGTAGCCTTGTCATTTTGGAAGGTAGTTTGTTGTCGAGATTTTTGTTACTACAATGGATGGAAGTCTAATCATTATAGAAGGTAGTCTGTTGTCGAGATTTATAATATTCCAATGGAAGGTAGCCTTGTCATTATGGAAGGTAGCCTATTGTCGTGATTTTTGTTACTCCAATGGATGGTAGCCTTGTCATTATGGAAGCTATTCTATTGTCGAGATTTTTGTTACTACAATGGATGGTAGCCTTGTCATTATGGAAGGTAGTTTGTTGTCGAGATTTTTGTTACTGCAATGGATGGTAGCCTTGTCATTATGGAAGGTAATCTGTTGTCGTGATTTTTGTTACTCCAATGGATGGTAGCCTTGTCATTATGGAAGGTTCTCTCTTGTGGAAATTTTTTTTACTCCAATGGATGGTAGCCTTGTCATTATGGAAGGTAGTCAGTTGTCGAGATTTTTGTTACTCCAATGGATGGTAGCCTTGTTATTATGGAAGGTAGTTTGTTGTCGTGATTTTTGTTACTCCAATGCAAGGTAGCCTTGTCATTATTGAAGGTAGTATGTTGTCGATATCTTTGTTACTACAATGGAAGGTAGCCTTGTCATTATGGAAGGTTGTATGTTTTCGAGAATTTTGTTACTACAATGGATGGTAGGCTTGTCATTATGGAAGTTAGTCTGTTCTCGAGATTTTTAATATTCCAATGCATGGTAGCCTTGTCATTATGGAAGGTAGTCTATTGTCGTGATTTTTGTTACTCCAATGGATGGTAGCCTTGTCATTATTGAAGCTATTCAATTATCGAGATTTTTGTTACTACAATGGATGGTAAGCTTGTCATTATGGAAGGTAGTCTCTTGTCTCTATCTTTGTTACTCCAATGGATGGTAGCCTTGTCATTATAGAAGGTAGTCTATTGTCTAGATTTCAGTTACTCCAATGGATGGTAGCCTTGTCATTATGGAAGGTAGTCTGTTGTCGGTATTTTTGTTACTCCAATGGATGGTAGCCTTGCCATTATGGAAGGTAGTCTGTTGTCTAGATTTCAGTTACTCCAATGGATGGTAGCCTTGTCATTATGTAAGGTAGTCTGTTGTCGGGATTTTTGTTACTCCAATGGATGGTAGCCTTGTCATTATGGAAGGTAGTCTGTTGTCTATATTTTTGTTACAACAATGGATGGTAGCCTTGTCATTATGGAAGTTATTCTATTGTCGAGATTTTTTTTACTACAATGGATGGTAGCCTTGTCATTATGGAAGGTAGTCTGTTGTCGGGATTTTTGTTACTGCAATGGATGGTAGCCTTGTCGTTATGGAAGGTAGTCTGTTGTCGTGATTTTTGTTACTCCAATGGATGGTAGCCTTGTCATTATGGAAGGTAGTATGTTGTCGATATCTTTGTTACTATAATGGATGGTAGCCTTGTCATTATGGAAGGTTGTCTGTTTTCGAGATTTTTGTTAGTGCAATGAATGGTAGCCTTGTCATTATGGAAGGTAGTCTGTTGTCGTGATTTTTGTTATTCCAATGGATGGTAGCCTTGCCATTATGGAAGGTAGTTTGTTGTCTAGATTTCAGTTACTCCAATGGATGGTAGCCTTGTCATTATGTAAGGTAGTCTGTTGTCGGGATTTTTGTTACTCCAATGGATGGTAGCCTTGTCATTATGGAAGGTAGTCTGTTGTCTAGATTTTTGTTACAACAATGGATGGTAGCCTTGTCATTATGGAAGTTATTCTATTGTCGAGATTTTTTTACTACAATGGATGGTAGCCTTGTCGTTATGGAAGGTAGTCTGTTGTCGTGATTTTTGTTACTCCAATGGATGGTAGACTTGTCATTATGGAAGGTTCTCTCTTGTGGAAATTTTTTTTACTCCAATGTATGGTACCCTTGTCATTATGGATGGTAGCCTTGTCATTATGAAAGGTTGTATGTTTTCGAGGTTTTTGTTAGTGCAATGAATGGTAGCCTTGTCATTATGGAAGGTAGTCTGTTGTTGTGATTTCTGTTACTCCACTGGATGGTAGCCTTGTCATTATGGAATGTAGTCTGTTGTCGAGATTTTTGTTACTACAATGGATGGTAGGCTTGTCATTATGGAAGGTAGTCTGTTGTCGAGATTTTTAATATTCCAATGGATGATAGCCTTGTCATTATGGAAGGTAGTCTGTTTTCGTGATATTTGTTACTCCAATGGATGGTAGCCTTTTCATTATGGAAGTTTGTCTCTTGTGGAAATTTTTTTTACTCCAATGTATGGTTCCCTTGTCATTATGGAAGGTAGTCTGTTGTCGAGATTTTTGTTACTCCAATGGATGGTAGCCTTGTCATTATGGAAGGTAGTATGTTGTCGATATCATTTACTATAATGGATGGTAGCCTTGTCATTATGGAAGGTTGTCTGTTTTCGAGATTTTTGTTAGTGCAATGAATGGTAGCCTTGTCATTATGGAAGGTAGTCTGTTGTTGTGATTTCTGTTACTCCAATGGATGGTAGCCTTGTCATTATGGAAGGTAGTATGTTGTCGAGATTTTTGTTACTACAATGGATGGTAGGCTTGTCATTATGGAAGGTAGTCTGTTGTCGTGATTTTTGTTACTCCAATGGATGTTAGCCTTGTCATTATGGAAGCTGTTCTATTATCGAGATTTTTGTTACTATAATGGATTGTAGCCTTGTCATTATGGAAGGTCGTCTCTTGTCGATATCTTTGTTACTCCAATGGATGGTAGCCTTGTCATTCTGGAAGGTAGTCTGTTGTCTAGATTTCAGTTACTCCAATGGATGGTAGCCTTGTCATTATGGAAGCTATTCTATTGTCGAGATTTTTGTTACTCCAATGGATGGTAGCCTTGTCATTATGGAAGGTAGTTTGTTGTTGAGATTTTTGTTACTGCAATGGATGGTAGCCTTTTCATTATGAAAGGTAGTCTGTTGTCGTGATTTTTGTTACTCCAATGGATGGTAGCCTTGTCATTATGGAAGGTAGTCTGTTTTCGTGATATTTGTTACTCCAATGGATGGTAGCCTTGTCATTATGTAAGTTTGTCTCTTGTGGAAATTTTTTTTACTCCAATGAATGGTACCCTTGTCATTATGGAAGGTAGTCTGTTGTCGAGATTTTTGTTACTCCAATGGATGGTAGCCTTGTCATTATGGAAGGTAGTATGTTGTTGATATCTTTGTTACTATCATGGATGGTAGCCTTGTCATTATGTAAGGTTGTCTGTTTTCGAGATTTTTGTTAGTGCAATGAATGGTAGCCTTGTCATTATGGAAGGTAGTCTGTTGTTGTGATTCCTGTTACTCCAATGGATGGTAGCCTTGTCATTATGGAAGGTAGTATGTTGTCGAGATTTTTGTAACTACAATGGATGCTAGGCTTGTCATTATGGAAGGTAGTCTGTTGTCGTGATTTTTGTTACTCCAATGGATGTTAGCCTTGTCATTATGGAAGCTATTCTATTATCGAGATTTTTGCTACTATAATGGATTGTAGCCTTGTCATTATGGAAGGTAGTCTCTTGTCGATATCTTTGTTACTCCAATGGATGGTAGCCTTGTCATTCTGGAAGGTAGTCTGTTGTCTAGATTTCAGTTACTCCAATGGATGGTAGCCTTGTCATTATGGAAGCTATTCTATTGTCGAGATTTTTGTTACTACAATGGATGGTAGCCTTGTCATTATGGAAGGTAGTTTGTTGTCGAGATTTTTGTTACTGCAATGGATGGTAGCCTTGTCATTAGGGAAGGTAGTCTATTGTCGTGATTTTTGTTATTCCAATGGATGGTAGCCTTGTCATTATGGGAGGTTCTCTCTTGTGGAAATTTTTTTTACTCCAATGTATGGTACCCTTGTCATTATGGAAGGTAGTCTGTTGTCGAGATTTTTGTTACTCCAACGCAAGGTAGCCTTGTCATTATGGAAGGTAGTATGTTCTCGATATCTTTGTTACTACAATGGATGGTAGCGTTGTCATTATGGAAGGTTGTATGTTTTCGAGATTTTTTTTAGTGCAATGAATGGTAGCCTTGTCATTATGGAAGTTATTGTATTGTTGTGATTTTTGTTACTCCAGTGGATGGTGGCCTTGTCATTATGGAAGGTAGTCTCTTGTCGATATCTTTGTTACTCCAATGGATGGTAGCCTTGTCATTATGGAAGGTAGTCTGTTGTCGAGATTTTTAATATTCCAATGGATGATAGCCTTGTCATTATGGAAGCTATTCTATTACCGAGATTTTTGTTACTACAATTGATTGTAGCTTTGTCATTATGGAAGGTAGTCTCTTGTCGATATCTTTTTTACTCCAATGGATGGTAGCCTTGTCATTATGGAAGGTAGTCTGTTGTCTAGGTTTCAGTTACTCCAATGGATGGTAGCCTTGTCATTATGGAAGGTATTCTGTTGTCGAGATTTTTGTTACTCCAATGGATGGTAGGCTTGACATTATGGAAGCTAGTCTGTTGTCGAGATTTTTAATATTCCAATGGATGGTAGCCTTGTTATTATGGAAGGTAGTCTATTGTCGTGATTTTTGTTACTCCAATGGATGGTAGCCTTGTCATTATGGAAGGTAGTTTGTTGTCGAGATTTTTGTTACTACAATGGATGGTAGCCTTGTCAATATGGAAGGTAGTCTGTTGTCGTGATTTTTGTTACTCCAATGGATGGTACCTTGTCATTATGGAAGGTTCTCTCTTGTGGAAATTTTTTTTACTCCAATGTATGGTACCCTTGTCATTATGGAAGGTAGTCTATTGTCGAGATTTTTGTTACTCCAATGGATGGTAGCCTTGTTATTATGGAAGGTAGTTTGTTGTCGTGATTTTTGTTACTCCAATGCAAGGTAGCCTTGTCATTATGAAAGGTAGTATGTTGTCGATATCTTGGTCACATCAATGGATGGTAGCCTTGTCATTATGGAAGGTTGTATGTTTTCGAGATTTTTTTTAGTGCAATGAATGGTAGCCTTGTCATTATGGAAGGTAGTCTATTGTTGTGATTTTTGTTACTCCAGTGGATGGTAGCCTTGTCATTATGGAAGGTAATCTGTTGTCATGATTTTTGTTACTCCAATATATGGTAGACTTGTCATTATGGAAGCTATTCTATTATCGAGATTTTTGTTACTACAATGGATTGTAGCTTTGTCATTATGGAAGGTAGTCTCTTGTCGATATCTTTGTTACTCCAATGGATGGTAGCCATGTGATTATGGAAGGTAGTATGTTGTCTAGGTTTTAGTTACTCCAATGGATGGTATCCTTGTCATTATGGAAGGTATTCTGTTGTCGAGATTTTTTTTACTCCAATGGATGGTAGCCTTGTCATTATGGAAGGTAGTCTGTTGTCGAGAATTTTGTTACTACAATGGAAGGTAGGCTTGTCATTATGGAAGTTAGTCTGTTGTCGAGATTTTTAATATTCCAATGGATGGTAGCCTTGTCATTATGGAAGTTAGTCTATTGTCGTGATTTTTGTTACTCTAATGGATGGTAGCCTTGTCATTATTGAAGCTATTCTATTGTCAAGATTTTTGTTACTACAATTGATGGTAGGCTTGTCGTTATGGAAGGTAGTCTCTTGTCGATATCATTGTTACTCCAATGTATGGTAGCCTTGTCATTATGGAAGTTAGTATGTTGTCGAGATTTTTGTTACTGCAATGGACTGTAGCCTTGTCACTATGGAAGGTAGTCTATTGTCGTGATTTTTGTTACTCCAATGGATGGTAGCCTTGTCATTATGGAAGTTTGTCTCTTGTGGAAATTTTTTTACTCCAATGAGTGGTACCATTGTCATTATGGAAGTTAGTCTATTGTCGAGTTTTTTATTACTCCAATGGATGGTAGCCTTGTCATTATGGAAGGTAGTCTGTTGTCGTGATTTTTGTTACTCCAATGGATGGTAGCCTTGTCATTATGGAAGGTAGTATGTTGTTGATATCTTTGTTACTATAATGGATGGTAGCCTTGTCATTATGGAAGGTTGTCTGTTTTCGAGATTTTTGTTAGTGCAATGAATGGTAGCCTTGTCATTATGGAAGGTAGTCTGTTGTTGTGATTTCTGTTACTCCAATGGATGTTAGCCTTGTCATTATGGAAGGTAGTATGTTGTCGAGATTTTTGTTACTACAATGGATGGTAGGCTTGTCATTATGGAAGGTAGTCTGTTGTCGAGATTTTTAATATTCCAATGGATGATAGCCTTGTCATTATGGAAGGTAGTCTGTTGTCGTGATTTTTGTTACTCCAATGGATGTTAGCCTTGTCAATATGGAAGTTATTCTATTATCGATATTTTTGTTACTACAATGGATTGTAGCCTTGTCATTATTGAAGGTAGTCTCTTGTCGATATCTTTGTTACTCCAATGGATGGTAGCCTTGTCATTATGGAAGGTAGTCTGTTGTCTAGATTTCAGTTACTCCAATGGATGGTAGCCTTGTCATTATGGAAGGCAGTCTGTTGTCGGGATTTTTGTTACTCCAATGGATGGTAACCTTGTCATTATGGAAGGTAGTTTGTTGTCTAGATTTTTGTCACAACAATGGATGGTAGCCTTGTCATTATTGAAGGTAGTATGTTGTCGAGATTTTTGTTACTGCAATGGATGGTAGCCTTGTCATTATGGACGGTAGTTTGTCGTTGTGATTTATGTTACTCCAATGGATGTTAGCCTTGTCATTAAGGAAGGTAGTCTGTTGTTCAGATTTTTGTTCTGCCAATGGATGGTAGACTTTTCATTTTGGAAGGTAGTCTATTGTCGAGATTTTTGTTACTCCATTGGATGGTAGACTTGTCATTATGTAAAGTAGTGTGTTGTTGATATTTTTGTTATTCGAATGGATGGTAGCCTTGTCATTATGGAAGTTAGTATGTTGTCGTGATTTTTGTTACTCCAATGGATGGTAGCCTTGTCATCAGGGAAGGTTGTCTGTTGTGCAAATTGTTGTTACTCCAATGGATGGTACCCTTGTCATTATGGAAGGTAGTCTGTTGTCGATATTTTTGTTAGTCCAATGGATGGTAGCCTTGTCATTATCGAAGATATTCTATTGTCGATATTTTTATTACTCCATTGGATGGAAGCCTTGTCATTATGGAAGGTAGTCTGTTGTCGAGATTTTTGTTATTCCAATGGATGGTAGCCTTGTCATTATGGAACATAGTATGTTGTCGTGATTTTTGTTACTCCAATGGATGGTAGCCTTTTCATTATGGAAGGTAGTATGTTGTCGATATCTTTGTTACTACAATGGATGGTAGCCTTGTCATTATGGAAGGTAGTCTATTGTCGAGATTTTTGTTACTGCAATTGATGGTAGCCTTGTCGTTATGGAAGATAGTCTGTTGTCGAGATTTTTAATATTTAAATGGATGGTAGGATTGTCATTATGGAAGGTAGTCTGTTGTCGAGATTTTTAATATTCCAATGGATGATAGCCTTGTTATTATGGAAGGTAGTTTGTTGTCATGATTTTTGTTACTCCAATAGATGGGTAGCCTTGTCATTATGGAAGCTATTCTATTATCGAGAGTTTTTTTACTACAATGGATTGTAGCCATGTCATTATGGAATGTAGTCTCTTATCGATTTATTTTTTACTCCAATGGATGGTATCCTTGTCATTATGGAAGGTATTCTATTGTCTAGATTTCAGTTACTCCAATGGATGGTAGCCTTGTCATTATGGAAGGTAGTCTGTTGTCGGGATTTTTGTTACTCCCATGGATGGTAGCCTTGTCATTATGGAAGGTAGTCTGTTGTCTAGATTTTTGTTACAACAATGGATGGTAGCCTTGTCATTATGGAAGGTAGTATGTGGTCGAGATTTTTGTTACTCCAATGGATGGTAGCCTTGTCATTATGGAAGGTAGTTTGTTGTCGAGAATTTTGTTACTACAATGGATGGTAGGCTTGTCATTATGGAAGTTAGTCTGTTGTCGAGATTTTTAATATTCCAATGGATTGTAGCCTTGTCATTATGGAAGGTAGTCTATTGTCGTGATTTTTGTTACTCCAATGGATGGTAGCCTTGTCATTATTGAAGCTATTCTAGTGTCAAGATTTTTGTTACTACAATGGATGGTAGGCTTGTCTTTATGGAAGGTAGTCTCTTATCGATATCTTTGTTAATCCAATGGATGGTAGCCTTGTCATTATGGAAGGTAGTCTGTTGTCTAGATTTATGTTACTCCAATGGATGGTAGCCTTGTCATTATGGAAGGTAGTCTGTTGTCTAGATTTTTGTTACTACAATGGATGGTAGCCTTGTCATTATGGAAGGTAGTATGTTGTCGAGATTTTTGTTACTCCAATGGATGGTAGCCTTGTCACTATGGAAGGTAGTCTGTTGTCGTGATTTTTGTTACTCCAATGGATGGTAGACTTGTCATTATGGAAAGTTCTCTGTTATGGAAATTTTTTTTACTCCAATGTATGGTACCCTTGTCATTATTGAAGGTAGTCTGTTGTCGAGATTTTTGTTACTGCAATGGATGGTAGCCTTGTTATTATGGAAGGTAGTCTATTGTCGTGATTTTTGTTACTCCAATGCATGGTAGCCTTGTCATTATGGAAGGTAGTATGTTGTCAATATCTTTGTTACTACAATGGATGGTAGCCTTGTCATTATGGAAGGTTGTATGTTTTCGAGATTTTTGTTAGTGCAATGAATGGTAGCCTTGTAATTATGGAAGGTAGTCTGTTATTGTGATTTTTGTTACTCCAATGGATGGTAGCCTTGTCATTATGGAAGGTAGTCTGTTGTCGTGATTTTTGTTACTCCAATGGATGTTAGCCTTGTCAGTATGGAAGCTATTCTATTATCGAGATTTTTGTTACTATAATGGATTATAGCCTTGTCATTATGGAAGGTAGTCTCTTGTCGATATCTTTGTTACTCCAATGGATGGTAGCCTTGTCATTATGGAAGGTAGTCTGTTGTTGTGATTTCTGTTACTCTAATGGATGGTAGCCTTGTCATTATGGAAGGTAGTCTGTTGTCGAGATTTGTGTTACTACAATGGATGGTAGGCTTATCATTATGGAAGGTAGTCTTTTGTCGAGATTTTTAATATTCTAATGGATGATAGCCTTGTCATTATGGAAGGTAGTTTGTTGTCTAGATTTTTATTACTCCAATGGATGGTAGCCTTTTCATTATGGAAGGTAGTATGTTCTCGACATCTTTGTTACTACAATGGATGGTAGCCTTGTCATTATGGAATGTAGTATGTTGTCGAGATTTTTGTTACTGCAATGGATGGTAGCCTTGTCATTATGGAATGTAGTCTGTTGTTGTGATTTCTGTTACTCCAATGGATGGTAGTCTTGTCATTATGGAAGGTAGTCTGTTGTCGAGATTTTTTTTACTACAATGGATGGTAGCCTTTGTCATTATGGAAGTTAGTATGTTGTCAAGATTTTTAATATTTAAATGGATGGTAGGCTTGTCATTATGGAAGGTAGTCTGTTGTCGAGATTTTTAATATTCCAATGGATGATAGCCTTGTCATTATGGAAGGTAGTCTGTTGTCAGGATTTTTATTACTCCAATGGATGGTAGCCTTGTCATTATGGAAGCTATTCTATTATCGAGATTTTTGTTACTACAATGGATTGTAGCCTTGTCATTATGGAAGGTAGTCTCTTGTTGATATCTTTGTTACTCCAATGGATGGTAGCCTTGTCATTATGAAAGGTAGTCTGTTGTTTAGATTTCAGTTACTCCAATGGATGGTAGCCTTGTCGTTATGCAAGGTAGTATGTTGTCGATATCTTTGTTACTACAATGGATGGTAGCCTTGTCATTATGGAAGGTTGTCTGTTGTCGATATTTTTGTTACTGCAATAGATGGTAGCCTTGTCATTATGGAAGGTAGTATGTTGTTGTGATTTTTGTTACTCCAATGGATGGTAGCCTTGTCATTATGGAAGGTAGTTTGTTGTCGAGATTTTTGTTACTCCAATGGATGGTAGCCTTGTCATTTTGGAAGGTAGTCTGTTGTCAAGATTTTTGTTACTACAATGGATGGAAGTCTTGTCATTATGGAAGGTAGTCTATTGTCGAGATTTTAAATATTCCAATGGAAGGTAGCCTTGTCATTATGGAAGGTAGTCTATTGTCGTGATTTTTGTTACTCAAATGGATGGTAGCCTTGCCATTATGGAAGTTATTCTATTGTCGAGATTTTTGTTACTACAATGGATGGTAGCCTTGTCATTATGGAAGGTAGTTTGTTGTCGAGATTTTTGTTACTGCAATGGATGGTAGCCTTGTCATTATGGAAGGTAGTATGTTGTCGTGATTTTTGTTACTCCAATGGATGGTAGACTTGTCATTATGGAAAGTTCTCTCTTATGGAAATTTTTTTTACTCCAATGTATGGAACCCTTGTCATTATTGAAGGTAGTCTGTTGTCGAGATTTTTGTTACTGCAATGGATGGTAGCCTTGTTATTATGAAAGGTAGTCTATTGTCGTGATTTTTGTTACTCCAATGCATGGTAGCCTTGTCATAATGGAAGGTAGTATGTTCTCGATATCTTTGTTACTACAATGGATGGTAGCCTTGTCATTATGGAAGGTTGTATGTTTTCGAGATTTTTGTTAGTGCAATGAATGGTAGCCTTGTCATTATGGAAGGTAGTCTGTTGTTGTGATTTTTGTTACTCCAGTGGATGGTAGCCTTGTCATTATGGAAGGTAGTCTGTTGTCGTGATTTTTGTTACTCCAATGGATGTTAGCCTTGTCAGTATGGAAGCTATTCTATTATCGAGATTTTTGTTACTATAATGGATTGTAGCCTTGTCATTATGGAAGGTAGTCTCTTGTCGATATCTTTGTTACTCCAATGGATGGTAGCCTTGTCATTATGGAAGGTAGTATGTTGTCTAGATTTCAGTTACTCTAATGGATGGTAGCCTTGTCATTATGGAAGGTAGTCTGTTGTCTAGATTTCAGTTACTCCAATGGATGGTAGCCTTGTCATTATGGAAGGTAGTCTGTTGTCGGTATTTTTGTTACTCCAATGGATGGTAGCCTTGTCATTATGGAAGGTAGTTTGTTGTCTAGATTTTTGTTACAACAATGGATGGTAGACTTTTCATTATGGAAGGTAGTCTATTATCGAGAATTTTGTTAGTCCATTGGATGGTAGCCTTATCATTATGGAAGGTAGTCTGTGGTCGTGATTTTTGTTACTCCAATGGATGGTAGCCTTGTCATCAGGGAAGGTTGTCTGTTGTGGAAATTTTTGTTACTCCAATGTATGGTACCCTTGACATTATGGAAGGTAGTCTGTTGTCGATATTTTTGTTACTCCAATGGATGGTAGCCTAGTCATTATGGAAGATAATCTATTGTCGATATTTTTATTACTCCATTGGATGGAAGCCTTATCATTATGGAAGGTAGTCTGTTGTCAAGATTTTTGTTATTCCAATGGATGGTAGCCTTGTCATTATGGAAGGTAGTTTGTTGTCGTGATTTTTGTTACTCCAATGGATGGTAGCCTTGTCATTATGGAAGGTAGTATGTTGTCGATATCTTTGTTACTACAATGGATGGTAGCCTTGTCATTATGGAAGGTAGTCTGTTGTCGAGATTTCTGTTACTGCAATGGATGGTAGCCTTGTCATTATGGAATGTAGTTTGTTGTTGTGATTTCTGTTTACTACAATGGATGGTATCCTTTGTCATTATGGAAGTTAGTATGTTGTCAAGATTTTTAATATTTAAATGGATGGTAGGCTTGTCATTATGGAAGGTAGTCTGTTGTCGAGATTTTTAATATTCCAATGGATGATAGCCTTGTCAATATGGAAGGTAGTCTGTTGTCAGGATTTTTATTACTCCAATGGATGGTAGCCTTGTCATTATGGAAGCTATTCTATTATAGAGATTTTTGTTACTACAATGGATAGTAGCCTTGTCATTATAGAAGGTAGTCTCTTGTCGATATCTTTGTTACTCCAATGGATGGTAGCCTTGTCGTTATGCAAGGTAGTATGTTGTCGATATCTTTGTTACTACAATGGATGGTAGCCTTGCCTTTATGGAAGGTTGTCTGTTGTCGATATTATTGTTACTGCAATAGATGGTAGCCTTGTCATTTTGGAAGGTAGTATGTTGTTGTGATTTTTGTTACTCCAATGGATGGTAGCCTTGTCATTATGGAAGGTAGTCTGTTGTCGAGATTTTTGTTACTCCAATGGATGGTAGCCTTGTCATTTTGGAAGGTAGTCTGTTGTCCAGATTTTTGTTACTACAATGGATGGAAGTCTTGTCATTATGGAAGGTAGTCTATTGTCGAGATTTTAAATATTCCAATGGAAGATAGCCTTGTCATTATGGAAGGTAGTCTATTGTCGTGATTTTTGTTACTCCAATGGATGGTAGCCTTGTCATTATGGAAGCTATTCTATTGTCGAGATTTTTGTTACTACAATGGATGGTAGCCTTGTCATTATGGAAGGTAGTTTGTTGTCGAGATTTTTGTTACTGCAATGGATGGTAGCCTTGTCATTATGGAAGGTAGTCTGTTGTCGTGATTTTTGTTACTCCAATGGATGGTAGACTTGTCATTATGGAAGGTTCTCATTTACGGAAAATTTTTTTACTCCAATGTATGGTACCCTTGTCATTATGGAAGGTAGTCTGTTGTCGAGATTTTTGTTACTCCAATGGATGGTAGCCTTGTTATTATGGAAGGTAGTCTCTTGTCGTGATTTTTGTTACTCCAATGCATGGCAGCCTTGTCATTATGGAAGGTAGTATGTTGTCGATATCTTTGTTACTACAACGGATGGTTGCCTTGTCATTATGGAAGGTTCTATGTTTTCGAGATTTTTGTTAGTGCAATGAATGGTAGCCTTGTCATTATGGAAGGTAGTCTGTTGTTGTGATTTCTGTTACTCCAGTGGATGGTAGCCTTGTTATTATGGAAGGTAGTCTGTTGTCGAGATTTTTGTTACTACAATGGATGGTAGGCTTGTCATTATGGAAGGTAGTCTGTTGTCGATATTTTTAATATTCCAATGGATGATAGCCTTGTCATTATGGAAGGTAGTCTATTGTCATGATTTTTGTTACTCCAATAGATGGTAGCCTTGTCATTATGGAAGGTAGTCTGTTGTCTAGATTTCAGTTACTCCAATGGATGGTAGCCTTGTCATTATGGAAGGTAGTCTGGTGTCGGGATTTTTGTTACTCCAATGGAAGGTAGCCTTGTCATTATGGAAGGTAGTCTATTATATAGATTATTTTTACAACAATGGATGGTAGCCTTGTCATTATGGAAGGTAGTATGTTGTCGATATTTTTGTTACTCCAATGGATGGTAGCCTTGTCATTATGGAAGGTAGTTTGTTGTCGAGAATTTTGTTACTTTAATGGATGGTAGGCTTGTCATTATGGAAGTTAGTCTGTTGTCAAGATGTTTAATATTCCAATGGATGGTAGCCTTGTCATTATGGAAGGTATTCTATTGTCGTGATTTTTGTTACTCCAATGGATGGTAGCCTTGTCATTATTGAAGTTATTCTATTGTCGAGATTTTTGTTACAACAATGGATGGTCGGCTTGTCGTTATGGAAGGTAGTCTCTTGTTGATATCTTTGTTACTCCAATGGATGGTAGCCTTGTCATTATGGAAGGTAGTCTGTTGTCTAGATTTCAGTTACTCCAATGGATGGTAGCCTTGTCATTATGGAAGGTAGTTTGTTGTCGGGATTTTTGTTACTCCAATGGATGGTAGCCTTGTCATTATGGAAGGTAGTCTATTGTCTAGATTTTTTATACAACAATGGATGGTAGCCTTGTCATTATGGAAGGTAGTATGTTGTCGAGATTTTTGTTACTCCAATGGATGGTAGCCTTGTCTTTATGGAAGGTAGTCTATTGACGAGATTTTTAATATTCCGATGGATGGTAGCCTTGTCATTATGGAAGGTAGTCTATTTTCGTGATTTTTGTTACTCCAATGGATTGTAGCCTTGTCATTATTGAAGTTATTCTATTGTCGAGATTTTTGTTACTACAATGGATGGTAGGCTTTTCGTTATGGAAGGTAGTCTCTTGTCGTTATCTTTGTTACTCCAATGGATGGTAGTCTTGTCATTATGGAAGGTAGTCTGTTGTCTAGATTTCAGTTACTCTAATGTATGGTAGCCTTGTCATTATGGAAGGTAGTCTGTTGTCTAGATTTCAGTTACTCCAATGGATGGTAGCCTTGTCATTATAGAAGGTAGTCTGTTGTCTGGATTTTAGTTACTCCAAAGGATGGTAGCCTTGTCATTATCGAAGGTAGTCTATTGTCTAGATTTTTGTTACAACAATGGATGGTATCCTTGTCATTATGGAAGGTAGTATGTTGTCGAGATTTTTGTTACTCCAATGGATGGTAGCCTTGTCATTATGGAAGGTAGTCTGTTGTCGAGAATTTTGTTACTACAATGGATGGTAGGCTTGTCATTATGGAAGTTAGTCTGTTTTCGAGATTTTTAATATTCCGATGGATGGTAGCCTTGTCATTATGGAAGGTAGTCTGTTGTCGTGATTTTTGTTACTCCAATGGATGTTAGCCTTGTCATTATGGAAGCTATTCTATTATCGAGATTTTTGTTACTACAATGGATTGTAGCCTTGTCATTAAGGAAGGTAGTCTCTTGTCGATATCTTTGTTACTCCAATGGATGGTAGCCTTGTCATTATGGAAGGTAGTCTGTTATCTAGATTTCAGTTACTCTAATGGATGGTAGCCTTGTCATTATGGAAGGTAATCTGTTGTCTAGATTTCAGTTACTCCAATGGATGGTAGCCTTGTCATTATGGAAGGTAGTCTGTGGTCGGGATTTTTGTTACTCCATTGGATGGTAGCCTTGTCATTATGGAAGGTAGTCTATTGTCTAGATTTTTGTTACAACAATGGATGGTAGCCTTGTCATTATGGAAGGTAGTATGTTGTCGAGATTTTTGTTACTCCAATGGATGGTAGCCTTGTCATTATGGAAGGTAGTCTGTTGTCTAGATTTTTGTTACTCCAATGGATGGTAGCCTTGTCATTATGGAAGGTAGTCTATTGTCTAGATTTTTGTTACAACAATGGATGGTAGCCTTGTCATTATGGAAGGTAGTCTGTTGTAGATAATTTTGTTTCTACAATGGATGGTAGGCTTATCATTATGGAAGTTAGTCTGTTGTCGAGATTTATAATATTCCAATGGATGGTAGCCTTGTCAATATGGAAGGTAGTCTATTGTCGTGTTTTTTGTTACTCCAATGTATGGTAGCCTTGTCATTATTGAAGCTATTCTATTGTCGAGATTTTTGTTACTACAATGGATGGTAGGCTTGTCGTTATGGAAGGTAGTCTCTTGTCGGTATCTTTGTTACTCCAATGGATGGTAGCCTTGTCATTATGGAAGGTATTATGTTGGCGAGTTTTTTGTTACTGCAATGGATGGTAGCCTTGTCATTATGGAAGGTAGTCTGTTGTCGTGATTTTTGTTACTCCAATGGACGGTAGCCTTGTCATTATGGAAGTTTGTCTCTTGTGGAAAATTTTTTTACTCCATTGAATGGTACCCGTGTCATTATGGAAGGTGGTCTGTTGTCGAGATTTTTGTTACTCCAATGGATGGTAGCCTTGTTATTATGGAAGGTAGTCTATTGTCTTGATTTTTATTACTCCAATGGATGGTAGCCTTGTCATTATCGAAGGTAGTATGTTGTCGATATCTTTGTTACTACAATGGATGGTAGCCTTGTCATTATGGAAGGTTGTCTTTTTTTGAGATTTTTGTTAGTGCAATGAATGGTAGCCTTGTCATTATGGAAGGTAGTCTGTTGTTCTGATTTCTGTTACTCCAATGGATGGTAGCCTTGTCATTATGAAAGGTAGTCTGTTGTCGAGATTTTTGTTACTACAATTGATGGTAGGCTTGTCATTATGGAAGGTAGTCTGTTGTCGAGATTTTTAATATTCCAAGGGATGATAGCCTTGTCATTATGGAAGGTAGTCTATTGTCGTGATTTTTGTTACTCCAATGGATGTTAGCCTTGTCATTATGGAAAATATTCTATTGTCGAGATTTTTGTTACTACAATGGATGGTAGGCTTGTCGTTATGGAAGGTAGTCTCTTGTCGAGATTTTTAATATTTAAATGGATGGTAGGCTTCTCATTATGGATGGTAGTCTCTTGTCGAGATTTTTAATATTCCAATGGATGATAGCCTTTTTATTATGGAAGCTAGTTTGTTGTCATGATTTTAGTTACTCCAATGGATGGTAGCCTTGTCATTATGGAAGCTATTCTATTTTCAAAATTTTTGTCACTATAATGGATTATAGCCTTGTCATTATGGAAGGTAGTCTCTTATCGATATCTTTGTTACTCCAATGGATGGTAGCCTTGTCATTATGGAAGGTAGTCTGTTGTCTAGATTTCAGTTACTCCAATGGATGGTAGGCTTGTCATTATGGAAGGTAGTCTGTTGTCGGGATTTTTGTTACTCCAATGAATGGTAGCCTTGTCATTATGGAAGGTAGTTTGTTGTCTAGATTTTTGTTACAACAATGGATGGTAGTCTTGTCATTATGGAAGGTAGTCTGTTGTCGAAATTTTTGTTACTGCAATGGATGGTAGCCTTGTCATTATGGAAAGTAGTTTTTCCTTGTGATTTATGTTACTCCAATGGATGTTAGCCTTGTCATTAAGGACGGTAGTCTGTTGTTCAGATTTTTGTTCTGCCAATGGATGGTAGACTTTTCATTATGGAAGGTAGTCTATTGTCGATATTTTTGTTACTCCATTGGATGGTAGCCTTGTCATTATGGAAAGTAGTGTGTTGTTGATATTTTTGTTATTCGAATGGATGGTAGCCTTGTCATTGTGGAAGGTAGTCTGTTGTCATGATTTTTGTTACTCCAATGGATAGTAGCCTTGTCATCAGGGAAGGTTGTCTGTTGTGGAAATTTTTGTTACTCCAATGGATGGTACCCTTGTCATTATGGAAGGTAGTCTGTTGTCGATATTTTTGTTACTCCAATGGATGGTATCCTTGTCATTATGGAAGATATTCTTTTGTCGATATTTTTATTACTCCATTGGATGGAAGCCTTGTCATTATGGAAGGTAGTCTGTTGTCGAGATTTTTGTTATTCCAATGGATGGTAGCCTTTTCATTGTGGAAGGTAGTCTGTTGTCGAGATTTTTGTTACTCTAATGGATTGTAGCCTTGTCATTATGGAAGGTAGTATGTTGTCGATATCTTTGTTACTACAATGGATGGGAGCCTTGTCATTATGGAAGGTAGTCTGTTGTTGAGATTTTTGTTATTGCAATGGATGGTAGCCTTGTCATTATGGAATGTAGTTTGTTGTTGTGATTTCTGTTACTCCAATGGATGGTAGCCTTGTCATTATGGAAGGTAGTTTGTTGTCGAGATTTTTGTTACTACAATGGATGGTAGCCTTGTCATTATGGAAGGTAGTCTGTTGTCGAGATTTTTAATATTTAAATGGATGGTAGGCTTGTCATTATGGAAGGTAGTCTGTTGTCGAGATTTTTAATATTCCAATGGATGATAGCCTTGTCATTATGGAAGGTAGTCTGTTTTCATGATTTTAGTTACTCCAATGAATGGTAGCCTTGTCATTATGGAAGTTATTCTATTATCGAGATTTTTGTTACTACAATGGATTGTAGCCTTGTCATTATGGAAGGTAGTCTCTTGTCGATATCTTTGTTACTCCAATGGATTGTAGCCTTGTCATTATGGAAGGTAGTATGTTGTCTATATTTCAGTTACTCCGATGGATGGTAGCCTTGTCATTATGGAAGGTAGTCTGTTGTCGGGATTTTTGTTACTCCAATGGATGGTAGCCTTGTCATTATTGAAGGTAGTTTGTTGTGTAGATTTTTGTTACAACAATGGATGGTAGCCTTGTCATTATGGAAGGTAGTATGTTGTCGAGATTTTTGTTACTCCAATGGATGGTAGCCTTGTCATTATGGAAGGTAGTCTGTTGTCGAGATTCTTTTTACTCCAATGTATGGTACCCTTGTCATTATGGAAGGTAGTCTGTTGTCGAGATTTTTGTTACTCCAATGGATGGTAGCCTTTTCATTATGCAAGGTAGTCTGTTGTCAACATTTTTGTTACTGTAATGGATGGTAGCCTTTTCATTATGGAATGTAGTCTGTTGTTGTGATTTTTGTTACTTCAATGGATCGTAGCCTTGTCATTATGGAAGGTAGTCTGTTGTCGAGATTTTTGTTACTACAATGTATGGTAGCCTTGTCATTATGGAATGTAGTCTGTTGTCGAGATTTTTATTATTTAAATGGATGGTAGGCTTCTCATTATGGATGGTAGTCTGTTGTCGAGATTTTTAATATTCCAATGGATGATAGCCTTTTTATTATGGAAGCTAGTCTGTTGTCATGATTTTAGTTACTCCAATGGATGGTAGCCTTGTCATTATGGAAGCTATTCTATTATCGAGATTTTTGTTACTACAATGGATTGTAGCCTTGTCATTAAGGAAGGTAGTCTCTTGTCGATATCTTTGTTACTCCAATGGATGGTAGCCTTGTCATTATGGAAGGTAGTCTGTTATCTAGATTTCAGTTACTCTAATGGATGGTAGCCTTGTCATTATGGAAGGTAATCTGTTGTCTAGATTTCAGTTACTCCAATGGATGGTAGCCTTGTCATTATGGAAGGTAGTCTGTGGTCGGGATTTTTGTTACTCCATTGGATGGTAGCCTTGTCATTATGGAAGGTAGTCTATTGTCTAGATTTTTGTTACAACAATGGATGGTAGCCTTGTCATTATGGAAGGTAGTATGTTGTCGAGATTTTTGTTACTCCAATGGATGGTAGCCTTGTCATTATGGAAGGTAGTCTGTTGTCTAGATTTTTGTTACTCCAATGGATGGTAGCCTTGTCATTATGGAAGGTAGTCTATTGTCTAGATTTTTGTTACAACAATGGATGGTAGCCTTGTCATTATGGAAGGTAGTCTGTTGTAGATAATTTTGTTTCTACAATGGATGGTAGGCTTATCATTATGGAAGTTAGTCTGTTGTCGAGATTTATAATATTCCAATGGATGGTAGCCTTGTCAATATGGAAGGTAGTCTATTGTCGTGTTTTTTGTTACTCCAATGTATGGTAGCCTTGTCATTATTGAAGCTATTCTATTGTCGAGATTTTTGTTACTACAATGGATGGTAGGCTTGTCGTTATGGAAGGTAGTCTCTTGTCGGTATCTTTGTTACTCCAATGGATGGTAGCCTTGTCATTATGGAAGGTATTATGTTGGCGAGTTTTTTGTTACTGCAATGGATGGTAGCCTTGTCATTATGGAAGGTAGTCTGTTGTCGTGATTTTTGTTACTCCAATGGACGGTAGCCTTGTCATTATGGAAGTTTGTCTCTTGTGGAAAATTTTTTTACTCCATTGAATGGTACCCGTGTCATTATGGAAGGTGGTCTGTTGTCGAGATTTTTGTTACTCCAATGGATGGTAGCCTTGTTATTATTGAAGGTAGTCTATTGTCTTGATTTTTATTACTCCAATGGATGGTAGCCTTGTCATTATCGAAGGTAGTATGTTGTCGATATCTTTGTTACTACAATGGATGGTAGCCTTGTCATTATGGAAGGTTGTCTTTTTTTGAGATTTTTGTTAGTGCAATGAATGGTAGCCTTGTCATTATGGAAGGTAGTCTGTTGTTCTGATTTCTGTTACTCCAATGGATGGTAGCCTTGTCATTATGAAAGGTAGTCTGTTGTCGAGATTTTTGTTACTACAATTGATGGTAGGCTTGTCATTATGGAAGGTAGTCTGTTGTCGAGATTTTTAATATTCCAAGGGATGATAGCCTTGTCATTATGGAAGGTAGTCTATTGTCGTGATTTTTGTTACTCCAATGGATGTTAGCCTTGTCATTATGGAAAATATTCTATTGTCGAGATTTTTGTTACTACAATGGATGGTAGGCTTGTCGTTATGGAAGGTAGTCTCTTGTCGAGATTTTTAATATTTAAATGGATGGTAGGCTTCTCATTATGGATGGTAGTCTCTTGTCGAGATTTTTAATATTCCAATGGATGATAGCCTTTTTATTATGGAAGCTAGTTTGTTGTCATGATTTTAGTTACTCCAATGGATGGTAGCCTTGTCATTATGGAAGCTATTCTATTTTCAAAATTTTTGTCACTATAATGGATTATAGCCTTGTCATTATGGAAGGTAGTCTCTTATCGATATCTTTGTTACTCCAATGGATGGTAGCCTTGTCATTATGGAAGGTAGTCTGTTGTCTAGATTTCAGTTACTCCAATGGATGGTAGGCTTGTCATTATGGAAGGTAGTCTGTTGTCGGGATTTTTGTTACTCCAATGAATGGTAGCCTTGTCATTATGGAAGGTAGTTTGTTGTCTAGATTTTTGTTACAACAATGGATGGTAGTCTTGTCATTATGGAAGGTAGTCTGTTGTCGAAATTTTTGTTACTGCAATGGATGGTAGCCTTGTCATTATGGAAAGTAGTTTTTCCTTGTGATTTATGTTACTCCAATGGATGTTAGCCTTGTCATTAAGGACGGTAGTCTGTTGTTCAGATTTTTGTTCTGCCAATGGATGGTAGACTTTTCATTATGGAAGGTAGTCTATTGTCGAGATTTTTGTTACTCCATTGGATGGTAGCCTTGTCATTATGGAAAGTAGTGTGTTGTTGATATTTTTGTTATTCGAATGGATGGTAGCCTTGTCATTGTGGAAGGTAGTCTGTTGTCGTGATTTTTGTTACTCCAATGGATGGTAGCCTTGTCATCAGGGAAGGTTGTCTGTTGTGGAAATTTTTGTTACTCCAATGGATGGTACCCTTGTCATTATGGAAGGTAGTCTGTTGTCGATATTTTTGTTACTCCAATGGATGGTATCCTTGTCATTATGGAAGATATTCTTTTGTCGATATTTTTATTACTCCATTGGATGGAAGCCTTGTCATTATGGAAGGTAGTCTATTGTCGAGATTTTTGTTATTCCAATGGATGGTAGCCTTTTCATTGTGGAAGGTAGTCTGTTGTCGAGATTTTTGTTACTCTAATGGATTGTAGCCTTGTCATTATGGAAGGTAGTATGTTGTCGATATCTTTGTTACTATAATGGATGGGAGCCTTGTCATTATGGAAGGTAGTCTGTTGTTGAGATTTTTGTTATTGCAATGGATGGTAGCCTTGTCATTATGGAATGTAGTTTGTTGTTGTGATTTCTGTTACTCCAATGGATGGTAGCCTTGTCATTATGGAAGGTAGTTTGTTGTCGAGATTTTTGTTACTACAATGGATGGTAGCCTTGTCATTACGGAAGGTAGTCTGTTGTCGAGATTTTTAATATTTAAATGGATGGTAGGCTTGTCATTATGGAAGGTAGTCTGTTGTCGAGATTTTTAATATTCCAATGGATGATAGCCTTGTCATTATGGAAGGTAGTCTGTTTTCATGATTTTAGTTACTCCAATGAATGGTAGCCTTGTCATTATGGAAGTTATTCTATTATCGAGATTTTTGTTACTACAATGGATTGTAGCCTTGTCATTATGGAAGGTAGTCTCTTGTCGATATCTTTGTTACTCCAATGGATTGTAGCCTTGTCATTATGGAAGGTAGTATGTTGTCTATATTTCAGTTACTCCGATGGATGGTAGCCTTGTCATTATGGAAGGTAGTCTGTTGTCGGGATTTTTGTTACTCCAATGGATGGTAGCCTTGTCATTATTGAAGGTAGTTTGTTGTGTAGATTTTTGTTACAACAATGGATGGTAGCCTTGTCATTATGGAAGGTAGTATGTTGTCGAGATTTTTGTTACTCCAATGGATGGTAGCCTTGTCATTATGGAAGGTAGTCTGTTGTCGAGATTCTTTTTACTCCAATGTATGGTACCCTTGTCATTATGGAAGGTAGTCTGTTGTCGAGATTTTTGTTACTCCAATGGATGGTAGCCTTTTCATTATGCAAGGTAGTCTGTTGTCAACATTTTTGTTACTGTAATGGATGGTAGCCTTTTCATTATGGAATGTAGTCTGTTGTTGTGATTTTTGTTACTTCAATGGATCGTAGCCTTGTCATTATGGAAGGTAGTCTGTTGTCGAGATTTTTGTTACTACAATGTATGGTAGCCTTGTCATTATGGAATGTAGTCTGTTGTCGAGATTTTTATTATTTAAATGGATGGTAGGCTTCTCATTATGGATGGTAGTCTGTTGTCGAGATTTTTAATATTCCAATGGATGATAGCCTTTTTATTATGGAAGCTAGTCTGTTGTCATGATTTTAGTTACTCCAATGGATGGTAGCCTTGTCATTATGGAAGCTATTCTATTATCGAGATTTTTGTTACTATAATGGATTATAGCCTTGTCATTATGGAAGGTAGTCTCTTGTTGATATCTTTGTTACTCCAATGGATGGTAGCCTTGTCATTATGGAAGGTAGTCTGTTGTATAGATTTCAGTTACTCCAATGGATGGCAGCCTTGTCATTATGGAAGGTAGTCTGTTGTCGGGATTTTTGTTACTCCAATGAATGGTAGCCTTGTCATTATGGAAGGTAGTTTGTTGTCTAGATTTTTGTTACAACAATGGATGGTAGTCTTGTCATTATGGAAGGTAGTCTGTTTTCGAAATTATTGTTACTGCAATGGATGGTAGCCTTGTCATTATGGAAAGTAGTTTTTCCTTGTGATTTATGTTACTCCAATGGATGTTAGCCTTGTCATTAAGGACGGTAGTCTGTTGTTCAGATTTTTGTTCTGCCAATGGATGGTAGACTTTTCATTATGGAAGGTAGTCTATTGTCGAGATTTTTGTTACTCCATTGGATGGTAGCCTTGTCATTATGGAAAGTAGTGTGTTGTTGATATTTTTGTTATTCGAATGGATGGTAGCCTTGTCATTGTGGAAGGTAGTCTGTTGTCGTGATTTTTGTTACTCCAATGGATGGTAGCCTTGTCATCAGGGAAGGTTGTCTGTTGTGGAAATTTTTGTTACTCCAATGGATGGTACCCTTGTCATTATGGAAGGTAGTCTGTTGTCGATATTTTTGTTACTCCAATGGATGGTAGCCTTGTCATTATGGAAGATATTCTTTTGTCGATATTTTTATTACTCCATTGGATGGAAGCCTTGTCATTATGGAAGGTATTCTGTTGTCGAGATTTTTGTTATTCCAATGGATGGTAGCCTTTTCATTGTGGAAGGTAGTCTGTTGTCGAGATTTATGTTACTCTAATGGATTGTAGCCTTGTCATTATGGAAGGTAGTATGTTGTCGATATCTTTGTTACTACAATGGATGGGAGCCTTGTCATTATGGAAGGTAGTCTGTTGTTGAGATTTTTGTTACTGCAATGGATGGTAGCCTTGTCATTATGGAATGTAGTCTGTTGTTGTGATTTCTGTTACTCCAATGGATGGTAGCCTTGTCATTATGGAAGGTAGTCTGTTGTCGAGATTTTTTTTACTACAATGGATGGTAGCCTTGTCATTATGGAAGGTAGTCTGTTGTCGAGATTTTTAATATTTAAATGGATGGTAGGCTTGTCATTATGGAAGGTAGTCTGTTGTCGAGATTTTTAATATTCCAATGGATGATAGCCTTGTCATTATGGAAGGTAGTCTGTTTTCATGATTTTAGTTACTCCAATGAATGGTAGCCTTGTCATTATGGAAGTTATACTATTATCGAGATTTTTGTTACTACAATGGATTGTAGCCTTGTCATTATGGAAGGTAGTCTCTTGTCGATATCTTTGTTACTCCAATGGATGGTAGCCTTGTCATTATGGAAGGTAGTATGTTGTCTATATTTCAGTTACTCCGATGGATGGTAGCCTTGTCATTATGGAAGGTAGTTTGTTGTCGCGATTTTTGTTACTCCAATGGATGGTAGCCTTGTCATTATTGAAGGTAGTTTGTTGTGTAGATTTTTGTTACAACAATGGATGGTAGCCTTGTCATTATGGAAGGTAGTATGTTGTCGAGATTTTTGTTACTCCAATGGATGGTAGCCTTATCATTATGGAAGGTAGTCTGTTGTCGAGATTTTTTTTACTCCAATGTATGGTACCCTTGTCATTATGGAAGGTAGTCTGTTGTCGAGATTTTTGTTACTCCAATGGATGGTAGCCTTTTCATTATGCAAGGTAGTCTATTGTCAAGATTTTTGTTACTGTAATGGATGGTAGCCCTGTCATTATGGAATGTAGTCTGTTGTTGTGATTTTTGTTAGTGCAATGAATGGTAGCCCTGTCATTATGGAAGGTAGTCTGTTGTTGTGATTTCTGTTACTCCAATGGATGGTAGCCTTGTCATTATGGAAGGTAGTCTGTTGTCGTGATTTTTGTTACTCCAATGGATGGTAGGCTTGTCATTATGGAAGGTAGTCTGTTGTCGAGATTTTTAATATTCCAATGGATGATAGCCTTGTCATTATGGAAGGTAGTCTGTTGTCGTGATTTTTGTTACTCCAATGGACGTTAGTCTTGTCATTATGGAAGCTATTTTATTATCGAGATTTTTGTTACTACAATGGATTGTAGCCTTGTCATTATGGAAGGTAGTCTCTTGTCTATATCTTTGTTACTCCAATGGATGGTAGCCTTGTCATTATGGAAGGTAGTCTGTTGTCTAGATTTCAGTTACTGCAATGGATGGTAGCCTTGTCATTATGGAAGGTAGTCTGTTGTCAGGATTTTTGTTACTCCAATGGATGGTAGCCTTGTCATTATGGAAGGTAGTTTGTTATCTAGATTTTTGTTACAATAATGGATGGTTGCCTTGTCATTATGGAAGGTAGTCTGTTGTCGTGATTTTTGTTACTCCAATGGATGGTAGCCTTGTCATCAGGGAAGGTTGTATGTTGTGGAAATTTTTGTTACTCCAATGGATGGTACCCTTATCATTATGGAAGGTAGTCTGTTGTCGATAATTTTGTTACTCCAATGAATGGTAGCCTTGTCATTATGGAAGATATTCTTTTGTCGATATTTTTATTACCCCATTGGATGGAAGCCTTGTCATTATGGAAGGTAGTCTTTTGTCGAGATTTTTGTTACTCCAATGGATGGTAGCCTTGTCATTATGGAAGGTAGTCTGTTGTCGGGATTTTTGTTACTCCAATGGATGGTAGCCTTGTCATTATGGAAGGTAGTTTGTTGTCTAGATTTTTGTTACAACAATGGATGGTAGCCTTGTCATTATGGAAGGTAGTCTGTTGTCGAAATTTTTGTTACTACAATGGATGGTAGCCTTGTCATTATGGAAGGTAGTTTTTCGTTGTGATTTATGTTACTCCAATGGATGTTAGCCTTGTCATTAAGGACGGTAGTCTGTTGTTCAGATTTTTGTTCTGCCAATGCATGGTAGACTTTTCATTATGGAAGGTAGTCTATTGTCGAGATTTTAGTTACTCCATTGGATGGTAGCCTTGTCATTATGGAAAATAGTGTGTTGTTGATATTTTTGTTATTCGAATGGATGGTAGCCTTGTCATTATGGAAGGTAGTTTATTGTCGTGATTTTTGTTACTCCAATGGATGTTAGCCTTGTCATCAGGGAAGGTTGTCTGTTGTGGAAATTTTTGTTACTCCAATGGATGGTACCCTTGTCATTATGGAAGGTAGTCTGTTGTCGATATTTTTGTTACTCCAATGAATGGTAGCCTTGTCATTATGGAAGATATTCTTTTGTCGATATTTTTATTACTCCATTGGATGGAAGCCTTGTCATTATGGAAGGTAGTCTTTTGTCGAGATTTTTGTTATTCCAATGGATGGTAGCCTTGTCATTATGGAAGGTAGTCTATTGTCGTGATTTTTGTTACTCCAATGGATGGTAGCCTTATTATTACGGAAGGTAGTATGTTTTCGATATCTTTGTTACTACTATGGCTGGTAGCCTTGTCATTATGGAAGGTAGTATGTTGTCGATATCTTTGTTACTACAATGGATGATAGCCTTGTCATTATGGAATGTAGTCTGTTGTTATGATTTCTGTTACTGCAATGGATGGTAGGCTTGTCATTATGGAAGGTAGTATGTTGTCGAGATTTTTAATATTCCAATGGATGATAGCCTTGTCATTATGGAAGGTAGTCTGTTTTCATGATTTTAGTTACTCCAATGGATGGTAGCCTTGTCATTATGGTAGGTAGTCTGTCGTTGTGATTTATGTTACTCCAATGGATGATAGCCTTGTCATTAAGGACGGTAGTCTGTTGTTCAGATTTTTGTTCTGCCAATGGATGGTAGACTTTTCATTATGGAAGGTAGTCTATTGTCGAGAATTTTGTTACTCCATTGGATGGTAGCCTTGTCATTATGGAAGTTTGTCTGTTGTGGAAATTTTTTTTACTCTAATGTATGGTACCCTTGTCATTATGGAAGGTAGTCTGTTGTCGAGATTTTTGTTACTCCAATGGATGGTAGCCTTGTCATTATGGAAGGTAGTCTGTTATGGAAATTTTTGTTACTCCAATGGATGGTACCCTTGTCATTATTGAAGGTAGTCTATTATCGATATTTTTGTTACTCTAATGGATGGTAGCCTTGTCATTATGGATGATATTCTATTGTCGATATTTTTATTACTCCATTGGATGGAAGCCTTGTAATTATGGTAGGTAGTCTGTTGTCGAGATTTTTGTTATTCCAATGGATGGTAGCCTTGTCATTATGGAAGGTAGTCTATTGACGTGACTTTTGTTACTCCAATGGATGGTAGCCTTGTCATTATGGAAGGTAGTATGTTGCCGATATCTTTGTTACTACAATGGATGGTAGCCTTGTCATTATGGAAGGTAGTCTGTTGTCGAGATTTTTGTTACTGCAATGGATGGTAGCCTTGTCATTATGGAATGTAGTCTGTTGTTTTGATTTCTGTTACTCCAATGGATGATAGCCTCGTCATTATGGAAGGTAGTCTATTGTCGAGATTTTTGTTACTACAATGGATGGTAGCCTTGTCATTATGGAAGGTAGTTTGTTGTCGAGATTTTTAATATTTAAATGGATGGTAGGCTTGTCATTATTGAAGGTAGTCTGTTGTCGAGATTTTTAATATTCCAATGGATGATAGCCTTGTCATTATGGAAGGTAGTCTGTTGTCATGATTTTTGTTACTCCAATGGATGGTAGCCTTGTGATTATGGAAGGTAGTTTGTCGTTGTGATTTATGTTACTCCAATGGATGTTAGCCTTGTCATTATGGACGGTAGTCTTTTGTTCAGATTTTTGTTCTGCCAATGGATGGTAGACTTTTCATTATGGAAGGTAGTCTATTGTCGAGAATTTTCTTACTCCATTGGATGGTAGCCTTGTCATTATGGAAGTTTGTCTGTTGTGGAAATTTTTTTTACTCAAATGTATGGTACCCTTGTCATTATGGAAGGTAGTTTGTTGTCAAGATTTTTGTTACTCCAATGGATGGTAGCCTTGTCATTATGGAAGGTAGTCTATTGTGGAAATTTTTGTTACTCCAATGGATGGTACCCTTGTCATTATTGAAGGTAGTCTGTTATCGATATTTTTGTTACTCCAATGGATGGTAGCCTTGTCATTATGGATGATATTCTATTGTCGATATTTTCATTACTAAATTGGATGGAAGCCTTGTAATTATGGTAGGTGGTCTGTTGTCGAGATTTTTGTTATTCCAATGGATGGTAGCCTTGTCATTATGGAAGGTAGTCTATTGACGTGATTTTTGTTACTCCAATGGATGGTAGCCTTGTCATTATGGAAGGTAGTATGTTGTCGATATCTTTGTTACTACAATGGATGGTAGCCTTGTCATTATGGAAGGTAGTCTGTTGTCGAGATTTTTGTTACTGCAATGGATGGTAGCCTTGTCATTATGGAATGTAGTATGTTGTTGTGATTTCTGTTAATCCAATGGATGGTAGCCTTGTCATTATGGAAGGTAGTCTGTTGTCGAGATTTTTTTTACTACAATGGATGGTAGGCTTGTCATTATGGAAGGTAGTCTGTTGTCGAGATTTTTAATATTTAAATGGATGGTAGGCTTATCATTATGGAAGGTAGTCTGTTGTCATGATTTTAGTTACTCCAATGGATGGTAGCCTTGTCATTATGGAAGCTATTCTATTATCGAGATTTTTGTTACTACAATGGATGGTAGCCTTGTCATTATGGAAGGTAGTCTCTTGTCGATATCTTTGTTACTCCAATGGATGGTAGCCTTGTCATTATGGAAGGTAGTCTGTTGTCTAGATTTCAGTTACTCCAATGGATTGTAGCCATGTCATTATGGAAGGTAGTCTGTTGTCGGGATTTTTGTTACTCCAATGGATGGTAGCCTTGTCATTGTTGAAGGTAGTTTGTTGTCTATATTTTTGTTATAACAATGGATGGTAGCCTTGTCATTATGGAAGGTAGTCTGTTGTCGCGATTTTTGTTACTGCAATGGATGGTAGCCTTGTCATTATGGAAGGTAGTCTGTCATTGTGATTTATGTTACTGCAATGGATGTTAGCCTTGTCATTAAGGACGGTAGTCTGTTGTTCATATTTTTGTTCTACCAATGGATGGTAGACTTTTAATTATGGAAGGTAGTCTATTGTCGAGAATTTTGTTACTCCATTGGATGGTAGCCTTTTCATTATGGAAGTTTGTCTGTCGTGGAAAATTTTTTACCTCCAATGTATGGTACCCTTGTCATTATGGAAGGTAGGCTGTTGTCGAGATTTTTGTTACTCCAATGGATGGTAGCCTTGTAATTATGGAAGGTAGTCTGTTGTGGAAATTTTTGTTACTCTAATGGATGGTACCCTTGTCATTATTGAAGGTATTCTGTTGTCGATATTTTTGTTACTCCAATGGATGGTAGCCTTGTCATTAAGGATGATATTCTATTGTCGATATTTTTATTACTCCATTGGATGGAAGCCTTGTAATTATGGTAGGTAGTCTGTTATCGAGATTTTTGTTATTCCAATGGATGGTAGCCTTGTCATTATGGAAGGTAATCTATTGACGTGATTTTTGTTACTCCAATGGATGGTAGCCTTGTCATTATGGAAGGTAGTATGTTGTCGATATCTTTGTTACTACAATGGATGGTAGCCTTGTCATTATGGAAGGTAGTCTGTTATCGAGATTTTTGTTACTACAATGGATGGTAGCCTTGTCATTATGGAATGTAGTCTGTTGTTGTGATTTCTGTTACTCCAATGGATGGTAGCCTTGTCATTATGGAAGGTAGTATGTTGTCGAGATTTTTGTTACTATAATGGATGGTAGCCTTGTCATTATGGAAGGTAGTCTGTTGTCGAGATTTTTAATACTTAAATGGATGGTATCCTTGTCATTATGGAAGGTAGTCTGTTGTCGAGATTTTTAATATTCTAATGGATGATAGCCTTGTCATTATGGAAGGTAGTCTGTTGTCATGATTTTTGTTACTCCAGTGGATGGTAGCCTTGTCATTATTGAAGGTAGTCTGTCGTTGTTATTTATGTTACTCCAATGGATGTTAGCCTTGTCATTAAGGACGGTAGTCTGTTGTTCAGATTTTGGTTCTGCCAATGGATGGTAGACTTTTCATTATGGAAGGTAGTCTATTGTCGAGAATTTTGTTACTCCATTGGATGGTAGCCTTGTCATTATGGAAGTTTGTCTGTTGTGGAAATTTTTTTTACTTCAATGTATGGTACCCTTGTCATTATGGAAGGTAGTCTGTTGTCGAGATTTTTGTTACTCCAATGGATGTTAGTCTTGTCATTATGGAAGGTAGTTTGTTGTGGATATTTTTGTTACTCCAATGGATGGTACCCTTGTCATTATTGAAGGTAGTCTGTTGTCGATATTTTTGTTACTCCAATGGATGGTAGCCTTGTCATTATGGATGATATTCCATTGTCGATATTTTCATTACTCCATTGGATGGACGCCTTGTAATTATGGTAGGTAGTCTGTTGTCGAGATTTTTGTTATTCCAATGGATGGTAGCCTTGTCATTATGGAAGGTAGTCTGTTGTCATGATTTTTGTTACTCCAATGGATGGTAGCCTTGTCATTATGGAAGGTAGTATGTTGTCGATATCTTTGTTACTACAATGGATGGTAGCCTTGTCATTATGGAAGGTAGTCTGTTGTCGAGATTTTTGTTACTGCAATGGATGGTAGCCTTGTCATTATGGAATGTACTCTGTTGTTGTGATTTCTGTTACTCCAATGGATGGTAGCCTTGTCATTATGGAAGGTAGTCTATTGTCGAGATTTTTGTTACTACAATGGATGGTAGCCTTGTCATTATGGAAGGTAGTCTGTTGTCGAGATTATTAATATTTAAATGGATGTTAGGCTTATCATTATGGAAGGTAGTATGTTGTCGAGATTTTTAATATTCCAATGGATGATAGCCTTGTCATTATGGAAGGTAGTCTGTTGTCATGATTTTTGTTACTCCAATGGATGGTAGCCTTGTCATTATGGAAGCTATTCTATTATCGAGATTTTTGTTACTACAATGGATTGTAGCCTTGTCATTATGGAAGATAGTCTCTTGTCGAGATTTTTGTCACTACAATAGATGGTAGCCTTGTCATTATGGAAGGTAGTCTGTTGTCGGGATTTTTGTTACTCCCATGGATGGTAGCCTTGTCATTATAAAAGGTAGTCTGTTCTCTAGATTTTTGTTACTCCAATGGATGGTAGCCTTGTCATTATGGAAAGTAGTATGTTGTCGATATCTTTGTTACTCCAATGGATGGTAGCCTTGTCATTATGGAAGGTAGTTTGTTGTCGAGAGTTTTGTTACTACAATGGATGGTTGCCTTGTCATTATGGAAGATATTCTATTGTCTAGATTTTTGTTACAACAATGGATGGTACCCTTGTCGTTATGGAAGGTAGTCTGTTGTCAATATTTTTGTTACTCCAATGGATGGTAGCCTTGTCATTATGGATGATATTCTATTGTCGATATTTTCATTACTCCATTGAATGGAAGCCTTGTAATTATGGTAGGTAGTCTGTTGTCGAGATTTTTGTTATTCCAATGGATGGTAGCCTTGTCATTATGGAAGGTAGTCTCTTGACGTGATTTTTGTTACTCCAATGGATGGTAGCCTTGTCATTATGGAAGGTAGTATGTTGTCTATA
This sequence comes from Vicia faba, assembly GCA_948472305.1. Lineage (NCBI taxonomy): Eukaryota > Viridiplantae > Streptophyta > Magnoliopsida > Fabales > Fabaceae > Vicia > Vicia faba. Next base: position 663,988,471 of record OX451741.1, read on the forward strand.
TCTTTGTTACTACAATGGATGGTAGCCTTGTCATTATGAAAGGTAGTCTGTTGTCGAGATTTTTGTTACTGCAATGGATGGTAGCCTTGTCATTATGGAATGTAGTATGTTGTTGTGATTTCTGTTAATCCAATGGATGGTAGCCTTGTCATTATGGAAGGTAGTCTGTTGTCGAGATTTTTGTTACAACAATGGATGGCAGCCTTGTCATTATGGAAGGTAGTCTGTTGTCGAGATTTTTAATATTTAAATGGATGGTAGGCTTGTCATTATGGAAGGTAGTCTGTTGTCGAGATTTTTAATATTCCAATGGATGATAGCCTTGTCATTATGGAAGGTAGTCTGTTGTCATGATTTTAGATACTCCAATGGATGGTAGCCTTGTCATTATGGAAGCTATTCTATTATCGAGATTTTTGTTACTACAATGGATGGTAGCCTTGTCATTATGGAAGGTAGTCTCTTGTCGATATCTTTGTTACTCCAATGGATGGTAGCCTTGTCATTATGGAAGGTAGTCTGTTGTCTAGATTTCAGTTACTCCAATGGATGGTAGCCATGTCATTATGGAAGGTAGTCTGTTGTCGGGATTTTTGTTACTCCAATGGATGGTAGCCTTGTCATTGTTGAAGGTAGTTTGTTGTCTATATTTTTGTTATAACAATGGATGGTAGCCTTGTCATTATGGAAGGTAGTCTGTTGTCGCGATTTTTGTTACTGCAATGGATGGTAGCCTTGTCATTATGGAAGGTAGTCTGTCATTGTGATTTATGTTACTCCAATGGATGTTAGCCTTGTCATTAAGGACGGTAGTCTGTTGTTCATATTTTTGTTCTACCAATGGATGGTAGACTTTTCATTATGGAAGGTAGTCTATTGTCGAGAATTTTGTTACTCCATTGGATGGTAGCCTTGTCATTATGGAAGTTTGTCTGTTGTGGAAATTTTTTTTACTCCAATGTATGGTACCCTTGTCATTATGGAAGGTAGGCTGTTGTCGAGATTTTTGTTACTCCAATGGATGGTAGCCTTGTCATTATGGAAGGTAGTCTGTTGTGGAAATTTTTGTTACTCCAATGGATGGTACCCTTGTCATTATTGAAGGTATTCTGTTGTCGATATTTTTGTTACTCCAATGGATGGTAGCCTTGTCATTATAGATGATATTCAATTGTCGATATTTTTATTACTCCATTGGATGGAAGCCTTGTAATTATGGTAGGTAGTCTGTTATCGAGATTTTTGTTATTCCAATGGATGGTAGCCTTGTCATTATGGAAGTTAATCTATTGACGTGATTTTTGTTACTCCAATGGATGGTAGCCTTGTCATTATGGAAGGTAGTATGTTGTCGATATCTTTGTTACTACAATGGATGGTAGCCTTGTCATTATGGAAGGTAGTCTGTTATCGAGATTTTTGTTACTACAATGGATGGTAGCCTTGTCATTATGGAATGTAGTCTGTTGTTGTGATTTCTGTTACTCCAATGGATGGTAGCCTTGTCATTATGGAAGGTAGTCTGTTGTCGAGATTTTTGTTACTACAATGGATGGTAGCCTTGTCATTATGGAAGGTAGTCTGTTGTCATGATTTTTTTTACTCCAGTGGATGGTAGCCTTGTCATTATGGAAGGTAGTCTGTTGTCGAGATTTTTAATATTTTAATGGATGATAGCCTTGTCATTATGGAAGGTAGTCTGTTGTCATGATTTTTTTTACTCCAGTGGATGGTAGCCTTGTCATTATGGAAGGTAGTCTGTCGTTGTTATTTATGTTACTCCAATGGATGTTAGCCTTGTCATTAAGGACGGTAGTCTGTTGTTCAGATTTTGGTTCTGCCAATGGATTGTAGACTTTTCATTATGGAAGGTAGTCTATTGTCGAGAATTTTGTTACTCCATTGGATGGTAGCCTTGTCATTATGGAAGTTTGTCTGTTGTGGAAATTTTTTTTACTTCAATGTATGGTACCCTTGTCATTATGGAAAGTAGTTTGTTGTCGAGATTTTTGTTACTCCAATGGATGTTAGTCTTGTCATTATGGAAGGTAGTTTGTTGTGGATATTTTTGTTACTCCAATGGATGGTACCCTTGTCATTATTGAAGGTAGTCTGTTGTCGATATTTTTGTTACTCCAATGGATGGTAGCCTTGTCATTATGAATGATATTCTATTGTCGATATTTTCATTACTCCATTGGATGGAAGCCTTGTAATTATGGTAGGTAGTCTGTTGTCGAGATTTTTGTTATTCCAATGGATGGTAGCCTTGTCATTATGGAAGGTAGCCCATTGACGTGATTTTTGTTACTCCAATGGATGGTAGCCTTGTCATTATGGAAGGTAGTATGTTGTCGATATCTTTGTTACTACAATGGATGGTAGCCTTGTCATTATGGAAGGTAGTCTGTTGTCGAGATTTTTGTTACTGCAATGGATGGTAGCCTTGTCATTATGGAATGTACTCTGTTGTTGTGATTTCTGTTACTCCAATGGATGGTAGCCTTGTCATTATGGAAGGTAGTCTGTTGTCGAGATTTTTGTTACTACAATGGATGGTAGCCTTGTCATTATGGAAGGTAGTCTGTTGTCGAGATTATTAATATTTAAATGGATGTTAGGCTTATCATTATGGAAGGTAGTATGTTGTCGAGATTTTTAATATTCCAATGGATGATAGCCTTGTCATTATGGAAGGTAGTCTGTTGTCATGATTTTTGTTACTCCAATGGATGGTAGCCTTGTCATTATGGAAGCTATTCTATTATCGAGATTTTTGTTACTACAATGGATTGTAGCCTTGTCATTATGGAAGGTAGTCTCTTGTCGAGATTTTTGTCACTACAATAGATGGTAGCCTTGTCATTATGGAAGGTAGTCTGTTGTCGGGTTTTTTGTTACTCCCATGGATGGTAGCCTTGTCATTATAAAAGGTAATCTGTTCTCTAGATTTTTGGTACAACAATGAATGGTAGCCTTGTCATTATGGAAGGTAGTCTGTTGTCGAGATTTTTGTTACTCCAATGGATGGTAGCCTTGTCATTATGGAAGGTAGTCTGTTGTCGAGAGTTTTGTTACTACAATGGATGGTTGCCTTGTCATTATGGAAGATATTCTATTGTCTAGGTTTTTGTTACAACAATGGATGGTACCCTTGTCGTTATGGAAGGTAGTCTGTTGTCAATATTTTTGATACTCCAATGGATGGTAGCCTTGTCATTATGGATGATATTCTATTGTCGATATTTTCATTACTCCATTGGATGGAAGCCTTGTAATTATGGTAGGTAGTCTGTTGTCGAGATTTTTGTTATTCCAATGGATGGTAGCCTTGTCATTATGGAAGGTAGTCTCTTGACGTGATTTTTGTTACTCCAATGGATGGTAGCCTTGTCATTATGGAAGGTAGTATGTTGTCGATATCTTTGTTACTATAATGGATGGTAGCCTTGTCATTATGGAAGGTAGTCTGTTGTCGAGATTTTTGTTACTGCAATGGATGGTAGCCTTGTCATTATGGAATGTAGTATGTTGTTGTGATTTCTGTTAATCCAATGGATGGTAGCCTTGTCATTATGGAAGGTAGTCTGTTGTCGAGATTTTTGTTACTACAATGGATGGCAGCCTTGTCATTATGGAAGGTAGTCTGTTGTCGAGATTTTTAATATTCCAATGGATGATAGCCTTGTCATTATGGAAGGTAGTCTGTTGTCATGATTTTAGTTACTCCAATGGATGGTAGCCTTGTCATTATGGAAGCTATTCTATTATCGAGATTTTTGTTACTACAATGGATGGTAGCCTTGTCATTATGGAAGGTAGTCTCTTGTCGATATCTTTGTTACTCCAATGGATGGTAGCCTTGTCATTATGGAAGGTAGTCTGTTGTCTAGATTTCAGTTACTCCAATGGATGGTAGCCATGTCATTATGGAAGGTAGTCTGTTGTCGGGATTTTTGTTACTCCAATGGATGGTAGCCTTGTCATTGTTGAAGGTAGTTTGTTGTCTATATTTTTGTTATAACAATGGATGGTAGCCTTGTCATTATGGAAGGTAGTCTGTTGTCGCGATTTTTGTTACTGCAATGGATGGTAGCCTTGTCATTATGGAAGGTAGTCTGTCATTGTGATTTAGGTTACTCCAATGGATGTTAGCCTTGTCATTAAGGACGGTAGTCTATTATTCATATTTTTGTTCTACCAATGGATGGTAGACTTTTCATTATGGAAGGTAGTCTATTGTCGAGAATTTTGTTACTCCATTGGATGGTAGCCTTGTCATTATGGAAGTTTGTCTGTTGTGGAAATTTTTTTTACTTCAATGTATGGAACCCTTGTCATTATGGAAGGTAGTCTGTTGTCGAGATTTTTGTTACTCCAATGGATGTTAGTCTTGTCATTATGGAAGGTAGTTTGTCGTGGATATTTTTGTCACTCCAATGGATGGTACCCTTGTCATTATTGAAGGTAGTCTGTTGTCGATATTTTTGTTACTCCAATGGATGGTAGCCTTGTCATTATGGATGATATTCTATTGTCGATATTTTCATTACTCCATAGGATGGAAGCCTTGTAATTATGGTAGGTAGTCTGTTGTCGAGATTTCTGTTATTCCAATGGATGGTAGCCTTGTCATTATGGAAGGTAGTCTATTGACGTGATTTTTGTTACTCCAATGGATGGTAGCCTTGTCATTATGGAAGGTAGTATGTTGTCGATATCTTTGTTACTACAATGGATGGTAGCCTTGTCATTATGGAAGGTAGTCTGTTGTCGAGATTTTTGTTACTGCAATGGATGGTAGCCTTGTCATTATGGAATGTACTTTGTTGTTGTGATTTCTGTTACTCCAATGGTTGGTAGCCTTGTCATTATGGAAGGTAGTCTGTTGTCGAGATTTTTGTTACTACAATGGATGGTAGCCTTGTCATTATGGAAGGTAGTCTGTTGTCGAGATTATTAATATTTAAATGGATGTTAGGCTTATCATTATGGAAGGTAGTATGTTGTCGAGATTTTTAATATTCCAATGGATGATAGCCTTCTCATTATGGAAGGTAGTCTGTTGTCATGATTTTTGTTACTCCAATGGATGGTAGCCTTGTCATTATGGAAGCTATTCTATTATCTAGATTTTTGTTACCACAATGGATTGTAGCCTTGTCATTATGGAAGGTAGTCTCTTGTCGATATTTTTGTCACTACAATAGATGGTAGCCTTGTCATTATGGAAGGTAGTCTCTTGTCGGGATTTTTGTTACTCCCATGGATGGTAGCCTTGTCATTATAAAAGGTAGTCTGTTCTCTAGATTTTTGGTACAACAATGGATGGTACCCTTGTCATTATGGAAGGTAGTCTGTTGTCGAGATTTTTGTTACTCCAATGGATGGTAGCCTTGTCATTATGGAAGGTAGTCTGTTGTCGAGAGTTTTGTTACTACAATGGATGGTTGCCTTGTCATTATGGAAGATATTCTATTGTCTAGATTTTTGTTACAACAATGGATGGTAGGCTTGTCATTATGGAAGGTAGTCTCTTGTCGATATCTTTGTTACTCCAATGGATGGTAGCCTTGTCATTATGGAAGGTAGTCTGTTGTGTAGATTTTAGTTACTCCAATGGATGGTAGCCTTGTCATTATGGAAGTTTGTCTCTTGTGGAAATTTTTTTTAGTCCAATGTATGGTACCCTTGTCATTATGGAAGGTAGTATGTTGTTGAGATTTTTGTTACTGCAATGGATGGTAGCCTTGTTATTATGGAAGGTAGTCTGTTGTCGTGACTTTTGTTACTCCAATGTATGGTAGCCTTGTCATTATGGAAGGTAGTCTGTTGTCGATATCTTTGTTACTACATTGGATGGTAGCCTTGTCATTATGGAAGGTTGTCTGTTTTCGAGATTTTTGTTAGTGCAATGAATGGTAGCCTTGTCATTATGGAAGGTAGTCTGTTGTTGTGATTTCTGTTACTCCATTGGATGGTAGCCTTGTCATTATGGAAGGTAGTTTGTTGTCGAGATTTTTAATATTCCAATGGATGATAGCCTTGTCATTATGGAAGGTAGTCTGTTGTCGTGATTTTTGTTACTCCAATGGATGGTAGCCTTGTCATTATGGAAGCTATTCTATTATCGAGATTTTTTTTACTACAATGGATTGTAGCCTTGTCATTATGGAAGGTAGTCACTTTTCGATATCTTTGTTACTCCAATGGATGGTAGCCTTGTCATTATGGAAGGTAGTTTGTTGTCTAGATTTCAGTTACTCCATTGGATGGTAGCCTTGTCATTATGGAAGGTAGTATGTTGTCGAGATTTTTTTTACTCCAATGGATGGTAGCCTTCTCATTATGGAAGGTAGTTTGTTGTCTACATTTTTGTTACAACAATGGATGGTAGCCTTGTCATTATGGAAGGTAGTTTGTTGTCGATATTTTTGTTACTGCAATGGATGGTAGCCATGTCATTATGGAAGGGCGTATGTCGTTGTGATTTATGTTGTTCAGATTTTTGTTCTGCCAATGGATGGTAGACTTTTAATTATGGAAGGTAGTCTATTATCGAGATTTTTGTTACTCAATTGGATGGTAGCCTTGTCATTATGGAAGGTAGTGTGTTGTTGATATTTTTGTTATTCGAATGGATGGTAGCCTTGTCATTATGGAAGGTTGTCTATTGTCGGGATTTTTGTTACTCCAATGAATGGTAGCCTTGTCATCAGAGAAGGTTGTCTCTTGTGGAAATTTTTGTTACTCCAATGGATGGTACCCTTGTCATTATGGAAGGTAGTCTGTTGTCGAGATTTTTGTTACTCCAATGGATGGTAGCCTTGTGATTATGGAAGATATTCTATTATCGATATTTTTATTACTCCATTGGATGGAAGCCTTGTCATTATGGAAAGTAGTCTGTTGTCGAGATTTTTGTTATTCCAATGGATGGTAGCCTTGTCATTATGGAAGGTAGTCTGTTGTCGTGATTTTTGTTACTCCAATGGACGGTAGCCTTGTCATTATGGAAGGTAGTATGTTGTCGATATCTTTGTTACTACAATGGATGGTAGCCTTGTCATTATATAAGGTAGTCTGTTGTCGAGATTTTTGTTACTGCAATGGATGGTATCCTTGTCATTAAGGAATGTAATCTGTTGTTGTGATTTCTGTACCTGCAATGGATGGTAGCCTTGTCATTAGGGAAGGTAGTCTGTTGTCGAGATTTTTGTTACTACAATGGATGGTAGCCTTGTCATAATGGAAGGTAGTCTGTTGTTGAGATTTTTAATATTCCAATGGATGGTGGCCTTGTCATTATGGAAGGTAGTCTGTTGTCGTGATTTTTGTTACTCCAATGGATGGTAGCCTTGTCATTATGGAAGTTATTCTACTTATGAGATTTTTGTTACTCCAATGGATTGTAGTGTTGTCTTTATGGAAGGTAGTCTATTGTCGATATCTTTTTTACTCCAATGGATGGTAGCCTAGTCATTATGGAAGGTAGTCTCTTGTGGAGATTTTTGTTACTCCAATGGATGGTAGCCTTGTCATTATGTAAGGTAGTCCATTGTCGAGATTTTTAATATTCCAATGGATGATAGCCTTGTCATTATGGAAGGTAGTCTGTTGTCGTGATTTTTGTTACTCCAATAGTTGGTAGCCTTGTCATTATGGAAGCTATTCTATTATCGAGATTTTTGTTACTACAATGGATTAAAGCCTTGTCATTATGGAAGGTAGTCTCTTGTCGATATCTTTGTTACTTCAATGGATGGTAGCCTTGTCATAATGGAAGGTAGTCTGTTGTGTAGATTTTAGTTACTCCAATGGATGGTAGCCTTGTCATTATGGAAGGTAGTGTGTTGTTGATATTTTTGTTACTCCAATGGATGGTAGCCTTGTCATTATGGAAGGTAGTCTATTGTCTAGATTTTTGTTACAACAATGGATGGTAGCCTTTTCATTATGGAAGGTAGTCTGTTGTCGAGATTTTTGTTACTGCAATGGATGGTACCCTTGTCATTATGGAAGGTAGTCTGTTGTTGAGATTTTTGTTACTCCAATGGATGGTAGCCATGTCATTATGGAAGATATTCTATTGTCGATATTTTTATTACTCCATTGGATGGAAGCCTTGTCATTATGGAAGGTAGTCTCTTGTCGAGATTTTTGTTATTCCAATGGATGGTAGCCCTGTCATTATGGAAGGTAATCTGTTTTCGTGATTTTTGTTACTCCAATGGATGGTAGCCTTGTCATTATGGAAGGTAGTATGTTGTCGATATCTTTGTTACTACAATGGATGGTAGCCTTGTCATTATGGAAGGTAGTCTATTGTCGAGATTTTTGTTACTGCAATGGATGGTAGCCTTGTCATTATGGAAGATAGTCTATTGTCGAGATTTTTGTTACTCCAATGGATGGTAGCCTTGTCATTATCGAAGGTAGTCTTTTGTCGAGATTTTTGTTACTACAATGGATGGTAGCCTTGTCATTATGGAAGGTAGTCTGTTGTCGAGATTTTTAATATCCCAAAGCATGGTAGCCTTGTCATTATGGAAGATAGTCTGTTTTCGTGATTTTTGTTACTCCACTGGATGGTAGCCTTGTCATTATGGAAGTTATTCTATTTCCGAGATTTTTGTTACTACAATGGATTGTAGGGTTGTCGTTATGGAAGGTAGTTTGTTGTCGATATCTTTGTTATTCCAATGGATGGTAGCCTAGTCATTATGGAAGGTATTCTGTTGTGGAGATTTTTGTTACTCCAATGGATGGTAGCCTTGTCATTTTGCAAGGTAGTCTGTTGTCGAGATTTTTTATACTCCAATGGATTGTAGCTTCGTCATTATGGAAGGTAGTCTCTTGTGGATATTTTTTATACTCCAATGATGGTACCCTTGTCTTTATGCAAGGTAGTCTACTGTCGAGATTTTTATTACTCCAATGGATGGTAGCCTTGTCATTATGGAAGGTAGTCTGTTGTCTAGATTTCAGTTACTCCAATGGATGGTAGCCTTGTCATTATTGAAGGTAGTCTGTTGTCGGGATTTTTGTTACTCCAATGGACGGTAGCCTTGTCATTATGGAAGGTAGTCTGTTATCCAGATTTTTGTTACAACAATGGATGGTAGCCTTGTCATTATGGAAGGTAGTCTGTTGTCGAGATTTTTGTTACTATAATGGATGGTAGCCTTGTCATTATGGAAGATAGTCTGTTGTCGTGATTTTTGTTACCCCAATGGATGGCAGCCTTGCCATTATGGAAGGTATTATGTTGTCGAAATTTTTGTTACTACAATGGATGGTAGCCTTGTCATTATGGAAGGTAGTCTGTTGTCGAGATTTTTAATATTCCAATGGATGGTAGCCTTGTCATTATGGAAGGTAGTCTGTTGTCGAGATTTTTATTACTCCAAAGGATGGTAGCCTTGTAATTATGAAAGGTAGTCTGGTGTCGAGATTTTTGTTACTGCAATGGATGGTAGCCTTGTCATTATGGAATGTAGTCTGTTGTTGTGATTTCTGTTACTCCAATGGATGGGTGCCTTTTCATTATGGAAGATAGTTTGTTGTCGAGATTTTTGTTACTCCAATGGATGGTAGCCTTGTCATTACTACAATGGATGATAGCCTTGTCATTATGGAAGGTAGTCTGTTGTCGAGATTTTTAATATTCCAATGGATGGTAGCCTTGTCATTATGGAAGATAGTCTGTTTTCGTGATTTTTGTTACTCCAATGGATGGTAGCCTTGTCATTATGGAAGTTATTCTATTGCCGAGATTTTTGTTACTACAATGGATTGTAGGGTTGTCGTTATGGAAGGTAGTCTGTTGTCGATATCTTTGTTACTCTAATGGATGGTAGCCTAGTCATTATGGAAGGTAGTCTGTTGTGGACAATTTTGTTACTCCAATGGATGGTAGCCTTGTCATTATGGAAGGTAGTCTGTTGTCGACATTTTTTATACTCAAACGGATTGTAGCTTTTTCATTATGGAAGGTAGTCTGTTGTCGAGATTTTTGTTACTACAATGGATGGTAGCCTTGTCATTATGGAAGGTAGTCTGTTGTCATGATTTTTGTTACTCCAATGGATGGTAGCCTTGTCATTATGGAAGCTATTCTATTTCCGAGATTTTTGTTACTACTATGGATTGTAGTGTTGTCGTTAAGGAAGGTAGTCTGTTGTCAATATCTTTGTTATTCCAATGGATGGTAGCCTAGTCATTATGGAAGGTAGTCTATTATGGACATTTTTGTTACTCCAATGCATGGTAGCCTTGTCATTATGGAAGGTAGTCTGTTGTCGAGATTTTTTATACTCCAATGGATTGTAGCTTCGTCATTATGGAATGTAGTATCTTGCGGATATTTTTGTTACTCCAATGATGGTACCCTTGTCCTTATGCAAGGTAGTATACTGTCGATATTTTTGTTACTCCAATGGATGGTAGCCTTGTCTTTATGGAAGGTAGTCTGTTGTCTAGATTTCAGTTACTCCAATGGATGGTAGCCTTGTCATTATTTAAGGTAGTCTATTGTCGGGATTTTTGTTACTCCAATGGACGGTAGCCTTGTCATTATGGAAGGTAGTCTGTTGTCCAGATTTTTGTTAGAACAATGGATGGTAGCCTTGTCATTATGGAAGGCAGTTTGTTGTCGAGATTTTTGTTACTATAATGGATGGTAGCCTTGTCATTATGGAAGGTAGTCTCTTGTCGAGATTTTTGTTATTCAAATGGATTGTAGCCTTGTCATTATGGAAGGTAGTTTGTTGTCGTGATTTTAGTTACCCCAATGGATGGCAGCCTTGTCATTATGGAAGGTATTATGTTGTCGAAATTTTTGTTACTACAATGGAGGGTAGCCTTGTCATTATGGAAGGTAGTCTATTGTCGAGATTTTTAATATTCCAATGGATGGTAGCCTTGTCATTATGGAAGGTAGTCTGTTGTCGATATTTTTGTTACTCCAATGGATGGTAGCCTTGTCATTATGGAAGGTAGTCTGTTGTCGAGATTTTTATTACTCCAAAGGATGGTAGCCTTGTAATTATGAAAGGTAGTCTGGTGTCGAGATTTTTGTTACTGCAATGGATGGTAGCCTTGTCATTATGGAATGTAGTCTGTTGTTGTGATTTCTGTTACTCCAATGGATGGGTGCCTTTTCATTATGGAAGATAGTTTGTTGTCGAGATTTTTGTTACTCCAATGGATGGTAGCCTTGTCATTACTACAATGGATGATAGCCTTGTCATTATGGAAGGTAGTCTGTTGTCGAGATTTTTAATATTCCAATGGATGGTAGCCTTGTCATTATGGAAGATAGTCTGTTTTCGTGATTTTTGTTACTCCAATGGATGGTAGCCTTGTCATTATGGAAGTTATTCTATTGCCGAGATTTTTGTTACTACAATGGATTGTAGGGTTGTCGTTATGGAAGGTAGTCTGTTGTCGATATCTTTGTTACTCTAATGGATGGTAGCCTAGTCATTATGGAAGGTAGTCTGTTGTGGACAATTTTGTTACTCCAATGGATGGTAGCCTTGTCATTATGGAAGGTAGTCTGTTGTCGACATTTTTTATACTCAAACGGATTGTAGCTTTTTCATTATGGAAGGTAGTCTGTTGTCGAGATTTTTGTTACTACAATGGATGGTAGCCTTGTCATTATGGAAGGTAGTCTGTTGTCATGATTTTTGTTACTCCAATGGATGGTAGCCTTGTCATTATGGAAGCTATTCTATTTCCGAGATTTTTGTTACTACTATGGATTGTAGTGTTGTCGTTAAGGAAGGTAGTCTGTTGTCAATATCTTTGTTATTCCAATGGATGGTAGCCTAGTCATTATGGAAGGTAGTCTATTATGGACATTTTTGTTACTCCAATGCATGGTAGCCTTGTCATTATGGAAGGTAGTCTGTTGTCGAGATTTTTTATACTCCAATGGATTGTAGCTTCGTCATTATGGAATGTAGTATCTTGCGGATATTTTTGTTACTCCAATGATGGTACCCTTGTCCTTATGCAAGGTAGTATACTGTCGATATTTTTGTTACTCCAATGGATGGTAGCCTTGTCTTTATGGAAGGTAGTCTGTTGTCTAGATTTCAGTTACTCTAATGGATGGTAGCCTTGTCATTATTTAAGGTAGTCTATTGTCGGGATTTTTGTTACTCCAATGGACGGTAGCCTTGTCATTATGGAAGGTAGTCTGTTGTCCAGATTTTTGTTAGAACAATGGATGGTAGCCTTGTCATTATGGAAGGCAGTTTGTTGTCGAGATTTTTGTTACTATAATGGATGGTAGCCTTGTCATTATGGAAGGTAGTCTCTTGTCGAGATTTTTGTTATTCAAATGGATTGTAGCCTTGTCATTATGGAAGGTAGTTTGTTGTCGTGATTTTAGTTACCCCAATGGATGGCAGCCTTGTCATTATGGAAGGTATTATGTTGTCGAAATTTTTGTTACTACAATGGAGGGTAGCCTTGTCATTATGGAAGGTAGTCTATTGTCGAGATTTTTAATATTCCAATGGATGGTAGCCTTGTCATTATGGAAGGTAGTCTGTTGTCGAGATTTTTGTTACTCCAATGGATGGTAGCCTTGTCATTATGGAAGGTAGTCTGTTGTCGAGATTTTTGTTACTGCAATGGATGGTAGCCTTGACATTATGGAATGTAGTCTGTTGTTTTGCTTTTTGTTACTCCAATGGATGGGTTCCTTGTCATTATGGAGGATAGTCTATTGTCGAGATTTTTCTTACACCAATGGATGGTAGCCTTGTCATTATCGAAGGTAGTCTTTTGTCGAGATTTTTGTTACTACAATGGATGATAGCCTTGTCATTATGGAAGGTAGTCTGTTGTCGAGATTTTTAATATTCCAATGGATGGTAGCCTTGTCATTATAGAAGATAGTCTGTTTTCGTGATTTTTGTTACTCCAATGGATGGTAGCCTTTTCATTATGGAAGTTATTCTATTGCCGAGATTTTTGTTACTACAATGGATTGTAGGGTTGTCGTTATGGAAGGTAGTCTGTTGTCGATATCTTTGTTACTCTAATGGAGGGTAGCCTAATCATTATGGAAGGTAGTCTGTTATGGAGATTTTTGTTACTCCAATGGATGGTAGCCTTGTCATTATGGAAGGTAGTCTATTGTCGAGATTTTTTATATTCAAACGGATTGTAGCTTTGTCATTATGGAAGATAGTCTCTAGCAGATATTTTTGTTACTCCAATGATGGTACCCTTGTCCTTATGCAAGGTAGTCTACTGTCGAGATTTTTGTTACTCCAATGGATGGTAGCCTTGTCATTATGGAAGGTAGTTTTTTTTTTAGATTTCAGTTACTCCAATGGATGGTAGCCTTGTCAATATTGAAGGTAGTCTGTTGTCGGTATTTTTGTTACTTCAATGGACTGTAGCCTTGTCATTATGGAAGGTAGTTTGTTGTCCAGATTTTTGTTACAACAATGGATGGTAGCCTTATCATTACGGAAGGTAGTCTGTTGTCGATATTTTTTTTACTACCATGGATGGTATCCTTGTCATTATGGAAGGTAGTCTCTTGTCGAGATTTTTGTTATTCCAATGGATTGTAGCCTTGTCATTATGGAAGGTAGTCTGTTGTCGTGATTTTTGTTACCCCAATGGATGGCAGCCTTGTCATTATGGAAGGTATTATGTTGTCAAAATTTTTGTTACTACAATGGATGGTAGCCTTGTCATTATTGAAGGTAGTCTGTTGTCGAGATTTTTAACATTCCAATGGATGGTAGCCTTGTCATTATTGAAGGTAGTATGTTGTTGTGATTTCTGTTACTCCAATGGATGGTAGCCTTGTCATTATGGAAGGTAGTCTGTTGTCGAGATTTTTGTTACTCCAATGGATGGTTGCCTTGTCATTATGGAAGGTAGTCTATTGTCGAGATTTTTGTTACTACAATGGATGGTAGCCTTGTAATTATGCAATGTAAAATAATACTTTAAAAGTAATGAAAATAGTGAATTAGAGCGGCACCAGTCAAACTTTCTTGAAAGTAGTGAATTAACAAGTTATGATCATTAGAATATATAAACATCTTTCTCACATACATAGTTAAATGACTCCGTGGACACGAATCACCTTTATACCTTTCAAAGTCTGGCACTTTGAATTTGGCTGGAATCTTTACATTTGGAACTAAACACAGATCATGAGCATTCTTTCCAAACAAATCTTTCCCCTTCAACACTCTGATGTCCCTTTGCATCTCTTGAAACTGGTCTTGAAATTCTTCCATTCTATCGAAAAGACCCAGACTTTCAGCAGGCTCGGCATGATAAGCAGGTCCATTCATGTATGGCATAGAATGAACCACAGGAGCGATCGTTGTCATCATTGCTTGAGGGAAAGGTGCCACAGACGGGATTACAGGCGGCATAGTAGTTGTCTCCGGTTGAGGAACAGTCACAATAGGTTGAACCAAAGGTTGTACGACAGGCTGATACCCTTCTGGCACAAAGTTATAAGGCATTCCCCACGGAAAACCTTTTGGCATCGGATGTTGAAGCAAAGAGTTGATTTGAGTCACAGATGTTGGAACGGTGACAATCTCAGAAACCACAGTAGTTGAAGTCTAAATCTCAGCAGCTGCAGTCGATGGCTGATTCTGAGAAGCCATCAAACTTTCCACCAGCGGAGTTAGTTTCTCCATACCGACACGAAGGGTAGCGACCTCCTCATGAAGCTCGTGGTTTTCCTGTTCTAGATCTTCCATTTTCCTCTGACGATTGGCTCGGGTATCGTACCGATGAGACAACTTGACAATCTACCGGAGTGGAAAAAGAAACAAGGATAAGACTCTAGAAAACAAGTGAAGTGGAATGTTGGATGATGCATGATATGCGATGCAAATGATCATTTGTTTCGATAGTTATTCAAGGAACTTCGATAATTTTGCACACATCAATGGTAGAGGAATTTGGAACAACAAAAACTCATTTCATTAATCAAAAGCAGTAAATTAAGACTTACAACTTTGGAACAACAAAACAATAAATTACAACCTTGGGACGACAACCCAATAATAAAAGCAGTAAATTACAACTTTGGAACATGAAGCCCATAATAAAGCAGTAAATTACAACTTTGGAACATGATGCCCCTTTTACAGAGTTTTACAAAAATGACATCAGTACAAATAAAACTAAGAACTGAAGATCATTTAGAATTAACTTCGAGTGTTTCTTCTTCCAAACACCATAATAATAGTACCTGAGATATCTGCAAAAATCATTCTTAAGTTCCTTGAAAAACAAGTTTTTTTCTACAAAAAATGTTGATGGATGCATGGATGAATGATAATGCAATAGTTACACTCATGTTCAGAAACATGGGGTTCAAAGGTTCAACGTTTCATGCATGGAGTCAAAGGTAAATCCCACCCCAAGGTATGTACTAACGGTTTAATCGCACCAGTAAGACAAGGTTCTAAGAGTTCCCGGAGTCTACATTCCTCCTTCAGATATTACCAACATCTTGATTACTCAATAATTAGTAATATTCTCAAGAGAAACTCGTCCGAGCGTAGCATCGCGTAACAATTACTTCTGGATTACTCCGTTATAATCTCTGGGCTACACCTAAAAGGCCAAGATGGGTTAGGTTTCTACGGTTCTCAGCTTCTCTAGCTCCCAAGTCGAAAATAATAATTTCTTCCCGATTACTCGGTAAACAAATATGACATTCAAAAGGGACTTCCACCGAGTGGGGGATTTCATGCCTCCTTCTTCGGGATTACTCCCTCAAAGTTAACATGACTATATCTCCCGTCCTATCCTTAAGTGTAACTTAATCCGGGTATAGGATTAATCCTTTTCAAAAAACCCAAACAACCCCAATATAAAACATAATCAATCAAATAAATCATAAAAAAACAGATAAAACAAACTAGGCTTAACCCACTTAGGGATGGACCAGCAAGAGGTCAATCTTTCCCCAGCAGAGTCGCCAATTCTGTAGCGATAAAAATTGTAGCAGGGTAAATCATAGATCGAACTATTAATTAATCCGTCTCACAAAAGCAAGATTCGCCACCGCGCTTTATTATTTCCAAGGGAAAAGGGAAAAGAGCGAAATAAAACCCTAAAATATGCAATGTAAAATAATACTTTAAAAGTAATGAAAATACAAGGCGTTTTTAAAAAGAGGTCTAGAGTTCGGGGGTTGTTTATACAATGGGAAGGTATTAGCACCACATGTATCTATAGTATTCTATAGGAACCTTTTGAAATATTTGTTTTTGGTTAAAATTGTTTGTTTGATTAAAATGGTTCACTTGGCTAAAAATAGGTGTGGGCGAGAGTTTGAAGATACGACGACCTAGTATCGAAGTTTTGACATAAAAGGTATGAGTTTTGAAAATATTGAATATTTGGGAAAATTATCTTAAGTTTTTAACGAAATAATAAACGGAGGATGAATGAGGGTATTCGCACGATGTTTTTTTTTATGACATGAAGTCGACAAAAAATTAAACAATTCCCTTGGATTTTGCAAGAAACATGAAGATTAAAACTAAAAGTATAAACAATCCAATATTTTTAAAAAGAAAACCAAGAGAGAAGCCATGGAATTAAATAAAAATTATCACAAACTCAACCAACGTGTATCATGGGAGGAACATCATAAGGGGCAATAGATTCAAAGAGATAACTTACAAACTTATCGATGAAACACTAGTTAAAAAAACTAACAAAATTAACTAAAATGTTGACCAAACTAAAAATGAAATATCAAGATTTAAATAAATTATAAAACTAAACTAATTAATTGGGTTTTATCTAAAACTATGTGATTATTTAATCTTTTAAACCAAAAGAGATAAGGAAATCAATAAAATAATAAGAGTGTAAATTAGTATATAGGGTAAGCATGAAGTACTGGGCGCTAAAGCCTAATTGAAATGAGACCCAAGGTTTTGTTTTGGTTACAGCCAGCTCCAGATTTACAATTAACAAGATATTTGGGAAATGAGCTGAAAACGAAATAAAAAGGTCCAGCATGGGATTGAAATCGAAATCGAACAACGCTTCTTTCGAACTCTCTTTTTTCTCTCTTTCGAACTCTCTTTTTTTCTCTCTTTCGAACTCTCTTTCGAACTCTCTCTTCAACTTCTCTTTCGAACTCTCTTTCGAACTCTCTTTCGAACTCTCTTTTTTCTCTCTTTCGAACTCTCTTTTTTTCCTCTGTTTCGAACTCTCTTTTTTTCTCTCTTTCTAACTCCCTTTCGAACTCTCTCTTCAACATCTCTTTCGAACTCTCTTTTTTTCTCTCTTTTGAACTCTCTTTCGAACTCTCTCTTCAACCTCTCTTTCGAACTATCTCTTCAACCTCTCTATCAAACTATCTTTCGAACTATCTCTTCAACCTCTCTTTCAAACTATCTTTCGAACTCTCTTTTTTCTCTCTTTCAAACTCTCTTTTTTTCTCTCTTTCGAACTCTCTTTTTTTCTCTCTTTCAAACTCCCTTTCGAAATCTCTCTTCAACCTCTCTTTCGAACTCTCTTTTTTTCTCTCTTTTAAACTCTCTCTTCAGCCTCTCTTTTGAACTCTCTTTTTTCTCTCTAAATCGAAATCGAACACTCTGCTCCCTCTAAATCGAAATCGAACAACAACACTGCTTCTGGTTTTTTCATGCTTTTAAACATCAAATCAACAAGGCGACAAATATTCATGGTAAGAGAAACAACAATAACAATCTCAGGGGTTCTTGTTTATTGAAACATCAACAACAAAAAATGCGGCAACGACAACTAGTTCACAACATACATCATTATAACAAGCATAACAACAAATTTGAGAAAAAAGTAGGGAGACTTACAAGATCAAAGCAAGTCTGATAATTTCTATTTTTGACAATGAAATAATAAAGAAATCCAGAGATGAGGTAATATACTCTTTTAATTCCTTCTGCTTCCAGAAACTGACTCGAAAATGTTGTTGTTGTTAAGGCGATGAGTTCTTGCGGATGGTTATGCTTGGTTCAAAATGGTGCAGGTTAGAAGGTTTGGTTTTGTTTACAGTTTGTGGTTTTGCAAGTTTGAGACTTGCAGGTTTTTTACTGGTTTTAGGCAGGTGGATGCAGTTCTAGATTTGTTGTTTGGAGGAGGCAGGCTTTGGCAAGTTGATAACTTGCATCTTTGAAACAGGTTTGGATTTATGCAGGCTTTGGCAAGTTGATAACTTGCAGCTTTTGCAAGTTTGTGTTTTTGTAAGTTCAAAGGATTGAGCTTGTGGTCTGAGGGCTTTAGTTTATGCAGATTTGTTCTTCTGCAAGTTCGAAACAGGCTTTGAGTTATGCTTGAAGGCAGGTTACAGGTTATGTTTGTGTTTTGATTTGGCTATGTTGTTGTGTTTTCGAGCAGTTTGCAGGTTTGACAAACTTGCAGGTTTTTGCTTGCAGTTTTACAGTTTGTGGTTGTGTTTGTGAACTATCTCTTTTTCTCGCTCCCCCCCTATTTCGATTGATATCTGCCTGTTTTATAGTGAATAAGAATGAAGGTTTGGGAGGGAAAGTTTGGTGAGTTTGAACATATGGAATACCCTGATTTATGACACTTTTTGATGCATTTTCTTGCCCTCCTATTTTGGTGTAATGTTTGTCTTGACATAGTGCAGATTTTGTACTGGTGTTTGGGCAGCAGAGATTGTGACCGTTTTCTTGGCATTACTTGCAGGTTTGGCAGGTTTCTCGTTGCAAGTCTTTGGACTGATTTCTGCAGCATATGGTTAAAGTGGACAACAAAGAGGCTTTGGAGTATTGTATTTGATAGCATATTTAGACTTACATAGACATAACATAATAATTATAATATTAATAATAATAGTAATGACAATAATAATAAAATAAACTGTTAGTAAAACTAAACTGAAAAATACAAAATTG
Source organism: Vicia faba (assembly GCA_948472305.1). Taxonomy (NCBI): domain Eukaryota; kingdom Viridiplantae; phylum Streptophyta; class Magnoliopsida; order Fabales; family Fabaceae; genus Vicia; species Vicia faba. Next base: position 664,007,400 of record OX451741.1, read on the forward strand.
AAATAAAAGAGATATTAAAATTGGTTCTAAAATCTATTAATAATTCAACTTAAAAAAATATTTCAAATGGAATTATAATCAAAATTTACACCAAAATTAATTCTATAGAAATAAAAATAAATGAAAAATCAAACCATATTTTTTTCAAATTTTTGAATTGCAACTAAAGAAACACAAAATAGACTTACATACTCAAAAAATGTAAAAAGCAAAAGAACTTATATGTATTTTTGTGATTTTTTGGAATTATCAATAAAAATATATAAATTAAATGAAACTAATAAAACTAAAAGATTTTATATTTTGGATAAAGTAAAACTGATATGAACTAAATATTTTTGTGGATTTTATTTTTATGAAAATAAGAATAAAAGAAAGATGATAAAAAAATGAAAAACATCATGATTTAATAAAGTCAGGAAAAACCGGTTAAATTTCACCAAATTAACAACGATTTCTAATATTTCTATTTTTTGGTGGATTTTCAAAGCATAATCATCTCTTGACTTGTAAAGAAAAGTTGTAGTTGTTGCAAAGGAGAATCATATGTAAAGGAACAACTAAAAAATGTCGAAATTTGAAGAATTTATGAATTTTGAAATCTGACTCGAGAATTGGCAAAAATAGATTGAATCGCTTGTGAACGCTTGCTATGTAATAATGCAGATGGGAGGTGGTATCTTAGGTCAAAATTTGGTGTATCACACTTGTCATTATGGAAGGTAGTCTGTTGTCATGATTTTTGTTACTCCAATGTATGGTAGCCTTGTCATTATGGAAGTTATTCTATTGTCGAGATTTTTGTTACTACAATGGATTATAGCCTTGTCATTATGGAAGGTAGTCTCTTGTCGATATATTTGTTACTCCAATGGATGGAAGCCTTGTCATTATGGAAAGTAGTCTGTTTTCGAGATTTTTGTTACTACAATGGATTGTAGTGTTGTCGTTATGCAAGGTAGTCTGTTGTCGATATCTTTGTTACTCCAATGTATGGTAGCCTTGTCATTATGGAAGGTTGTATGTTGTCGACATTTTTGTTACTCCAATGGATGGTAGCCTTGTCATTATGGAAGGTAGTATGTTGTCGAGATTTTTTATACTCCAATGGATTATGGCCTTGTCATTATGGAAGGTAGTCTCTTGCGGATATTTTTGTTACTCCAATGATGGTACCCTTGTCCTTATGCAATGTAGTCTATTGTCGATATTTTTGTTACTCCAATGGATGGTAGCCTTATCATTTTGGAAGATATTCTATTGTCGATAGTTTTATTACTCCATTGGATGGAAGCCTTGTCATTATGGAAGGTAGTTTGTTGTCGAGATTTTTGTTATTCCAATAGATGGTAGCCTTGTCATTATTGAAGGTAGTATGATGTCGATATCTTTGTTACTACAATGAATGGTAAAATTGTCATTATGGAAGGTAGTCTATTGTCGAGATTTTTGTTACTACAATGGATGGTAGCCTTGTCATTATGGAACGTAGTCTGTTGTTGTGATTTTTGTTACTCCAATGGATAGTAGCCTTGTCATTATGGAAGGTAGTCTGTTGTCGAGATTTTCGTTACTCCAATGAATGGTAGCCTTGTCATTATTGAAGGTAGTATGTTGTCGAGATGTTTGTTACAACAATGCATGGTAGCCTTGTCATTATGGAGGGTAGTCTGTTGTCGAGATTTTTAATATTCCAATGGATGGTAGCCTTGTCATTATGGAAGGTAGTTTGTTGTCATGATTTTTGTTACTCTAATGGATGATAGCCTTGTCATTATGGAAGCTATTCTATTGTCGAGATTTTTGTTACTACAATGGATTGTAGTGTTGTTGTTATGGAAGGTAGTCTGTTGTCGATATCTTTGTTATTCCAATGGATGGTAGCCTAGTCATTATGGAAGGTAGTCTGTTGTCGAGATTTTTTATACTCCAATGGATTGTGGCCTTGTCATTATGGAAGGTAGTCTCTTGCGGATATTTTTGTTACTCCAATGATGGTACCCTTGTCCTTATGCAATGTAGTCTATTGTCGAGATTTTTGTTACTCCAATGGATGGTAGCCTTGTCATTATGGAAGGTAGTCTGTTGTCTAGATTTGAGTTACTCCAATGGATGGTAGCCTTGTCATTATTGAAGGTAGTCTGTTGTCGGGATTTTTGTTACGCCAATGGATGGTGGCCTTGTCATTATGGAAGGTAGTCTGTTGTCCAGATTTTTGTTACTCCAATGGATGGTAGACTTGTCATTATGGAAGGTACCCTGTTGTCGATATTTTTGTTACTCCATTAGATGGTAGCCTTTTCGTTATGGAAGGTTGTCTCTTGTTGAAATTTTTGTTATTCGAATGGATTATAGCCTTGTCATTATGGAAGGTAGTCTGTTGTCAAGATTTTTGTTACTACAATGGATTGTAGCCTTGTCATTATGGAAGGTAGTCTGTTGTCGAGATTTTTGTTACTCCAATGGATTGTAGCCTTGTCATTATTGAAGATATTCTATTATCGATATTTTAATTACTCCATTGGATGGAAGCCTTGTCATTATGGAAGGTAGTTTGTTGTCGAGATTTTTGTTATTCCAATGGATGGTAGCCTTGTCATTATGGAAGGTATTCTGTTGTCCAGATTTTTGTTACTACAATGGATGGTAGCCTTGTCATTATGGAAGGTAGGATGTTTCGAGATTTTTGTTATTCTAATGGATGGTAGCCTTGTCATAATGGAAGGTAGTCTGTTGTCGTGATGTTTGTTAATCCAATGGATGGAAGCCTTGTCATTATGGAAGGTATTCTTTTGACGAGATTTTTGTTACTGCAATGGATTGTAGCCTTGTCGTTATGGAAGGTAGTCTATTGCTATGATTTTTGTTACTCTAATGGATGGTAGCCTTGTCATTATGGAAGGTAGTCGTTTGTCGAGATTTTTGTTACTCCAATGGATGGTAGCCTTGTCATTATGGAAGGTAGTCTGTTGTCCAAATTTTTGTTATTACAATGGATGGTAGCCTTGTCATTATGGAAGGTAGTCTATTGTAGATATTTTTGTTACTACAATGGATGGTAGCCTTGTCATTATGGAACGTAGTCTGTTGTTGTGATTTCTGTTACTCCAATGGATAGTGGCCTTGTCATTATTGAAGGTAGTCTATTGTCGAGATTTTCGTTACTCCAATGAATGGTAGCCTTGTCATTATTGAAGATAGTCTGTTGTCGAGATTTTTGTTACAACAATGGGTGGTAGCCTTGTCATTATGGAAGATAGTCTGTTGTCGAGATTTTTAATATTCCAATGGATGGTAGCCTTGTCATTATGGAAGGTAGTCTGTTGTCGTGATTTTTGTTACTCTAATGGATGATAGCCTTGTCATTATGTAAGTTATTCTATTGTCGAGATTTTTGTTACTACAATGGATTGTAGTGTTGTCATTATGGAAGGTAGTTTGTTGTCGATATCTTTGTTACTCCAATGGATGGTAGCCTATTCATTATGGAAGGTAGTCTGTTGTCGAGATTTTTGTTACTCCAATGGATGGTAGCCTTGTCATTATGGAAGGTAGTCTATTGTCGAGATTTTTTATACTCCAATGGATTCTGGCCTTGTCATTATGGAAGGTAGTCTCTTGCGGATATTTTTGTTACTCCAATGATGGTACCCTTGTCCTTATGCAATGTAGTCTATTGTCGAGATTTTTGTTACTCCAATGGATGGTAGCCTTGTCATTATGGAAGGTAGTCTATTGTCTAGATTTGAGTTACTCCAATGGATGGTAGCCTTGTCATTATTGAAGGTAGTCTGTTGTCGGGATTTTTGTTACGCCAATGGATGGTGGCCTTGTCATTATGGAAGGTAGTCTGTTGTCCAGATTTTTGGTACTCCAATGGATGGTAGACTTGTCATTATGGAAGGTAGCCTGTTGTCGATATTTTTGATACTCCATTAGATGGTAGCCTTTTCGTTATGGAAGGTTGTCTCTTGTTGAAATTTTTGTTATTCGAATGGATTATAGCCTTGTCATTATGGAAGGTAGTCTGTTGTCAAGATTTTTGTTACTACAATGGATTGTAGCCTTCTCGTTATGGAAGGTAGTCTGTTGTCGAGATTTTTGTTACTCCAATGGATTGTAGCCTTGTCATTATTGAAGATATTCTGTTATCGATATTTTTATTACTCCATTGGATGGAAGCCTTGTCATTATGGAAGGTAGTTTGTTGTCGAGATTTTTGTTATTCCAATGGATGGTAGCCTTGTCATTATGGAAGGTATTCTGTTGTCCAGATTTTTGTTACTACAATGGATGGTAGCCTTGTCATTATGGAAGGTAGGATGTTTCGAGATTTTTGTTATTCCAATGGATGGTAGCCTTGTCATTATGGAAGGTAGTCTGTTGTCGTGATGTTTGTTAATCCAATGGATGGAAGCCTTGTCATTATGGAAGGTATTCTTTTGACGTGATTTTTCTTACTGCAATGGATTGTAGGCTTTTCGTTATGGAAGGTAGTCTGTTGCTATGATTTTTGTTACTCTAATGGATGGTAGCCTTGTCATTATGGAAGGTAGTCGGTTGTCGAGATTTATGTTACTCCAATGGATGGTAGCCTTGTCATTATGGAAGGTAGTCTGTTGTCCAAATTTTTGTTACTACAATGGATGGTAGCCTTGTCATTATGGAAGGTAATATGATGTCGATATCTTTGTTACTACAATGGATGGTAAAATTGCCATTATGGAAGGTAGTCTATTGTAGATATTTTTGTTACTACAATGGATGGTAGCCTTGTCATTATGGAACGTAGTCTGTTGTTGTGATTTCTGTTACTCCAATGGATAGTGGCCTTGTCATTATGGAAGGTAGTCTATTGTCGAGATTTTCGTTACTCCAATGAATGGTAGCCTTGTCATTATTGAAGATAGTCTGTTGTCGAGATTTTTGTTACAACAATGGATGGTAGCCTTGTCATTATGGAAGATAGTCTGTTGTCGAGATTTTTAATATTCCAATGGATGGTAGCCTTGTCATTATGGAAGGTAGTCTGTTGTCGTGATTTTTGTTACTCTAATGGATGATAGCCTTGTCATTATGGAAGCTATTCTATTGTCGAGATTTTTGTTACTACAATGGATTGTAGTGTTGTCGTTATGGAAGGTAGTCTGTTGTCGATATCTTTGTTACTCCAATGGATGGTAGCCTATTCATTATGGAAGGTAGTCTGTTGTCGAGATTTTTGTTACTCCAATGGATGGTAGCCTTGTCATTATGGAAGGTAGTCTATTGTCGAGATTTTTTATACTCCAATGGATTGTGGCCTTGTCATTATGGAAGGTAGTCTCTTGCGGATATTTTTGTTACTCCAATGATGGTACCCTTGTCCTTATGCAATGTAGTCTATTGTCGAGATTTTTGTTACTCCAATGGATGGTAGCCTTGTCATTATGGAAGGTAGTCTATTGTCTAGATTTGAGTTACTACAATGGATGGTAGCCTTGTCATTATTGAAGGTAGTCTGTTGTCGGGATTTTTGTTACGCCAATGGATGGTGGCCTTGTCATTATGGAAGGTAGTCTGTTGTCCAGATTTTTGTTACTCCAATGGATGGTAGACTTGTCATTATGGAAGGTAGCCTGTTGTCGATATTTTTGTTACTCCATTAGATGGTAGCCTTTTTGTTATGGAAGGTTGTCTCTTGTTGAAATTTTTGTTATTCGAATGGATTATAGCCTTGTCATTATGGAAGGTAGTCTGTTGTCAAGATTTTTGTTACTACAATGGATTGTAGCCTTCTCGTTATGGAAGGTAGTCTGTTGTCGAGATTTTTGTTACTCCAATGGATTGTAGCCTTGTCATTATTGAAGATATTCTATTATCGATATTTTTATTACTCCATTGGATGGAAGCCTTGTCATTATGGAAGGTAGTTTGTTGTCGAGATTTTTGTTATTCCAATGGATGGTAGCCTTGTCATTATGGAAGGTATTCTGTTGTCCAGATTTTTGTTACTACAATGGATGGTAGCCTTGTCATTATGGAAGGTAGGATGTTTCGAGATTTTTGTTATTCCAATGGATGGTAGCCTTGTCATTATGGAAGGTAGTCTGTTGTCGTGATGTTTGTTAATCCAATGGATGGAAGCCTTGTCATTATGGAAGGTATTCTTTTGACGTGATTTTTCATACTGCAATGGATTGTAGGCTTGTCGTTATGGAAGGTAGTCTGTTGCTATGATTTTTGTTACTCTAATGGATGGTAGCCTTGTCATTATGGAAGGTAGTCGGTTGTCGAGATTTATGTTACTCCAATGGATGGTAGCCTTGTCATTATGGAAGATAGTCTGTTGTCCAAATTTTTGTTACTACAATGGATGGTAGCCTTGTCATTATGGAAGGTAGTATGATGTCGATATCTTTGTTACTACAATGGATGGTAAAATTGTCATTATGGAAGGTAGTCTATGGTCAATATTTTTGTTACTACAATGGATGGTAGCCTTGTCATTATATAACGTAGTCTGTTGTTGTGATTTCTGTTACTCCAATGGATAGTAGCCTTGTCATTATGGAAGGTAGTCTATTGTCGAGATTTTCGTTACTCCAATGAATGGTAGCCTTGTCATTATTGAAGGTAGTCTGTTGTCGAGATTTTTGTTACAACAATGGATGGTAGCCTTGTCATTATGGAAGGTAGTATGTTGTCGAGATTTTTAATATTCCAATGGATGGTATCCTTGTCATTATGGAAGGTAGTCTGTTGTCGTGATTTTTGTCACTCTAATGGATGATAGCCTTGTCATTATGGAAGCTATTCTATTCTCGAGATTTTTGTTACTACAATGGATTGTAGTGTTGTCGTTATGGAAGGTAGTCTGTTGTTCGATATCTTTGTTACTCCAATGGATGGTAGCCTAGTCATTATGGAAGGTAGTCTGTTGTCGAGATTTTTGTTACTCCAATGGATGGTATCCTTGTCATTATGGAAGGTAGTCTATTGTCGAGATTTTTTATACTCCAATGGATTGTGGCCTTGTCATTATGGAAGGTAGTCTCTTGCGGATATTTTTGTTACTCCAATGATGGTACCATTGTCCTTATGCAATGTAGCCTATTGTCGAGATTTTTGTTACTCCAATGGATGGTAGCCTTGTCATTATGGAAGGTAGTCTGTTGTCTAGATTTGAGTTACTCCAATGGATGGTAGCCTTGTCATTATTGAAGGTAGTCTGTTGTCGGGATTTTTGTTACGCCAATGGATGGTGGCCTTGTCATTATGGAAGGTAGTCTGTTGTCCAGATTTTTGTTACTCCAATGGATGGTAGACTTGTCATTATGGAAGGTAGCCTGTTGTCAATATTTTTGTTACTCCATTGGATGGTAGCCTTTTCGTTATGGAAGGTTGTCTCTTGTTGAAATTTTTGTAATTCGAATGGAATATAGCATTGTCATTAAGGAAGGTAGTCTGTTGTCTAGATTTTTGTTACTACAATGGATTGTAGCCTTGTCGTTATGGAAGGTAGTCTGTTGTCAAGATTTTTTTTACTCCAATGGATTGTAGCCTTGTCATTATTGAAGATATTCTATTATCGATATTTTTATTACTCCATTGGATGGAAGCCTTGTCATTATGGAAGGTAGTTTGTTGTCGAGATTTTTGTTATTCCAATGGATGGTAGCCTTGTCATTATGGAAGGTATTATGTTGTCCATATTTTTGTTACTACAATGGATGGTAGCCTTTTCATTATGGAAGGTAGGATGTTTCGAGATTTTTGTTATTCCAATGGATTGTAGCCTTGTCATTATGGAAGGTAGTCTGTTGTCGTGATTTTTGTTAATCCAATGGATGGAAGCCTTGTCATTATGGAAGGTATTCTTTTGACGAGATTTTTGTTACCGCAATGGATTGTAGCCTTGTCGTTATGGAAGGTATTCTGTTGCTATGATTTTTGTTACTCTAATGGATGGTAGCCTTGTCATTATGGAAGGTAGTCGGTTGTCGAGATTTTTGTTACTCCAATGGATGGTAGCCTTGTCATTAAGGAAGGTAGTCTGTTGTCCAAATTTTTGTTACTACAATGGATGGTAGCCTTGTCATTATGGAAGGTAGTATGATGTCGATATGTTTGTTACTACAATGGATGGTAAAATTGTCATTATGGAAGGTAGTCTATTGTCGATATTTTTGTTACTACAATGGATGGTAGCCTTGTCATTATGGAACGTAGTCTGTTGTTCTTATTTCTGTTACTCCAATGGATAGTAGCCTTATCATTATGGAAGGTAGTCTATTGTCGAGATTTTCGTTACTCCAATGAATGGTAGCCTTGTCATTATTGAAGGTAGTCTGTTGTCTAGATTTTTGTTACAACAATGGATGGTAGCTTTGTCATTATGGAAGGTAGTCTATTGTCGAGATTTTTAATATTCCAATGGATGGTAGCCTTGTCATTATGGAAGGTAGTCTGTTGTCGTGATTTTTGTTACTCTAATGGATGATAGCCTTGTCATTATGGAAGCTATTCTATTGTCGAGATTTTTGTTACTACAATGGATTGTAGTGTTATCGTTATGGAAGGTAGTCTGTTGTCGATATCTTTGTTACTACAATGGATTGTAGCCTTGTCGTTATGGAAGGTAGTCTGTTGTCGATATTTTTGTTACTCCAATGGATGGTAGTTTAGTCATTATGGAAGGTAGTCTATTGTCGAGATTTTAGTTACTCCAATGGATGGTAGCCTTGTCATTATGGAAGGTAGTCTGTTGTCAAGATTTTGTATACTCCAATGGATTGTAGCCTTGTCATTATGGAAGGTAGTCTCTTGTGGATATTTTGGTTACACCAATGATGGTGTCCTTGTCATTATGGTAGGTAGTCTATTGTTGAGACTTTTGTTACTCGAATGGATGGTAGACTTGTCATTATGGAAGGTAGTGTGTTGTCGCGATTTTTGTTACTCTAAGGGATGGTAGCCTTGTCATTATGGAAGGTAGTATGTTGTCGATATCTTTGTTACTCCAATGGATGGTAGCCTTTTCATTATGGAAGGTAGTATGTTGTCGAGATTTTTGTTACTCTAAGGGATGGTAGCCTTGTCATTATGGAACATTGTTTGTTGTCGATATTTTTCTTATTCCAATGGATGGTAGCCTTGTCATTATGGAAGGTAGTCTGTTGTCGATATCTTTGTTACTCCAATGAATGGTAGCCTTGTAATTATGAAAGGTACTCTATTGTCGATATTATTTGTTACTCTAAGGGATGGTAGCCTTGTAATTATGGAAAGTAGTGTGTTGTCGATATTTTTGTTATTCCAATGGATGGTAGCCTTGTCATTATGGAAGGTAGTCTGTTGTCGATATTTTTGTTACTTCAATGGATGGTATCCTTGTCATTATGGAAGGTAGTCTATTGTCGAGATCTTTGTTACTATAATGAATGGTAGTCTTGTCATTATGGATAATAGTCTGTTGTCGAGATTTTTGTTTCTACAATGGATGGTAGCCTTGTCATTATGGAAGGTAGTCTGTTGTCAAGATTTTGTATACTCCAATGGATTGTAGCCTTGTCATTATGGAAGGTAGTCTCTTGTGGATATTTTGGTTACACCAATGATAGTGTCCTTGTCATTATGGTAGGTAGTCTATTGTTGAGAATTTTGTTACTCGAATGGATGGTAGACTTGTCATTATGGAAGTTAGTGTGTTGTCGCGATTTTTGTTACTCTAAGGGATGCTAGCCTTGTCATTATGGAAGGTAGTATGTTGTCGATATCTTTGTTACTCCAATGGATGGTAGCCCTTCCATTATGGAAGGTAGTCTATTGTCGAGATTTTTGTTACTCTAAGGGATGGTAGCCTTGTCATTATGGAACGTTGTCTGTTGTCGATATTTTTCTTATTCCAATGGATGGTAGCCTTGTCATTATGGAAGGTAGTCTGTTGTCGATATCTTTGTTACTCTAATGGATGGTAGCCTTGTAATTATGGAAGGTAGTCTCTTGTGGATATTTTGGTTACACCAATGATGGTACCCTTGTCATTATGGTAGGTAGTCTATTGTTGAGATTTTTGGTACTCGAATGGATGGTAGACTTGTCATTATGGAAGGTAGTGTGTTGTCGCGATTTTTGTTACTCTAAGGGATGCTAGCCTTGTCATTATGGAAGGTAGTATGTTGTCGATATCTTTGTTACTCCAAAGGATGGTAGCCCTTCCGTTACGGAAGGTAGTCTGTTGTCGAGATTTTTGTTACTCTAAGGGATGGTAGCCTTGTCATTATGGAACGTTGTCTGTTGTCGATATTTTTCTTATTCCAATGGATGGTAGCCTTGTCATTATGGAAGGTAGTCTATTGTCGATATCTTTGTTACTCCAATGGATGGTAGCCTTGTAATTATGGAAGGTAGTCTCTTGTGGATATTTTGGTTACACCAATGATGGTACCCTTGTCATTATGGTAGGTAGTCTATTGTTGAGATTTTTGTTACTCGAATGGATGGTAGACTTGTCATTATGGAAGGTAGTGTGTTGTCGCGATTTTTGTTACTCTAAGGGATGGTAGCCTTGTCATTATGGAAGGTAGTATGTTGTTGATATCTTTATTACTCTAATGGATGGTAGCCTTGCCATTATGGAAGGTAGTCTGTTGTCTTGATTTTTGTTACTCTAAGGGATGGTAGCCTTGTCATTATGAAAGGTAGTCTATTGTCGAATGTTTGTTACTCTAATGGGTGGTAGCCTTGTCATTATGGAAGGTAGTCTGTTGTCGAGATTTTTGTCACTCCATTGGATGGTAGCCTTGTCATTATGGAAGGTAGTGTGTTGTCGATATTTTTGGTATTCCAATGGATGGTAGCCTAGTCATTATGGATGGTAGTGTGTTTTCGATATTTTTGTCATTCCAATGGATGGTAGCCTTGTCATTATGGAAGGTAGTCTATTGTTGAGATTTTTGTTACTCCAATGGATGGTAGACTTGTCATTATGGAAGGTAGTGTGTTGTCGAGATTTTTGTTACTCCAATGGATGGTAGCCTTGTCATTATGGAAGGTAGTCTATTGTCGAGATTTTTATTATTCTAAGGGATGGTAGCCTTGTCATTATGGAAGGTAGTATGTTTTGGATATCTTTGTTACTCCAATGGATGGTAGCCTTTTCATTATGGAAGGTAGACTTTTGTCGTGATTTTTGTTACTCTAATGGATTGTAGCCTTGTGTTATGGAAGGTAGTCTGTTGTCGATATCTTTGTTACTCCAATGGATGGTAGCCTAGACATTATGGAAGGTAGTCTATTGTCGAGATTTTTTTTTCTACAAGGGATGGTAGCCTTGTCATTATGAAAGGTAGTGTGTTGTCGATATTTTTGTTATTCCAATGGATGGTAGCCTTGTCATTATGGAAGGTAGTCTGTTGTCAAGATTTTGTATACTCCAATGGATTGTAGCATTGTCATTATGGAAGGTAGTCTCTTGTGGATATTTTGGTTTCACCAATGGTGGTACCCTTGTCATTATGGTAGGTAGTCTGTTGTCGAGATATTTGTTACTATAATGGATTGTAGCCTTGTCATTATGGAAGGTAGTCTGTTTTCGATATCTTTGTTTCTCCAATGGGTGGTAGCCTAGTCATTATGGAAGGTAGTGTGTTTTCGAGATTTTAGTTACTCCAATGGATGGTAGCCTTGTCATTATGGAAGGTAGTTTGTTTTCAAGATTTTGTATACTCCAATGGATTGTAGCCTTGTCATTATGGAAGGTAGTCTCTTGTGGATATTTTGGTTACACCAATGATGGTACCCTTGTCATTATGGTAGGTAGTCTATTGTTGAGATTTTTGTTACTAGAATGGATGGTAGACTTTTCATTATGGAAGGTAGTGTGTTGTCGCGATTTTTGTTACTCTAAGGGATGGTAGCTTTGTGATTATGGAAGGTAGTATGTTGTCGATATCTTTGTTACTCTAATGGATGGTAGCCTTGTCATTATGGAAGGTAGTCTATTGTCGAGATTTTTGTTACTCTAAGGGATGGTAGCCTTGTCATTATGGAAGGTAGTCTGTTGTCGAATGTTTGTTACTTTAATGGGTGGTAGCCTTATCATTATGGAATGTAGTATGTTATCGATATCTTTGTTACTCCAATGGATGGTAGCCTTGTCATTATGGAAGGTAGTGTGTTGTCGATATTTTTGTTACTCTAAGGGATGGTAGCCTTGTCATTATGGATGGTAGTATGTTGTCAATATCTTGGTTACTCCAATGGATGGTAGCCTTGTCATTATGGAAGGTAGTCTTTTTTTGTGATTTTTGTTACTCTAAGGGATTGTAGCCTTGTCATTATGGAAGGTAGTCTGTTGTCGATATCATTGTTACTCCAATGGATTGTAGCCTTTTCATTATGGAAGGTAGTGTGTTGTCGATATTTTTGTTATTCCAATGGATGGTAGCCTTGTCATTATGGAAGGTAGTGTCTTGTCGAGATTTTTGTTACTCCAATGGTTGGTAGCCTTGTCATTATGGAAGGTAGTCTATTGTCGAGATTTTTTTTATTCTAAGGGATGGTAGCCTTGTCATTATGGAAGGTAGTATGTTTTGGATATCTTTGTTACTCCAATGGATTTTAGACTTTTCATTATGGAAGGTAGTCTTTTGTCGTGATTTTTGTTACTCTAATGGATTGTAGTCTTGTCGTTATGTAAGGTAGTCTGTTTTCGATATCTTTGTTACTCCAATGGATGGTAGCTTATACATTATGGAAGGTAGTCTATTGTCGAGATTTTTTTTCTCCAAGTGATGGTAGCCTTGTCTTTAGGGAAGGTAGTGTGTTGTCGATATTTTTGTTATTCCAATGGATGGTAGCCTTGTCATTATGGAAGGTAGTCTATTGTCAAGATTTTCTATACTCCAATGGATTGTAGCCTTGTCGTTATGGAAGGTAGTCTCTTGTGGATATTTTGGTTACACCAATGGTGGTACCCTTGTCATTATGGTAGGTAGTCTGTTGTCGAGATATTTGTTACTACAATGGATTGTAGCCTTGTCATTATGGAAGGTAGTATTTTTTGGATATCTTTGTTACTCCAATGGATGTTAGACTTTTCATTATGGAAGGTAGTCTTTTTTCTTGATTTTTGTTACTCTAATGGATTGTAGCCTTGTCGTTATGGAAGGTAGTCTGTTGTCGGTATCTTTGTTACTCCAATGGATGGTAGCCTAGACATTATGGAAGGTAGTCTGTTGTCGAGATTTTTTTTCTCCATGGGATGGTAGCCTTGTCATTAGGGAAGGTAGTGTGTTGTCGATATTTTTGTTATTCCAATGGATGGTAGCCTTGTCATTATGGAAGGTAGTCTGTTGTCAAGATTTTGTATACTCCAATAGATTGTAGCCTTGTCGTTATGGAAGGTAGTCTCTTGTGGATATTTTGGTTACACCAATGGTGGTACCCTTGTCATTATGGTAGGTAGTCTGTTGTCGAGATATTTGTTACTACAATGGATTCTATCCTTGTCATTATGGAAGGTAGTCTGTTTTCGATATCTTCGTTTCTCCAATGGGTGGTAGCCTAGTCATTATGGAAGGTAGTCTGCTGTCGAGATTTTAGTTACTCCAATGGATGGTAGCCTTGTCATTATGGAAGGTAGTTTGTTGTCAAGATTTTGTATACTCCAATGGATTGTAGCCTTGTCATTATGGAAGCTAGTCTCTTATGGATATTTTGGTTACACCGATCATGGTACCCTTGTCATTATGGTAGGTAGTCTATTGTTGAGATTTTTGTTACTCGAATGGATGGTAGACTTGTCATTATGGAAGGTAGTGTGTTATCGCGATTTTTGTTACTCTAAGGGATGGTAGCCTTGTCATTATGGAAGGTAGCATGTTGTCGATATCTTTGTTACTCGAATGGATGGTAGCCTTTTCATTGTGGAAGGTAGTCTGCTGTCGATATTTTTGTTACTCTAAGGAATGGTAGCCTTGTCATTATGGACCATTGTCTGTTGTCGAGATTTTTCTTATTCTAATTACTGGTAGCCTTGTCATTATGGAAGGTAGTATGTTTTCGATATCTTTGTTACTCCAATGGATGGTAGCCTTGTAATTATGGAAGGTAGTCTATTGTCGAGATTTTTGTTACTCTAAGGGATGGTAGCCTTGTCATTATGGTAGGTAGTCTATTGTTGAGATTTTTGTTACTCGAATGGATGGTAGACTTGTCATTATGGAAGGTAGTGTGTTGTCGCGATTTTTGTTACTCTAAGGGATGGTAGCCTTGTCATTATGGAAGGTAGTATGTTGTCGATATCTTTATTACTCTAATGGATGGTAGCCTTGCCATTATGGGAGGTAGTCTGTTGTCTTGATTTTTGTTACTCTAAGGGATGGTAGCCTTGTCATTATGGAAGGTAGTCTATTGTCGAATGTTTGTTACTCTAATGGGTGGTAGCCTTGTCATTATGGAAGGTAGTCTGTTGTCGAGATTTTTGTCACTCCATTGGATGGTAGCCTTGTCATTATGGAAGGTAGTGTGTTGTCGATATTTTTGGTATTCTAATGGATGGTAGCCTAGTCATTATGGATGGTAGTGTGTTTTCGATATTTTTGTCATTCCAATGGATGGTAGCCTTGTCATTATGGAAGGTAGTCTATTGTTGAGATTTTTGTTACTCCAATGGATGGTAGACTTGTCATTATGGAAGGTAGTGTGTTGTCGAGATTTTTGTTACTCCAATGGATGGTAGCCTTGTCATTATGGAAGGTAGTCTATTGTCGAGATTTTTATTATTCTAAGGGATGGTAGCCTTGTCATTATGGAAGGTAATATGTTTTGGATATCTTTGTTACTCCAAGGGATGGTAGCCTTTTCATTATGGAAGGTAGACTTTTGTCTTGATTTTTGTTACTCTAATGGATTGTAGCCTTGTGTTATGGAAGGTAGTCTGTTGTCGATATCTTTGTTACTCCAATGGATGGTAGCCTAGACATTATGGAAGGTAGTCTATTGTCGAGATTTTTTTTTCTACAAGGGATGGTAGCCTTGTCATTATGAAAGGTAGTGTGTTGTCGATATTTTTGTTATTCCAATGGATGGTAGCCTTGTCATTGTGGAAGGTAGTCTATTGTCAAGATTTTTTTATACTCCAATGGATTGTAGCATTGTCATTATGGAAGGTAGTCTCTTGTGGATATTTTGGTTTCACCAATGGTGGTACCCTTGTCATTATGGTAGGTAGTCTGTTGTCGAGATATTTGTTACTATAATGGATTGTAGCCTTGTCATTATGGAAGGTAGTCTGTTTTCGATATCTTTGTTTCTCCAATGGGTGGTAGCCTAGTCATTATGGAAGGTAGTGTGTTTTCGAGATTTTAGTTACTCCAATGGATGGTAGCCTTGTCATTATGGAAGGTAGTTTGTTTTCAAGATTTTGTATACTCCAATGGATTGTAGCCTTGTCATTATGGAAGGTAGTCTCTTGTGGATATTTTTGTTACACCAATGATGGTACCCTTGTCATTATGTTAGGTAGTCTATTGTTGAGATTTTTGTTACTAGAATGGATGGTAGACTTTTCATTATGGAAGGTAGTGTGTTGTCGCGATTTTTGTTACTCTAAGGGATGGTAGCTTTGTGATTATGGAAGGTAGTATGTTGTCGATATCTTTGTTACTCTAATGGATGGTAGCCTTGTCATTATGGAAGGTAGTCTGTTGTCGAGATTTTTGTTACTCTAAGGGATGGTAGCCTTGTCATTATGGAAGGTAGTCTGTTGTCGAATGTTTGTTACTTTAATGGGTGGTAGCCTTATCATTATGGAAGGTAGTATGTTATCGATATCTTTGTTACTCCAATGGATGGTAGCCTTGTCATTATGGAAGGTGGTGTGTTGTCGATATTTTTGTTACTCTAAGGGATGGTAGCCTTGTCATTATGGATGGTAGTATGTTGTCAATATCTTGGTTACTCCAATGGATGGTAGCCTTGTCATTATGGAAGGTAGTCTTTTTTTGTGATTTTTGTTACTCTAAGGGATTGTAGCCTTGTCATTATGGAATGTAGTCTGTTGTCGATATCATTGTTACTCCAATGGATTGTAGCCTTTTCATTATGGAAGGTAGTGTGTTGTCGATATTTTTGTTATTCCAATGGATGGTAGCCTTGTCATTATGGAAGGTAGTGTCTTGTCGAGATTTTTGTTACTCCAATGGTTGGTAGCCTTGTCATTATGGAAGGTAGTCTATTGTCGAGATTTTTATTATTCTAAGGGTTGGTAGCCTTGTCATTGTGAAAGGTAGTATGTTTTGGATATCTTTGTTACTCCAATGGATTTTAGACTTTTCATTATGGAAGGTAGTCTTTTGTCGTGATTTTTGTTACTCTAATGGATTGTAGTCTTGTCGTTATGGAAGGTAGTCTGTTGTCGATTTCTTTGTTACTCCAATGGATGGTAGCTTATACATTATGGAAGGTAGTCTATTGTCGAGATTTTTTTTCTCCAAGGGATGGTAGCCTTGTCTTTAGGGAAGGTAGTGTGTTGTCGATATTTTTGTTATTCCAATGGATGGTAGCCTTGTCATTATGGAAGGTAGTCTGTTGTCAAGATTTTCTATACTCCAATGGATTGTAGCCTTGTCGTTATGGAAGGTAGTCTCTTGTGGATATTTTGGTTACACCAATGGTGGTACCCTTGTCATTATGGTAGGTAGTCTGTTATCGAGATATTTGTTACTACAATGGATTGTAGCCTTGTCATTATGGAAGGTAGTA
The DNA here is from genome assembly GCA_948472305.1 of Vicia faba. Lineage (NCBI taxonomy): Eukaryota > Viridiplantae > Streptophyta > Magnoliopsida > Fabales > Fabaceae > Vicia > Vicia faba. The sequence continues at coordinate 664,024,149 of OX451741.1, forward strand.
TGTTTTGGATATCTTTGTTACTCCAATGGATGTTAGACTTTTCATTATGGAAGGTAGTCTTTTTTCTTGATTTTTGTTACTCTAATGGATTGTAGCCTTGTCGTTTTGGAAGGTAGTCTGTTGTCGGTATCTTTGTTACTCCAATGGATGGTAGCCTAGACATTATGGAAGGTAGTCTGTTGTCGAGATTTTTTTTTCTCCATGGGATGGTAGCCTTGTCATTAGGGAAGGTAGTGTGTTGTCGATATTTTTGTTATTCCAATGGATGGTAGCCTTGTCATTATGGAATGTAGTTTGTTGTCAAGATTTTGTATATTCCAATGGATTGTAGCCTTGTCGTTATGGAAGGTAGTCTCTTGTGGATATTTTGGTTACACCGATGATGGTACCCTTGTCATTATGGTAGGTAGTCTATTGTTGAGATTTTTGTTACTCGAATGGATGGTAGACTTGTCATTATGGAAGGTAGTGTGTTATCGCGATTTTTGATACTCTAAGGGATGGTAGCCTTGTCATTATGGAAGGTAGCATGTTGTCGATATCTTTGTTACTCGAATGGATGGTAGCCTTTTCATTGTGGAATGTAGTCTGTTGTCGATATTTTTGTTACTCTAAGGGATGGTAGCCTTGTCAATATGGAACGTTGTCTGTTGTCGAGATTTTTCTTATTCTAATTAATGGTAGCCTTGTCATTATGGAAGGTAGTATGTTTTCGATATCTTTGTTACTCTAATGGATGGTAGCCTTTTCATTATGGAAGGTAGTCTGTTGTCGAGATTTTTCTTACTCTAAGGGATGGTAGCCTTGTCATTATGGAAGGTAGTCTGTTGTCGAATGTTTGTTACTTTAATGGGTGGTAGCCTTATCATTATGGAAGGTAGTATGTTATCGATATCTTTGTTACTCCAATGGATGGTAGCCTTGTCATTATGGAAGGTAGTCTGTTGTCGAGATTTTTGTTACTCTAAGGGATGGTAGCCTTGTCATTATGGAAAGTAGTGTGTTATCGATATTTTTGTTATTACAATGGATGGTAGCCTTGTCATTATAGAAGGTAGTCTGTTGTCGATATTTTTGTTACTCCAATGGATGGTAGCCTTCTTATTATGGAAGGTAGTCTATTGTCGAGATTTTTGTTACTATAATGGATGGTAGTCTTGTAATTATGGAAGGTGGTCTTTTGTCGAGATTTTTGTTATACAATGGATTGTAGCCTTGTCGTTTTGGAAGGTAGTCTGTTGTCGATATCTTTGTTTCTCCAATGGATGGTAGCCTAGTCATTATAGAAGGAAGTTTTTTGTCGAGATTTTAGTTACTCCAATGGATGGTAGCCTTGTCATTATGGAAGGTAGTATGTTGTCAAGATTTTGTATACTCCAATGGATTGTAGCCTTGTCATTATGGAAGGTAGTCTCTTGTGGATATTTTGGTTACACCAATGATGGTACCCTTTTCATTATGGTAGGTAGTCTATTGTTGAGATTTTTGTTACTCGAATGGATGGTAGACTTGTCATTATGGAAGGTAGTGTGTTGTCTATATCTTTGTTACTCCAATGGATGGTAGCTTTGTCATTATGGAAGGTAGTCTATTGTCGAGATTTTTTTTACTCTAAGCGATGGTAGCCTTGTCATTATGAAACGTAGTTTGTTGTTGAGATTTTTGTTACTCCAATGGATGCTAGCCTAGTCATTATGGAAGGTAGTCTGTTGTTGAGATTTTTGTTTCTCTAAGGGATGGTAGCCTTATCATTATGGAAGGTAGTGTGTTGTCGATATTTTTGTTATTCCAATGGATGTTAACCTTGTCATTATGGAAGGTAGTGTGTTGTCGATATTTTTGTTACTCTAAGGGATGGTAGCCTTATCATTATGGAAGGTAGTATGTTATCGATATCTTTGTTACTCCAATGGATGTTAGCTTTGTCACTATGGAAGGTAGTCTGTTCTCGAAATTTTTGTTACTCTAAGGGATGGTAGCCTTGTCATTATGGAAGGTAGTATGTTTTCGATATCTTTGTTACTCCAATGGACGGTAGCCTTTTCATTATGGAAGGTAGTCTTTTTTCGTGATTTTTGTTACTCTAAGGGATTGTAGCCTTGTCATTATGGAAGGTAGTCTGTTGTCGATATCATTGTTACTCCAATGGATTGTAGCCTAGTCATTATGTAAGGTAGTCTGTTGTTGAGATTTTTGTTTCTCTAAGGGATGGTAGCCTTGTCATTATGGAAGGTAGTGTGTTATCGATATTTTTGTTATTCCAATGGATGGTAGCCTTGTCATTATGGAAGGTAGTCTGTTGTCGTGATTTTTGTTACTCCAATGGATGGTAGCCTTGTCATTATGGAAGGTAGTGTGTTATCGATATCTTTGTTACTCCAATGGATGGTAGCTTTGTCATTATGGAAGGTAGTCTGTTGTCGATATTTTTGTTACTCTAAGGGATGGTAGCCTTGTCATTATGGAATGTAGTATGTTGTCGATATCTTTGTTACTCCAATGGATGGTAGCCTTTTCATTACGGAAGGTAGTCTTTTGTCGTGATTTTTGTTACTCTAAAGGATTGTAGCCTTGTCGTTATAGAAGGTAGGCTGTTGTCGATATCTTTGTTACTCATATGGATGGTAGCCTAGTCATTATGGAAGGTAGTATGTTGTTGAGATTTTTTTTTCCTTAAGGTATGGTAGCCTTGTCATTATGGAAAGTAGTGTGTTGTCGATATTTTTGTTATTCCAATGGATGGTAGCCTTGTCATTATGGAAGGTAGTCTGTTGTCGAAATTTTTGTTACTCCGATGGATGGTAGCCTTGTCATTATGGAAGGTTGTCTATTGTCGAGAATTTTGTTACTACAATTGATGGTAGCCTTGTCATAATGGAAGGTAGTCTTTTGTCGAGATTTTTGTTACTACAATGCATTGTAGCTTTGTCATTATGGAAGGTAGTCTGTTGTCGATATCTTTGTTACTCCAATGGATGGTAGCCTAGTCATTATGGAAGGTAGTCTGTTGTCAATATTTTTGTTACTCTAAGAGATGGTAGCCTTGTCATTATGGAAGGTAGTGTGTTGTTGATATTTTTGTTATTGCAATGGATGGTAGCCTTGTCATTATGGAAGGTAGTCTATTGTCGAGAAATTTTTTACTCCAATGGATGGTAGCCTTGTCATTATGGAAGGTAGTCTATTGTCGAGATTTTTGGTACTACAATGGATGGTAGCCTTGTCATTATGGAAGGTAGTCTATTGTCAATATTTTTGTTACTACGATGGATTGTAGCCTTGTCGTTATGGAAGGTAGTCTGTTGTCGATATATTTGTGACTCCAATGGATGGTATCCTAGTCATTATGGAATGTAGTTTGTTGTCGATATTTTTGTTACTCTAAGAAATGGTAGCCTTGTCATTATGGAACGTAGTATGTTGTCGATATTTTTGTCATTCCAATGGATTGTAGCCTTGTCATTATGGAAGGTAGTCTGTTGTTGAGATTTTTGTTACTCCAATGGATGGTAGCCTTGTCATTATGGAAAGTAGTCCATTGTCGAGATTTTTGTTACTACAATTGATGGTAGCCTTGTCATAATGGAATGTAGTTTGTTGTCTTGATTTTTATTACTCTAAGGGATGGTAGCCTTGTCATTATGGAAGGTAGTATGTTGTCGATATCTTTGTTACTCCAATGGATGGTAGCCTTTTCATTATGGAACATAGTCTTTTGTCGTAATTTTTGTTACTCTAAGGGATTGTAGCGTTGTCGTTATGGAAGGTAGTTTGTTGTCGATATCTTTGCTACTCCAATGGATGGTAGCCTTGTCATTATGGAAGGTAGTCTATTGTCAGGAAATTTGTTACTCCAATGGATGGTAGCCTTGTCATTATGGAAGGTAGTCTATTGTCGAGATTTTTGTTACTACAATGGATGCTAGCCTTGTAATTATGGAAGGTAGTCTGTTGTCGAGATTTTTGTTACTACAATGGATGGTAGCCTTGTAATTATGGAAGGTAGTCTATTGTCGAGATTTTTGTTACTCCATTGGATGGTAGCCTTGTCATTATGGAAGGTAGTGTGTTGTCGTGATTTTTATTACTCTAAGGGATGGTAGCCTTGTCATTATGGAAGGTAGTATGTTGTCGATATCTTTGTTACTCCAATGGATGGTAGCCTTTTCATTACGGAACGTAGTCTTTTGTCGTGATTTTTGTTACTCTAAGGGATCGTAGCCTTGTCGTTATGGAAGGTAGTTTGTTGTCGATATCTTTGCTACTCCAATGGATGGTAGCCTAGTCATTATGGAAGGTAGTCTGTTGTCAATATTTTTGTTACTCTAAGAGATGATAGCCTTGTCATTATGGAAGGTAGTGTGTTGTTGATATTTTTGTTATTCCAATGGATGGTAGCCTTGTCATTATGGAAGGTAGTATGTTGTCGAGATTTTTGTTACTCCAATGGATGGTAGCCTTGTCATTATGGAAGGTAGTCTTTTGTCAAGATTTTTGTTACTACAATTGATGGTAGCCTTGTCATAATGGAAGGTAGTCTTTTGTCGAGATTTTTGTTACTACAATGGATTGTAGCTTTGTCGTTATTGAAGGTACTCTGTTGTCGATATCTTTGTTACTACAATGGATGGTAGCGTTGTCATTATGGAAGGTAGTCTGTTGTCGAGATTTTTGTTACTACAATGGATTGTAGCCTTGTCGTTATGGAAGGTAGTCTGTTGTCGATATCTTTGTAACTCCAATGGATGGTATCCTAGTCATTATGGAAGGTAGTCTGTTGTCGAGATTTTTGTTACTCCATTGGATGGTAGCCTTGTCATTATGGAAGGTAGTGTGTTGTAGATATTTTTGTTATTCCAATGGATGGTAGCCTAGTCATTATGGAAGGTAGTCTATTGTCGTGATTTTTGTTACTCCAATGGATGGTAGCCTTGTCATTATGGAAGGTAGTCTATTGTTGAGATTTTTGTTACTCCAATGGATGGTAGACTTGTCATTATGGAAGGTAGTGTGTTGTCATGATTTTTATTACTCTAAGGGATGGTAGCCTTGTCATTATGGAAGGTAGTATGTTGTCGATATCTTTGTTACTCCAATGGATGGTAGCCTTTTCATTACGGAACGTAGTCTTTTGTCGTGATTTTTGTTACTCTAAGGGATTGTAGCCTTGTCGTTATGGAAGGTAGTTTGTTGTCGATATCTTTGCTACTCCAATAGATGGTAGCCTAGTCATTATGGAAGGTAGTCTGTTGTCAATATTTTTGTTACTCTAAGAGATGATAGCCTTGTCATTACGGAAGGTAGTGTGTTGTTGATATTTTTGTTATTCCAATGGATGGTAGCCTTGTCATTATGGAAGGTAGTATGTTGTCGAGATTTTTGTTACTCCAATGGATGGTAGCCTTGTCATTATGGAAGGTAGTCTATTGTCGAGATTTTTGTTACTACAATTGATGGTAGCCTTGTCATAATGGAAGGAAGTCTTTTGTCGAGATTTATGTTACTACAATGGATTGTAGCTTTGTCGTTATGGAAGGTACTCTATTGTCGATATCTTTGATACTACAATGGATGGTAGCCTTGTCATTATGGAAGGTAGTCTGTTGTCCAGATTTTTGTTACTACAATGGATTGTAGCCTTGTCGTTATGGAAGGTAGTCTGTTGTCGATATCTTTGTAACTCCAATGGATGGTATCCTAGTCATTATGGAAGGTAGTCTATTGTCGAGATTTTTGTTACTCCAATGGATGGTAGACTATTCATTAAGGAAGGTAGTGTGTTGTCGTGATTTTTATTACTCTAAGGGATGGTAGCCTTGTCATTATGGAAGGTAGTATGTTGTCGATATCTTTGTTACTCCAATGGATGGTAGCCTTTTCAATACGGAACATAGTCTTTTGTCGTGATTTTTGTTACTCTAAGGGATCGTAGCCTTGTCGTTATGGAAGGTAGTTTGTTGTCGATATCTTTGCTACTCCAATGGATGGTAGCCTAGTCATTATGGAAGGTAGTCTGTTGTCAATATTTTTGTTACTCTAAGAGATGATAGCCTTGTCATTATGGAAGGTAGTGTGTTGTTGATATTTTTGTTATTCCAATGGATGGTAGCCTTGTCATTATGGAAGGTAGTATGTTGTCGAGATTTTTGTTACTCCAATGGATGGTAGCCTTGTCATTATGGAAGGTAGTCTTTTGTCAAGATTTTTGTTACTATAATTGATGGTAGCCTTGTCATAATGGAAGGTAGTCTTTTGTCGAGATTTTTGTTACTACAATGGATTGTAGCTTTGTCGTTATGGAAGGTACTCTGTTGTCGATATCTTTGTTACTACAATGGATGGTAGCCTTGTCATTATGGAAGGTAGTCTGTTGTCGAGATTTTTGTTACTACAATGGATTGTAGCCTTGTCGTTATGGAAGGTAGTCTGTTGTCGATATCTTTGTAACTCCAATGGATGGTATCCTAGTCATTATGGAAGGTAGTCTGTTGTCGAGATTTTTGTTACTCCAATGGATGGTAGACTATTCATTATGGAAGGTAGTGTGTTGTCGTGATTTTTATTACTCTAAGGGATGGTAGCCTTGTCATTATGGAAGGTAGTATGTTGTCGATATCTTTGTTACTCCAACGGATGGTAGCCTTTTCATTACGGAACATAGTCTTTTGTCGTGATTTTTGTTACTCTAAGGGATCGTAGCCTTGTCGTTATGGAAGGTAGTTTGTTGTCGATATCTTTGCTAATCCAATGGATGGTAGCCTAGTCATTATGGAAGGTAGTCTGTTGTCAATATTTTTGTTACTCTAAGAGATGATAGCCTTGTCATTATGGAAGGTAGTGTGTTGTTGATATTTTTGTTATTCCAATGGATGGTAGCCTTGTCATTATGGAAGGTAGTATGTTGTCGAGATTTTTGTTACTCCAATGGATGGTAGCCTTGTCATTATGGAAGGTAGTCTTTTGTCAAGATTTTTGTTACTATAATTGATGGTAGCCTTGTCATAATGGAAGGTGGTCTTTTGTCGAGATTTTTGTTACTACAATGGATTGTAGCTTTGTCGTTATGGAAGGTACTCTGTTGTCGATATCTTTGTTACTACAATGGATGGTAGCCTTGTCATTATGGAAGGTAGTCTGTTGTCGAGATTTTTGTTACTACAATGGATTGTAGCCTTGTCGTTATGGAAGGTAGTCTGTTGTCGATATCTTTGTAACTCCAATGGATGGTATCCTAGTCATTATGGAAGGTAGTCTGTTGTCGAGATTTTTGTTACTCCATTGGATGGTAGCCTTGTCATTATGGAAGGTAGTGTGTTGTAGATATTTTTGTTATTCCAATGGATGGTAGCCTAGTCATTATGGAAGGTAGTCTATTGTCATGATTTTTGTTACTCCAATGAATGGTAGCCTTGTCATTATGGAAGGTAGTCTATTGTTGAGATTTTTGTTACTCCAATGGATGGTAGACTTGTCATTATGGAAGGTAGTGTGTTGTCATGATTTTTATTACTCTAAGGGATGGTAGCCTTGTCATTATGGAAGGTAGTATGTTGTCGATATCTTTGTTACTCCAATGGATGGTAGCCTTTTCATTACGGAACATAGTCTTTTGTCGTGATTTTTGTTACTCTAAGGGATTGTAGCCTTGTCGTTATGGAAGGTAGTTTGTTGTCGATATCTTTGCTACTCCAATAGATGGTAGCCTAGTCATTATGGAAGGTAGTCTGTTGTCAATATTTTTGTTACTCTAAGAGATGATAGCCTTGTCATTATGGAAGGTAGTGTGTTGTTGATATTTTTGTTATTCCAATGGATGGTAGCCTTGTCATTATGGAAGGTAGTATGTTGTCGAGATTTTTGTTACTCCAATGGATGGTAGCCTTGTCATTATGGAAGGTAGTCTTTTGTCAAGATTTTTGTTACTATAATTGATGGTAGCCTTGTCATAATGGAAGGTAGTCTTTTGTCGAGATTTTTGTTACTACAATGGATTGTAGCTTTGTCGTTATGGAAGGTACTCTGTTGTCGATATCTTTGTTACTACAATGGATGGTAGCCTTGTCATTATGGAAGGTAGTCTGTTGTCGAGAGTTTTGTTACTACAATGGATTGTAGCCTTGTCGTTATGGAAGGTAGTCTGTTGTCGATATCTTTGTAACTCCAATGGATGGTATCCTAGTCATTATGGAAGGTAGTCTGTTGTCGAGATTTTTGTTACTCCATTGGATGGTAGCCTTGTCATTATGGAAGGTAGTGTGTTGTAGATATTTTTGTTATTCCAATGGATGGTAGCCTAGTCATTATGGAAGGTAGTCTATTGTCATGATTTTTGTTACTCCAATGGATGGTAGCCTTGTCATTATGGAAGGTAGTCTATTGTTGAGATTTTTGTTACTCCAATGGATGGTAGACTTGTCATTATGGAAGGTAGTGTGTTGTCATGATTTTTATTACTCTAAGGGATGGTAGCCTTGTCATTATGGAAGGTAGTATGTTGTCGATATCTTTGTTACTCCAATGGATGGTAGCCTTTTCATTACGGAACATAGTCTTTTGTCGTGATTTTTGTTACTCTAAGGGATTGTAGCCTTGTCGTTATGGAAGGTAGTTTGTTGTCGATATCTTTGCTACTCCAATAGATGGTAGCCTAGTCATTATGGAAGGTAGTCTGTTGTCAATATTTTTGTTACTCTAAGAGATGATAGCCTTGTCATTATGGAAGGTAGTGTGTTGTTGATATTTTTGTTATTCCAATGGATGGTAGCCTTGTCATTATGGAAGGTAGTATGTTGTCGAGATTTTTGTTACTCCAATGGATGGTAGCCTTGTCATTATGGAAGGTAGTCTATTGTCGAGATTTTTGTTACTACAATTGATGGTAGCCTTGTCATAATGGAAGGTAGTCTTTTGTCGAGATTTATGTTACTACAATGGATTGTAGCTTTGTCGTTATGGAAGGTACTCTATTGTCGATATCTTTGTTACTACAATGGATGGTAGCCTTGTCATTATGGAATGTAGTCTGTTGTCCAGATTTTTGTTACTACAATGGATTGTAGCCTTGTCGTTATGGAAGGTAGTCTGTTATCGATATCTTTGTAACTCCAATGGATGGTATCCTAGTCATTATGGAAGGTAGTTTATTGTCGAGATTTTTGTTACTCCATTGGATGGTAGCCTTGTCATTATGGAAGGTAGTGTGTTGTAGATATTTTTGTTATTCCTATGGATGGTAGCCTAGTCATTATTGAAGGTAGTCTGTTGTCGGGATTTTTGTTACTCTAATGGATGGTAGACTTGTCATTATGGAAGGTATTGTGTTGTCGTGATTTTTATTACTCTAAAGGATGGTAGCATTTTCATTATGAAAGGTAGTCTTTTGTCGTGATGTTTGTTACTCTAAGGGATTGTAGCCTTGTCGTTATGGAAGGTATTCTGTTGTCGATATCTTTGTTACTCCAATGGATGGTAGCCTAGTCATTATGGAAGGTAATCTGTTGTTAAGATTTTTGTTTCTCTAAGGGATGGTAGCCTTGTCATTATGGAAGGTAGTGTGTTGTTGATATTTTTGTTAATCCAATTGATGGTAGCCTTGTCATTATGGAAGGTAGTATGTTGTCGATATCTTTGTTACTCTAATGGATGGTAGCCTTTTCATTATGAAATGTAGTCTTTTGTCGTGATTTTTGTTACTCTAAGGGATTGTAGCCTTGTCGTTATGGAAGGTATTCTGGTGTCGGTATCTTTGTTATTCCAATGGATGGTAGCCTTGTCATTATGGAAGGTAGTCTATTGTCGAGACATTTGTTACTACAATGGATTGTAGCCTTGTCGTTATGAAAGGTAGTCTGTTGTCGATATATTTGTTACTCCAATGGATGGTATCCTAGTCATTATGGAAGGTAGTCTGTTGTCGAGATTTTTGTTACTCCATTGGATGGTAGCCTTGTCATTATGGAAGGTAGTGTGTTGTAGATATTTTTGTTATTCCAATGGACGGTAGCCTAGTCATTATGGAAGGTAGTCTGTTGTCATGATTTTTGTGACTCCAATGGATGGTAGCCTTGTCATTATGGAAGCTAGTCTATTGTTGAGATTTTTGTTACTCCAATGGATGGTAGACTTGTCATTATGGAAGGTAGTGTGTTGTCGTGATTTTTATTACTCTAAGGGATGGTAGCCTTGTCATTATGGAAGGTAGTATGTTGTCAATATCTTTGTTACTCCAATGGATGGTAGCCTTTTCATTACGGAACGTAGTCTTTTGTTGTGATTTTTGTTACTCTAAGGGATCGTAGCCTTGTCGTTATGGAAGGTAGTTTGTTGTCGATATCTTTGCTACTCCAATGGATGGTAGCCTAGTCATTATGGAAGGTAGTGTGTTGTCAATATTTTTGTTACTCTAAGAGATGATAGCCTTGTCATTATGGAAGGTAGTGTGTTGTTGATATTTTTGTTATTCCAATGGATGGTAGCCTTGTCATTATGGAAGGTAGTATGTTGTCGAGATTTTTGTTACTCCAATGGATGGTAGCCTTGTCATTATGGAAGGTAGTCTTTTGTCAAGATTTTTGTTACTACAATTGATGGTAGCCTTGTCATAATGGAAGGTAGTCTTTTGTCGAGATTTTTGTTACTACAATGGATTGTAGCTTTGTCGTTATGGAAGGTACTCTGTTGTCGATATCTTTGTTACTACAATGGATGGTAGCCTTGTCATTATGGAAGGTAGTCTGTTGTCGAGATTTTTGTTACTACAATGGATTGTAGCCTTGTCGTTATGGAAGGTAGTCTGTTGTCGATATCTTTGTAAGTCCAATGGATGGTATCCTAGTCATTATGGAAGGTAGTCTGTTGTCGAGATTTTTGTTACTCCATTGGATGGTAGCCTTGTCATTATGGAAGGTAGTGTGTTGTAGGTATTTTTTTTATTCCAATGGATGGTAGCCTAGTCATTATGGAAGGTAGTCTATTGTCATGATTTTTGTTACTCCAATGGATGGTAGCCTTGTCATTATGGAAGGTAGTCTATTGTTGAGATTTTTGTTACTCCAATGGATGGTAGACTTGTCATTATGGAAGGTAGTGTGTTGTCATGATTTTTATTACTCTAAGGGATGGTAGCCTTGTCATTATGGAAGGTAGTATGTTATCGATATCTTTGTTACTCCAATGGATGGTAGCCTTTTCATTACGGAACGTAGTCTTTTGTCGTGATTTTTGTTACTCTAAGGGATTGTAGCCTTGTCGTTATGGAAGGTAGTTTGTTGTCGATATCTTTGCTACTCCAATAGATGGTAGCCTAGTCATTATGGAAGGTAGTCTGTTGTCAATATTTTTGTTACTCTAAGAGATGATAGCCTTGTCATTATGGAAGGTAGTGTGTTGTTGATATTTTTGTTATTCCAATGGATGGTAGCCTTGTCATTATGGAAGGTAGTATGTTGTCGAGATTTTTGTTACTCCAATGGATGGTAGACTTGTCATTATGGAAGGTATTCTATTGTCGAGATTTTTGTTACTAAATTGATGGTAGCTTGTCATAATGGAAGGTAGTCTTTTGTCGAGATTTATGTTACTACAATGGATTGTAGCTTTGTCGTTATGGAAGGTACTCTATTGTCGATATCTTTGTTACTACAATGGATGGTAGCCTTGTCATTATGGAAGGTAGTCTATTGTCCAGATTTTTGTTACTACAATGGATTGTAGCCTTGTCGTTATGGAAGGTAGTCTGTTGTCGATATCTTTGTAACTCCAATGGATGGTATCCTAGTCATTATGGAAGGTAGTCTGGTGTCGAGATTTTTGTTACTCCATTGGATGGTAGCCTTGTCATTATGGAAGGTAGTGTGTTATAGATATTTTTGTTATTCCAATGGATGGTAGCCTAGTCATTATTGAAGGTAGTCTGTTGTCGGGATTTTTGTTACTCCAATGGATGGTAGACTTGTCATTATGGAAGGTATTGTGTTGTCGTGATTTTTATTACTCTAAAGGATGGTAGCCTTTTCATTATCAAAGGTAGTCTTTTGTCGTGATATTTGTTACTCTAAGGGATTGTAGCCTTGTCGTTATGGAAGGTATTCTGTTGTCGATATCTTTGTTACTCCAATGGATGGTAGCCTAGTCATTATGGAAGGTAATCTGTTGTTAAGATTTTTGTTTCTCTAAGGGATGGTAGCCTTGTCATTATGGAAGGTAGTGTGTTGTTGATATTTTTGTTAATCCAATTGATGGTAGCCTTGTCATTATGGAAGGTAGTATGTTGTCGATATCTTTGTTACTCTAATGGATGGTAGCCTTTTCATTATGAAATGTAGTCTTTTGTCGTGATTTTTGTTACTCTAAGGGATTGTAGCCTTGTCGTTATGGAAGGTATTCTGGTGTCGGTATCTTTGTTATTCCAATGGATGGTAGCCTTGTCATTATGGAAGGTAGTCTGTTGTCGAGACATTTGTTACTACAATGGATTGTAGCCTTGTCGTTATGAAAGGTAGTCTGTTGTCGATATATTTGTTACTCCAATGGATGGTATCCTAGTCATTATGGAAGGTAGTCTGTTGTCGAGATTTTTGTTACTCCATTGGATGGTAGCCTTGTCATTATGGAAGGTAGTGTGTTGTAGATATTTTTGTTATTCCAATGGATGGTAGCCTAGTCATTATGGAAGGTAGTATGTTGTCGTGGTTTTTGTTACTCCAATGGATGGTAGCCTTCTCATTATGGAAGGTAGTTTATTGTTGAGATTTTTGTTACTCCAATGGATGGTAGACTTGTCATTATGGAAGGTAGTGTGTTGTCGTGATTTTTATTACTCTAAGGGATGGTAGCCTTGTCATTATGGAAGGTAGTATGTTGTCGATATCTTTGTTACTCCAATGGATGGTAGCCTTTTCATTATGGAACATAGTCTTTTGTCGTGATTTTTGTTACTCTAAGGGATTGTAGCCTTGTCGTTATGGAAGGTAGTCTATTGTCGATATCTTTGCTACTCCAATGGATGGTAGCCTAGTCATTATGGAAGGTAGTCTTTTGTCGATATTTTTGTTACTCTAAGAGATGGTAGCCTTGTCATTATGGAAGGTAGTGTGTTGTAGATATTTTTGTTATTCCAATGGATGGTAGCCTAGTCATTATTGAAGGTAGTCTGTTGTCGGGATTTTTGTTACTCCAATGGATGGTAGACTTGTCATTATGGAAGGTAGTGTGTTGTCGTGATTTTTATTACTCTAAAGGATGGTAGCCTTTTCATTATGAAAGGTAGTCTTTTGTCGTGATATTTGTTACTCTAAGGGATTGTAGCCTTGTCGTTATGGAAGGTATTCTGTTGTCGATATCTTTGTTACTCCAATGGATGGTAGCCTAGTCATTATGGAAGGTAATCTGTTGTTAAGATTTTTGTTTCTCTAAGGGATGGTAGCCTTGTCATTATGGAAGGTAGTGTGTTGTTGATATTTTTGTTAATCCAATTGATGGTAGCCTTGTCATTATGGAAGGTAGTATGTTGTCGATATCTTTGTTACTCTAATGGATGGTAGCCTTTTCATTATGAAATGTAGTCTTTTGTCGTGATTTTTGTTACTCTAAGGGATTGTAGCCTTGTCGTTATGGAAGGTATTCTGTTGTCGGTATCTTTGTTATTCCAATGGATGGTAGCCTTGCCATTATGGAAGGTAGTCTGTTTTCGAGACATTTGTTACTACAATGGATTGTAGCCTTGTCGTTATGAAAGGTAGTCTGTTGTCGATATATTTGTTACTCCAATGGATGGTATCCTAGTCATTATGGAAGGTAGTCTGTTGTCGAGATTTTTGTTACTCCATTGGATGGTAGCCTTGTCATTATGGAAGGTAGTGTGTTGTAGATATTTTTGTTATTCCAATGGATGGTAGCCTAGTCATTATGGAAGGTAGTCTGTTGTCGTGATTTTTGTTACTCCAATGGATGGTAGCCTTCTCATTATGGAAGGTAGTCTATTGTTGAGATTTTTGTTACTCCAATGGATGGTAGACTTGTCATTATGGAAGGTAGTGTGTTGTCGTGATTTTTATTACTCTAAGGGATGGTAGCCTTGTCATTATGGAAGGTAGTATGTTGTCGATATCTTTGTTACTCCAATGGATGGTAGCCTTTTCATTATGGAACATAGTCTTTTGTCGTGATTTTTGTTACTCTAAGGGATTGTAGCCTTGTCGTTATGGAAGGTAGTCTGTTGTCGATATCTTTGCTATTCCAATGGATGGTAGCCTAGTCATTATGGAAGGTAGTCTTTTGTCGATATTTTTGTTACTCTAAGAGATTGTAGCCTTGTCATTATGGAAGCTAGGGTGTTGTTGATATTTTTGTTATTCAAATGGATGGTAGCCTTGTCATTATGGAAGGTTGTCTATTGTCGAGATTTTTGTTACTCCAATGGATGGTAGCCTTGTCATTATGGAAGGTAGTCTATTGTCGATATTTTTGTTACTACAATTGATGCTAGCCTTGTCATAATGGAAGGTAGTCTTTTGTCGAGATTTTTGTTACTACAATGGATTGTAGCTTTGTCGTTATGGAAGGTACTATGTTGTCGATATCTATGTTACTCTAATGGATGGTAGCCTAGTCATTATTGAAGGTAGTCTGTTGTCGAGATTTTTGTTAGTCTAAGGGTAGGTAGCCTTGTCATTATGGAAGGTAGTGTGTTATTGATATTTTTGTTATTCCAATGGATGGTAGCCTTGTCAATATGGAAGGTAGTCTATTGTCGAGACATTTGTTACTCCAATGGATGGTAGCCTTGTCATTATGGAAGGTAGTCTATTGTCGAGATTTTTGTTACTACAATGGATGGTAGCCTTGTCATTATGGAAGGTAGTCTGTTGTCGAGATTTTTGTTACTACAATGGATTGTAGCCTTGTCGTTATGGAAGGTAGGCTGTTGTCGATATCTTTTTTACTCCAATGGATGGTATCCAAGTCATTATGGAAGGTAGTCTATTGTCGAGATTTTTGTTATTCCATTGGATGGTAGCCTTGTCATTATTGATAGTAGTGTGTTGTAGATATTTTTATTATTACAATGGATGGTAGCCTAGTTATTATGGAAGGTAGTCTGTTGTCATGATTTTTGTTACTCCAATGGATGGTAGACTTGTCATTATGGAAGCTAGTGTGTTGTCGTGATTTTTATTACTCTAAGGGATGGTAGCCTTGTCATTATGGGAGGTAGTATGTTGTCGATATCTTTCTTACTCCAATGGATGGTAGCCTTTTCATTATGGAACGTAGTCTTTTGTCATGATTTTTGTTACTCTAAGGGATTGTACCCTTTTCGTTATGGAAGGTAGTCTATTATCGATATCTTTGCTACTCCAATGGATGGTAGTCTAGTCATTATGGAAGGTAGTCTGTTGTCGATATTTTTGTTACTCTAAGAGATGGTAGCCTTGTCATTATGGAAGGTAGGGTGTTGTTGATGTTTTTTTTATTCCAATGGATGGTATCCTTGTCATTATGGAAGGTAGTCTATTGTTGAGACATTTGTTACTCGAATGGATGGTAGCCTTGTCATTATGGAAGGTAGTCTATTGTCGAGATTTTTGTTACTACAATGGATGGTAGCTTAGTCATTATGGAAGGTAGTCTGTTGTTGAGATTTTTGTTACTACAATGGATTGTAGCCTTGTCGTTATGGAAGGTAGTCTGTTGTCGATATCTTTTTTACTCCAATGGATGGTATCCAAGTCATTATGGAAGGTAGTCTATTGTCGAGATTTTTGTTATTCCATTGGATGGTAGCCTTGTCATTATTGAAGGTAGTGTGTTGTAGATATTTTTATTATTACAATGGATGGTAGCCTAGTTATTATGGAAGGTAGTCTGTTGTCGTGATTTTTGTTACTCCAATGGATGGTAGACTTGTCATTATGGAAGGTAGTGTGTTGTCGTGATTTTTATTACTCTAAGGGATGGTAGCCTTGTCATTATGGGAGGTAGTATGTTGTTGATATCTTTGTTACTCCAATGGATGGTAGCCTTTTCATTATGGAACGTAGTCTTTTGTCATGATTTTTGTTACTCTAAGGGATTGTACCCTTGTCGTTATGGAAGGTAGTCTGTTGTCGATATCTTTGCTACTCCAATGGATGGTAGCCTAGTCATTATGGAAGGTAGTCTATTGTCGATATTTTTGTTACTCTAAGAGATGGTAGCCTTGTCATTATGGAAGGTAGGGTGTTGTTGATGTTTTTTTTATTCCAATGGAGGGTAGCCTTGTCATTATGGAAGGTAGTCTATTGTCGAGATTTTTGTTACTCCAATGGATGGTAGCCTTGTCATTATGGAAGGTAGTTTATTGTCAAGATTTTTGTTACTACAATTGATGGTAGCCTTGTCATAATGGAAGGTAGTCTTTTGTCGAGATTTTTGTTACTACAATGGATTGTAGCTTTGTCGTTATGGAAGGTACTGTGTTATCGATATCTTTGTTACTCCAATGGATGGTAGCCTAATCATTATGGAAGGTAGTATATTGTGGATATTTTGGTTACTCCAATGATGGTACCCTTGTCATTATGGAAGGTAGTCTGTTATAGAGATTTTTGATACTCCAATGGATGGTAGACTTGTCATTAACGAAGGTGTTTATTGTCGAGCTTTCTGTTACTCCAATGGATGGTAGCCTTGTCATTATGGAAGGTAGTCTGTTGTCGAGATTTTTGTTACAACAATTGATGTTAGTCATGTCATTATGGAAGGTACTCTATTATCGATATTTTTGTTACAACAATGGATGGTAGCCTTGTCATTATGGAAGGTAGTTTGTTGTTTATATCTTTATTACTCCAATTGATGGTAGACTAGTCATTATGTAAGGTAGTCTGTTTTCGAGATTTCTGTTACCCCAATGGATGGTAGCCTTGTCATTATGAAAGGTAGTCTGTTGTCGAGATTTATGTTACCCCAATGGATGGTAGCCTTGTCATTATGGAAGGTAGACTATTGTCGATATTTTTGTTACTGCAATGGATGGTAACCTTATTATTATGGAAGGTAGTCTGTCTTTGTGATTTTTGTTACTCCAAAGGATGGTAACCTTGTCATTAAGGAAGGTAGTCTATTGTTCAGATTTTTGTTACTCCAATGGATGGTAGACTTGTCATTACGGAAGGTAGTCTATTGTCGAGATTTTTGTTACTCCATTAGATGGTAGACTTGTCATTATGGAAGGTAGTATGTTGTCGATATCTTTGTTACTCTAATGGATGGTAGCCTTTTCATTATGGAAGGTAGTCTTTTGTCGTGATTTTGTTACTCTAAGGGATTGTAGCCTTGTCGTTATGGAAGGTAGTCTATTGTCGATATCTTTGTTACTCCAATGGATGGTAGCCTAGTCATTATGGAAGGTAATTTGTTGTTGAGATTTTTGTTTCTCTAAGGGATGGTAGCCTTGTCATTATGGAAGGTAGTCAGTTGTCAAGATTTTTGTTATTACAATGGATTTAGCCTTGTCGTTATGGAAGGTAGTATGTTGTTGATATCTTTGTTACTCTAATGGATGGTAGACTTGACATTATGGAAGGTAGTTTGTTGCCGAGATTTTTTATACTCCAATGGAATATAGTCTTGTCATTATGGAAGGTAGTATCTTATGGATATTTTGGTTACTCCAATGATGGTACCCTTGTCATTATGGAAGGTAGTCTGTTGTAGAGATTTTTGATACTCCAATGGATGGTAGACTTGTCATTATCAAAGGTAGTTTATTGTCGAGATTTCTGTTACTCGAATGGATGGTAGCCTTGTCATTATGGAAGGTAGTCTGTTGTCGAGATTTTTGTTACAACAATTAATGTTAGTCATGTCATTATGGAAGGTAGTCTATTGTCGATATTTTTGTTACAACAATGGATGGTAGCCTTGTCATTATGGAAGGTAGTTTGTTGTTTATATCTTTATTACTCCAATGGATGGTAGACTAGTCATTATATAAGGTAGTCTGTTTTCGAGATTTCTGTTACCCCAATGGATGGTAGCCTTGTCATTATGGAAGGTAGTCTGTTGTCAAGATTTTTGTTACCCCAATGGATGCTAGCCTTGTCATTATGAAAGGTAGACTATTGTTGATATTTTTGTTACTGCAATGGTTGGTAGCCTTATCATTATGGAAGGTAGTCTGTCTTTGTGATTTTTATTACTCCAAAGGATGGTAACCTTGTCATTAAGGACGGTAGTCTATTGTTCAGATTTTTGTTACTCCAATGGATGGTAGACTTGTCATTACGGAAGGTAGTCTATTGTCGAGATTGTTGTTACTACATTAGATGGTAGCCTTGTCATTATGGAAGGTAGTATGTTGTCGATATCTTTGTTACTCCAATGGATGGTAGCATTTTCATTTTGGAAAGTAGTCTTTTGTCGTGATTTTTGTTACTCTAAGGGATTGTAGCCTTGTCGTTATGGAAGGTAGTCTATTATCGATATCTTTGTTACTCCAATGGATGCTAGCCTAGTCATTACGGAAGGTAATTTGTTGTTGAGATTTTTGTTTCTCTAAGGGATGGTAGCCTTGTCATTATGGAAGGTAGTCTGTTGTCAAGATTTTTGTTATTACAATGGATTTAGCCTTGTCGTTATGGAAAGTAGTATGTTGTTGATATCTTTGTTACTCCAATGGATGGTCGACTTGTCATTATCGAAGGTAGTCTGTTGTCGGGATTTTTTTTACTACAATGTATGGTAGCCTAGTCATTATTGAAGGTAGTCTGTTGTCGTGATTTTTGTTACTCCAATGGATGGTAGCCTTGTCATTATGGAATGTAGTCTATTGTTGAGATTTTTGTTACTCCAATGAATGGTAGACTTGTCAGTATGGAAGGTAGTGTGTTGTCATGATTTTTATTACTCTAAGAGATGGTAGCCTTGTCATTATGGAAGGTAGTATGTTTTCGATATCTTTGTTACTACAATAGATGGTAGCTTTGTCATTATGAAAGGTAGCCTATCGTCGAGATTTTTGTTACTATAATAGATTGTAGCCTTGTCATTATGGAAGGTAGTTTGTTGTCGAGATTTCTGTTACTTCAATGGATGTTAGTCTTGTCATTATGGAAGGTAGTCTATTGTCGAGATTTTTGTTACAACAATGGATAGTAGCCTAGTCATTATGTAAGGTCATTTGTTGTCGAGATTTCTGTTACCCCAATGGATGGTAGCCTTGTCATTATGGAAGGTAGTCTGTTGTCGGGATGTTTGTTACTCTAATGGATGGTAGCCTTGTCATTATGGAAGGTAGTCTGTTGTCCGGATTTTTCTTACAACAATGGATGGTAGCCTTGTCATTATGGAAGGTAGTCTATTGTCGAGATTTTTGTTACTGCAATGGATGGTAGCCTTATCATTATGGAAGGTAGTCTGTTGACCCGATTCTTGATACTCTAAGGGATGGTAGCCTTGTCATTATGGAAGCTAGTATGTTGTCGAGATTTTTTTTATTCCAATGGATAGTAGCCTTGTCATTACGGAAAGTAGTCTGTTGTCAAGATTTTTTATACTCCAAAGGATTGTAGCCTTGTCATTATGGAAGGTAGTCTGTTGTCAAGATTTTTTATACTCCAAAGGATTGTAGCCTTGTCATTATGGAAGGTAGTCTGTTGTTGAGAATTTTGTTACTACAATGGATTGTAGCCTTGTCGTAATGGAAGGTAGTCTGTTGTCGATATCTTTGTTACACCAATGGATGGTAGCCTAGTCATTATGGAAGGTAGTTTGTGGTCGAGATTTTTGTTACTCTAAGGGATGGTAGCCTTGTCATTATGGAAGTTAGTGTGTTGTGGATATTTTTCTTATTCCAATGTATGATAGCCTTGTCATTATGGAATATAGTCTGTTGTCGAGATTTTTGTTACTCTAACGGATGGTAGCCTAGTCATTATGGAATGTAGTCTATTGTCGAGATTTTTGTTACTACAATGGATGGTAGCCTTGTCATTATGGGAGGCAGTGTGTTGTCGAGATTTTTGTTACTACAATGGATTATATCCTTGTCGTTATGGAAGGTAGTCTGTTGTCGATATCTTTGTTACACCAATTGATGGTATCCTAGTCATTATGGAAGGTAGTCTATTGTCGAGATTTTTGTTACTCCATTGGATTGTAGCCTTGTCATTATGGAAGGTAGTGCGTTTTCGATATTTTTGTTATTCAAATGGATGGTAGCCTAGTCATTATTGAAGGTAGTCTATTGTCGTGATTTTTGTTAATCTAAGGGATTGTAGCCTTGTCGTTATGGAAGGTAGTTTGTTGTTGATATCTTTGTTACTCCAATGGATGGTAGACTAGTCATTCTGGAAGGTAGTCTGTTGCCGAGATTTTTATTACTCTAAGGGATGGTAGCCTTGTCATTATGAAAGGTAGTCAATCGTCGAGATTTTCGTTACTGCAATGGATTGTAGCCTTGTAATTATGGAAGGTAGTCTATTGTCAAGATTTTTGTTACTACAATGGATTTAGCCTTGTCGTTATGGAAGGTAGAATATTGTTGATATCTTTGTTACTCCAATGGATGGTAGACTTGTCATTATCGAAGGTAGTCTGTTGTCGGGATTTTTTTTTACTCTAATGGATGGTAGCCTTGTCATTATGGAAGGTAGTTTGTTGTCCAGATTTTTGTTACAACAATGGATGGTATCCTTGTAATTATGGAAGGTAGTCTATTGTCGAGATTTTTGTTACAACAATGGATGGTAGCCTTGTCATTATGGAAGTTAGTCTATTGTTGATATCTTTGTTACTCCAATGGATGGTAGCCTAGTCATTATGTAAGGTAGTTTGTTGTCGAGATTTCTATTACCCCAATGGATGGTAGTCTTGTCATTATGCAATGTAGTCTGTTGTCGAGATTTTTGTTACACTAAGGGATGGTAGCCTTGTCATTATGGAACGTTGTCTGTTGTCAAGATTTTTGTTATTCCAATGGATGTTAGCCTTGTCATTATGGAAGGTAGTTCGTTGTCGAGATTTTTATTACTACAATGGATTGTAGCCTTGTCGTTATAGAAGGTAGTCTGTTGTCGATATCTTTGTTACTCCAATGGATGGTAGCCTAGTCATTATGGAAGGTAGTCTGTTGTCGAGATTTTTGTTAGTCTAAGGGATGGTAGCCTTGTCATTATGGAAGGTAGTGTGTTGTCGATATTTTTATTATTCCAATGGATGGTAGCCTTGTCATTATGGAAGGTAGTCTGTTGTCGAGATTTTTGTTACTCCAATGAATGGTAGCCTTATCATTATGGAAGGTAGTTTGTTGACGTGATTCTTGTTACTCTTAGGGATGGTAGCCTTGTCATTATGGAAGCTAGTATGTTGTCGAGATTTTTGTTACTCCATTGGATTGTAGTCTTGTCATTATGGAAGGTAGTGTGTTGTCGATATTTTTGTTATTGTAATGGATGGTAGCCTAGTCATTATTGAAGGTAGTCTATTGTCGTGATTTTTGTTACTCCAATGGATGGTAGCCTTGTCATTATGGAATGTAGTGTATTGGATAGATTTTTGTTACTCCAATGGATGGTAGACTTGTCAGTATGGAAGGTAGTGTGTTGTTGTGATTTTTATTACTCTAAAAGATGGTAGCCTTGTCATTATAGAAGGTAGTATGTTATCGATATTTTTGGTACTCCAATGGATGGTAGCCTTTTCATTATGGAAGGTAGTCTTTTGTCAAGATTTTTGTTAATCTAAGGGATTGTAGCCTTGTCGTTATGGAAGGTAGTCTGTTGTCGATATCTTTGTTACTCCAATGGATGGTAGCCTAGTCATTCTTGAAGGTAGTCTGTTGTCGAGATTTTTGTTACTCTAAGGGATGGTAGCTTTGTCATTATGAAAGGTAGTCAATCATCGAGATTTTCGTTACTATAATAGATTGTAGCCTTGTCTTTATGGAAGGTAGTCTGTTGTAGAGATTTTTGTTACTCCAATGGATGGTAGCCTTGTCATTATGGAAGGTAGTCTATTGTCGATATTTTTGTTACTGCAATGGATGGTAGCCTGATCATTATGGAAGGTAGTTTGTTGACGTGATTCTTGTTACTCTAAGGGATGGTAGCCTTGTCATTATGGAAGCTAGTATGTTGTCGAGATTTTTGTTACTCCAATGGATAGTAGCCTTGTCATTACGGAAGGTAGTGTGTTGTCGATATCTTTGTTACTCCAATAGATGGTAGCCTAGTCATTATGGAAGGTAGTCTGTTGTCGAGAATTTTGTTACTCCAATGGATGGTAGCCTTGTCATTATGGAAGGTAGTCTATTGTCGAGGTTTTTTATACTCCAAAGGATTGTAGCCTTGTCATTAGGGAAGGTAGTCTGTTGTCGAGATTTTTGTTACTAAAATGGATGGTAGCCTTGTCATTATGAAAGGTAGTCAATCGTCGAGATTTTCATTACTATAATAGATTGTAGCCTTGTCGTTATGGAAGGTAGTCTATTGTCGAGATTTTTGTTACTCCAATGGATGGTAGCCTTGTCATTATAGAAGGTAGTATATTGTCGATATTTTTGTCACTACAATGGATTATAGCCTTGTCATTATGGAAGGTAGTATGTTGTCAAGAATTTTGTTACTACAATGGTTTTAGCCTTGTCGTTATGGAAGGTAGTATGTTGTTGATATCTTTGTCACTCCAATGGATGGTAGACTTGTCATTATCGAAGGTAGTCTGTTGTCGGGATTTTTGTTACTCTAATGAATGGTAGCCTTGTCATTATGGAAGGTAGTCTGTTGTCCAGATTTTTGCTACTCCAATGGATGGTAGCCTTGTCATTATGGAAGGTAGTCTATTGTCCAGATTTTTGTTACTGCAATGGATGGTAGGCTTATCATTATGGAAGGTAGTCTGTTGACGTGATTCTTGTTACTCTAAGGGATGGTAGCCTTGTCATTATGGAAGCTAGTATGTTGTCGAGACTTTTGTTACTCCAATGGATAATAGCTTTGTCATTACGGAAGGTAGTCAGTTGTTGATATCTTTGTTACTCCAATGGATGGTAGCCTAGTCATTATGGAAGGTAGTCTGTTGTCGAGATTTTTGGTACTCCAATGGTTGGTAGCCTTGTCATTATGGAAGGTAGTCTATTGTCGAGATTTTTTATACTCCAAAGGATTGTAGCCTTGTCATTATGGAAGGTAGTCAGTTGTTGAGATTTTTGTTACTACAATGGATTGTAGTCTTGTCGTTATGGAAGGTAGTCTGTTGTCGATATCTTTGTTACACCAATGGATGGTAGCCTAGTTATTATGGAAGGTAGTCTATTGTCCAGATTTTTGTTACTCTAGGGGATGGTATCCTTGTCATTATGGAAGTTAGGGTGTTGTCGATATTTTTGTTATTCCAATGAATGGTAGCCTTGTCATTATGGAAGGTAGTCTGTTGTCGAGATTTTTGTTACTCCAATGGATGGTAGCCTTGTCATTATGAAAGGTAGTCAACCGTCGAGATTTTCATTACTATAATAGATTGTAGCCTTGTCGTTATGGAAGGTAGTCTATTGTCGAGATTTTTGTTACACCAATGGATGGTAGCCTTGTCATTATAGAAGGTAGTATATTGTCGAGATTTTTGTCACTACAATGGATTGTAGCCTTGTCATTATGGAAGGTAGTGTGTTGTCAAGATTTTTGTTACTTAAATGGATTTAGCCTTGTCGTTATGGAAGGTAGTATGTTGTTGATATCTTTGTTACTCCAATGGATGGTAGATTTGTCATTATCGAAGGTAGTCTGTTGTCGGGATTTTTGTTACTCTAATGGATGGTAGCCTTATCATTATGGAAGGTAGTCTGTTGTCCAGATTTTTGTTACAACAATGGATGGTAGCCTTGTCATTATGGAAGGTAGTCTATTGTCGAGATTTTTGTTACAACAATGGATGGTAGCCTTGTTATGATGGAAGGTAGTCTATTGTTGATATCTTTGTTAATCCAATGGATGGTAGCCTAGTCATTATGTAAGGTAGTTTGTTGTCGAGATTTCTATTACCCCAATGGATGGTAGCCTTGTCATTATGGAATGTAGTCTGTTGTCGAGATTTTTGTTACTCTAAGGGATGGTAGCCTTGTCATTATGGAACGTAGTCTGTTGTCGAGATTTTTGTTATTCCAATGGATGTTAGCCTTGTCATTATGGAAGGTAGTCTGTTGTCGAGATTTTTGTTACTACAATGGATTGTAGCCTTGTCGTTATAGAAGGTAGTCTGTTGTCGATATCTTTGTTACTCCAATGGATGGTAGCCTAGTCATTATGGAAAGTAGTCTATTAGTCTAAGGGATGGTAGCCTTGTCATTATGGAAGGTAGTGTGTTGTCGATATTTTTGTTATTCCAATGGATGGTAGCCTTGTCATTATGGAAGGTAGTCTGTTGTCGAGATTTTTGTTACTCCAATGGATGGTAGCCTTGTCATTATGGAAGGTAGTCTATTGTCGAGATTTTTGTTACTGCAATGGATGGTAGGCTTATCATTATGGAAGGTAGTCTGTTGACGTGATTCTTGTTATTCTAAGGGATGGTAGCCTTGTCAATATGGAAGCTAGTATGTTGTCGAGATTTTTGTTACTCCAATGGATAGTAGCTTTGTCATTACGGAAGGTAGTCAGTTGTCGATATCTTTGTTACTCCAATGGATGGTAGCCTAGTCATTATGGAAGGTAGTCTGTTGTCGAGATTTTTGTTACTCCAATGGATGGTAGCCTTGTCATTATGGAAGGTAGTCTATTGTCGAGATTTTTTATACTCCAAAGGATTGTAGCCTTGTCATTATGGAAGGTAGTCAGTTGTTGAGATTTTTGTTACTACAATGGATTGTAGTCTTGTCGTTATGGAAGGTAGTCTGTTGTCGATATCTTTGTTACACCAATGGATGTTAGCCTAGTTATTATGGAAGGTAGTCTATTGTCGAGATTTTTGTTACACTAGGGGATGGTATCCTTGTCATTATGGAAGTTAGTGTGTTGTCGATATTTTTGTTATTCCAATGAATGGTAGCCTTGTCATTATGGAAGGTAGTCTGTTGTCGAGATATTTGTTACTCCAATGGATGGTAGCCTTGTCATTATGAAAGGTAGTCAATCGTCGAGATTTTCATTACTATAATAGATTTTAGCCTTGTCGTTATGGAAGGTAGTCTATTGTCGAGATTTTTGTTACTCCAATGGATGGTAGCCTTGTCATTATAGAAGGTAGTATATTGTCGATATTTTTGTCACTACAATGGATTATAGCCTTGTCATTATGGAAGGTAGTATGTTGTCAAGAATTTTGTTACTACAATGGTTTTAGCCTTGTCGTTATGGAAGGTAGTATGTTGTTGATATCTTTGTTACTCCAATGGATGGTAGACATGTCATTATCGAAGGTAGTCTGTTGTCGGGATTTTTGTTACTCTAATGAATGGTAGCCTTGTCATTATGGAAGGTAGTCTGTTGTCCAGATTTTTGCTACTCCAATGGATGGTAGCCTTGTCATTATGGAAGGTAGTCTATTGTCGAGATTTTTTATACTCCAATGAATGGTAGCCTTGTCAGTATGGAAGGTAGTGTGTTGTCGTGATTTTTATTACTCTGAGAGATGGTAGCCTTGTCATTATGGAAGGTAGTATGTTGTCGATATTTTTGTTACTATAATGGATGGTAGCTTTGTCATTATGAAAGGTAGTCTATCGTTGAGATTTTCGTTACTATAATAGATTGTAGCCTTGTCATTATGGAAGGTAGTCTATTGTCGAGATTTTTGTTACTCCAATGGATTG
Organism: Vicia faba; assembly: GCA_948472305.1. NCBI lineage: Eukaryota > Viridiplantae > Streptophyta > Magnoliopsida > Fabales > Fabaceae > Vicia > Vicia faba. The sequence continues at coordinate 664,049,935 of OX451741.1, forward strand.
TAGCCTTGTCATTATAAAAGGTAGTATATTGTCGAGATTTTTGTCACTATAATGGATGGTAGCCTTGTCATTATGGAAGGTAGTCTGTTATCGAGATTTTTGTTACTACAATGGATTTAGCCTTGTCATTATGGAAGGTAGTCTGTTATTGATATCTTTGTTACTCCAATGGATGGTAGCCTAGTCATTATGGAAGGTAGTCTGTTGTCGAGATTTTAGTTACTCCAATGGATTGTAGCCTTGTCATTATGGAAGGTAGTCTGTTGCCGAGATTTTTTATATTCCAATGGATTATAGCCTTGTCATTATGGAAGCTAGTATCTTGTGGATATTTTGGTTACTCCAATGATAGTACCCTTGCCATTATGGAAGGTAGTCTATTGTAGAGATTTTTGATACTCTAATGGATGGTAGACTTGTCATTATTGAAGGTAGTCTGTAGTCGAGATTTCTGTTACTCCAATGGATGTTAGTCTTGTCATTATGGAAGGTAGTTTATTGTCGAGCTTTTTGTTACAACAATGGATGGTAGCCTTGTAATTATGGAAGGTATTTTGTTGTTTATATCTTTGTTACTCCAATGGATGGTAGCCTAGTCATTATGTAAGGTAGTCTGTTGTCGATATTTTTGTTAACCCAATGGATGGTAGCCTTGTCATTATGGAAGGTAGTCTGTTGTCGGGATTTTTGTTACTCTAATGGATGGTAGCCTTGTCATTATGGAACGTAGTCTGTTGTCCGGATTTTTGTTACAACAATGGATGGTAGCCTTGTCATTATGGAAGGTAGTCTATTGTCGAGATTTTTGTTACTGCAATGGATGGTAGCCTTATTATTATGGAAGGTAGTCTGTGGACGCGATTCTTGTTACTCTAAGGGATGGTAGCCTTGTCATTATGGAAGCTAGAATGTTGTCGAGATTTTTGTTACTCCAATGGATAGTAGCCTTGTCATTACGGAAGGTAGTCTGTTGTCGATATATTTGTTACTCCCATGGATGGTAGCCTAGTCATTATGGAAGGTAGTCTATTGTCGAGATTTTTGTTACTCCAATGGATGGTAGCCTTGTAATTATTGAAGGTAGTCTATTGTCGAGATTTTTTATACTCCAAAGGATTGTGGCCTTGTCATTATGGAAGGTAGTCTGTTGTTGAGAATTTTGTTACTACAATGGATTGTAGCCTTGTCGTTATGGAAGGTAGTCTGTTGTCGATATCTTTGTTACACCAATGGATGGTAGCCTAGTCATTATGGAAGGTAGTCTATTGTCGAGATTTTTGTTACTCCAATGGATTGTAGCCTTCTCATTATAAAAGGTAGTATATTGTCGAGATTTTTGTTACTCCAATGGATGGTAGCTTTGTCATTATGAAAGGTAGTCTATCGTCGAGATTTTCGTTACTATAATAGATTGTAGCCTTGTCATTATGGAAGGTAGTCTATTGTCGAGATTTTTGTTACTCCAATGGATTGTAGCCTTGTCATTATAAAAGGTACTATATTGTCGAGATTTTTGTCACTACAATGGATGGTAGCCATGTCATTATGGAAGGTAGTCTATTATCGAGTTTTTTATACTACAATGGATTTAGACTTGTCAGTATGGAAGGTAGTGTGTTGTCGTGATTTTTATTACTCTAAGAGATGGTAGCCTTGTCATTATGGAAGGTACTATGTTTTCGATATCTTTGTTACTACAATGGATGGTAGCTTTGTCATTAGGAAAGGTAGTCTATCGTCGAGATTTTCGTTACTATAATAGATTGTCGCCTTGTCATTATGGAAGGTAGTCTATTGTCGTGATTTTTATAACTCTAAGAGATGGTAGCCTTGTCATTATGGAAGGTAGTATGTTGTCGATATTTTTGTTACTCAAATGGATGGTTGCCTTTTCATTATGGAAGGTAGTCTTTTGTCATGACTTTTGTTAATCTAAGGGATTCTAGCCTTGTCGTTATGGAAGGTAGTCTGTTGTTGATATCTTTGTTACTCCAATGGATGGTAGCCTAGTCTTTCTGGAAGGTAGTCTGTTGTCGAGATTTTTGTTACTCTAAGGGATGGTAGCCTTGTCATTATGGAACATAGTTTATTGTCGATATTTTTGTTATTCCAATGGATGGTAGCCTTGTCATTATGAAAGGTAGTCAATCGTCGAGATTTTCGTTACTATAATAGATTGTAGCCTTGTCGTTATGGAAGGTAGTCTATTGTCGAGATTTTTTTTACTCCAATGGATGGTAGCCTTGCCATTATAGAAGGTAGTATATTGTCGAGATTTTTGTCACTACAATGGATTGTAGCCTTGTCATTATGGAAGGTAGTCTGTTGTCAAGATTTTTGTTACTACAATGGATTTAGCCTTGTCGTTATGGAAGGTAGTATGTTGTTGATATCTTTTTTACTCCAATGGATGGTAGACTTGTCATTATCGAAGGTAGTCTATTGTCGGGATTTTTGTTACTCTAATGGATGGTAGCCTTATCATTATGGAAGGTAGTTTGTTGTCCAGATTTTTGTTACAACAATGGATGGTAGCCTTGTCATTATGGAGATTTTGTTACTCCAATGGATGGTAGCCTAGTCATTATGTAAGGTAGTTTGTTGTCGAGATTTCTATTACCCCAATGGATGGTAGCCTTGTCATTATGGAATGTAGTCTGTTGTCCAGATTTTTGTTACTCTAAGGGATGGTAGCCTTGTCATTATGGATCGTAGTCTGTTGTCGAGATTTTTGTTATTCCAATGGATGTTAGCCTTGTCATTATGGAAGGTAGTCTGTTGTCGATATTTTTGTTACTACAATGGATTGTAGCCTTGTCGTTATAGAAGGTAGTCTATTGTCGATATCTTTGTTACTCCAATGGATGGTAGCCTAGTCATTATGGAAGGTAGTCTGTTGTCGAGATTTTTGTTAGTCTAAGGGATGTTAGCCTTGTCATTATGGAAGGTAGTGTGTTGTTGATATTTTTGTTATTCCAATGGATGGTAGCCTTGTCATTATGGAAGGTAGTCTGTTGTCGAGATTTTTGTTACTCTAATGGATGGTAGCCTTGTCATTATGGAAGGTAGTCTATTGTCGATATTTTTGTTACTGCAAGGGATGGTACGCTTATCATTATAGAAGGTAGTCTGTTGACGTGATTCTTGTTACTCTAAGGGATGGTAGCCTTGTCATTATGGAAGCTAGTATGTTGTCGCGATTTTAGTTACTCCAATGGATAGTAGCCTTGTCATTACGGAAGGTAATCCGTTGTTGATATCTTTGTTACTCCAATGGATGGTAGCCTAGTCATTATGGAAGGTAGTCTGTTGTCGAGATTTTTGTTACTCTAATGGATGGTAGCCTTGTCATTATGGAAGATAGTCTATTGTCGAGATTTTTTATACTCCAAAGGATTGTAGCCTTGTCATTATGGAAGGTAGTCTGTTGTCGATATCTTTGTTACACCAATGGATGGTAGCCTAGTCATTATGGAAGGTAGTCTATTGTCGAGATTTTTGTTACTTTAAGGGATTGTAGCCTTGTCATTTTGGAAGTTAGTGTGTTGTCGATATTTTTGTTATTCCAATGAATGGTAGCCTTGTCATTATGGAAGGTAGTCTGTTGTCGAGATTTTTGTTACTCCAATGGATGGTATCCTTGTCATTATGAAAGGTAGTCAATCGTCGAGATTTTCGTTACTATAATAGATTGTAGCCTTGTGGTTATGGAAGGTAGTCTATTGTCAAGATTTTTGTTACTCCAATGGATGGTAGCCTTGTCATTATAGAAGGTAGTATATTGTCGATATTTTTGTCACTACAATGGATTATAGCCTTGTCATTATGGAAGGTAGTATGTTGTCAAGATTTTTGTTACTACAATGGATTTAGCCTTGTCGTTATGGAAGGTAGTATGTTGTTGATATCTATGTTACTCCAATGGATGGTAGACTTGTCATTATCGAAGGTAGTCTGTTGTCGGGATTTTTGTTACTCTAATGAATGGTAGCCTTGTCATTATGGATGGTAGTCTGTTGTCCAGATTTTTGTTACTCCAATGGATGGTAGCCTTGTCATTATGGAAGGTAGTCTATTGTCGAGATTTTTTATACTCCAAAGGATTGTAGCCTTGTCATTATGGAAGGTAGTCTGTTGTTGAGATTTTTGTTACTATAATGGATTGTAGCCTTGTCGTTATGGAAGGTAGTATGTTGTCGATATCTTTGTTACACCAATGGATGGTTTCATAGTCATTATGGAAAGTAGTCTGTTGTCGAGATTTTTGTTACTCCATTGGATTGTAGCCTTGTCATTATGGAAGGTAGTGTGTTGTCGATATTTTTGTTATTCGAATGGATGGTAGCCTTGTCATTATTGAAGGTAGTCTGTTGTCGTGATTTTTGTTACTCCAATGGATGGTAGCCTTATCATTATGGAATGTAGTCTATTGTTGAGATTTTTGTTACTCCAATGGATGGTAGACTTGTCAGTTTTGAAGGTAGTGTGTTGTCGTGATTTTTATTACTCTAAGAGAAGGTAGCCTTGTCATTATGGAAGGTAGTATGTTGTCGATATTTTTGTTACTCTAATGGATGGTTGCCTTTTCATTATGGAAGGTAGTCTTTTGTCATGACTTTTGTTAATCTAAGGGATTGTAGCCTTGTCGTTATGGAAGGTAGTCTGTTGTCGATATCTTTGTTACTCCAATGGATGGTAGCCTAGTCATTCTGGAAGGTAGTCTGTTGTCGAGATTTTTGTTACTCTAAGGGATGGTAGCCTTGTCATTATGGAACATAGTTTGTTGTCGATATTTTTGTTATTCCAATGGATGGTAGCCTTGTCATTATGAAAGGTAGTCAATCGTCGAGATTTTCGTTAGTATAATAGATTGTAGCCTTGGCATTATGGAAGGTAGTCTATTGTCGAGATTTTCGTTACACCAATGGATGGTAGCCTAGTCATTATGGAAGGTAGTCTGTTGTCGAGATTTTTGTTACTACAATGGATTATAGCCTTGTCGTTATGGAAGGTAGTCTGTTGTCAAGATTTTTGCTACTACAATGGATTTAGCCTTGTCGTTATGGAAGGTAGTATGTTGTTGATATCTTTATTACACCAATGGATGGTAGACTTGTCACTATCGAAGGTAGTCTATTCTCGGGATTTTTGTTACTCTAATGGATGGTAGCCTTGTCATTATGGAAGGTAGTCTGTTGTCCAGATTTTTGTTACAACAATGGATGGCAGCCTTGTCATTATGGAAGGTAGTCTATTGTCGAGATTTTTGTTACAACCATGGATTGTAGCCTTGTCGTTATGAAAGGTAGTCTATTGTTGATATCTTTGTTACTCCAATGGATGGTAGCCTAGTCATTATGTAAGGTAGTTTGTTGTCGAGATTTCTATTACCCTAATGTATGGTAGCCTTGTCATTATGGAATGTAGTCTGTTGTCGAGATTTTTGTTAATCTAAGGGATGGTAGCCTTGTCATTATGGAACGTAGTCTGTCGTCGAGATTTTTGTTATTCCAATGAATGTTAGCCTTGTCATTATGGAAGGTAGTCTGTTGTCGAGATTTTTGTTACTACAATGGATTGTAGCCTTGTTGTTATAGAAGGTAGTCTGTTGTCGATATCTTTGTTACTCCAATGGATGGTAGCCTAGTGATTTTGGAAGGTAGTATGTTGTCGAGATTTTTGTTATTCTGAGGGATGGTAGCCTTGTCATTATGGAAGGTAGTGTGTTGTCAATATTTTTGTTATTCCAATGGATGGTAGCCTTGTCATTATGGAAGCTAGTATGTTGTCGAGATTTTTGTTACTCCAATTGATAGTAGCCTTGTCATTATGGAAGGTAGTCTGTTGACGATATCTTTGTTACTCTAAGGGATGGTAGCCTAGTCATTATAGAAGGTAGTCTGTTATCGAGATTATTATACTCCAAAGGATTGTAGCCTTGTCATTATGGAAGGTAGTATGTTGTTGAGATTTTTGTTACTACAATGGATTGTAGTCTTGTCGTTATGGAAGGTAGTCTGTTGTCGATATCTTTGTTACACCAATGTATGGTAGCCTAGTCATTATGGAAGGTAGTATGTTGCCTACATTTTTGTTACTCTAAGGGATGGTAGCCTTGTCATTATGGAAGTTAGTGTGTTGTCGATATCTTTTTTAATCCAATGGATGGTAGCCTAGTCATTCTGGAAGGTAGTCTGTTGTTGAGATTTTTGTTACTCTAAGGGATGGTAGCCTTGTCATTATGGAACATAGTTTGTTGTCGATATTTTTATTATTCCAATGGATGGTAACCTTGTCATTATGAAAGGTAGTCAATCGTCGAGATTTTCGTTACTATAATAAATTGTAGCCTTGTCGTTATGGAAGGTAGTCTATTGTCGAGATTTTTGTTACTCCAATGGATGGTAGCCTTGTCCTTATAGAAGGTAGTATATTGTCGATATTTTTGTCACTACAATGGATTGTAGCCTTGTCATTATGGAAGGTAGTCTGTTATCAAGATTTTTGTTACTATCATGGATTTAGCCTTGTCGTTATGGAAGGTAGTATGTTGTTGATATCTTTGTTACTCCCAAGGATGGTAGACTTATCATTATCGAAGGTAGTCTGTTGTCGGGATTTTTGTTACTCTAATGAATGGTAGCCTTGTCATTATGGAAGGTAGTTTGTTGTCCAGATTTTTGTTACTCCAATGGATGGTATCCTTGTCATTATGGACGGTAGTCTATTGTAGAGATTTTTTATACTCCAAAGGATTGTGCCTTGTCATTATGGAAGGTAGTCTGTTGTTGAGATTTTTGTTACTACAATGGATTGTAGCTTTGTTGTTATGGAAGATAGTTTGTTATCGGTATCTTTGTTACACCAATGGATGGTAGCCTAGTCATTATGGAAGGTAGTCTGTTGTCGAGATTTTTGTTACCCTAAGGGATGGTAGCCTTGTCATTATGGAACGTAGTATGTTGTCGATATTTTTGTTATTCTAATGGATGTTAGCCTTGCCATTATGGAAGGTAGTCTATTGTCGAGATTTTTGTTACTACAATGGATTGTAGCCTTGTCGTTATATAAGGTAGTCTGTTGTCAATAACTTTGTTACTCAATGGATGGTAGCCTAGTCATTATGGAAGGTAGTCTATTGTCGAGATTTTTGTTAGTCTAAGGGATTGTAGTCTTGTCATTATGTAAGGTAGTGTGTTGTCGATATTTTTGTTATTCCAATGGATGGTAGCCTTGTCATTATGGAAGGTAGTCTGTTGTCGAGATTTTTGTTACTCCAATGGATGGTAGCCTTGTCATTATGGAAGGTAGTCTATTGTCGAGATTTTTGTTACTGCAATGGATGGTAGCCATATCATTATGGAAGGTAGTCTGTTGACGTGATTCTTGTTACTCTAAGGGATGGTAGCCTTGTCTTTATGAAAGGTGGTATGTTGTTGATATCTTTGTTACTCCAATGGATGGTGTTAGAACAATGTTTGAATCTAGTACCCTATAATTAAGTTTTGATGATAACAAAGTGAAAAGATATAGTAGTTAAAGATTTCATGATTGAATTATATGCTACTTAAAATTACTATGCTCTGACTTGCAGATATGCTGATTAAAATAAGCAAGATCACGTTCTCAGCATCAGAATATGAGTTTGCACACCAGCATCAGAAGTTGCTGAATCAGAACGTCAAGATCAGAAGATCAACGCTTGCACATGCTGAAGCTTGATGAACAGAACTGCGCGTAAAATACTCTGATACAGAATCAAATCAGTTCATCAGCAGCAAAGCAGAATCAGAATGAGCCAAGCCAGATCGTGCATTGAAGAAGCAACGGTACTGTGCATTGAAAGCTAATCAATACCAACGGCATCATTCTAGACAAGATCTGCTCAGAAAGGAAAGCTTGTAAATAGCATTGAATCAAGAATATTTGCTTCAACGTTCATCTTCTCAAAGTGCTATATAAACCAAGCTTTGAAGATTATCACGGCTAATGCTTCCAAACTCTCTACACGTACAAAGCTGATCAATAATCTTCACTCTACAAGTCTTGCTAAACCACCAAACTCTGATACTCTATTAGCGTTTAGCAACTTAGTATTCTAAGCTTCATTTGTGTAAACATCACAGTTGTGATATAGTTTTCGTAGAAACATTCACACACATTTGATTATTCCTTTGTAAGAAAGTGTTGCCTTGACAAACCGGATTGTGGTTTGAATCAAGAAGGTTTTAGCAGTTGCTAAAACAGATTTGTATTCAGTTGAATATAGTGAATTAAGACCTCGTTGGAGAGAGGCGAAATCACCTTGAACGGGTGGACTGGAGTAGTTTGAGATCAAACGAACCAGGATAAAAATACCTTGTCATTTGCTTTAAGTTTCCAGTTTTACAATTCAACCCCCCCCTTCTTGTGTTTTTCACCCCTTCAATTGGCATCAGAGCGCCTGGTTCTGAGCTAAAACACTTAACCGTGTCAGTAAAAGATCCAGCATCAGAAAAACACTATGGCAGGAAACAACTCTCATTTCAGCAATGACAACAATGAGGATAGAGACAGATTCAGCGGCAAACCTCCAGTCTTTGATGGAGAAAACTTTGACTACTGGAAAGACAGAATTGAAAGCTTCTTTCTAGCACATGATGCTGATCTGTGGGATATGGTGACAGATGGATACACGCACCCTGTTAATGCAACTGGTCAGAAGATTGATAGAAAATCAATGACTGATCAACAAAAGCGTGATTTCAAGAATCACCATAAGGCCAGAACCATCCTTCTCAGTGCTATCTCCTATACTGAGTATGAGAAGATCTCCAACAGAGACACAGCTAAGAACATCTTTGATTCTCTCAGAATGACGCATGAGGGCAACGTTCAAGTCAAGGAAACAAAGGCTCTGGCGCTCATTCAGAAGTATGAGGCGTTTAAAATGGAAGAATCTGAATCCATTGAAACTATGTTCTCTAGATTCCAGATTCTGGTAGCTGGTCTCAAAGTTCTGGACAAGGGGTACTCTACTGCTGACCATGTCAAGAAGATAATCAGAAGCTTACCCAAGCAGTGGAGGCCTATGGTTACTGCTCTGAAGCTGGCGAAAGATCTCAACAAAATCACTCTGGAGGAACTTATAAGCTCCCTCAGAAGTCATGAGATAGAGCTGGAAGCTGACGAGCCTCAGAAGCAAGGTAAGCCTATAGCTTTGAAATCTAACAGAAAATCTGAATCTAAAGTTTTGCAGGCAGTTGAAGAAACATCTGATGGATCCTCATCAGAAGAAGACGAGCTCTCTCTTCTCTCCAGAAGAGTAAATCAACTGTGGAAGCAAAGACAAAAGAAGTTCAGGAATCCCAGAAGATCTGATCATAACGAGTCTTCTTCCAGACACAGAAGGACAGATTCTTCCTCTGGATACAGAAGATCTGAAGGCTCCTCAGGTAGCAAGAAGCCAAATACAAAAGACATCATCTGCTACGAGTGCAATGAGCAAGGTCACTACAAGAGTGACTGTCCAAAGCTTCAGAGGGAAAAGCCAAAAAGGAAGTTTGGAAGAGAGAAGAAGAAAAGTCTCATGGCCACATGGGATGACTCTGACTCGTCTGAAGCTGACTCAGAATCAGATGATGAAAGGGCGAACCTAGCGCTTATGGCTAACATTCAAGATGACAGTGAAGCTTCTGACTCAGACTCAGAATCAGACACAGAAGAGGTATTCCCTAACTTCGCTGTTAATTTTACAAAGGCTGAACTTGCTGAAAGCCTAAATGAAATTCTGGAACGTTATCAGCAGATTAGAGCTAAATTCAGAGACCTGAAAAGGACTCTTGAATCTGACTCTAATAAGTCTGAGAGTCTCAGATTGGAAAACTCTGAGCTGAGAGATAAAATTTTAAAATTAGAAAACTCTTTACAAAACTCTCAGAAGGAACCAATTGCTGAAACTCCCAGCAACGCTGATGAGATCATCAAGGAGTATGATCATAGTTTCCAGAAGTTCCTTGCTAAAAGCATAGATAGAAGCAAAATGGCTTCAATGATCTATGGAGTTAGCAGAAACGGCAGGAAAGGAATAGGATACCTAGGTAAGAATCCTACACCTAAAAATGTCATGGATTTAACAATTAAGTACACTCCTCTAAATTCACACTTTGTGTATGGTCACACACATGACATCAAATATACTAGTAGCAATCACTTTGTGAAACCAAAATTCAACCAGAGTTTTGGTAAGACTAACAAATCAGGACCCAAGAAGATCTGGGTACCTAAGGATAAAATAATACATGTTGCAGATATCTTTAGCAGCAAGTCAGAAACACCAGTCATGGTACCTGGACTCTGGCTGCTCACGTCACATGACGGGAAGAAGGCATATGTTCCAAAGCCTGGAACTTAAGCCTGGAGGCCACGTTGGCTTTGGAGGCAATCAGAGGGGAAAGATAATTGGCTCTGGAACTGTAGGTAACGGAAATCTTCCCTCTATTAATAATGTTCTGCTTGTTGATGGATTGATGCATAACTTGTTATCCATAAGTCAATTAAGTGATAACGGTTATGATATAATCTTTAATCAAAAATCATGTAAAGCTGTTAGTCAGAAAGATGGGACTATCCTATTTAATGGTAAGAGGAAAAACAACATTTACAAAATCAAACTTTCTGAACTTAAGAGTCAGAACGTAAAATGTCTTCTGTCTGTTAACAACGAGCAGTGGATCTGGCACAGAAGATTGGGGCATGTTAGTATGAGAAGAATATCTCAGATTAACAAACTCAATCTGGTCAGAGGACTTCCAAATTTGAAGTTCAATTCAGATGCTCTGTGTGAAGCATGTCAGAAAGGCAAATTTGCAAAACCATCTTTTAAATCCAAAAATGTTGTTTCTACCTCTAAGCCATTAGAACTTCTGCACATTGACTTATTTGGACCAGTTAAGACTGCTTCTGTCAGTGGCAAGAAGTATGGGTTAGTAATCGTAGATGACTATAGCAGATGGACATGGGTAAAGTTCTTAAGACACAAGGACGAGTCACACTCTGTGTTTGTTACCTTCTGTAACCAAGTTCAGAATGAAAAAGATCTTAGAATCGTTAAAGTCAGAAGTGATCATGGTGGAGAATTTGAAAATAAAGATTTTGAGTCATTCTTTAATGACAAAGGCATTCTGCATGATTTCTCTTGTCCTAGAACTCCCCAACAAAATGGAGTTGTAGAACGAAAGAACAGAACATTGCAAGAAATGGCCAGAACCATGATCAACGAGACAAACGTTGCTAAGACTTTCTGGGCAGAGGCAATAAACACAGCGTGCTACATTCAGAATAGAATCTCAATAAGACCTATTCTGGAAAAGACTCCATATGAATTGTGGAAGAACAGAAAGCCCAACATTTCGTATTTTCATCCATTTGGATGTACTTGCTATATGTTAAATACTAAGAATTATTTGAACAAGTTTGATTCTAAGGCACAGAAGTGTATTATGTTAGGATACTCTGAACGCTCAAGAGGGTACAGAGTATACAATACAGAAACACAGATTGTGGAAGAATCAATCAGTGTTCGTTTTGATGACAAGCTTGACTCTGAAAAGTCAAAGCAGAATGAAAATCTTGCAGGTATAGAAATTGAATTTGCAGGTTCTGAAGACAAGTCATCAGAAGCTCTCAACACAGACACTCCTTCAACGTCTGAAAGAAGCAATGCTAGAAATCCTACAACTGCTGCTGATCAACCTCAGAAGAGAGTTCCCAGAAGCAGTTTGGATCACCCAGAAGAATCTATTCTAGGAAGAAAGGAAGATCCAATCAGAACAAGAGCAAGCCTCAGAAACTCTGAAGAAACTCTGATGGGACTTGTGTCTCTGATTGAACCTTCTTCTATTGATGAAGCACTTCTGGACAATGACTGGATTCTGGCAATGCAAGAAGAGCTGAATCAATTCACCAGAAACGACGTTTGGGATCTCGTTCCAAGACCAAAAGGATTCAACGTCATTGGAACAAGATGGGTGTTCAGAAACAAGCTCAATGAACAAGGTGAAGTCGTCAGAAACAAGGCACGACTGGTTGCACAAGGTTATAGTCAGCAAGAGGGGATAGACTATACAGAAACCTTTGCCCCAGTCGCCAGGTTAGAATCTATCAGACTTTTAATCTCATTTGCTGTTAATAGAGGCATCACTCTGTATCAGATGGATGTCAAAAGTGCATTCTTAAATGGTTATATAGAAGAAGAAGTGTATGTTCACCAACCCCCAGGTTTTGAAAACACCAAACATCCAGAACATGTTTTCAAACTGAAAAAGTCACTGTATGGTCTGAAACAAGCTCCCAGAGCTTGGTATGAAAGGCTAAGTAACTTTCTGCTTGAAAATGAGTTCACCAGAGGGAAAGTGGATACCACTCTATTCTGTAAAACAGTTAAGAGTGACATTTTAGTCTGTCAGATTTATGTTGATGATATAATCTTTGGTTCTACTAATCCTTCTCTTGGAAGAAAATTTGCTAAGTGTATGCAGGCAGAATTTGAGATGAGCCTCATGGGGGAACTGAAGTTCTTTCTAGGAATTCAGATCAATCAAACTCCAGAGGGAACTTACATTCATCAGAGCAAATACATCAGAGATCTTCTGAAGAAATTTGACCTCTCAGAATGTAAGCCATCAAAAATTCCAATGCATCCCACGTGCATTCTGGAAAGAGAAGAGGTAAGCAAAAGCGTAGAACAGAAAGTCTACAGAGGTATGATTGGTTCTCTCCTTTATCTGACTGCTTCAAGACCTGATATTTTATTCAGCGTATGTATTTGTGCTAGATTCCAATCAGATCCTAGAGAATCTCACTTAACAGCTGTTAAGCGAATTTTCAAGTATCTGAAAGGTACTACTAATCTGGGTTTGTTTTATAGAAAATCTAGTGATTACAGTTTAGTAGGCTACTGCGACGCTGATTTTGCTGGAGACAGAGTGGAACGAAAAAGTACTTCTGGAAGCTGCCAGTTTCTGGGAGAAAATCTGATCTCGTGGTCCAGCAAAAGGCAATCAACTATTGCTCTGTCAACAGCAGAAGCTGAGTACATAGCAGCAGCTGGCTGCAGCACACAGATGCTCTGGATGAAAAGTCAGCTTGAAGACTTCCAGATTTTTGAGAAAAGTTAGAACATGCAGATTGTATCAGAGGCAAGTCTGAAGATCTGAGAGTCTAATCTCAAAGACAGACGTGCTGATCACTATATCAAACAAGTGTCATCCAATCATCAGCAAATCCCTGAAGCAGAACGCGTGCACGTTTCTGAGAAAGGAAAACGCTGATTGGGTGCATTGAGACACATGTCTGGTAACCGTTTTTAAGTATCTCTCTCAAATCCCCCAAAATCAGCAAGCATTAAATGCAAAAGTAATCACGCTTGTTAATTGCAATCATTATTTTTTTCTATTTAAAACGTTTTATTTTTCAAAATATTTTTTGAAAATCCTATTTAAGCACATTACTCTTCATTCTTAATCTTTACGCTTACTCATAATCTCTTAAGAATTTTTCTGCATATCTCCTTCAAAACCCTAGCTTTTCTCAAATCACTCTCAAGCTTTTTGTGTGAGAACAATGGCATCCTCCAGCATTTCTGCAGGAAATCAGAAGAAGGAAACCTCTGAGCAATATCAAGCGCCTACCAGAACTCTTCTCACACCAGTAAAGAATCTTGAGGTTCTCTCTGAGTTAATAGTGGATTTCGAAAGTTTGAAGGAAAATGGATTTGACCTAACTGCTGAAGTCAAAACTCAACAGTGGGAGAGGTACTTTGATAGATTGGTTGGACCAACCTTCCCAGAGCTTGTCAAAGAATTTTGGATTCATGCCAAGATTGATAAGCATCTAGTCGTCTCCTCTGTTATGGGAAAGAAGATCATAATTTCTGAAGACCTCATTGCCAGGTTAATTGGTCAGAGTGGTGGCGGAGTCCGTTGTGTGGACATGGCTGATAGGTGTCCGGATATTGGTGTGATAGCAAACTGCATTTTCACTCTTGGTCTTCCCAGCAGCAAAATCAAGGATCTGAAGGATCACTTCAGAGTGTGGGCCAAGATTGTTCTAGGCTGTTTCAATCACAGGAAGCCAACAAGCTCTCCTGACTATATAAACGTGGATCAGCAATTTCTGATCTACTTTATTGATCAGAGGGTGAAGATAAATTTGGCACACTTCCTGTTCAATCATCTGAAGACAAGTGTGAAAGAGACTAGAGAAGAAGAAAGGACGAAAAGAGACTGGATACCATTTGGGAGGCTTATCTCAGATATTCTGACAGAGAATAAGCTGATAGACTATCTGAGCGAAGCTAAAGTACTGGGCAATTTTGAACCAACTGTTGGAAAAGCGCTGAATGCTAAGAATCTGAAGAAGATGAAGCTAATAGACAATATCAGGAAGGAACCCAGAGCTTCTTCAACTGCTGACATCTCCAGAAGAAGAGTGCCTCTGAATGATTTCCCAAGATTTTCTGAGATGGAATCTCACCCTGATATGGTTGCCAAGTATCCAGATTCTCTCAAGGAAGAAGTTGCAGGTTCGAAGCTGAAGATCAAGGATCTGAGTCAGGTTCAACCTGAAATGGCTCAGAAGAAGTCAAAGAAGAGGAAAGCAGAAGGATCATCTCACCAGACTCCAAAGAAACGAGGTAATCCATCTACTGCTCCTATTTCAATTTCAAATACTATTCCAACATCTGTTGCTCCACCCCAAACCTCTCACAGAATTTCCATTCCAATCCCCACTATTGATGAAAACATACCAGAAGACCCTTCTGAGAACTTACAACTCAGAAGAACCAGAATTAAAATTCCTCTCAAAATTACCAAACAACAACCAACTGTTTCAACAACACCAGCACTTGATAGAGTGCTAGCTGACATTGAGCGTGAACATACTTCTGTTCAAACTCACTCTGAACCACCAAATATTCCTCCTCCACAACCTGAACCAGAAATTCAACCACAACCAGAACCAGAACAAGAACCAGAACCACAATCTCAACAACCTATCACAGAAGAACCTCTGATCCATGAACAATCAGAAGTTCCACCTCCTCAACCAGAAAATAATCCTCCCTCATCTCCAACAGAGTTTCATCGCTATGAAACCCCATCTCCTCATCATTCTGATCCCCACTCACCTCAACCTTCACCGCTGGCAATACAGTTGCCATGTGGAACCACCATTATTACACCCCAGTTACCATCATCAGAGGAATCAACACCTCCAAAAACTCCAACCACTCCAATAGACATATCCTCTGACTCTGATAACCATCCACCAAAACAGACAGCACCTCAGCACACCTCTGAAAGCCAATCCTCTGAAAACCCCAGCAAAACATTCATTGACTTAACAAGTCTTGAACGTCTTGCTGATTTAAGACACAAATTGGCCATTCCCAAACCAAAGCAATTAGATGTTGGCTCTGGTATTTTGGACTTTGAAACAGGTATGCTGCAGTGGATTGCTTCCTTGAAGCAAGTCTGTCCCGGGATGATCGACCCAGCTGCTTCTGATCAGCTCTGGTCACAGTTCAGAGTTTGGGTTCGTTCTGAAGCACTCAAACTGCAGGACGTCAACTATGAGCAGGCTCAACAGAACTTTAGCAAGCTGCTGAAGGAAGTTGAGAGTCAGCTGCCTCAAGAAGTTGTGCTCCCTCTGGACTCTGAATCGTGGTCTGAGAAAGAGCAAGCTGCTCAGGTGGAACCAGCAGAAGAAGACAAGACTCTTCAAGAAGAGAATCCAGCAGAAGATGTAGCTGAAAGTTCTGAGAAGCTTCCTCCTGCTGAAAGTTCTCAAGCTGCCTTGGACAGGCAGGCTCTGGAAGAATTAAGGCTGAATGACTTGCGTCTACAGCAGCGGATGGATGAGAATAATCAGAAAATGGAAGCAAGAATGAATGTCCAGGACAGCAAGATTGATTCTGTTGTCACCATGGTTCAGAAGCAGAATGCAACTTCTGAAAAGATTCAGGCAATGCTGGAAAGCCTGTTCTCACGCATGCCCCCACAACCTTGAAATTTTTTCATGCATGACATTTTCTATTTTCCTTATTTTCTGATGTACTTTTGACTATGTTTTGACTATGGTTTGTAATGCTATTTTGCTCTGATTCTGAACTATCTTTTAATATTATTAGTTTTTCTGATCTAAATCATTTTAGCACATCACCAGCACTTTTTGATTGCTGACAAAAAGGGGGAGAACAAGAATGATATTTAAATCAATAACGGATAACTAGACAGAAACTCTCAAACATTCTAACTCTCTATTACTTGAAATGTTTTTCTGTTTTGTCTTTAAGTCTACAGGCACAAGGAAGCTCTTGAACACAATGAAGACTAGAAGACCATGTTGCTCTGATCAAATATGAAGTTCTGATATATGAAGCTCTGATCAACCTAACACTCTGATCTGAAGCAAAGCTCTGACAGGAAAAGCTCTGAAGCTCTGCTTTCTGATAAATCAAAGACTTACAATCTGATACTCAAAGACAGAAAAAGATCTGACTCTGAAGAACACGCATATCAAAGGGAAGTAACAAACTCAGGGGGAGTATTTCTTAAACTCTAACTTCTCCGTACTTCTTATTCTGATACATAGATCTGATAACCTTTTCACGTTATTTTTCATTTAAAATATCTAGTTTTTGTCATCATCAAAAAGGGGGAGATTGTTAGAACAATGTTTGAATCTAGTACCCTATAATTAAGTTTTGATGATAACAAAGTGAAAAGATATAGTAGTTAAAGATTTCATGATTGAATTATATGCTACTTAAAATTACTATGCTCTGACTTGCAGATATGCTGATTAAAATAAGCAAGATCACGTTCTCAGCATCAGAATATGAGTTTGCACACCAGCATCAGAAGTTGCTGAATCAGAACGTCAAGATCAGAAGATCAACGCTTGCACATGCTGAAGCTTGATGAACAGAACTGCGCGTAAAATACTCTGATACAGAATCAAATCAGTTCATCAGCAGCAAAGCAGAATCAGAATGAGCCAAGCCAGATCGTGCATTGAAGAAGCAACGGTACTGTGCATTGAAAGCTAATCAATACCAACGGCATCATTCTAGACAAGATCTGCTCAGAAAGGAAAGCTTGTAAATAGCATTGAATCAAGAATATTTGCTTCAACGTTCATCTTCTCAAAGTGCTATATAAACCAAGCTTTGAAGATTATCACGGCTAATGCTTCCAAACTCTCTACACGTACAAAGCTGATCAATAATCTTCACTCTACAAGTCTTGCTAAACCACCAAACTCTGATACTCTATTAGCGTTTAGCAACTTAGTATTCTAAGCTTCATTTGTGTAAACATCACAGTTGTGATATAGTTTTCGTAGAAACATTCACACACATTTGATTATTCCTTTGTAAGAAAGTGTTGCCTTGACAAACCGGATTGTGGTTTGAATCAAGAAGGTTTTAGCAGTTGCTAAAACAGATTTGTATTCAGTTGAATATAGTGAATTAAGACCTCGTTGGAGAGAGGCGAAATCACCTTGAACGGGTGGACTGGAGTAGTTTGAGATCAAACGAACCAGGATAAAAATACCTTGTCATTTGCTTTAAGTTTCCAGTTTTACAATTCAACCCCCCCCTTCTTGTGTTTTTCACCCCTTCAGATGGTAGACTTGTCATTATCGAAGCTAGTCTGTTGTCGGGATTTTTGTTACTCCAATGGATGGTAGCCTAGTCATTATGGAAGGTAGTCTGTTGTCGAGATTTTTGTTAGTCTAAGGGATTGTAGCCTTGTCATTATGTAAGGTAGTGTGTTGTCGATATTTTTGTTATTCCAATGGATGGTAGCCTTGTCATTATGGAAGGTAGTCTGTTGTCGTGATTTTTGTTACTCCAATGGATGGTAGCCTTGTCATTATGGAAGGTAGTCTATTGTCGAGATTTTTGTTACTGCAATGGATGGTAGCCATATCATTATGGAAGGTAGTCTGTTGACGTGATTCTTGTTACTCTAAGGGATTGTAGCCTTGTCATTATAGAAGGTAGTATATTGTCGAGATTTTTGTCACTACAATGGATTATAGCCTTGTCATTATGGAAGGTAGTCTGTTGTCAAGATTTTTGTTACTACAATGGATTTAGCCTTGCCGTTATGGAAGGTAGTATGTTGTTGATATCTTTGTTACTCCAAAGGATGGTAGACTTATGATTATCGAAGGTATTCTGTTGTCGGGATTTTTGTTACTCTAATGAATGGTAGCCTTGTCATTATGGAAGGTAGTTTGTTGTCCAGATTTTTGTTAATCCAATGGATGGTAGCCTTGTCATTATGGAAGGTAGTCTATTGTAGAGATTATTTATACTCCAAAGGATTGTGCCTTGTCATTATGGAAGGTAGTCTGTTGTTGAGATTTTTGTTACTACAATGGATTGTAGCTTTGTCGTTATGGAAGATAGTTTGTTATCGATATCTTTGTTACACCAATGGATGGTAGCCTAGTCATTATGGAAGGTAGTCTGTTGTCGAGATTTTTGTTACCCTAAGGGATGGTAGCCTTGTCATTATGGAACGTAGTCTGTTGTCGATATTTTTGTTATTCCAATGGATGTTAGCCTTGCCATTATGGAAGGTAGTCTATTGTCGAGATTTTTGTTACTACAATGGATTGTAGCCTTGTCGTTATAGAAGGTAGTCTGTTGTCAATAACTTTGTTACTCCAATGGATGGTAGCCTAGTCATTATGGAAGGTAGTCTGTTGTCGAGATTTTTGTTAGTCTAAGGGATTGTAGCCTTGTCATTATGTAAGGTAATGTGTTGTCGATATTTTTGTTATTCCAATGGATGGTAGCCTTGTCATTATGGAAGGTAGTCTGTTGTCGAGATTTTTGTTACTCCAATGGATGGTAGCCTTGTCATTATGGAAGGTAGTCTATTGTCGAGATTTTTGTTACTGCAATGGATGGTAGCCATATCATTATGGAAGGTAGTTTGTTGACGTGATTCTTGTTACTCTAAGGGATGGTAGCCTTGTCTATATGGAAGGTAGTATGTTGTTGATATCTTTGTTACTCCAATGGATGGTAGACTTGTCATTATCGAAGCTAGTCTGTTGTCGGGATTTTTGTTACTCCAATGGATGGTAGCCTAGTCATTATGGAAGGTAATATGTTGTCGAGATTTTTGTTAGTCTAAGGGATTGTAGCCTTGTCATTATGAAAGGTAGTATGTTGTCGATATTTTTGTTATTCCAATGGATGGTAGCCTTGTCATTATGGAAGGTAGTCTGTTGTAGTGATTTTTGTTACTCCAATGATGGTAGCCTTGTCAATTTGAAAGGTAGTCTATTGTCGAGATTTTTGTTACTGCAATGGATGGTAGCCATATCATTATGGAAGGTAGTTTGTTGACTTGATTCTTGTTACTCTAAGGGATGGTAGCCTTGTCATTATGGAAGGTAGTTTGTTATTGATATTTTTTTACTCCAATGGATGGTGGACTTGTCATTATGGAAGGTAATTCGTTATTGAGATTTTGTTACTCCAATGGATTGTAGCCTTGTCAATATGGAAGGTAGTTTGTTGTTGAGATTTTGTTACTCTAATGGATGGTAGCCTTGATATTATGGGACGTAGTTTGTTGTTAATATTTTGTTACTCCAATGGATGGTAGCCTTGTCATTATGGATGGAAGTTTGTTGTTGAGATTTTATTACTCCAATGGATGGTAGCCTTGTCATTATGGAAGGTCGCTCATTGTTGAGATTTTGTTACTCCAATGGCTGGTAGCCTTGTCATTATGGAAGGTAGTTCATTGTTAAGATTTGGTTACTCCAATGGTTGGTAGCCATATCATTATGGAAGGTAGTTCATTGTTGAGATTTTGTTACTCCAATGGATGGTAGCCTTGTCATTTTAGAAGGTAGTTCATTATTGGGATTTTGTTACTCCAATGGATGGTAGCCTTGTTATTATGGAAGGTAGTTCATTTTTTAGATTTTTTTACTCCAATGTATGGTAATTTTGTCATTATGGAAGGTAGTTTGTTGTTGAGATTTTGTTACTCCAATGGATGGTAGACTTGTCATTGTGGAAGGTAGTTCGTTGTTGATATTTTAATACTCCAATGGATTGTAGCCTTGTCAATATGGAAGGTATTTCGTTGTTGAGATTTTGTTACTCCAGTGGATGGTAGCCTTGTTATTATGGAAGGTAGTTCATTTTTGAGATTTTGTTACTCCATTGGATGGTAGGCTTGTCATTATGAAAGGTAGTTTGTTGTTGATATTTTTTTACTCCAATGTATGGTAGCTTTATCATTATGGAAGGTAGTTCGTTGTTGAGATTTTGTTACTCCAATGGATGGTAGACTTGTCATTATGGAAGGTAGTGCGTTGTTCAGATTTTGTTACTACATTGGATGGTAGCCTTGTCATTATGGAAGGTAATTTGTTGTTGAGATTTTATTACTCCAATGAATTGTGGACTTGTCATTATGGAAGGTAGTTCATTGTTGAGATTTTGCTACTTTAATGGATGGTAGCCTTGTCATTGTGGAAGGTAGTTTGTTGTTGAGATTTTGTAACTCTAATTGATGGTATCCGTGTCATTACGGAAGGTAGTTCATTATTGAGATTTTGTTTCTCCAATGGATGATTGCCTTGTCATTATGGAAGGTAGTTCATTTTTGAGATTTTTTTACTCCAATGGATGGTTGCCTTGTCATTATGGAAGGTAGTTCATTGTAGAGATTTTGTTACTCCAATGGATGTTAGCCTTGTCATTATGGAAGGTATTTCGTTATTAAGATTTTGTTACTCCAATGGATGGTAGACTTGTCATTATGGAAGGTAGTTCGTTGTTGAGATTTTGTTACTCCAATGGATTGTAGCCTTGACAATATGGAAGGTAGTTTGTTGTTGAGATTTTGTTACTCCAATGGATGGTAGACTCGTCATTGTGGAAGGTAGTTCGTTGTTGAGATTTTGTTACTCCAATGGATTGTAGCCTTGTCAACATGGAAGGTACTTCGTTGTTGAGATTTTGTTACTCCAATGGATGGTAGCCTTGTCATTCTGAAAGGTAGTTTGTTGTTGAGTTTTTTTACTCCAATGGATGGTATTCTTCTTATTATGGATGGTAGTTTGTTGTTAAGATTTTATTACTCCAATGGATGGTAGCCTTGTCATTTTGAAAGGTAGTTCGTTGTTAAGATTTTTTTTCTCCAATGGATGGTAGCCTTATCATTATGGAAGGTAGTTCGTTGTTGAGATTTTATTACTCCAATTGATGGTAGCCTTGTCATTATGCAAGGTAGTTCGTTATTGTGATTTTGATACTCCAATGGATGGTGGACTTGTCATTATGGAAGGTAGTTCGTTGTTGAGATTTTCTTACTCCAATGGATTGTAGCCTTGTCAATATGGAAGGTAGTTTGTTGTTGATATTTTGTTACTCCAATGGATGGTAGCCTTGACATTATGGAACGTAGTTTGTTGTTAAGATTTTGTTACCCCAATGGATGGTAGCCTTGTCATTATGGATGGTAGTTTGTTGTTGAGACTTTATTACTCCAATGGACGGTAGCCTTGTCATTATGGTTGGTCGCTCATTGTTGAGATTTTATTACTCCAATGGCTGGTAGCCTTCTCATTTTGGAAGGTAGTTCATTGTTAAGATTTGGTTACTCTAATGGTTGGTAGCCATATCATTATGGAAGGTAGTTCATTGTTGATATTTTGTTACTCCAATGGATGGTAGCCTTGTCATTTTAGAAGGTAGTTCATTATTGGGATTTTGTTACTCCAATGGATGGTAGCCTTGTCATTATGAAAGGTAGTTCGTTGTTAAGATTTATTTACTCCAATGTATGGTAGCTTTGTCATTATGGAAGGTAGTTCGTTGTTGATATTTTGTTACTCCAATGGATGGTAGACTTGTCATTGTGGAAGGTAGTTCGTTGTTGATATTTTAATACTCCAATGGATTGTAGCCTTTTCAATATGGAAGGTATTTCGTTGTTGGGATTTTGTTACTCTAGTGGATGCTAGCCTTGTTATTTTGGAAGGTAGTTCATTTTTGAGATTTTGTTACTCCATTGGATGGTAGGCTTGTCATTATGAAAGGTAGTTTGTTGTTGATATTTTTTTACTCCAATGTATGGTAGCTTTATCATTATGGAAGGTAGTATGTTGTTGAGATTTTGTTACTCCAATGGATTGTAGTTCGTTGTTCAGATTTTTATTACTCCAAGGGATGGTAGCCTTGTCATTATGGAAGGTAGTTCATTGCTCAGATTTTGTTACTTTAATGGATGGTAGCCTTGTCATTGTGGAAGGTAGTTTGTTGTTGAGATTTTGTTATTCTAATTGATGGTATCCGTGTCATTATTGAAAGTAGTTCATTATTGAGATTTTGTTTCTCTAGTGGATAATAGCCTTGTCATTATGGAAGGTAGTTCATTTTTGAGATTTTGTTACTCCAATGGATGGTAGCCTTGTCATTGTGGAAGATAGTTCGTTGTTGAGATTTTTTTACTCCAATGGATGGTATCCTTGTCATTATGGATGATAGTTGGTTGTTGATATTTTATTACTCCAATGGATGGTAACCTTGTCATTTTGGAAGGTAGTTCGTTATTGAGATTTTTTTACTCCAATGGATGGTAGCCTTATCATTATGGAAGGTAGTTCGTTGTTGAGATTTTGTTACTCCAATGGATGGTAGCCTTGTCATTATGGAAGGTAGTATTTTGTTGAGATTTTGTTACTCCAATGGATTGTAGCCTTGTCAATATGGAAGGTAGTTCGTTGTTGAGATTTTGTTACTCCAATGGATGGTAGCCTTGTCATTATCGAAGGTAGTTCGTTGTTGAGATTTTTTTACTCCAATGGATGGTATCCTTGTCATTATAGATGGTAGTTTGTTGTTGAGACTTTTTTACTCCAATGGATGGTAGCCTTGTCATTTTGGAAGGTGGTTCGTTGTTGAGATTTTTTTACTGCAATGGATGGTAGCCTTGTCATTATGGAAGGTAGTTCATTGTTGAGATTTTGTTACTCCAATGGATGGTTGACTTGTCATTATGGAAGGTAGTATGTTGTTGAGATTTGGTAACTCTAATTGATGGTATCCGTGTCATTACGGAAGGTAGTTCATTATTGAAATTTTGTTTCTCCAATGGACGATAACCTTGTTATTATGGAAGGTAGTTCATTTTTGAGATTTGGTTACTCCAATGGATGGTAGCCTTGTCATTATGGAAGGTAGTTCATTATTGGGATTTTGTTACTCCAATGGATGGTAGCCTTGTCATTATAGAAGGTAGTTTGTTGTTGAGATTTTGTTACTCCAATTGATGGTATCCGTGTCATTATGGAAGTTAGTTCGTTGTATAGATTTTTTTACTCCAATGGATTGTAGCCTTGTCAATATGGAAGGTATTTTGTTGTTGAGATTTTTTTACTCCGATGGATGGTAGCCTTGTTATTATGGAAGGTAGTTCATTTTTGAGATTTTGTTACTCCATTGGATGGTAGGCTTGTAATTATGAAATGTAGTTCGTTGTTGAGATTTTTTTACTCTAATGTATGGTAGCTTTGTCATTATGGAAGGTAGTTCGTTGTTGAGATTTTGTTACTCCAATGGATGGTATACTTGTCATTGTGGAAGGTAGTTTGTTGTTGAGATTTTGTAATTCTAATTGATGGTATCGATGTCATTACGGAAGGTAGTTCATTATTGAGATTTTGTTTCTCCAATGGATGATAGCCTTGTCATTATGGAAGGTAGTTCATTTTTGAAATTTTGTTATTCCAATGGATGGTAGCCTTGTCATTATGGAAGGTAGTTCATTGTTGAGATTATGTTACTCCAATGGATGGTAGTCTTGTCATTATGGAAGGTAGTTCGTTGTTGAAATTTTGTTATTCCAATGGATGGTGGCCTCTTCATTATGGAAGGTAGTTCGTTGTTGATATTTGGTTACTCCAATGGATGGTAGCCTTGTCATTATGGAAGGTAGTTCGTTATTGGGATTTTGTTACTCCAATGGATGGTAGCCTTGTTATTATGAAAGGTAGTTCGTTGTTGAGATTTTTTTACTCCATTGTATTTTAGCCTTGTCATTATGGAAGGTAGTTCATTGTTGAGATTTTGTTACTCCTATGGATGGTAGACTTTTCATTGTGGAAGGTAGTTTGTTGTTGAAATTTTTTTACTCCAATGGATGGTAGCCTTGTCATTATGGAAGGTAGTTCGTTGTTGAGATTTTTTTACTCCAATGTATGGTATCCTTGCATTATGGAAGGTAGTTCGTTGCTGAGATTTTGTTACTCCTATGGATGGTAGCCTTGTCATTGTGGAAGGTAGTTTGTTGTTGAAATTTTTTTACTCCAATGGATTGTAGCCTTGTCATTATGGAAGGTATTTCGTTGTTGAGATTTTTTTACTCTAATGTATGGTATCCTTGTCATTATGGATGGTAGTTTGTTGTTGATATTTTATTACTCCAATGGATTATAGACTTGTCATTATGGAAGGTAGTTAATTGTTGAGATTTTGTTACTCCAATGGATTGTAGCCATGTCAATATGGAAGGTAGTTTGTTGTTGAGATTTTGTTACTCCAATGGATGGTATCCTTGTCATTATGGAACGTAGTTTGTTGTTGAGATTTTCTTACACCAATGGTTGGTAGCCTTGTCATTATGGATGGTAGTTTGTTGTTGAGATTTTGTTACTGCAATGGATGGTAGCCTTGTCATTATGGAAGGTAGTTCATTGTTGAGATTTTGTTACTCCAATGGGTGATAGCCTTGTCATTATGGAATGTAGTTCATTTTTTAGATTTTGTTACTCCAATGGTTGGTATCCATATCATTATGGAAGGTAGTTCATTGTTGAGATTTTGTTACTCCATTGGATGGTAGTGTTGTCATTTTGGAAGGTAGTTCATTATTGGGATTTTGTTACTCCAATGGATGGTAGCCTTGTTATTATGGAAAGTAGTTCATTTTTGAGATTTTGTTACTCCGATGGATGGTATACTTGTCATTATGGAAGGTAGTTCATTGTTCAGATTTTGTTACTCCAATGGATGGTAGCCTTGTCATTGTGGAAGGTAGTTTGTTGTTGAGATTTTTTAATTCTAATTGATGGTATCCGTGTCATTACGGAAGTTAGTTCATTATTGATATTTTGTTTCTCCAATGGATGATAGCCTTGTCATTATGGAAGGTAGTTCATTTTAGAGATTTTGTTACTCCAATGGATGGTAGCCTTGTCATTATGAAAGGTAGTTCATTGTTGAGATTATGTTACTCCAATGGATGGTAGTCTTGTCATTATGGAAGGTAGTTTGTTGTTGAAATTTTGTTATTCTAATGGATGATGGCCTCGTCATTATGGAAGGTAGTTCATTATTGATATTTGGTTACTCCAATGGATGGTAGCCTTGTCATTATGTAAGGTAGTTCGTTATTGGGATTTTGTTACTCCAATGGATGGTAGCCTTGTTATTATGGAAGGTAGTTCATTTTTGAGATTTTGTTACTCCATCGGATGGTAGCCTTGTCATTATGAAAGGTAGTTCGTTGTTGAGATTTTTTTACTCCATTGTATGTTAGCTTTGTCATTATGGAAGGTAGTTCGTTGTTGAGATTTTGTTACTCCGATGGATGGTAGACTTGTCATTATGGAAGGTAGTTTGTTGTTGAAATTTTTTTACTCCAATGGATGGTAGCCTTGTCATTATGGAAGGTAGTTCGTTGTTGAGATATTTTTACTCCAATGTATGGTATCCTTGTCATTATGGATGGTAGTTTGTTGTTGATATTTTATTACTCCAATGGATTATGGACTTGTCCAATGGACGGTAGCCTTGTCATTATGGAAGGTAGTTCATTGTTGAGATTTTCTTACTCCAATGGATTGTAGCCATGTCAATATGGAAGGTAGTTTGTTGTTAAGATTTTGTTACTCCAATGGATGGTATCCTTGTCATTATGGAACATAGTTTGTTGTTGAGATTTTCTTACTCCAATGGTTGGTAGCCTTGTCATTATGGATGGTAGTTTGTTGTTGAGATTTTATTACTGCAATGGATGGTAGCCTTGTCATTATGGAAGGTAGTTCATTGTTGAGATTTTGTTACTCCAATGGGTGATAGCCATATCATTATGGAAGGTAGTTCATTGTTTAGATTTTGTTACTCCAATGGATGGTAGTCTTGTCATTTTGGAAGGTTGTTCATTATTGGTATTTTGTTACTCCATTGGAAAGTAGCCTTGTTATTATGGAAGGTAGTTCATTTTTGAGACTTTGTTACTCCAATGGATGGTAGCCTTGTCATTATGAAACGTAGTTCATTGATGAGATTTTTTTACACCAATGTATGGTAGCTTTGTCATTATGGAAGGTAGTTCATTGTTGATATTTTGTTACTCCAATGTATGGTAGACTTGTCATTGTGGAAGGGGGTTCGTTGGATGGTAGCCTTGTCATTATGAAAGGTAGTTCGTTGTTCATATTTTGTTACTTTAATGGATGGTAGCCTTGTTATTATGGAAGGAAGTTCATTTTTGAGATTTTGTTACTCCAATGTATGGTATCCTTGTCATTATGAAAGGTAGTTCATTGTTGATATTTATTTACTCCAATGGATTATGGACTTGTCATTATGGAAGGTAGTTCATTGTTGAGATTTTGTTACTCCAATGGATTGTAGCCATGTCAATATGGAAGGTAGTTTGTTGTTGAGATTTTGTTACACCAATGGATGGTATCCTTGTCATTATGGAACATAGTTTGTTGTTGAGATTTTGTTACTCTAATGGTTGGTAGCCATATCATTATGGAAGGTAGTTCATTGTTGAGATTTTGTTACTCCAATGGATGGTAGCCTTGTCATTATGGAAGGTAGTTTGTTGTTGAGATTTTCCTACTCCAATGGATGGTAGTCTTCTCATTATGGAAGGTATTTCGTTGTTGAGATTTTGTTACTGCAATGGATGGTAGCCTTGTCATTGTGGAAGGTAGTTCGTTGTTGAGATCTTGTTACTCCAATGGATGGTAGCCTTGTCATTATGGAAGGTAGTTTGTTGTTGAGATTTTGTTACTTTAATGGATGGTAGCCTTGTCATTGTGGAAGGTAGTTTGTTGTTGAGATTTTGTAACACAAATTGATGGTATCAGTGTCATTACGGAAGGTAGTTCATTATTGAGAATTTTTTTCTGTAATGGATGATAGCCTTGTCATTATTGAAGGTCGTTCATTGTTGAGATTTATTTACTCCAATGGTTGGTAGCCATATCATTATGGAAGGCAGTTCTTTGTTTAGATTTTGTTACTCCAATGGATGGTAGTCTTGTCATTATGGAAGGTAGTTCGTTGTTGAAATTTTGTTACTCCAATGGATGGTAGCCTTGTCAATATGGAAGGTAGTTCGTTGTTGAGATTTTGTTACTCTAATTGATGGTATCCTTTTCATTACGGAAGGTAGTTCATTATTGAGATTTTGTTTCTCCAATGGAATATAGCCTTGTCATTACGGAAGGTAGTTCATTGTTGAGATTTTGTTTCTCCAATGGATTATAGCCTTGTCATTATGGAAGGTTTTTCATTGTTGAGATTTTGTTACTCCAATGGCTGGTAGCCTTATCATTATGGAAGGTATTTCATTGTTGAGATTTTGTTACTCCAACTGGTGGTGTCCTTGTCATTACGGAAGGTAGTTCATTGTTGAGATTTTGTTTCTCCAATGGATGATAGCCTTGTAATTATGGAAGGTAGTTCGTTGTTGAGGTTTTTTTACTCCAATGGCTGGTAGCCTTGTCATTATGGAAGGTAGTTCATTGTTGAGATTTTGTTACTCCAATGGCTAGTATAGCCTTGTCATTATGGAAAGTAGTTTATTGTTGAGATTTTGTTAGTCCAATGGATGGTAGCCTTGTCATTATGGAAGGTTATTCGTTGTTGAGATTTTGTTACTTTAATGGATGGTAGCCTTGTCATTATGGAAGGTAGTTTGTTGTTGAGATTTTCCTACTCCAATGGATGGTAGCCTTGTCATTATGGAAGGTAGTTCATTGTTGAGATTTTGTTAATCTAATTGATGGTATCCTTGTCATTACGGAAGGTAGTTCATTGTTGAGATTTTGTTTCTCCAATGGATGATAGCCTTGTCATTATGGAATGTAGTTAATTTTTGAGATTTTGTTACTCTAATTGATGGTAGCCTTATCATTATGGAAGATAGTTCATTGTTGATATTTTATTACACCAATTGATGGTAGCCTTGTCATTATCGAAGTTAGTTCGTTGTTGAAATTTTGTTTCTCCAATGGATGGTAGCCTTGTCATAATGGAAGGTAGTTTGTTGTTGAGATTTTATTACTCCAATGGATGGTAGTCTTGTCATTATGGAAGATAGTTTGTTGTTGAAATTTTGTTACTCTAATTGATGGTATCCCTGTCATTACGAAAGGTAGTTCATTGTTGAGATTTTGTTACTCCAATTTTTGGTAGCCTTGTCATTATGGAAGGTAGTTCATTGTTAAGATTTTGTTGCTCTAATTGTTTGTAGCCTTGTCATTATGGAAGGTAGTTCATTGTTGAGATTTTGTTACTCCAATGGATGGTAGCCTTGTCATTATGGAAGGTAGTTCGTTGTTGAGATTTAGTTACTTTAATGGATGGTAGACTTGTCATTATGGAACGTAGTTTGTTGTTGAGATTTTGTAACTCTAATGGATGGTAGCCTTGTCATTATGGAAGGTAGTTCATTGTTGAGATTTTGTTACTCCAATGGATGGTAGTCTTGTCATTATGGAAGGTAGTTCGTTGTTGAAATTTTGTTACTCCAATGGATTATAGCCTTGTCATTATGGAAGGTTTTTCATTATTGAGATTTTGTTACTCCAATGGCTGGTAGCCTTGTCATTATGGACGGTAGTTTGTTGTTGAGATTTTGTTACTCCAATGGATGGTAGCCTTATCATTATGAGAGGTATTTCGTTGATTGAGATTTTTTTACTCCAACTGATGGTGTCCTTGTCATTACAGAAGGTAGTTCATTGTTGAGATTTTGTTTCTCCAATGGATGATAGCCTTGTAATTATGGAAGGTAGTTTGTTGTTGAGGTTTTTTTACTCCAATGGCTGGTAGCCTTATCATTATGGAAGGTAGTTCATTGTTCAAGACTTTGTTACTCCAATGGCTAGTATAGCCTTG
Organism: Vicia faba; assembly: GCA_948472305.1. Lineage (NCBI taxonomy): Eukaryota > Viridiplantae > Streptophyta > Magnoliopsida > Fabales > Fabaceae > Vicia > Vicia faba. The sequence goes on from OX451741.1 coordinate 664,079,168, forward strand.
TCATTATGGAAAGTAGTTTATTGTTGAGATTTTGTTACTCCAATGGATGGTAGCCTTGTCATTATGGAAGGTTATTCGTTGTTGAGATTTGGTTACTTTAATGGATGGTAGCCTTGTCATTATGGAAGGTAGTTCATTGTTGAGATTTTGTTACTCCAATGGATTGTAGCCATGTCAATATGGAAGGTAGTTCATTGTTTAGATTTTGTTACTCCAATGGATGGTATCCTTGTCATTATGGAACAGAGTTTGTTGTTGAGATTTTGTTACTCTAACGGTGTGTAGCCATATCATTATGGAAGGTAGTTCATTGTTGAGATTTTGTTACTCCAATGGATGGTAGCCTTGTCATTATGGAAGGTAGTTTGTTGTTGAGATTTTCCTACTCCAATGGATGGTAGCCTTGTCATTATGGAAGGTAGTTCATTGTTGAGATTTTGTTACTCCAATGGATGGTAGTCTTGTCATTTTGGAAGGTTATTCATTATTGGTATTTTGTTACTCCACTGGATGGTAGCCTTGTTATTATGGAAGGTAGTTCATTTTTGAGATTTTGTTACTTCAATGGATGGTAGCCTTGTATTTTAGAAAGGTAGTTCATTGATGAGATTTTTTTACACCAATGTATGGTAGCTTTGTCATTATGGAAGGTAGTTCATTGTTGAGATTTTGTTACTCCAATGTATGGTAGACTTGTCAATGTGGAAGGGGGTTCGTTGGATGGTAGCCTTGTCATTATGAAAGGTAGTTTGTTGGTCAGATTTTGTTACTTTAATGGATGGTAGCCTTGTTATTATGGAATGAAGTTCATTTTTGAGATTTTGTTACTCCAATGTATGGTATCCTTGTCATTATGAAAGGTAGTTCATTGTTGATATTTATTTACTCCAATGGATTATGGACTTGTCATTACGGAAGGTAGTTCATTGTTGAGATTTTGTTAATCCAATGGATTGTAGCCATGTCAATATGGAAGGTAGTTTGTTGTTGAGATTTTGTTACTCCAATGGATGGTATCCTTGTCATTATGGAACAGAGTTTGTTGTTGAGATTTTGTTACTCTAATGGTTGGTAGCCATATCATTATGGAAGGTAGTTCATTGTTGAGATTTTGTTACTCCAATGGATGGTAGCCTTGTCATTATGGAAGGTAGTTTGTTGTTGAGATTTTCCTACTCCAATGGATGGTAGCCTTGTCATTATGGAAGGTAGTTCATTGTTGAGATTTTGTTAATCTAATTGATGGTATCCTTGTCATTACGGAAGGTAGTTCATTGTTGAGATTTTGTTTCTCCATTGGATGATAGCCTTGTCATTATGGAATGTAGTTCATTTTTGAGATTTTGTTATTCCAATTGATGGTAGCCTTATCATTATGGAAGGTAGTTCATTGTTGATATTTTATTACACCAATTGATGGTAGCCCTGTCATTATCGAAGGTAGTTCGTTATTGAAATTTTGTTACTCCAATGTATTATAGCCTTGTCATTATGGAAGGTTTTTCATTGTTGAGATTTTGTTACTCCAATGGCTGGTAGCCTTGTCATTATGGAAGGTAGTTTGTTGTTGAGATTTTGTTACTCCAATGGATGGTAGCCTTATCATTATGGAAGGTATTTCGTTGATTGAGATTTTTTTACTCCAACTGATGGTGTCCTTGTCATTACAGAAGGTAGTTCATTGTTGAGATTTTGTTTCTCCAATGGATGATAGCCTTGTAATTATGGAAGGTAGTTTGTTGTTGAGGTTTTTTTACTCCAATGGCTGGTAGCCTTATCATTATGGAAGGTAGTTCATTGTTCAATACTTTGTTACTCCAATGGCTAGTATAGCCTTGTCATTATGGAAAGTAGTTTATTGTTGAGATTTTGTTACTCCAATGGATGGTAGCCTTGTCATTATGGAAGGTTATTCGTTGTTGAGATTTGGTTACTTTAATGGATGGTAGCCTTGTCATTATGGAAGGTAGTTCATTGTTGAGATTTTGTTACTCCAATGGATTGTAGCCATGTCAATATGGAAGGTAGTTCATTGTTTAGATTTTGTTACTCCAATGGATGGTATCCTTGTCATTATGGAACAGAGTTTGTTGTTGAGATTTTGTTACTCTAATGGTTGGTAGCCATATCATTATGGAAGGTAGTTCATTGTTGAGATTTTGTTACTCCAATGGATGGTAGCCTTGTCATTATGGAAGGTAGTTTGTTGTTGAGAATTTCCTACTCCAATGGATGGTAGCCTTGTCATTATGGAAGGTAGTTCATTGTTGAGATTTTGTTACTCCAATGGATGGTAGTCTTGTCATTTTGGAAGGTTGTTCATTATTGGTATTTTGTTACTCCACTGGATGGTAGCCTTGTTATTATGGAAGGTAGTTCATTTTTGAGATTTTGTTACTCCAATGGATGGTAGCCTTGTATTTTAGAAAGGTAGTTCATTGATGAGATTTTTTTACACCAATGTATGGTAGCTTTGTCATTATGGAAGGTAGTTCATTGTTGAGATTTTGTTACTCCAATGTATGGTAGACTTGTCAATGTGGAAGGGGGTTCGTTGGATGGTAGCCTTGTCATTATGAAAGGTAGTTCGTTGTTCAGATTTTGTTACTTTAATGGATGGTAGCCTTGTTATTATGGAATGAAGTTCATTTTTGAGATTTTGTTACTCCAATGTATGGTATCCTTGTCATTATGAAAGGTAGTTCATTGTTGATATTTATTTACTCCAATGGATTATGGACTTGTCATTATGGAAGGTAGTTCATTGTTGAGATTTTCTTAATCCGATGGATTGTAGCCATGTCAATATGGAAGGTAGTTTGTTGTTGAGATTTTGTTACTCCAATGGATGGTATCCTTGTCATTATGGAACAAAGTTTGTTGTTGAGATTTTGTTACTCTAATGGTTGGTAGCCATATCATTATGGAAGGTAGTTCATTGTTGAGATTTTGTTACTCCAATGGATGGTAGCCTTGTCATTATGGAAGGTAGTTTGTTGTTGAGATTTTCCTACTCCAATGGATGGTAGCCTTGTCATTATGGAAGGTAGTTCATTGTTGAGATTTTGTTAATCTAATTGATGGTATCCTTGTCATTACGGAAGGTAGTTCATTGTTGAGATTTTGTTTCTCCATTGGATGATAGCCTTGTCATTATGGAATGTAGTTCATTTTTGAGATTTTGTTACTCCAATTGATGGTAGCCTTATCATTATGGAAGGTAGTTCATTGTTGATATTTTATTACACCAATTGATGGTAGCCCTGTCATTATCGAAGGTAGTTCGTTATTGAAATTTTGTTTCTCCAATGGATGGTAGCCTTGTCATAATGGAAGGTAGTTTGTTGTTGACATTTTATTACTCCAATGGATGGTAGTCTTGTCATTATAGAAGGTAGTTCGTTGTTGAGATTTTGTTACTACAATGGATGGTAGCCTTGTCATTGTGGAAGGTAGTTCGTTGTTGAGATCTTGTTACTCCAATGGATGGTAGCCTTGTCATTATGGAAGGTAGTTAGTTGTTGAGATTTTGTTACTTTAATGGATGGTAGCCTTGTTATTGTGGAAGGTAGTTTGTTGTTGAGATTTTGTAACACAAATTGATGGTATCAGTGTCATTACGGAAGGTAGTTCATTATTGAGAATTTTTTTCTGTAATGGATGATAGCCTTGTCATTATTGAAGGTCGTTCATTGTTGAGATTTATTTACTCCAATGGTTGGTAGCCATATCATTATGGAAGGTAGTTCGTTGTTGAAATTTTGTTACTCCAATGGATGGTAGCCTTGTCAATATGGAAGGTAGTTCGTTGTTGAGATTTTGTTACTCTAATTGATGGTATCCTTGTCATTACGGAAGGTAGTTCATTGTTGAGATTTTGTTTCTCCAATGGATTATAGCCTTGTCATTATGGAAGGTTTTTCATTGTTGAGATTTTGTTACTCCAATGGCTGGTAGCCTTATCATTATGGAAGGTATTTCGTTGATTGAGATTTTGTTACTCCAACTGATTGTGTCCTTGTCATTACAGAAGGTAGTTCATTGTTGAGATTTTGTTTCTCCAATGGATGATAGCCTTGTAATTATGGAAGGTAGTTTGTTGTTGAGGTTTTTTTACTCCAATGGCTGGTAGCCTTATCATTATGGAAGGTAGTTCATTGTTCAAGACTTTGTTACTCCAATGGCTAGTATAGCCTTGTCATTATGGAAAGTAGTTTATTGTTGAGATTTTGTTACTCCAATGGATGGTAGCCTTGTCATTATGGAAGGTTATTCGTTGTTGAGATTTGGTTACTTTAATGGACGGTAGCCTTGTCATTATGGAAGGTAGTTTGTTGTTGAGATTTTCCTACTCCAATGGATGGTAGCCTTGTCATTATGGAAGGTAGTTCATTGTTGAGATTTTGTTACTCCAATGGATGGTAGTCTTGTCATTTTGGAAGGTTGTTCATTATTGGTATTTTGTTACTCCACTGGATGGTAGCCTTGTTATTATGGAAGGTAGTTCATTTTTGAGATTTTGTTACTCCAATGGATGGTAGCCTTGTATTTTAGAAAGGTAGTTCATTGATGAGATTTTTTTACACCAATGTATGGTAGCTTTGTCATTATGGAAGGTAGTTCATTGTTGAGATTTTGTTACTCCAATGTATGGTAGACTTGTCAATGTGGAAGGGGGTTCGTTGGATGGTAGCCTTGTCATTATGAAAGGTAGTTCGTTGTTCAGATTTTGTTACTTTAATGGATGGTAGCCTTGTTATTATGGAATGAAGTTCATTTTTGAGATTTTGTTACTCCAATGTATGGTATCCTTGTCATTATGAAAGGTAGTTCATTGTTGATATTTATTTACTCCAATGGATTATGGACTTGTCATTATGGAAGGTAGTTCATTGTTGAGATTTTCTTAATCCGATGGATTGTAGCCATGTCAATATGGAAGGTAGTTTGTTGTTGAGATTTTGTTACTCCAATGGATGGTATCCTTGTCATTATGGAACAAAGTTTGTTGTTGAGATTTTGTTACTCTAATGGTTGGTAGCCATATCATTATGGAAGGTAGTTCATTGTTGAGATTTTGTTACTCCAATGGATGGTAGCCTTGTCATTATGGAAGGTAGTTTGTTGTTGAGATTTTCCTACTCCAATGGATGGTAGCCTTGTCATTATGGAAGGTAGTTCATTGTTGAGATTTTGTTAATCTAATTGATGGTATCCTTGTCATTACGGAAGGTAGTTCATTGTTGAGATTTTGTTTCTCCATTGGATGATAGCCTTGTCATTATGGAATGTAGTTCATTTTTGAGATTTTGTTACTCCAATTGATGGTAGCCTTATCATTATGGAAGGTAGTTCATTGTTGATATTTTATTACACCAATTGATGGTAGCCCTGTCATTATCGAAGGTAGTTCGTTATTGAAATTTTGTTTCTCCAATGGATGGTAGCCTTGTCATAATGGAAGGTAGTTTGTTGTTGACATTTTATTACTCCAATGGATGGTAGTCTTGTCATTATAGAAGGTAGTTCGTTGTTGAGATTTTGTTACTACAATGGATGGTAGCCTTGTCATTGTGGAAGGTAGTTCGTTGTTGAGATCTTGTTACTCCAATGGATGGTAGCCTTGTCATTATGGAAGGTAGTTAGTTGTTGAGATTTTGTTACTTTAATGGATGGTAGCCTTGTTATTGTGGAAGGTAGTTTGTTGTTGAGATTTTGTAACACAAATTGATGGTATCAGTGTCATTACGGAAGGTAGTTCATTATTGAGAATTTTTTTCTGTAATGGATGATAGCCTTGTCATTATTGAAGGTCGTTCATTGTTGAGATTTATTTACTCCAATGGTTGGTAGCCATATCATTATGGAAGGTAGTTCGTTGTTGAAATTTTGTTACTCCAATGGATGGTAGCCCTGTCAATATGGAAGGTAGTTCGTTGTTGAGATTTTGTTACTCTAATTGATGGTATCCTTGTCATTACGGAAGGTAGTTCATTGTTGAGATTTTGTTTCTCCAATGGATTATAGCCTTGTCATTATGGAAGGTTTTTCATTGTTGAGATTTTGTTACTCCAATGGCTGGTAGCCTTATCATTATGGAAGGTATTTCGTTGATTGAGATTTTGTTACTCCAACTGATTGTGTCCTTGTCATTACAGAAGGTAGTTCATTGTTGAGATTTTGTTTCTCCAATGGATGATAGCCTTGTAATTATGGAAGGTAGTTTGTTGTTGAGGTTTTTTTACTCCAATGGCTGGTAGCCTTATCATTATGGAAGGTAGTTCATTGTTCAAGACTTTGTTACTCCAATGGCTAGTATAGCCTTGTCATTATGGAAAGTAGTTTATTGTTGAGATTTTGTTACTCCAATGGATGGTAGCCTTGTCATTATGGAAGGTTATTCGTTGTTGAGATTTGGTTACTTTAATGGACGGTAGCCTTGTCATTATGGAAGGTAGTTTGTTGTTGAGATTTTCCTACTCCAATGGATGGTAGCCTTGTCATTATGGAAGGTAGTTCATTGATGAGATTTTGTTAATCTAATTGATGGTATCCTTGTCATTACGGAAGGTAGTTCATTGTTGAGATTTTGTTTGTCCAATGGATGATAGCATTGCCATTATGGAATGTAGTTCATTTTTGAGAATTTATTACTCCAATTGATGGTAGCCTTATCATTATGGAAGGTAGTTCATTGTTGATATTTTATTACACCAATTGATGGTAGCCTTGTCATTATCGAAGGTAGTTCGTTGTTGAAATTTTGTTTCTCCAATGGATGGTAGCCTTGTCATAATGGAAGGTAGTTTGTTGTTGAGATTTTAATACTCCAATGGATGGTAGTCTTGTCATTACAGAAGGTAGTTCGTTGTTGAAATTTTGTTACTCTAATTGATGGTATCCCTGTAATTAGGGAAGGTAGTTCATTGTTGAGATTTTGTTTCTCCAATGGATTATAGCCTTGTCATTATGGAAGGTAGTTCATTGTTGAGATTTTGTTACTCCAATGGCTGGTAGCCTTGTCATTATTGAAGGTAGTTCATTGTTGAGATTTATTTACTCCAATGGTTGGTAGCCATATCATTACGGGAGGTAGTTCATTGTTGAGATTTTGTTACTCTAATGGATGGTAGTCTTGTCATTATGGAAGGTAGTTCGTTGTTGAAATTTTGTTACTACAATGGATGGTAGACTTGTCATTATGGAAGGTAGTTCGTTGTTGAGATTTTGTTACTTTAATGGATGGTAGACTTGTCATTATGGAACGTAGTTTGTTGTTGAGAATTTGTAACTTGAAATGATGGTATCTGTGTCATTACGGAAGGTAGTTCATTATTGAGAATTTTTTTCTGTAATGGATGATAGCCTTGTCATTATTGAAGGTCGTTCATTGTTGAGATTTATTTACTCCAATGGTTGGTAGCCATATCATTATGGAAGGCAGTTCATTGTTTAGATTTTGTTACTCCAATGGATGGTAGTCTTGTCATTATGGAAGGTAGTTCGTTGTTGAAATTTTGTTACTCCAATGGATGGTAGCCTTGTCAATATGGAAGGTAGTTCGTTGTTGAGATTTTGTTACTCTAATTGATGGTATCCTTGTCATTACGGAAGGTAGTTCATTATTGAGATTTTGTTTCTCCAATGGATTATAGCCTTGTCATTACGGAAGGTAGTTCATTGTTGAGATTTTGTTTCTCCAATGGATTATAGCCTTGTCATTATGGAAGGTTTTTCATTGTTGAGATTTTGTTACTCCAATGGCTGGTAGCCTTATCATTATGGAAGGTATTTCGTTGTTGAGATTTTGTTACTCCAACTGGTGGTGTCCTTGTCATTACGGAAGGTAGTTCATTGTTGAGATTTTGTTTCTCCAATGGATGATAGCCTTGTAATTATGGAAGGTAGATCGTTGTTGAGGTTTTTTTACTCCAATGGCTGGTAGCCTTGTCATTATGGAAGGTAGTTCATTGTTGAGATTTTGTTACTCCAATGGCTAGTATAGCCTTGTCATTATGGAAAGTAGTTTATTGTTGAGATTTTGTTAGTCCAATGGATGGTAGCCTTTTCATTATGGAAGGTTATTCGTTGTTGAGATTTTGTTACTTTAATGGATGGTAGCCTTGTCATTATGGAAGGTAGTTTGTTGTTGAGATTTTCCTACTCCAATGGATGGTAGCCTTGTCATTATGGAAGGTAGTTCATTGTTGAGATTTTGTTAATCTAATTGATGGTATCCTTGTCATTACGGAAGGTAGTTCATTGTTGAGATTTTGTTTCTCCAATGGATGATAGCCTTGTCATTATGGAATGTAGTTCATTTTTGAGATTTTGTTACTCTAATTGATGGTAGCCTTATCATTATGGAAGATAGTTCATTGTTGATATTTTATTACACCAATTGATGGTAGCCTTGTCATTATCGAAGGTAGTTCGTTGTTGAAATTTTGTTTCTCCAATGGATGGTAGCCTTGTCATAATGGAAGGTAGTTTGTTGTTGAGATTTTATTACTCCAATGGATGGTAGTCTTGTCATTATGGAAGATAGTTTGTTGTTGAAATTTTGTTACTCTAATTGATGGTATCCCTGTCATTACGAAAGGTAGTTCATTGTTGAGATTTTGTTGCTCTAATTGTTTGTAGCCTTGTCATTATGGAAGGTAGTTCATTGTTGAGATTTTGTTACTCCAATGGATGGTAGCCTTGTCATTATGGAAGGTAGTTCGTTGTTGAGATTTAGTTACTTTAATGGATGGTAGACTTGTCATTATGGAACGTAGTTTGTTGTTGAGATTTTGTAACTCTAATGGATGGTAGCCTTGTCATTATGGAAGGTAGTTCATTGTTGAGATTTTGTTACTCCAATGGATGGTAGTCTTGTCATTATGGAAGGTAGTTAGTTGTTGAAATTTTGTTACTCCAATGGATTATAGCCTTGTCATTATGGAAGGTTTTTCATTGTTGAGATTTTGTTACTCCAATGGCTGGTAGCCTTGTCATTATGGAAGGTAGTTTGTTGTTGAGATTTTGTTACTCCAATGGATGGTAGCCTTATCATTATGGAAGGTATTTCGTTTATTGAGATTTTTTTACTCCAACTGATGGTGTCCTTGTCATTATAGAAGGTAGTTCATTGTTGAGATTTTGTTTCTCCAATGGATGATAGCCTTGTAATTATGGAAGGTAGTTTGTTGTTGAGGTTTTTTTACTCCAATGGCTGGTAGCCTTATCATTATGGAAGGTAGTTCATTGTTCAAGACTTTGTTACTCCAATGGCTAGTATAGCCTTGTCATTATGGAAAGTAGTTTATTGTTGAGATTTTGTTACTCCAATGGATGGTAGCCTTGTCATTATGGAAGGTTATTCGTTGTTGAGATTTGGTTACTTTAATGGATGGTAGCCTTGTCATTATGGAAGGTAGTTCATTGTTGAGATTTTGTTACTCCAATGGATTGTAGCCATGTCAATATGGAAGGTAGTTCATTGTTGAGATTTTGTTACTCCAATGGATGGTATCCTTGTCATTATAGAACAGAGTTTGTTGTTGAGATTTTGTTACTCTAATGGTTGGTAGCCATATCATTATGGAAGGTAGTTCATTGTTGAGATTTTGTTACTCCAATGGATGGTAGCCTTGTCATTATGGAAGGTAGTTTGTTGTTGAGATTTTCCTACTCCAATGGATGGTAGCCTTGTCATTATGGAAGGTAGTTCATTGTTGAGATTTTGTTACTCCAATGGATGGTAGTCTTGTCATTTTGGAAGGTTGTTCATTATTGGTATTTTGTTACTCCACTGGATGGTAGCCTTGTTATTATGGAAGGTAGTTCATTTTTGAGATTTTGTTACTCCAATGGATGGTAGCCTTGTATTTATGAAAGGTAGTTCATTGATGAGATTTTTTTACACCAATGTATGGTAGCTTTGTCATTATGGAAGGTAGTTCATTGTTGAGATTTTGTTACTCCAATGTATGGTAGACTTGTCAATGTGGAAGGGGGTTCGTTGGATGGTAGCCTTGTCATTATGAAAGGTAGTTTGTTGTTCAGATTTTGTTACTTTAATGGATGGTAGCCTTGTTATTATGGAATGAAGTTCATTTTTGAGATTTTGTTACTCCAATGTATGGTATCCTTGTCATTATGAAAGGTAGTTCATTGTTGATATTTATTTACTCCAATGGATTATGGACTTGTCATTATGGAAGGTAGTTCATTGTTGAGATTTTGTTAATCCAATGGATTGTAGCCATGTCAATATGGAAGGTAGTTTGTTGTTGAGATTTTGTTACTCCAATGGATGGTATCCTTGGCATTATGGAACAGAGTTTGTTGTTGAGATTTTGTTACTCTAATGGTTGGTAGTCATATCATTATGGAAGGTAGTTCATTGTTGAGATTTTGTTACTCCAATGGATGGTAGCCTTGTCGTTATGGAAGGTAGTTTGTTGTTGAGATTTTCCTACTCCAATGGATGGTAGCCTTGTCATTATGGAAGGTAGTTCATTGTTGAGATTTTGTTAATCTAATTGATGGTATCCTTGTCATTACGGAAGGTAGTTCATTGTTGAGATTTTGTTTCTCCATTGGATGATAGCCTTGTCATTATGGAATGTAGTTCATTTTTGAGATTTTATTACACCAATTGATGGTAGCCTTGTCATTATCGAAGGTAGTTCGTTATTGAAATTTTGTTTCTCCAATGGATGGTAGCCTTGTCATAATGGAAGGTAGTTTGTTGTTGACATTTTATTACTCCAATGGATGGTAGTCTTGTCATTATAGAAGGTAGTTCGTTGTTGAGATTTTGTTACTACAATGGATGGTAGCCTTGTCATTGTGGAAGGTAGTTCGTTGTTGAGATCTTGTTACTCCAATGGATGGTAGCCTTGTCATTATGGAAGGTAGTTTGTTGTTGAGATTTTGTTACTTTAATGGATGGTAGCCTTGTCATTGTGGAAGGTAGTTTGTTGTTGAGATTTTGTAACACAAATTGATGGTATCAGTGTCATTACGGAAGGTAGTTCATTCTTGAGAATTTTTTTCTGTAATGGATGATAGCCTTGTCATTATTGAAGGTCGTTCATTGTTGAGATTTATTTACTCCAATGGTTGGTAGCCATATCATTATGGAAGGTAGTTCGTTGTTGAAATTTTGTTACTCCAATGGATGGTAGCCTTGTTAATATGGAAGGTAGTTCGTTGTTGAGATTTTGTTACTCTAATTGATGGTATCCTTGTCATTACGGAAGGTAGTTCATTGTTGAGATTTTGTTTCTCTAATGGATTATAGCCTTGTCATTACGGAAGGTAGTTCATTGTTGAGATTTTGTTTCTCCAATGGATTATAGCCTTGTCATTATGGAAGGTTTTTCATTGTTGAGATTTTGTTACTCCAATGGCTGGTAGCCTTATCATTATGGAAGGTATTTCGTTGATTGAGATTTTGTTACTCCAACTGATGGTGTCCTTGTCATTACAGAAGGTAGTTCATTGTTGAGATTTTGTTTCTCCAATGGATGATAGCCTTGTAATTATGGAAGGTAGTTTGTTGTTGAGGTTTTTTTACTCCAATGGCTGGTAGCCTTATCATTATGGAAGGTAGTTCATTGTTCAAGACTTTGTTACTCCAATGGCTAGTATAGCCTTGTCATTATGGAAAGTAGTTTATTGTTGAGATTTTGTCATTATGGAATTTTATTCGTTGTTGAGATTTGGTTACTTTAATGGACGGTAGCCTTGTCATTATCGAAGGTAGTTTGTTGTTGAGATTTTCCTACTCCAATGGATGGTAGCCTTGTCATTATGGAAGGTAGTTCATTGTTGAGATTTTGTTAATCTAATTGATGGTATCCTTGTCATTACGGAAGGTAGTTCATTGTTGAGATTTTGTTTGTCCAATGGATGATAGCCTTGCCATTATGGAATGTAGTTCATTTTTGAGATTTTATTACTCCAATTGATGGTAGCCTTATCATTATGGAAGGTAGTTCATTGTTGATATTTTATTACACCAATTGATGGTAGCCTTGTCATTATCGAAGGTAGTTCGTTGTTGAAATTTTGTTTCTCCAATGGATGGTAGCCTTGTCATAATGGAAGGTAGTTTGTTGTTGAGATTTTATTACTCCAATGGATGGTAGTCTTGTCATTACGGAAGGTAGTTCGTTGTTGAAATTTTGTTACTCTAATTGATGGTATCCCTGTAATTAGGGAAGGTAGTTCATTGTTGAGATTTTGTTTCTCCAATGGATTATAGCCTTGTCATTATGGAAGGTAGTTCATTGTTGAGATTTTGTTACTCCAATGGCTGGTAGCCTTGTCATTATTGAAGGTAGTTCATTGTTGAGATTTATTTACTCCAATGGTTGGTTGCCATATCATTACGGAAGGTAGTTCATTGTTGAGATTTTGTTACTCCAATGGATGGTAGTCTTGTCATTATGGAAGGTAGTTCGTTGTTGAAATTTTGTTACTACAATGGATGGTAGCCTTGTCATTATGGAAGGTAGTTCGTTGTTGAGATTTTGTTACTTTAATGGATGGTAGACTTGTCATTATGGAACGTAGTTTGTTGTTGAGAATTTGTAACTCGAAATGATGGTATCTGTGTCATTACAGAAGGTAGTTCATTATTGAGATTTTGTTTCTCCAATGGATTGTAGCCTTGTCATTATGGAAGGTAGTTCGTTGTTGAAATTTTGTTACTCCAATGGATGGTAGCCTTGTCATTATGGAAGGTAGTTCGTTGTTGAGATTTTGTTACTTTAATGGATGGTAGACTTGTCATTATGGAACGTAGTTTGTTGTTGAGAATTTGTAACTTGAAATGATGGTATCTGTGTCATTACATAAGGTAGTTCATTATTGAGATTTTGTTTCTCCAATGGATGGTAGCCTTGTCATTATGGAAGGTAGTTCGTTGTTGAAATTTTGTTACTCCAATGGATGGTAGCCTTGTCATTATGGAAGGTAGTTCATTGTTGAGATTTTGTTACTCCAATGGATGGTAGTCTTGTCATTATCGAAGGCAGTTTGTTGTTGAAATTTTGTTACTCCAATGGATGGTAGCCTTGTCAATATGGAAGGTAGTTCGTTGTTGAGATTTTGTTACTCTAATTGATGGTATCCTTGTCATTATGGAAGGTAGTTTATTGTTGAGATTTTGTTTCTCCAATGGATTATAGCCTTGTCATTATGGAAGGTTTTTCATTTTTGAGATTTTGTTACACCAATGGCTGGTAGCCTTGTGATTATGGAAGGTAGTTTGTTGTTGAGATTTTGTTACTCCAATGGATGGTAGCCTTATCATTATGGAAGGTATTTCGTTGTTGAGATTTTGTTACTCCAACTGATGGTGTCCTTGTCATTACGGAAGGTAGTTCATTGTTGAGATTTTGTTTCTCCAATGGATGATAGCCTTGTAATTATGGAAGGTAGTTCGTTGTTGAGGTTTTTTTACTCCAATGGATGGTAGCCTTGTCATTATGGAAGGTAGTTCATTGTTGAGATTTTGTTACTCCAATGGCTAGTATAGCCTTGTCATTAAGGAAAGTAGTTTATTGTTGAAATTTAGTTACTCCAATGGATAGTAGCCTTGTCATTATGGAAGGTTATTCGTTGTTGAGATTTTGTTACTTTAATGGATTGTAGCCTTGTCATTATGGAAGGTAGTTTGTTGTTGAGATTTTCTTACTCCAATGGATTGTAGCCTTGTTATTATGGAAGGTAGTTCATTGTTGAGATTTTGTTAATCTAATTGATGGTATCCTTGTCATTACGGAAGGTAGTTCAATGTTGAGATTTTGTTTCTCCAATGGATAATAGCCTTGTAATTATGGAAGGTAGTTCATTGTTGAGATTTTGTTACTCCAATGGCTGGTAGCCTTGTCATTATTGAAGGTAGTTCATTGTTGAGATTTATTTACTCCAATGGTTGGTAGCCATATCATTACGGAAGGTAGTTCATTGTTGAGATTTTGTTACTCCAATGGATTGTAGTCTTGTCATTATGGAAGGTAGTTCGTTGTTGAAATTTTGTTACTACAATGGATGGTAGCCTTGTCATTATGGAAGGTAGTTCGTTGTTGAGATTTTGTTACTTTAATGGATGGTAGACTTGTCATTATGGAACGTAGTTTGTTGTTGAGAATTTGTAACTCGAAATGATGGTATCTGTGTCATTACGGAAGGTAGTTCATTATTGAGATTTTGTTTCTCCAATGGTTGGTAGCCTTGTCATTATGGAAGGTAGTTCGTTGTTGAAATTTTGTTACTCCAATGGATGGTAGCCTTGTCATTATGGAAGGTAGTTCGTTGTTGAGATTTTGTTACTCCAATGGATGGTAGTCTTGTCATTATCGAAGGCAGTTTGTTGTTGAAATTTTGTTACTCTAATTGATGGTATCCTTGTCATTACGGAAGGTAGTTCATTGTTGAGATTTTGTTTCTCCAATGGATTATAGCCTTGTCATTATGGAAGGTAGTTCATTGTTGAGATTTTGTTACTCCAATGGCTGGTAGCCTTGTCATTATTGAAGGTAGTTCATTGTTGAGATTTATTTACTCCAATGGTTGGTATCCATATCATTATGGAAGGTAGTTCGTTGTTGAGATTTTGTTACTCCAATGGATGGTAGTCTTGTCATTATCGAAGGCAGTTCGTTGTTGAAATTTTGTTACTCCAATGGATGGTAGCCTTGTCAATATGGAAGGTAGTTCGTTGTTGAGATTTTGTTACTCTAATTGATGGTATCCTTGTCATTACGGAAAGTAGTTTATTGTTGAGATTTTGTTTCTCCAATGGATTATAGCCTTGTCATTATGGAAGGTTTTTCATTGTTGAGATTTTTTTACACCAATGGCTGGTAGCCTTGTGGTTATGGAAGGTAGTTTATTGTTGAGATTTTGTTACTCCAATGGATGGTAGCCTTATCATTATGGAAGGTATTTCGTTGTTGAGATTTTGTTACTCCAACTGATGGTGTCCTTGTCATTACGGAAGGTAGTTCATTGTTGAGATTTTGTTTCTCCAATGGATGATAGCCTTGTAATTATGGAAGGTAGTTCGTTGTTGAGGTTTTTTTACTCCAATGGATGGTAGACTTGTCATTATGGAACGTAGTTTGTTGTTGAGAATTTGTAACTCGAAATGATGGTATCTGTGTCATTACGGAAGGTAGTTCATTATTGAGATTTTGTTTCTCCAATGGATGGTAGCCTTGTCATTATGGAAGGTAGTTCGTTGTTGAAATTTTGTTACTCCAATGGATGGTAGCCTTGTCATTATGGAAGGTAGTTCGTTGTTGAGATTTTGTTACTCCAATGGATGGTAGTCTTGTCATTATCGAAGGCAGTTTGTTGTTGAAATTTTGTTACTCTAATTGATGGTATCCTTGTCATTACGGAAGGTAGTTCATTGTTGAGATTTTGTTTCTCCAATGGATTATAGCCTTGTCATTATGGAAGGTAGTTCATTGTTGAGATTTTGTTACTCCAATGGCTGATAGCCTTGTCATTATTGAAGGTAGTTCATTGTTGAGATTTATTTACTCCAATGGTTGGTATCCATATCATTATGGAAGGCAGTTCATTTTTGAGATTTTGTTACTCCAATGGATGGTAGACTTGTCATTATGGAAGGTAGTTCGTTGTTGAAATTTTGTTACTCCAATGGATGGTAGCCTTGTCAATATGGACGGTAGTTTGTTGTTGAGATTTTGTTACTCTAATTGATGGTATCCTTGTCATTAGGGAAGGTAGTTCATTGTTGAGATTTTGTTTCTCCAATGGATTATAGCCTTGTCATTATGGAAGGTTTTTCATTGTTGAGATTTTCTTACTCCAATGGCTGGTAGCCTTGTCATTATGGAAGGGAGTTTGTTATTGAGATTTTGTTACTCCAATGGATGGTAGCCCTATCATTATGGAAGGTATTTCATTGTTGAGATTTTGTTACTCCAACTGATGGTGTCCTTGTCATTACGGAAGGTAGTTCATTGTTGAGATTTTGTTTCTCCAATGGATGATAGCCTTGTAATTATGGAAGGTAGTTCATTGTTGAGGTTTTTTTACTCTAATGGCTGGTAGCCTTGTCATTATGGAAGGTAGTTCATTGTTGAGATTTTGTTACTCCAATGGCTAGTATAGCCTTGTCATTATGGAAAGTAGTTTATTGTTGAGATTTTGTTACTCCAATGGATGGTAGCCTTGTCATTATGGAAGGTTATTCGTTGTTGAGATTTTGTTACTTTAATGGATGGTAGCCTTGTCATTATGGAAGGTAGTTTGGATTTGAGATTTTCGTACTCCAATGGATGGTAGCCTTGTCATTATGGAAGGTAGTTTATTGTTGAGATTTTTTTAATCTAATTGATGGTATCCTTGTCATTACGGAAGGTAGTTCAATGTTGAGATTTTGTTTCTCCAATGGATGATAGCCTTGTCATTATGGAATGTAGTTCATTTTTGAGATGTTGTTACTCCAATTGATGGTAGCCTTATCATTATGGAAGGTAGTTCATTGTTGATATTTTATTACACCAATTAATGGTAGCTTTGTCATTATCGAAGGTAGTTCGTTGTTGAAATTTTGTTTCTCCAATGGATGGTAGCCTTGTCATAATGGAAGGTAGTTTGTTGTTGAGATTTTATTACTCCAATGGATGGTAGTCTTGTCATTATGGAAGGTAGTTTGTTGTTGAAATTTTGTTACTCTAATTGATGGTATCCTTGTCATTACAGAAGGTAGTTCATTGTTGAGATTTTGTTTCTCCAATGGATTATAGCCTTGTCATTATGGAAGGTAGTTCATTGTTGAGATTTTGTTACTCCAATGGCTGGTAGCCTTGTCATTATTGAAGGTAGTTCATTGTTGAGATTTATTTACTCTAATGGTTGGTATCCATATCATTATGGAAGGCAGTTCATTGTTGAGATTTTGTTACTCCAATGGATGGTAGTCTTGTCATTATGGAAGGTAGTTCGTTGTTGAAATTTTGTTACTCCAATGGATGGTAGCCTTGTCAATATGGAAGGTAGTTTGTTGTTGAGATTTTGTTACTCTAATTGATGGTATCCTTGTCATTAGGGAAGGTAGTTCATTGTTGAGATTTTGTTTCTCCAATGGATTATAGCCTTGTCATTATGGAAGGTTTTTCATTGTTGAGATTTTGTTACTCCAATGGCTGGTAGACTTGTCATTATGGAAGGTAGTTTGTTATTGAGTTTTTGTTACTCCAATGGATGGTAGCCCTATCATTATGGAAGGTATTTCATTGTTGAGATTTTGTTACTCCAACTGATGGTGTCCTTGTCATTACGGAAGGTAGTTCATTGTTGAGATTTTGTTTCTCCAATGGATGATAGCCTTGTAATTATGGAAGGTAGTTCATTGTTGAGGTTTTTTTACTCTAATGGCTGGTAGCCTTGTCATTATGGAAGGTAGTTCATTGTTGAGATTTTGTTACTCCAATGGCTAGTATAGCCTTGTCATTATGGAAAGTAGTTTATTGTTGAGATTTTGTTACTCCAATGGATGGTAGCCTTGTCATTATGGAAGGTTATTCGTTGTTGAGATTTTGTTACTTTAATGGATGGTAGCCTTGTCATTATGGAAGGTAGTTTGTTTTTGAGATTTTCGTACTCCAATGGATGGTAGCCTTGTCATTATGGAAGGTAGTTTATTGTTGAGATTTTTTTAATCTAATTGATGGTATCCTTGTCATTACGGAAGGTAGTTCAATGTTGAGATTTTGTTTCTCCAATGGATGATAGCCTTGTCATTATGGAATGTAGTTCATTTTTGAGATTTTGTTACTCCAATTGATGGTAGCCTTATCATTATGGAAGGTAGTTCATTGTTAATATTTTATTACACCAATTGATGGTAGCCTTGTCATTATCGAAGGTAGTTCGTTGTTGAAATTTTGTTTCTCCAATGGATGGTAGCCTTGTCATAATGGAAGGTAGTTTGTTGTTGAGATTTTATTACTCCAATGGATGGTAGTCTTGTCATTATGGAAGGTAGTTTGTTGTTGAAATTTTGTTACTCTAATTGATGGTATCCTTGTCATTACAGAAGGTAGTTCATTGTTGATATTTTGTTTCTCCAATGGATGATAGCCTTGTAATTGTGGAAGGTAGTTCGTTGTTGAGGTTTTTTTACTCCAATGGCTGGTAGCCTTGTCATTATGGAAAGTAGTTTGTTGTTGAGATTTTGTTACTCCAATGGCTGGTAGCCTTGTCATTATTGAAGGTAGTTCATTGTTGAGATTTATTTACTCTAATGGTTGGTATCCATATCATTATGGAAGGCAGTTCATTGTTGAGATTTTGTTACTCCAATGGATGGTAGTCTTGTCATTATGGAAGGTAGTTCGTTGTTGAAATTTTGTTACTCCAATGGATGGTAGCCTTGTCAATATGGAAGGTAGTTTGTTGTTGAGATTTTGTTACTCTAATTGATGGTATCCTTGTCATTAGGGAAGGTAGTTCATTGTTGAGATTTTGTTTCTCCAATGGATTATAGCCTTGTCATTATGGAAGGTTTTTCATTGTTGAGATTTTGTTACTCCAATGGCTGGTAGACTTGTCATTATGGAAGGTAGTTTGTTATTGAGATTTTGTTACTCCAATGGATGGTAGCCCTATCATTATGGAAGGTATTTCATTGTTGAGATTTTGTTACTCCAACTGATGGTGTCCTTGTCATTACGGAAGGTAGTTCATTGTTGAGATTTTGTTTCTCCAATGGATGATAGCCTTGTAATTATGGAAGGTAGTTCATTGTTGAGGTTTTTTTACTCTAATGGCTGGTAGCCTTGTCATTATGGAAGGTAGTTCATTGTTGAGATTTTGTTACTCCAATGGCTAGTATAGCCTTGTCATTATGGAAAGTAGTTTATTGTTGAGATTTTGTTACTCTAATGGATGGTAGCCTTGTCATTATGGAAGGTTATTCGTTGTTGAGATTTTGTTACTTTAATGGATGGTAGCCTTGTCATTATGGAAGGTAGTTTGTTTTTGAGATTTTCGTACTCCAATGGATGGTAGCCTTATCATTATGGAAGGTAGTTTATTGTTGAGATTTTTTTAATCTAATTGATGGTATCCTTGTCATTACGGAAGGTAGTTCAATGTTGAGATTTTGTTTCTCCAATGGATGATAGCCTTGTCATTATGGAATGTAGTTCATTTTTGAGATTTTGTTACTCCAATTGATGGTAGCCTTATCATTATGGAAGGTAGTTCATTGTTGATATTTTATTACACCAATTGATGGTAGCCTTGTCATTATCGAAGGTAGTTCGTTGTTGAAATTTTGTTTCTCCAATGGATGGTAGCCTTGTCATAATGGAAGGTAGTTTGTTGTTGAGATTTTATTACTCCAATGGATGGTAGTCTTGTCATTATGGAAGGTAGTTTGTTGTTGAAATTTTGTTACTCTAATTGATGGTATCCTTGTCATTACAGAAGGTAGTTCATTGTTGAGATTTTGTTTCTCCAATGGATTATAGCCTTGTCATTATGGAAGGTAGTTCATTGTTGAGATTTTGTTACTCCAATGGCTGGTAGGCTTGTCATTATTGAAGGTAGTTCATTGTTGAGATTTATTTACTCCAATGGTTGGTAGCCATATCATTATGGAAGGTAGTTCATTGTTGAGATTTTGTTACTCCAATGGATGGTAGTCTTGTCATTATGGAAGGTAGTTCGTTGTTGAAATTTTGTCACTCCAATGGATGGTAGCCTTGTCAATATGGAAGGTAGTTCGTTGTTGAGATTTTGTTACTCTAATTGATGGTATCCTTGTCATTAAGGAAGGTAGTTCATTGTTGAGATTTTGTTTCTCCAATGGATTATAGCCTTGTCATTATGGAAGGTTTTTCATTGTTGAGATTTTGTTACTCCAATGGCTGGTAGCCTTGTCATTATGGAAGGTAGTTTGTTATTGAGATTTTGTTACTCTAATGGATGGTAGCCCTATCATTATGGAAGGTATTTCGTTGTTGAGATTTTGTTACTCCAACTGATGGTGTCCTTGTCATTACGGAAGGTAGTTCATTGTTGAGATTTTGTTTCTCCAATGGATGATAGCCTTGTAATTATGGAAGGTAGTTCATTGTTGAGGTTTTTTTACTCTAATGGCTGGTAGCCTTGTCATTATGGAAGGTAGTTTATTGTTGAGATTTTGTTACTCCAATGGCTAGTATAGCCTTGTCATTATGGAAAGTAGTTTATTGTTAAGATTTTGTTACTCCAATGGATGGTAGCCTTGTCATTATGGAAGGTTATTAGTTGTTGAGATTTTGTTACTTTAATGGATGGTAGCCTTGTCATTATGGAAGGTAGTTTGTTTTTGAGATTTTCGTACTCCAATGGATGGTAGCCTTGTCATTATGGAAGGTAGTTTATTGTTGAGATTTTTTTAATCTAATTGATGGTATCCTTGTCATTACGGAAGGTAGTTCAATGTTGAGATTTTGTTTCTCCAATGGATGACAGCCTTGTCATTATGGAATGTAGTTCATTTTTGAGATTTTGTTACTCCAATTGATGGTAGCCTTATCATTATGGAAGGTAGTTCATTGTTAATATTTTATTACACCAATTGATGGTAGCCTTGTCATTATCGAAGGTAGTTCGTTGTTGAAATTTTGTTTCTCCAATGGATGGTAGCCTTGTCATAATGGAAGGTAGTTTGTTGTTGAGATTTTATTACTCCAATGGATGGTAGTCTTGTCATTATGGAAGGTAGTTTGTTGTTGAAATTTTGTTACTCTAATTGACGGTATCCTTATCATTACAGAAGGTAGTTCATTGTTGAGATTTTGTTTCTCCAATGGATGATAGCCTTGTAATTGTGGAAGGTAGTTCGTTGTTGAGGTTTTTTTACTCCAATGGCTGGTAGCCTTGTCATTATGGAAAGTAGTTTGTTGTTGAGATTTTGTTACTCCAATGGCTGGTAGCCTTGTCATTATTGAAGGTAGTTCATTGTTGAGATTTTGTTACTCCAATGGATGGTAGTCTTGTCATTATGGAAGGTAGTTCGTTGTTGAAATTTTGTTACTCCAATGGATGGTAGCCTTGTCAATATGGAAGGTAGTTCGTTGTTGAGATTTTGTTACTCTAATTGATGGTATCCTTGTCATTAAGGAAGGTAGTTCATTGTTGAGATTTTGTTTCTCCAATGGATTATAGCCTTGTCATTATGGAAGGTTTTTCATTGTTGAGATTTTGTTACTCCAATGGCTGGTAGCCTTGTCATTATGGAAGGTAGTTTGTTATTGAGATTTTGTTACTCTAATGGATGGTAGCCCTATCATTATGGAAGGTATTTCGTTGTTGAGATTTTGTTACTCCAACTGATGGTGTCCTTGTCATTATGGAAGGTAGTTCATTGTTGAGATTTTGTTTCTCTAATGGATGATAGCCTTGTAATTGTCGAAGGTAGTTCGTTGTTGAGGTTTTTTTACTCCAATGGCTGGTAGCCTTGTCATTATGGAAAGTAGTTTGTTGTTGAGATTTTGTTACTCCAATGGCTGGTAGCCTTGTCATTATTGAAGGTAGTTCATTGTTGAGATTTATTTACTCCAATGGTTGGTATCCATATCATTATGTAAGGCAGTTCATTGTTGAGATTTTGTTACTCCAATGGATGGTAGTCTTGTCATTATGGAAGGTAGTTCGTTTTTGAAATTTTGTTACTCCAATGGATGGTAGCCTTGTCAATATGGAAGGTAGTTTGTTGTTGAGATTTTGTTACTCTAATTGATGGTATCCTTGTCATTAGGGAAGGTAGTTCATTGTTGAGATTTTGTTTCTCCAATGGATTATAGCCTTGTCATTATGGAAGGTTTTTCATTGTTGAGATTTTGTTACTCCAATGGCTGGTAGACTTGTCATTATGGAAGGTAGTTTGTTATTGAGATTTTGTTACTCCAATGGATGGTAGCCCTATCATTATGGAAGGTATTTCATTGTTGAGATTTTGTTACTCCAACTGATGGTGTCGTTGTCATTACGGAAGGTAGTTCATTGTTGAGATTTTGTTTCTCCAATGGATGATAGCCTTGTAATTATGGAAGGTAGTTCATTGTTGAGGTTTTTTTACTCAAATGGCTGGTAGCCTTGTCATTATGGAAGGTAGTTCATTGTTGAGATTTTGTTACTCCAATGGATGGTAGCCTTGTCATTATGGAAGGTTATTCGTTGTTGAGATTTTGTTACTTTAATGGATGGTAGCCTTGTCATTATGGAAGGTAGTTTGTTTTTGAGATTTTCGTACTGCAATGGATGGTAGCCTTGTCATTATGGAAGGTAGTTTATTGTTGAGATTTTTTAAATCTAATTGATGGTATCCTTGTCATTACGGAAGGTAGTTCAATATTGAGATTTTGTTACTCCAATGGATGATAGCCTTGTCATTAAGGAATGTAGTTCATTTTTGATATTTTGTTACTCCAATTGATGGTAGTCTTATCATTATGGAAGGTAGTTCATTGTTGATATTTTATGACACCAATTGATGGTAGCCTTGTCATTATCGAAGGTAGTTCGTTGTTGAAATTTTGGTTCTCCAATGGATGGTAGCCTTGTCATAATGGAAGGTAGTTTGTTGTTGAGATTTTATTACTCCAATGGATGGTAGTCTTGTCATTATGGAAGGTAGTTTGTTGTTGAAATTTTGTTACTCTAATTGATGGTATCCTTGTCATTACAGAAGGTAGTTCATTGTTGAGATTTTGTTTCTCCAATGGATTATAGCCTTGTCATTATGGAAGGTAGTTCATTGTTGAGATTTTGTTACTCCAATGGATAGTATAGCCTTGTCATTATGGAAAGTAGTTTATTGTTGAGATTTTGTTACTCCAATGGATGGTAGCCTTGTCATTATGGAAGGTTATTCGTTGTTGAGATTTTGTTACTTTAATGGATGGTAGCCTTGTCATTATGGAAGGTAGTTTGTTTTTGAAATTTTCTTACTCCAATGGATGGTAGCCTTGTCATTATGGAAGGTAGTTTATTGTTGAGATTTTTTTAATCTAATTGATGGTATCCTTGTCATTACGGAAGGTAGTTCAATGTTGAGATTTTGTTTCTCCAATGGATGATAGCCTTGTCATTATGGAATGTAGTTCATTTTTGAGATTTTGTTACTCCAATTGATGGTAGCCTTATCATTATGGAAGGTAGTTCATTGTTGATATTTTATTACACCAATTGATGGTAGCCTTGTCATTATCGAAGGTAGTTCGTTGTTGAAATTTTGTTTCTCCAATGGATGGTAGCCTTGTCATAATGGAAGGTAGTTTGTTGTTGAGATTTTATTACTCCAATGGATGGTAGTCTTGTCATTATGGAAGGTAGTTTGTTGTTGAAATTTTGTTACTCTAATTGATGGTATCCTTGTCATTATAGAAGGTAGTTCATTGTTGAGATTTTGTTTCTCCAATGGATTATAGCCTTGTCATTATGGAAGGTAGTTCATTGTTGAGATTTTGTTACTCCAATGGCTGGTAGCCTTGTCATTATTGAAGGTAGTTCATTGTTGAGATTTATTTACTCCAATGGTTGGTAGCCATATCATTATGGAAGGTAGTTCATTGTTGAGATTTTGTTACTCTAATGGATGGTAGTCTTGTCATTATGGAAGGTAGTTCGTTGTTGAAATTTTGTTATTCCAATGGATGGTAGCCTTGTCAATATGGAAGGTAGTTTGTTGTTGAGATTTTGTTACTCTAATTGATGGTATCCTTGTCATTAGGGAAGGTAGTTCATTGTTGAGATTTTGTTTCTCCAATGGATTATAGCCTTGTCATTATGGAAGGTTTTTCATTGTTGAGATTTTGTTACTCCAATGGCTGGTAGCCTTGTCATTATGGAAGGTAGTTTGTTATTGAGATTTTGTTACTCTAATGGATGGTAGCCCTATCATTATGGAAGGTATTTCGTTGTTGAGATTTTGTTACTCCAACTGATGGTGTCCTTGTCATTACGGAAGGTAGTTCATTGTTGAGATTTTGTTTCTCTAATGGATGATAGCCTTGTAATTGTGGAAGGTAGTTCGTTGTTGAGGTTTTTTTACTCCAATGGCTGGTAGCGTTGTCATTATGGAAAGTAGTTTGTTTTTGAGATTTTGTTACTCCAATGGATGGTAGCCTTGTCATTATTGAAGGTTATTCGTTGTTGAGATTTTGTTACTTTAATTGATGGTAGCCTTGTCATCATGGAAGGTACTTTGTTGTTGAGATTTTCTTACTCCAATGGATGGTAGCCTTGTCATAATGGAAGGTAGTTTGTTGTTGAGATTTTATTACTCCTATGAATGGTAGTCTTGTCATTATGGAAGGTAGTTCGTTTGTGAAATTTTGTTACTCTAATTGATGGTATCCTTGTCATTACGGAAGGTAGTTCATTGTTGAGATTTTGTTTCTCCAATGGATTATAGCCTTGTCATTATGGAAGGTTTTTCATTGTTGAGATTTTGTTACTCCAATGGCTGGTAGCCTTGTCATTATGGAAGGTAGTTTGTTATTGAGATTTTGTTACTCCCATGGATGGTAGCCCTATCATTATGGAAGGTATTTCATTGTTGAGATTTTGTTACTCCAACTGATGGTGTCCTTGTCATTACGGAAGGTAGTTCATTGTTGAGATTTTGTTTCTCCAATGGATGATAGCCTTGTAATTATGGAAGGTAGTTCATTGTTGAGGTTTTTTTACTCCAATGGCTGGTAGCCTTGTCATTATGGAAGGTAGTTCATTGTTGAGATTTTGTTACTCCAATGGCTAGTATAGCCTTGTCATTATGGAAAGTAGTTTATTGTTGAGATTTTGTTACTCCAATGTATGGTAGCCTTGTCATTATGGAAGGTTATTCGTTGTTGAGATTTTGTTACTTTAATGGATGGTAGCCTTGTCATTATGGAAGGTAGTTTGTTTTTGAAATTTTCTTATTCCAATGGATGGTAGCCTTGTCATTATGGAAGGTAGTTTATTGTTGAGATTTTTTTAATCTAATTGATGGTATCCTTGTCATTACGGAAGGTAGTTCAATGTTGAGATTTTGTTTCTCCAATGGATGATAGCCTTGTCATTATGGAATGTAGTTCATTTTTGAGATTTTGGTACTCCAATTGATGGTAGCCTTATCATTATGGAAGGTAGTTCATTATTGATATTTTATTACACCAATTGATGGTAGCCTTGTCATTATCGAAGGTAGTTCGTTGTTGAAATTTTGTTTCTCCAATGGATGGTAGCCTTGTCATAATGGAAGGTAGTTTGTTGTTGAGATTTTATTACTCCAATGGATGGTAGTCTTGTCATTATGGAAGGTAGTTTGTTGTTGAAATTTTGTTACTCTAATTGATGGTATCCTTGTCATTATAGAAGGTAGTTCATTGTTGAGATTTTGTTTCTCCAATGGATTATAGCCTTGTCATTATGGAAGGTAGTTCATTGTTGAGATTTTGTTACTCCAATGGCTGGTAGCCTTGTCATTATTGAAGGTAGTTCATTGTTGAGATTTATTTAGTCCAATGGTTGGTAGCCATATCATTATGGAAGGTAGTTCATTGTTGAGATTTTGTTACTCTAATGGATGGTAGTCTTGTCATTATGGAAGGTAGTTCGTTGTTGAAATTTTGTTACTCCAATGGATGGTAGCCTTGTCAATATGGAAGGTAGTTTGTTGTTGAGATTTTGTTACTCTAATTGATGGTATCCTTGTCATTAGGGAAGGTAGTTCATTGTTGAGATTTTGTTTCTCCAATGGATTATAGCCTTGTCATTATGGAAGGTTTTTCATTGTTGAGATTTTGTTACTCCAATGGCTGGTAGCCTTGTCATTATGGAAGGTAGTTTGTTATTGAGATTTTGTTACTCTTATGGATGGTAGCCCTATCATTATGGAAGGTATTTCGTTGTTGAGATTTTGTTACTCCAACTGATGGTGTCCTTGTCATTACGGAAGGTAGTTCATTGTTGAGATTTTGTTTCTCTAATGGATGATATCCTTGTAATTGTGGAAGGTAGTTCGTTGTTGAGGTTTTTTTACTCCAATGGCTGGTAGCCTTGTCATTATGGAAAGTAGTTTGTTGTTGAGATTTTGTTACTCCAATGGATGGTAGCCTTGTCATTATGGAAGGTTATTCGTTGTTGAGATTTTGTTACTTTAATGGATGGTAGCCTTGTCATTATGGAAGGTAGTTTGTTGTTGAGATTTTCTTACTCCAATGGATGGTAGCCTTGTCATAATGGAAGGTAGTTTGTTGTTGAGATTTTATTACTCCTATGAATGGTAGTCTTGTCATTATGGAAGGTAGTTCGTTTGTGAAATTTTGTTACTCTAATTGATGGTATCCTTGTCATTACGGAAGGTAGTTCATTGTTGAGATTTTGTTTCTCCAATGGATTATAGCCTTGTCATTATGGAAGGTTTTTCATTGTTGAGATTTTGTTACTCCAATGGCTGGTAGCCTTGTCATTATGGAAGGTAGTTTGTTATTGAGATTTTGTTACTCCAATGGATGGTAGCCCTATCATTATGGAAGGTATTTCATTGTTTAGATTTTGTTACTCCAACTGATGGTGTCCTTGTCATTACGGAAGGTAGTTCATTGTTGAGATTTTGTTTCTCCAATGGATGATAGCCTTGTAATTATGGAAGGTAGTTCATTGTTGAGGTTTTTTTACTCCAATGGCTGGTAGCCTTGTCATTATGGAAGGTAGTTCATTGTTGAGATTTTGTTACTCCAATGGATAGTATAGCCTTGTCATTATGGAAAGTAGTTTATTGTTGAGATTTTGTTACTCCAATGGATGGTAGCCTTGTCATTATGGAAGGTTATTCGTTGTTGAGATTTTGTTACTTTAATGGATGGTAGCCTTGTCATTATGGAAGGTAGTTTGTTTTTGAAATTTTCTTACTCCAATGGATGGTAGCCTTGTCATTATGGAAGGTAGTTTATTGTTGAGATTTTTTTAATCTAATTGATGGTATCCTTGTCATTACGGAAGGTAGTTCAATGTTGAGATTTTGTTTCTCCAATGGATGATAGCCTTGTCATTATGGAATGTAGTTCATTTTTGAGATTTTGTTACTCCAATTGATGGTAGCCTTATCATTATGGAAGGTAGTTCATTGTTGATATTTTATTACACCAATTGATGGTAGCCTTGTCATTATCGAAGGTAGTTCGTTGTTGAAATTTTGTTTCTCCAATGGATGGTAGCCTTGTCATAATGGAAGGTAGTTTGTTGTTGAGATTTTATTACTCCAATGGATGGTAGTCTTGTCATTATGGAAGGTAGTTTGTTGTTGAAATTTTGTTACTCTAATTGATGGTATCCTTGTCATTATAGAAGGTAGTTCATTGTTGAGATTTTGTTTCTCCAATGGATTATAGCCTTGTCATTATGGAAGGTAGTTCATTGTTGAGATTTTGTTACTCCAATGGCTGGTAGCCTTGTCATTATTGAAGGTAGTTCATTGTTGAGATTTATTTACTCCAATGGTTGGTAGCCATATCATTATGGAAGGTAGTTCATTGTTGAGATTTTGTTACTCTAATGGATGGTAGTCTTGTCATTATGGAAGGTAGTTCGTTGTTGAAATTTTGTTACTCCAATGGATGGTAGCCTTGTCAATATGGAAGGTAGTTTGTTGTTGAGATTTTGTTACTCTAATTGATGGTATCCTTGTCATTAGGGAAGGTAGTTCATTGTTGAGATTTTGTTTCTCCAATGGATTATAGCCTTGTCATTATGGAAGGTTTTTCATTGTTGAGATTTTGTTACTCCAATGGCTGGTAGCCTTGTCATTATGGAAGGTAGTTTGTTATTGAGATTTTGTTACTCTTATGGATGGTAGCCCTATCATTATGGAAGGTATTTCTTTGTTGAGATTTTGTTACTCCAACTGATGGTGTCCTTGTCATTACAGAAGGTAGTTCATTGTTGAGATTTTGTTTCTCTAATGGATGATAGCCTTGTAATTGTGGAAGGTAGTTCGTTGTTGAGGTTTTTTTACTCCAATGGCTGGTAGCCTTGTCATTATGGAAAGTAGTTTGTTGTTGAGATTTTGTTACTCCAATGGATGGTAGCCTTGTCATTATGGAAGGTTATTCGTTGTTGAGATTTTGTTACTTTAATGGATGGTAGCCTTGTCATTATGGAAGGTAGTTTGTTGTTGAGATTTTCTTACTCCAATGGATGGTAGCCTTGTCATAATGGAAGGTAGTTTGTTGTTGAGATTTTATTACTCCTATGAATGGTAGTCTTGTCATTATGGAAGGTAGTTCGTTTGTGAAATTTTGTTACTCTAATTGATGGTATCCTTGTCATTACGGAAGGTAGTTCATTGTTGAGATTTTGTTTCTCCAATGGATTATAGCCTTGTCATTATGGAAGGTTTTTCATTGTTGAGATTTTGTTACTCCAATGGCTGGTAGCCTTGTCATTATGGAAGGTAGTTTGTTATTGAGATTTTGTTACTCCAATGGATGGTAGCCCTATCATTATGGAAGGTATATCATTGTTGAGATTTTGTTACTCCAACTGATGGTGTCCTTGTCATTACGGAAGGTAGTTCATTGTTGAGATTTTGTTTCTCCAATGGATGATAGCCTTGTAATTATGGAAGGTAGTTCATTGTTGAGGTTTTTTTACTCCAATGGCTGGTAGCCTTGTCATTATGGAAGGTAGTTCATTGTTGAGATTTTGTTACTCCAATGGCTAGTATAGCCTTGTCATTATGGAAAGTAGTTTATTGTTGAGATTTTGTTACTCCAATGGATGGTA
The DNA here is from genome assembly GCA_948472305.1 of Vicia faba. Taxonomy (NCBI): domain Eukaryota; kingdom Viridiplantae; phylum Streptophyta; class Magnoliopsida; order Fabales; family Fabaceae; genus Vicia; species Vicia faba. The sequence goes on from OX451741.1 coordinate 664,107,974, forward strand.
GCCTTGTCATTATGGAAGGTTATTCGTTGTTGAGATTTTGTTACTTTAATGGATGGTAGCCTTGTCATTATGGAAGGTAGTTTGTTTTTGAAATTTTCTTACTCCAATGGATGGTAGCCTTGTCATTATGGAAGGTAGTTTATTGTTGAGATTTTTTTAATCTAATTGATGGTATCCTTGTCATTACGGAAGGTAGTTCAATGTTGAGATTTTGTTTCTCCAATGGATGATAGCCTTGTCATTATGGAATGTAGTTCATTTTTGAGATTTTGTTACTCCAATTGATGGTAGCCTTATCATTATGGAAGGTAGTTCATTGTTGATATTTTATTACACCAATTGATGGTAGCCTTGTCATTATCGAAGGTAGTTCGTTGTTGAAATTTTGTTTCTCCAATGGATGGTAGCCTTGTTATAATGGAAGGTAGTTTGTTGTTGAGATTTTATTACTCCAATGGATGGTAGTCTTGTCATTATGGAAGGTAGTTTGTTGTTGAAATTTTGTTACTCTAATTGATGGTATCCTTGTCATTATAGAAGGTAGTTCATTGTTGAGATTTTGTTTCTCCAATGGATTATAGCCTTGTCATTATGGAAGGTAGTTCATTGTTGAGATTTTGTTACTCCAATGGCTGGTAGCCTTGTCATTATTGAAGGTAGTTCATTGTTGAGATTTATTTACTCCAATGGTTGGTAGCCATATCATTATGGAAGGTAGTTCATTGTTGAGATTTTGTTACTCTAATGGATGATAGTCTTGTCATTATGGAAGGTAGTTCGTTGTTGAAATTTGGTTACTCCAATGTATGGTAGCCTTGTCAATATGGAAGGTAGTTCGTTGTTGAGATTTTGTTACTCTAATTGATGGTATCCTTGTCATTAGGGAAGGTAGTTCATTGTTGAGATTTTGTTTCTACAATGGACTATAGCCTTGTCATTATGGAAGGTTTTTCATTGTTGAGATTTTGTTACTCCAATGGCTGGTAGCCTTGTCATTATGGAAGGTAGTTTGTTATTGAGATTTTGTTACTCTAATGGATGGTATCCCTATCATTATGGAAGGTATTTCGTTGTTGAGATTTTGTTACTCTAACTGATGGTGTCCTTGTCATTACGGAAGGTAGTTCATTGTTGAGATTTTGTTTCTCTAATGGATGATAGCCTTGTAATTGTGGAAGGTAGTTCGTTGTTGAGGTTTTTTTACTCCAATGGCTGGTAGCCTTGTCATTATGGAAAGTAGTTTGTTGTTGAGATTTTGTTACTCCAATGGATGGTAGCCTTGTCATTATGGAAGGTTATTCGTTGTTGAGATTTTGTTACTTTAATGGATGGTAGCCTTGTCATTATGGAAGGTAGTTTGTTGTTGAGATTTTCTTACTCCAATGGATGGTAGCCTTGTCATAATGGAAGGTAGTTTGTTGTTGAGATTTTATTACTCCTATGAATGGTAGTCTTGTCATTATGGAAGGTAGTTCGTTTGTGAAATTTTGTTACTCTAATTGATGGTATCCTTGTCATTACGGAAGGTAGTTTATTGTTGAGATTTTGTTTCTCCAATGGATTATAGCCTTGTCATTATGGAAGGTTTTTCATTGTTGAGATTTTGTTACTCCAATGGCTGGTAGCCTTGTCATTATGGAAGGTAGTTTGTTATTGAGATTTTGTTACTCCAATGGATGGTAGCCCTATCATTATGGAAGGTATATCATTGTTGAGATTTTGTTACTCCAACTGATGGTGTCCTTGTCATTACGGAAGGTAGTTCATTGTTGAGATTTTGTTTCTCCAATGGATGATAGCCTTGTAATTATGGAAGGTAGTTCATTGTTGAGGTTTTTTTACTCCAATGGCTGGTAGCCTTGTCATTATGGAAGGTAGTTCATTGTTGAGATTTTGTTACTCCAATGGCTAGTATAGCCTTGTCATTATGGAAAGTAGTTTATTGTTGAGATTTTGTTACTCCAATGGATGGTAGCCTTGTCATTATGGAAGGTTATTTGTTGTTGAGATTTTGTTACTTTAATGGATGGTAGCCTTGTCATTATGGAAGGTAGTTTGTTTTTGAAATTTTCTTACTCCAATGGATGGTAGCCTTGTCATTATGGAAGGTAGTTTATTGTTGAGATTTTTTTAATCTAATTGATGGTATCCTTGTCATTACGGAAGGTAGTTCAATGTTGAGATTTTGTTTCTCCAATGGATGATAGCCTTGTCATTATGGAATGTAGTTCATTTTTGAGATTTTGTTACTCCAATTGATGGTAGCCTTATCATTATGGAAGGTAGTTCATTGTTGATATTTTATTACACCAATTGATGGTAGCCTTGTCATTATCGAAGGTAGTTCGTTGTTGAAATTTTGTTTCTCCAATGGATGGTAGCCTTGTTATAATGGAAGGTAGTTTGTTGTTGAGATTTTATTACTCCAATGGATGGTAGTCTTGTCATTATGGAAGGTAGTTTGTTGTTGAAATTTTGTTACTCTAATTGATGGTATCCTTGTCATTATAGAAGGTAGTTCATTGTTGAGATTTTGTTTCTCCAATGGATTATAGCCTTGTCATTATGGAAGGTAGTTCATTGTTGAGATTTTGTTACTCCAATGGCTGGTAGCCTTGTCATTATTGAAGGTAGTTCATTGTTGAGATTTATTTACTCCAATGGTTGGTAGCCATATCATTATGGAAGGTAGTTCATTGTTGAGATTTTGTTACTCTAATGGATGATAGTCTTGTCATTATGGAAGGTAGTTCGTTGTTGAAATTTTGTTACTCCAATGTATGGTAGCCTTGTCAATATGGAAGGTAGTTCGTTGTTGAGATTTTGTTACTCTAATTGATGGTATCCTTGTCATTAGGGAAGGTAGTTCATTGTTGAGATTTTGTTTCTACAATGGATTATAGCCTTGTCATTATGGAAGGTTTTTCATTGTTGAGATTTTGTTACTCCAATGGCTGGTAGCCTTGTCATTATGGAAGGTAGTTTGTTATTGAGATTTTGTTACTCTAATGGATGGTATCCCTATCATTATGGAAGGTATTTCGTTGTTGAGATTTTGTTACTCTAACTGATGGTGTCCTTGTCATTACGGAAGGTAGTTCATTGTTGAGATTTTGTTTCTCTAATGGATGATAGCCTTGTAATTGTGGAAGGTAGTTCGTTGTTGAGGTTTTTTTACTCTAATGGCTGGTAGCCTTGTCATTATGGAAAGTAGTTTGTTGTTGAGATTTTGTTACTCCAATGGATGGTAGCCTTGTCATTATGGAAGGTTATTCGTTGTTGAGATTTTGTTACTTTAATGGATGGTAGCCTTGTCATTATGGAAGGTAGTTTGTTGTTGAGATTTTCTTACTCCAATGGATGGTAGCCTTGTCATAATGGAAGGTAGTTTGTTGTTGAGATTTTATTACTCCTATGAATGGTAGTCTTGTCATTATGGAAGGTAGTTCGTTTGTGAAATTTTGTTACTCTAATTGATGGTATCCTTGTCATTACGGAAGGTAGTTCATTGTTGAGATTTTGTTTCTCCAATGGATTATAGCCTTGTCATTATGGAAGGTTTTTCATTGTTGAGATTTTGTTACTCCAATGGCTGGTAGCCTTGTCATTATGGAAGGTAGTTTGTTATTGAGATTTTGTTACTCCAATGGATGGTAGCCCTATCATTATGGAAGGTATATCATTGTTGAGATTTTGTTACTCCAACTGATGGTGTCCTTGTCATTACGGAAGGTAGTTCATTGTTGAGATTTTGTTTCTCCAATGGATGATAGCCTTGTAATTATGGAAGGTAGTTCATTGTTGAGGTTTTTTTACTCCAATGGCTGGTAGCCTTGTCATTATGGAAGGTAGTTCATTGTTGAGATTTTGTTACTCCAATGGCTAGTATAGCCTTGTCATTATGGAAAGTAGTTTATTGTTGAGATTTTGTTACTCCAATGGATGGTAGCCTTGTCATTATGGAAGGTTATTCGTTGTTGAGATTTTGTTACTTTAATGGATGGTAGCCTTGTCATTATGGAAGGTAGTTTGTTTTTGAAATTTTCTTACTCCAATGGATGGTAGCCTTGTCATTATGGAAGGTAGTTTATTGTTGAGATTTTTTTAATCTAATTGATGGTATCCTTGTCATTACGGAAGGTAGTTCAATGTTGAGATTTTGTTTCTCCAATGGATGATAGCCTTGTCATTATGGAATGTAGTTCATTTTTGAGATTTTGTTACTCCAATTGATGGTAGCCTTATCATTATGGAAGGTAGTTCATTGTTGATATTTTATTACACCAATTGATGGTAGCCTTGTCATTATCGAAGGTAGTTCGTTGTTGAAATTTTGTTTCTCCAATGGATGGTAGCCTTGTTATAATGGAAGGTAGTTTGTTGTTGAGATTTTATTACTCCAATGGATGGTAGTCTTGTCATTATGGAAGGTAGTTTGTTGTTGAAATTTTGTTACTCTAATTGATGGTATCCTTGTCATTATAGAAGGTAGTTCATTGTTGAGATTTTGTTTCTCCAATGGTTTATAGCCTTGTCATTATGGAAGGTAGTTCATTGTTGAGATTTTGTTACTCCAATGGCTGGTAGCCTTGTCATTATTGAAGGTAGTTCATTGTTAAGATTTATTTACTCCAATGGTTGGTAGCCATATCATTATGGAAGGTAGTTCATTGTTGAGATTTTGTTACTCTAATGGATGATAGTCTTGTCATTATGGAAGGTAGTTCGTTGTTGAAATTTTGTTACTCCAATGTATGGTAGCCTTGTCAATATGGAAGGTAGTTCGTTGTTGAGATTTTGTTACTCTAATTGATGGTATCCTTGTCATTAGGGAAGGTAGTTCATTGTTGAGATTTTGTTTCTACAATGGATTATAGCCTTGTCATTATGGAAGGTTTTTCATTGTTGAGATTTTGTTACTCCAATGGCTGGTAGCCTTGTCATTATGGAAGGTAGTTTGTTATTGAGATTTTGTTACTCTAATGGATGGTATCCCTATCATTATGGAAGGTATTTCGTTGTTGAGATTTTGTTACTCTAACTGATGGTGTCCTTGTCATTACGGAAGGTAGTTCATTGTTGAGATTTTGTTTCTCTAATGGATGATAGCCTTGTAATTGTGGAAGGTAGTTCGTTGTTGAGGTTTTTTTACTCCAATGGCTGGTAGCCTTGTCATTATGGAAAGTAGTTTGTTGTTGAGATTTTGTTACTCCAATGGATGGTAGCCTTGTCATTATGGAAGGTTATTCGTTGTTGAGATTTTGTTACTTTAATGGATGGTAGCCTTGTCATTATGGAAGGTAGTTTGTTGTTGAGATTTTCTTACTCCAATGGATGGTAGCCTTGTCATAATGGAAGGTAGTTTGTTGTTGAGATTTTATTACTCCTATGAATGGTAGTCTTGTCATTATGGAAAGTAGTTCGTTTGTGAAATTTTGTTAGTCTAATTGATGGTATCCTTGTCATTACGGAAGGTAGTTCATTGTTGAGATTTTGTTTCTCCAATGGATTATAGCCTTGTCATTATGGAAGGTTTTTCATTGTTGAGATTTTGTTACTCCAATGGCTGGTAGCCTTGTCATTATGGAAAGTAGTTTGTTATTGAGATTTTGTTACTCCAATGGATGGTAGCCCTATCATTATGGAAGGTATTTCATTGTTGAGATTTTGTTACTCCAACTGATGGTGTCCTTGTCATTACGGAAGGTAGTTCATTGTTGAGATTTTGTTTCTCCAATGGATGATAGCCTTGTAATTATGGAAGGTAGTTCATTGTTGAGGTTTTTTTACTCCAATGGCTGGTAGCCTTGTCATTATGGAAGGTAGTTCATTGTTCAGATTTTGTTACTCCAATGGCTAGTATAGCCTTGTCATTATGGAAAGTAGTTTATTGTTGAGATTTTGTTACTCCAATGGATGGTAGCCTTGTCATTATGGAAGGTTATTCGTTGTTGAGATTTTGTTACTTTAATGGATGGTAGCCTTGTCATTATGGAAGGTAGTTTGTTTTTGAGATTTTCTTACTCCAATGGATGGTAGCCTTGTCATTATGGAAGGTAGTTTATTGTTGAGATTTTTTTAATCTAATTGATGGTATCCTTGTCGTTACGGAAGGTAGTTCAATGTTGAGATTTTGTTTCTCCAATGGATGATAGCCTTGTCATTATGGAATGTAGTTCATTTTTGAGATTTTGTTACTCCAATTAATTGTAGCCTTATCATTATGGAAGGTAGTTCATTGTTGATATTTTATTACACCAATTGATGGTAGCCTTGTCATTATCGAAGGTAGTTCGTTGTTGAAATTTTGTTTCTCCAATGGATGGTAGCCTTGTCATAATGGAAGGTAGTTTGTTGTTGAGATTTTATTACTCCAATGGATGGTAGTCTTGTCATTATGGAAGGTAGTTTGTTGTTGAAATTTTGTTACTCTAATTGATGGTATCCTTGTCATTACAGAAGGTAGTTCATTGTTGAGATTTTGTTTCTCCAATGGATTATAGCCTTGTCATTATGGAAGGTAGTTCATTGTTGAGATTTTGTTACTCCAATGGCTTGTAGCCTTGTCATTATTGAAGGTAGTTCATTGTTGAGATTTATTTACTCCAATGGTTGGTAGCCATATCATTATGGAAGGTAGTTCATTCTTGAGATTTTGTTACTCCAATGGATGATAGTCTTGTCATTATGGAAGGTAATTCGTTGTTGAAATTTTGTTACTCCAATGGATGGTAGCCTTGTCAATATGGAAGGTAGTTTGTTGTTGAGATTTTGTTACTCTAATTGATGGTATCCTTGTCATTAGGGAAGGTAGTTCATTGTTGAGATTTTGTTTCTCCAATGGATTATAGCCTTGTCATTATGGAAGGTTTTTCATTGTTGAGATTTTGTTACTCCAATGGCTGGTAGCCTTGTCATTATGGAAGGTAGTTTGTTATTAAGATTTTGTTACTCTAATGGATGGTAGCCCTATCATTATGGAAGGTATTTAGTTGTTGAGATTTTGTTACTCCAACTGATGGTGTCCTTGTCATTTTGGATGGTAGTTTGTTATTGGGATTTGTTTACTCAAATGGATGGTAGCCTTGTCATTATAGAAGGTAGTTCGTTATTGGGATTTTGTTACTGCAATGGATGGTAGCCTTGTTATAATGGAAGGTAGTTCATTGTTGAGATTTTGTTTCTCCAATGGATGATAGCCTTGTCATTATGGAAGGTAGTTCATTGTTGAGATTTTTTTACTCCAATGGTTGGTAGCCTTGTCATTATGGAAGGTAGTTCATTGTTGAGATTTTGTTACTCCAATGGTTTGTAGCCTTGCCATTATGGAAGGTAGTTCATTGTTGAGATTTTGTTACTCCAATGGATGGTAGCCTTGTCATTATGGAAGGTAGTTTGTTGTTGAGATTTTGTTACTTTAATGGATGGTAGACTTGTCATTATGGAACGTAGTTTGTTGTTGAGATTTTGTAACTCTAATTGATGGTATCCGTGTCATTATGAAAGGTAGTTCATTATTGAGATTTTGTTTCTCCAATGGATGATAGCCTTGTCATTATGGAAGGTAGTTCATTTTTGAGATTTTGTTACTCCAATGGATGGTATCCTTGTCACTATGGAAGGTAGTTCATTTTTGAGATTTTGTTACTCCAATGGATGGTAGTCTTGTCATTGTGGAAGGTAGTTCGTTGTTGAAATTTTGTTACTCCAATGGATGGTAGCCTTGTCAATATGGAAGGTAGTTCGATGTTGAGATTTAGTTACTCTAATTTATGGTATCCTTGTCATTACGGAAGGTAGTTCATTGTTGAGATTTTGTTTCTCCAATGGATTATAGCCTTGTCATTATGGTAGGTAGTTCATTGTTGAGATTTTGTTACTCCAATGGCTGGTAGCCTTGTCATTATGGACGGTAGTTTGTTGTTGAGATTTTGTAACTCTAATTGATGGTATCCGTGTCATTATGGAAGGTTGTACGTTGTTGAGATTTTTTTCTCCAATGGATGATAGCCTTGTCATCATGGAATGTAGTTCATTTTTGAGATTTAGTTACTCCAATGGATGATAGCCTTGTCATTATGGAACGTAGTTCGCTGTTGAGATTTTGTTACTCCAATGGATGGTACTCTTGTCATTATGGAAGGTAGTTCATTGTTAAAATTGTGTTACTCCAATGGATTATAGCCTTGTCATTATGGAAGGTTGTTCGTTGTTGAGATTTGGTTACTCCAATGGTTGGTAGCCTTGTCATTATGGAAGGTAGTTCGTTGTTGAGATTTTGTTACTCCAATGGTTTGTAGCCTTGCCATTATGGAAGGTAGTTCATTGTTGAGATTTTGTTACTCCAATGGATGGTAGCCTTGTCATTATGGAAGGTAGTTTGTTGTTGAGATTTTGTTACTTTAATGGATGGTAGACTTGTCATTATGGAACATAGTTTGTTGTTGAGATTTTGTAACTCTAATTGATGGTATCCGTGTCATTACGAAAGGTAGTTCATTATTGAGATTTTGTTTCTCCAATGGATGATATCCTTGTCATTATGGAAGGTAGTTCATTTTTGAGATTTTGTTACTCCAATGGATGGTATCCTTGTCACTATGGAAGGTAGTTTGTTTTTGAGATTTTGTTACTCCAATGGATGGTAGTCTTGTCATTGAAGAAAGGTATTTCGTTGTTGAAATTTTGTTACTCCAATGGATGGTAGCCTTGTCAATATGGAAGGTAGTTTGTTGTTGAGATTTAGTTACTCTAATTTATGGTATCCTTGTCATTACAGAAGGTAGTTCATTGTTGAGATTTTGTTTCTCCAATGGATTATAGCCTTATCATTATGGAAGGTAGTTCATTGTTGAGATTTTGTTACTCCAATGGCTGCTAGCCTTGTCATTATGGGCGGTAGTTTGTTGTGAGATTTTGTAACTCAAATTGATGGTATTCGTGTCATTACAGAAGGTAGTTCATTGTTGAGATTTTTTTCTCCAATGGATGATAGCCTTGTCATTATGGAAGGTAGTTCATTTTTGAGATTTAGTTACTCCAATGGATGATAGCCTTGTCATTATGGAAGGTAATTCATTGTTGAGATTTTGTTACTCCAATGGATGGTACTCTTGTCATTATAGAAGGTAGTTCGTTGTTAAAATTGTGTTACTCCAATGGATGGTAGCCTTGTCATTATGGAAGGTTGTTCGTTGTTGAGATTTGGTTACTCCAATGGATGGTAGCCTTGTCGTTTTGGATGGTAGTTTGTTATTGGGATTTTGTTACTCAAATGGATTGTAGCCTTGTCATTATGGAAGGTAGTTCGTTATTGGGATTTTGTTACTCCAACTGATGGTGTCCTTGTCATTACGGAAGGTAGTTCATTATTGAGATTTTGTTTCTCCAATGGATGATAGCCTTGTAATTATGGAAGGTAGTTCATTGTTGAGGTTTTTTTACTCCAATGGCTGGTAGCCTTGTCATTATGGAAGGTAGTTCATTGTGGAGATTTTGTTACTCCAATGGCTAGTATAGCCTTGTCATTATGGAAAGTAGTTTATTGTTGAGATTTTGTTGCTCCAATGGATGGTAGCCTTGTCATTATGGAAGGTTATTCGTTGTTGAGATTTTGTTACTTTAATGGATGATAGCCTTGTCATTATGGAAGGTAGTTTGTTTTTGAGATTTTCTTACTCCAATGGATGGTAGCCTTGTCATTATGGAAGGTAGTTTATTGTTGAGATTTTTTTAATCTAATTGATGGTATCCTTGTCATTACGGAAGGTAGTTCCATGTTGAGATTTTGTTTCTCCAATGGATGATAGCCTTGTCATTATGGAATGTAGTTCATTTTTGAGATTTTGTTACTCCAATTGATGGTAGCCTTATCATTATGGAAGGTAGTTCATTGTTGATATTTTATTACACCAATTGATGGTAGCCTTGTCATTATCGAAGGTAGTTCGTTGTTGAAATTTTGTTTCTCCAATGGATGGTAGCCTTGTCATAATGGAAGGTAGTTTGTTGTTGAGATTTTATTACTCCAATGGATGGTAGTCTTGTCATTATGGAAGGTAGTTTGTTGTTGAAATTTTGTTACTCTAATTGATGGTATCCTTGTCATTACAGAAGGTAGTTCATTGTTGAGATTTTGTTTCTCCAATGGATTATAGCCTTGTCATTATGGAAGGTAGTTCATTGTTGAGATTTTGTTACTCCAATGGCTGGTAGCCTTGTCATTATTGAAGGTAGTTCATTGTTGAGATTTATTTACTCCATTGGTTGGTAGCCATATCATTATGGAAGGTAGTTCATTGTTTAGATTTTGTTACTCTAATGGATGATAGTCTTGTCATTATGGAAGGTAGTTCGTTGTTGAAATTTTGTTACTCCAATGGATGGTAGCCTTGTCAATATGGAAGGTAGTTCGTTGTTGAGATTTTGTTACTCTAATTGATGGTATCCTTGTCATTAGGGAAGGTAGTTCATTGTTGAGATTTTGTTTCTCCAATGGATTATAGCCTTGTCATTATGGAAGGTTTTTCATTGTTGAGATTTTGTTACTCCAATGGCTGGTAGCCTTGTCATTATGGAAGGTAGTTTGTTATTTAGATTTTGTTACTCTAATGGATGGTAGCCCTATCATTATGGAAGGTATTTCGTTGTTGGGATTTTGTTACTCTAACTGATGGTGTCCTTGTCATTACGGAAGGTAGTTCATTGTTGAGATTTTGTTTCTCTAATGGATGATAGCCTTGTAATTGTGGAAGGTAGTTCGTTGTTGAGGTTTTTTTACTCCAATGGCTGGTAGCCTTGTCATTATGGAAAGTAGTTTGTTGTTGAGATTTTGTTACTCCAATGGATGGTAGCCTTGTCATTATGGAAGGTTATTCGTTGTTGAGATTTTGTTACTTTAATGGATGGTAGCCTTGTCATTATGGAAGGTAGTTTGTTGTTGAGATTTTCTTACTCCAATGGATGGTAGCCTTGTCATAATGGAAGGTAGTTTGTTGTTGAGATTTTATTACTCCTATGAATGGTAGTCTTGTCATTATGGAAGGTAGTTCGTTTGTGAAATTTTGTTAGTCTAATTGATGGTATCCTTGTCATTACGGAAGGTAGTTCATTGTTGAGATTTTGTTTCCCCAATGGATTATAGCCTTCTCATTATGGAAGGTTTTTCATTGTTGAGATTTTGTTACTCCAATGGCTGGTAGGCTTGTCATTATGGAAGGTAGTTTGTTATTGAGATTTTGTTACTCCAATGGATGGTAGCCCTATCATTATGGAAGGTATTTCATTGTTGAGATTTTGTTACTCCAACTGATGGTGTCCTTGTCATTACAGAAGGTAGTTCATTGTTGAGATTTTGTTTCTCCAATGGATGATAGCCTTGTAATTATGGAAGGTAGTTCATTGTTGAGGTTTTTTTACTCCAATGGCTGGTAGCCTTGTCATTATGGAAGGTAGTTCATTGTTGAGATTTTGTTACTCCAATGGCTAGTATAGCCTTGTCATTATGGAAAGTAGTTTATTGTTGAGATTTTGTTACTCCAATGGATGGTAGCCTTGTCATTATGGAAGGTTATTCGTTCTTGAGATTTTGTTACTTTAATGGATGGTAGCCTTGTCATTATGGAAGGTAGTTTGTTTTTGAGATTTTCTTACTCCAATGGATGGTAGCCTTGTCATTATGGAAGGTAGTTTATTGTTGAGATTTTTTTAATCTAATTGATGGTATCCTTGTCATTACGGAAGGTAGTTCAATGTTGAGATTTTGTTTCTCCAATGGATGATAGCCTTGTCATTATGGAATGTAGTTCATTTTTGAGATTTTGTTACTCCAATTGATGGTAGCCTTATCATTATGGAAGGTAGTTCATTGTTGATATTTTATTACACCAATTGATGGTAGCCTTGTCATTATCGAAGGTAGTTCGTTGTTGAAATTTTGTTTCTCCAATGGATGGTAGCCTTGTCATAATGGAAGGTAGTTTGTTGTTGAGATTTTATTACTCCAATGGATGGTAGTCTTGTCATTATGGAAGGTAGTTTGTTGTTGAAATTTTGTTACTCTAATTGATGGTATCCTTGTCATTACAGAAGGTAGTTCATTGTTGAGATTTTGTTTCTCCAATGGATTATAGCCTTGTCATTATGGAAGGTAGTTCATTGTTGATATTTTGTTACTCCAATGGCTGGTAGCCTTGTCATTATTGAAGGTAGTTCATTGTTGAGATTTATTTACTCCAATGGTTGGTAGCCATATCATTATGGAAGGTAGTTCATTGTTGAGATTTTGTTACTCTAATGGATGATAGTCTTGTCATTATGGAAGGTAGTTCGTTGTTGAAATTTTGTTACTCCAATGGATGGTAGCCTTGTCAATATGGAAGGTAGTTCGTTGTTGACATTTTGTTACTCTAATTGATGGTATCCTTGTCATTAGGGAAGGTAGTTCATTGTTGAGATTTTGTTTCTCCAATGGATTATAGCCTTGTCATTATGGAAGGTTTTTCATTGTTGAGATTTTGTTACTCCAATGGCTGGTAGCCTTGTCATTATGGAAGGTAGTTTGTTATTGAGATTTTGTTACTCTAATGGATGGTAGCCCTATCATTATGGAAGGTATTTCGTTGTTGAGATTTTGTTACTCCAACTGATGATGTCCTTGTCATTACGGAAGGTAGTTCATTGTTGAGATTTTGTTTCTCTAATGGATGATAGCCTTGTAATTATGGAAGGTAGTTCGTTGTTGAGGTTTTTTTACTCCAATGGCTGGTAGCCTTGTCATTATGGAAAGTAGTTTGTTGTTGAGATTTTGTTACTCCAATGAATGGTAGCCTTGCCATTATGGAAGGTTATTCGTTGTTGAGATTTTGTTACTTTAATGGATGGTAGCCTTGTCATTATGGAAGGTAGTTTGTTGTTGAGATTTTCTTACTCCAATGGATGGTAGCCTTGTCATAATGGAAGGTAGTTTGTTGTTGAGATTTTATTACTCCTATGAATGGTAGTCTTGTCATTATGGAAGGTAGTTCGTTTGTGAAATTTTGTTAGTCTAATTGATGGTATCCTTGTCATTATGGAAGGTAGTTCATTGTTGAGATTTTGTTTCTCCAATGGATTATAGCCTTGTCATTATGGAAGGTTTTTCATTGTTGAGATTTTGTTACTCCAATGGCTGGTAGCCTTGTCATTATGGAAGGTAGTTTGTTATTGAGATTTTGTTACTCCAATGGATGGTAGCCCTATCATTACGGAAGGTATTTCATTGTTGAGATTTTGTTACTCCAACTGATGGTGTCCTTGTCATTACGGAAGGTAGTTCATTGTTGAGATTTTGTTTCTCCAATGGATGATAGCCTTGTAATTATGGAAGGTAGTTCATTGTTGAGGTTTTTTTACTCCAATGGCCGGTAGCCTTGTCATTATGGAAGGTAGTTCATTGTTGAGATTTTGTTACTCCAATGGCTAGTATAGCCTTGTCATTATGGAAAGTAGTTTATTGTTGAGATTTTGTTACTCCAATGGATGGTAGCCTTGTCATTATGGAAGGTTATTCGTTGTTGAGATTTTGTTACTTTAATGGATGGTAGCCTTGTCATTATGGAAGGTAGTTTGTTTTTGAGATTTTCTTACTCCAATGGATGGTAGCCTTGTCATTATGGAAGGTAGTTTATTGTCGAGATTTTTTTAATCTAATTGATGGTATCCTTGTCATTACGGAAGGTAGTTCAATGTTGAGATTTTGTTTCTCCAATGGACGATAGCCTTGTCATTATGGAATGTAGTTTATTTTTGAGATTTTGTTACTCCAATTGATGGTAGCCTTATCATTATGGAAGGTAGTTCATTGTTGATATTTTATTACACCAATTGATGGTAGCCTTGTCATTATCGAAGGTAGTTCGTTGTTGAAATTTTGTTTCTCCAATGGATGGTAGCCTTGTCATAATGGAAGGTAGTTTGTTGTTGAGATTTTATTACTCCAATGGATGGTAGTCTTGTCATTATGGAAGGTAGTTTGTTGTTGAAATTTTGTTACTCTAATTGATGGTATCCTTGTCATTACAGAAGGTAGTTCATTGTTGAGATTTTGTTTCTCCAATGGATTATAGCCTTGTCATTATGGAAGGTAGTTCATTGTTGAGATTTTGTTACTCCAATGGCTGGTAGCCTTGTCATTATTGAAGGTAGTTCATTGTTGAGATTTATTTACTCCAATGGTTGGTAGCCATATCATTATGGAAGGTAGTTCATTGTTGAGATTTTGTTACTCTAATGGATGATAGTCTTGTCATTATGGAAGGTAGTTCGTTGTTGAAATTTTGTTACTCCAATGGATGGTAGCCTTGTCAATATGGAAGGTAGTTCGTTGTTGACATTTTGTTACTCTAATTGATGGTATCCTTGTCATTAGGGAAGGTAGTTCATTGTTGAGATTTTGTTTCTCCAATGGATTATAGCCTTGTCATTATGGAAGGTTTTTCATTGTTGAGATTTTGTTACTCCAATGGCTGGTAGCCTTGTCATTATGGAAGGTAGTTTGTTATTGAGATTTTGTTACTCTAATGGATGGTAGCCCTATCATTATGGAAGGTATTTCGTTGTTGAGATTTTGTTACTCCAACTGATGATGTCCTTGTCTATTACGGAAGGTAGTTCATTGTTGAGATTTTGTTTCTCTAATGGATGATAGCCTTGTAATTATGGAAGGTAGTTCGTTGTTGAGGTTTTTTTACTCCAATGGCTGGTAGCCTTGTCATTATGGAAAGTAGTTTGTTGTTGAGATTTTGTTACTCCAATGAATGGTAGCCTTGCCATTATGGAAGGTTATTCGTTGTTGAGATTTTGTTACTTTAATGGATGGTAGCCTTGTCATTATGGAAGGTAGTTTGTTGTTGAGATTTTCTTACTCCAATGGATGGTAGCCTTGTCATAATGGAAGGTAGTTTGTTGTTGAGATTTTATTACTCCTATGAATGGTAGTCTTGTCATTATGGAAGGTAGTTCGTTTGTGAAATTTTGTTAGTCTAATTGATGGTATCCTTGTCATTATGGAAGGTAGTTCATTGTTGAGATTTTGTTTCTCCAATGGATTATAGCCTTGTCATTATGGAAGGTTTTTCATTGTTGAGATTTTGTTACTCCAATGGCTGGTAGCCTTGTCATTATGGAAGGTAGTTTGTTATTGAGATTTTGTTACTCCAATGGATGGTAGCCCTATCATTACGGAAGGTATTTCATTGTTGAGATTTTGTTACTCCAACTGATGGTGTCCTTGTCATTACGGAAGGTAGTTCATTGTTGAGATTTTGTTTCTCCAATGGATGATAGCCTTGTAATTATGGAAGGTAGTTCATTGTTGAGGTTTTTTTACTCCAATGGCCGGTAGCCTTGTCATTATGGAAGGTAGTTCATTGTTGAGATTTTGTTACTCCAATGGCTAGTATAGCCTTGTCATTATGGAAAGTAGTTTATTGTTGAGATTTTGTTACTCCAATGGATGGTAGCCTTGTCATTATGGAAGGTTATTCGTTGTTGAGATTTTGTTACTTTAATGGATGGTAGCCTTGTCATTATGGAAGGTAGTTTGTTTTTGAGATTTTCTTACTCCAATGGATGGTAGCCTTGTCATTATGGAAGGTAGTTTATTGTCGAGATTTTTTTAATCTAATTGATGGTATCCTTGTCATTACGGAAGGTAGTTCAATGTTGAGATTTTGTTTCTCCAATGGACGATAGCCTTGTCATTATGGAATGTAGTTTATTTTTGAGATTTTGTTACTCCAATTGATGGTAGCCTTATCATTATGGAAGGTAGTTCATTGTTGATATTTTATTACACCAATTGATGGTAGCCTTGTCATTATCGAAGGTAGTTCGTTGTTGAAATTTTGTTTCTCCAATGGATGGTAGCCTTGTCATAATGGAAGGTAGTTTGTTGTTGAGATTTTATTACTCCAATGGATGGTAGTCTTGTCATTATGGAAGGTAGTTTGTTGTTGAAATTTTGTTACTCTAATTGATGGTATCCTTGTCATTACAGAAGGTAGTTCATTGTTGAGATTTTGTTTCTCCAATGGATTATAGCCTTGTCATTATGGAAGGTAGTTCATTGTTGAGATTTTGTTACTCCAATGGCTGGTAGCCTTGTCATTATTGAAGGTAGTTCATTGTTGAGATTTATTTACTCCAATGGTTGGTAGCCATATCATTATGGAAGGTAGTTCATTGTTGAGATTTTGTTACTCTAATGGATGATAGTCTTGTCATTATGGAAGGTAGTTCGTTGTTGAAATTTTGTTACTCCAATGGATGGTAGCCTTGTCAATATGGAAGGTAGTTCGTTGTTGACATTTTGTTACTCTAATTGATGGTATCCTTGTCATTAGGGAAGGTAGTTCATTGTTGAGATTTTGTTTCTCCAATGGATTATAGCCTTGTCATTATGGAAGGTTTTTCATTGTTGAGATTTTGTTACTCCAATGGCTGGTAGCCTTGTCATTATGGAAGGTAGTTTGTTATTGAGATTTTGTTACTCTAATGGATGGTAGCCCTATCATTATGGAAGGTATTTCGTTGTTGAGATTTTGTTACTCCAACTGATGATGTCCTTGTCATTACGGAAGGTAGTTCATTGTTGAGATTTTGTTTCTCTAATGGATGATAGCCTTGTAATTATGGAAGGTAGTTCGTTGTTGAGGTTTTTTTACTCCAATGGCTGGTAGCCTTGTCATTATGGAAAGTAGTTTGTTGTTGAGATTTTGTTACTCCAATGAATGGTAGCCTTGTCATTATGGAAGGTTATTCGTTGTTGAGATTTTGTTACTTTAATGGATGGTAGCCTTGTCATTATGGAAGGTAGTTTGTTGTTGAGATTTTCTTACTCCAATGGATGGTAGCCTTGTCATAATGGAAGGTAGTTTGTTGTTGAGATTTTATTACTCCTATGAATGTTAGTCTTGTCATTATGGAAGGTAGTTCGTTTGTGAAATTTTGTTAGTCTAATTGATGGTATCCTTGTCATTATGGAAGGTAGTTCATTGTTGAGATTTTGTTTCTCCAATGGATTATAGCCTTGTCATTATGGAAGGTTTTTCATTGTTGAGATTTTGTTACTCCAATGGCTGGTAGCCTTGTCATTATGGAAGGTAGTTTGTTATTGAGATTTTGTTACTCCAATGGATGGTAGCCCTATCATTACGGAAGGTATTTCATTGTTGAGATTTTGTTACTCCAACTGATGGTGTCCTTGTCATTACGGAAGGTAGTTCATTGTTGAGATTTTGTTTCTCCAATGGATGATAGCCTTGTAATTATGGAAGGTTGTTCATTGTTGAGGTTTTTTTACTCCAATGGCAGGTAGCCTTGTCATTATGGAAGGTAGTTCATTGTTGAGATTTTGTTACTCCAATGGCTAGTATAGCCTTGTCATTATGGAAAGTAGTTTATTGTTGAGATTTTGTTACTCCAATGGATGGTAGCCTTGTCATTATGGAAGGTTATTCATTGTTGAGATTTTGTTACTTTAATGGATGGTAGCCTTGTCATTATGGAAGGTAGTTTGTTTTTGAGATTTTCCTACTCCAATGGATGGTAGCCTTGTCATTATGGAAGGTAGTTTATTGTTGAGATTTTTTTAATCTAATTGATGGTATCCTTGTCATTACGGAAGGTAGTTCAATGTTGAGATTTTGTTTCTCCAATGGATGATAGCCTTGTCATTATGGAATGTAGTTCATTTTTGAGATTTTGTTACTCCAATTGATTGTAGCCTTATCATTATGGAAGGTAGTTCATTGTTGATATTTTATTACACCAATTGATGGTAGCCTTGTCATTATCGAAGGTAGTTCGTTGTTGAAATTTTGTTTCTCCAATGGATGGTAGCCTTGTCATAATGGAAGGTAGTTTGTTGTTGAGATTTTATTACTCCAATGGATGGTAGTCTTGTCATTATGGAAGGTAGTTTGTTGTTGAAATTTTGTTACTCTAATTGATGGTATCCTTGTCATTATAGAAGGTAGTTCATTGTTGAGATTTTGTTTCTCCAATGGATTATAGCCTTGTCATTATGGAAGGTAGTTCATTGTTGAGATTTTGTTACTCCAATGGCTGGTAGCCTTGTCATTATTGAAGGTAGTTCATTGTTGAGATTTATTTACTCCAATGGTTGGTAGCCATATCATTATGGAAGGTAGTTCATTGTTGAGATTTTGTTACTCTAATGGATGATAGTCTTGTCATTATGGAAGGTAGTTCGTTGTTGAAATTTTGTTACTCTAATGGATGGTAGCCTTGTCAATATGGAAGGTAGTTCGTTGTTGACATTTTGTTACTCTAATTGATGGTATCCTTGTCATTAGGGAAGGTAGTTCATTGTTGAGATTTTGTTTCTCCAATGGATTATAGCCTTGTCATTATGGAAGGTTTTTCATTGTTGAGATTTTGTTACTCCAATGGCTGGTAGCCTTGTCATTATGGAAGGTAGTTTGTTATTGAGATTTTGTTACTCTAATGGATGGTAGCCCTATCATTATGGAAGGTATTTCGTTGTTGAAATTTTGTTACTCCAACTGATGATGTCCTTGTCATTACGGAAGGTAGTTCATTGTTGAGATTTTGTTTCTCTAATGGATGATAGCCTTGTAATTGTGGAAGGTAGTTCGTTGTTGAGGTTTTTTTACTCCAATGGCTGGTAGCCTTGTCATTATGGAAAGTAGTTTGTTGTTGAGATTTTGTTACTCCAATGAATGGTAGCCTTGTCATTATGGAAGGTTATTCGTTGTTGAGATTTTGTTACTTTAATGGATGGTAGCCTTGTCATTATGGAAGGTAGTTTGTTGTTGAGATTTTCTTACTCCAATGGATGGTAGCCTTGTCATAATGGAAGGTAGTTTGTTGTTGAGATTTTATTACTCCTATGAATGGTAGTCTTGTCATTATGGAAGGTAGTTCGTTTGTGAAATTTTGTTAGTCTAATGGATGGTATCCTTGTCATTATGGAAGGTAGTTCGTTGTTAAAATTGTGTTACTCCAATGGATGGTAGCCTTGTCATTATGGAAGGTTGTTCGTTGTTGAGATTTGGTTACTCCAATGGATGGTAGCCTTGTCATTTTGGAAGGTAGTTTGTTATTGAGATTTTGTTACTCCAATGGATGGTAGCCTTGTCATTATAGAAGGTAGTTCGTTATTGGGATTTTGTTACTCTAGTGGATGGTAGCCTTATTATTATGGAAGGTAGTTCATTTTTGAGATTTTGTTTCTCTAATGGATGATAGCCTTGTCATTATGGAAGGTAGTTCATTGTTGAGATTTTGTTACTCCAATGGATGGTAGTCTTGTCATTTTGGAAGGTAGTTCATTGTTGAGATTTTGTTACTCCAATGGTTTGTAGCCTTGCCATTATGGAAGGTAGTTCATTGTTGAGATTTTGTTACTCCAATGGATGGTAGCCTTGTCATTATGGAAGGTAGTTCGTTGTTGAGATTTTGTTACTTTAATGGATGGTAGAGTTGTCATTATGGAACGTAGTTTGTTGTTGAGATTTTATAACTCTAATTGATGGTATCCGTGTCATTACGAAAGGTAGTTCATTATTGAGATTTTGTTTCTCCAATGGATGATAGCCTTGTCATTATGGAAGGTAGTTCATTTTTGAGATTTTGTTACTCCAATGGATGGTATCCTTGTCACTATGGAAGGTAGTTCATTTTTGAGATTTTGTTACTCCAATGGATGATAGTCTTGTCATTGAAGAAAGGTAGTTCGTTGTTGAAATTTTGTTACTCCAATGGATGGTAGCCTTGTCAATATGGAAGGTAGTTTGTTATTGAGATTTAGTTACTCTAATTTATGGTATCCTTGTCATTACGGAAGGTAGTTCATTGTTGAGATTTTGTTTCTCCAATGGATTATAACCTTGTCATTATGGAAAGTAGTTCGTTGTTGAGATTTTGTTACTCCAATGGCTAGTAGCCTTGTCATTATGGATGGTAGTTTGTTGTTGAGATTTTGTAACTCTAATTGATGGTATCCGTGTCATTACAGAAGGTAGTTCATTGTTGAGATTTTTTTCTCCAATGGATGATAGCCTTGTCATTATGGAAGGTAGTTCATTTTTGAGATTTAGTTACTCCAATGGATGATAGCCTTGTCATTATGGAAGGTAATTCATTGTTGAGATTTTGTTACTCCAATGGATGGTACTCTTGTCATTATGGAAGGTAGTTTGTTGTTAAAATTGTGTTACTCCAATGGATGGTAGCCTTGTCATTATGGAAGGTTGTTCGTTGTTGAGATTTGGTTACTCCAATGGATGGTAGCCTTGTCATTTTGGATGGTAGTTTGTTATTGGGATTTTCTTACTCAAATGGATGGTAGCCTTGTCATTATGGAAGGTAGTTCGTTATTTGGATTTTGTTACTCTAATGGATGGTAGCCTTGTTATTATCGAAGGTAGTTCATTTTTGAGATTTTATTTCTCTAATGGATGATAGCCTTATCATTATGGAAGGTAGTTCAGTGTTGAGATTTTGTTACTCCAATGGTTGGTAGCCTTGTCATTATGGAAGGTAGTTCATTGTTGTGATTTTGTTACTCCAATGGATGGTAGCCTTGTCATAATGGAAGGTAGTTTGTTGTTGAGATTTTATTACTCCAATGAATGGTAGTCTTGTCATTATGGAAGGTAGTTCGTTTGTGAAATTTTGTTACTCTAATTGATGTTATCCTTGTCATTACGGAAGGTAGTTCATTGTTGAGATTTTGTTTCTCCAATGGATAATAGCCTTGTCATTATGGAAGGTAGTTCATTGTTAAGATTTATTTACTCCAATGGTTGGTAGCCATATCATTATGGAAGGTAGTTCATTGTTGATATTTTGTTACTCCAATGGATGGTAGCCTTGTCATTATGGAAGGTAGTTCATTGTAGAGATTTTGTTACTTTATTGGATAGCAGCCTTGTCATTATGGACGGTAGTTTGTTGTTGAGATTTTGTAACTCTAATTGATGGTATCCGTGTCATTACAGAAGGTAGTTCATTGTTGAGATTTTTTTTCTCCAATCAATGATAGCCTTGTCATTATGGAAGGTAGTTCATTTTTGAGATTTAGTTACTCCAATGGATGATAGCCTTGTCATTATGGAAGGTAATTCATTGTTGAGATTTTGTTACTCCAATGGATGGTACTCTTGTCATTATGGAAGGTAGTTTGTTGTTAAAATTGTGTTACTCCAATGGATGGTAGCCTTGTCATTATGGAAGGTTGTTCATTGTTGAGATTTGGTTACTCTAATGGATGGTAGCCTTGTCATTTTGGATGGTAGTTTGTTATTGGGATTTTCTTACTCAAATGGATGGTAGCCTTGTCATTATGGAAGGTAGTTCGTTATTGGGATTTTGTTACTCCAATGGATGGTAGCCTTGTTATTATCGAAGGTAGTTCATTTTTGAGATTTTGTTTCTCTAATGGATGATAGCCTTATCATTATGGAAGGTAGTTCAGTGTTGAGATTTTGTTACTCCAATGGTTGGTAGCATTGTCATTATGGAAGGTAGTTCATTGTTGAGATTTTGTTACTCCAATGGATGGTAGACTTGTCATAATGGAAGGTAGTTTGTTGTTGAGATTTTATTACTCCAATGAATGGTAGTCTTGTCATTATGGAAGGTAGTTCGTTTGTGAAATTTTGTTACTATAATTGATGGTATCCTTGTCATTACGGAAGGTAGTTCATTGTTGAGATTTTGTTTCTCCAATGGATAATAGCCTTGTCATTATGGAAGGTAGTTCATTGTTAAGATTTATTTACTCCAATGGTTGGTAGCCATATCATTATGGAAGGTAGTTCATTGTTGATATTTTGTTACTCCAATGGATGGTAGCCTTGTCATCATGGAAGGTAGTTCATTGTAGAGATTTTGTTACTTTATTGGATAGCAGCCTTGTCATTATGGACGGTAGTTTGTTGTTGAGATTTTGTAACTCTAATTGATGGTATCCGTGTCATTACAGAAGGTAGTTCATTGTTGAGATTTTTTTTCTCCAATCAATGATAGCCTTGTAATTATGGAAGGTAGTTCATTTTTGAGATTTAGTTACTCCAATGGATGATAGCCTTGTCATTATGGAAGGTAATTCATTGTTGAGATTTTGTTACTCCAATGGATGGTAATCTTGTCATTATGGAAGGTAGTTTGTTGTTAAAATTGTGCTACTCCAATGGATGGTAGCCTTGTCATTATGGAAGGTTGTTCATTGTTGAGATTTGGTTACTCCAATGGATGGTAGCCTTGTCATTTTGGATGGTAGTTTGTTATTGGGATTTTCTTACTCAAATGGATGGTAGCCTTGTCATTATGGAAGGTAGTTCGTTATTGGGATTTTGTTACTCCAATGGATGGTAGCCTTGTTATTATCGAAGGTAGTTCATTTTTGAGATTTTGTTTCTCTAATGGATGATAGCCTTATCATTATGGAAGGTAGTTCAGTGTTGAGATTTTGTTACTCCAATGGTTGGTAGCATTGTCATTATGGAAGGTAGTTCATTGTTGAGATTTTGTTACTCCAATGGATGGTAGCCTTGTCATAATGGAAGGTAGTTTGTTGTTGAGATTTTATTACTCAAATGAATGGTAGTCTTGTCATTATGGAAGGTAGTTCGTTTGTGAAATTTTGTTACTCTAATTGATGGAATCCTTGTCATTACGGAAGGTAGTTCATTGTTGAGATTTTGTTTCTCCAATGGATAATAGCCTTGTCATTATGGAAGGTAGTTCATTGTTAAGATTTATTTACTCCAATGGTTGGTAGCCATATCATTATGGAAGGTAGTTCATTGTTGATATTTTGTTACTCCAATGGATGGTAGCCTTGTCATTATGGAAGGTAGTTCGTTGTAGAGATTTTGTTACTTTATTCGATAGCAGCCTTGTCATTATGGACAGTAGTTTGTTGTTGAGATTTTGTAACTCTAATTGATGGTATCCGTGTCATTACAAAAGGTAGTTCATTATTGAGATTTTTTTTCTCCAATCGATGATAGTCTTGTCATTATGGAAGGTAGTTCATTTTTGAGATTTAGTAACTCCAATGGATGATAGCCTTGTCATTATGGAAGGTAATTCATTGTTGAGATTTTGTTACTCCAATGGATGGTAGTCTTGTCATTATGGAAGGTAGTTCGTTGTTAAAATTGTGTTACTCCAATGGATGGTAGCCTTGTCATTATGGAAGGTTGTTTGTTGTTGAGATTTGGTTACTCCAATTGATGGTAGCCTTGTCATTTTGGATGGTAGTTTGTTATTGGGATTTTGTTACTCAAATGGATGGTAGCCTTGTCATTATGGAAGGTAGTTCGTTATTGGGATTTTGTTACTCCATTGGATGGTAGCCTTGTTATTATGGAAGGTAGTTCATTTTTGAGATTTTGTTTCTCCAATGGATGGTAGCCTTGTCATTATGGACGGTAGTTCATTGTTGAGATTTTGTTACTCCAATGGTTTGTAGCCTTGCCATTATGGAAGGTAGTTCATTGTTGAGATTTTGTTACTCCAATGGATGGTAGCCTTGTCATTATGGAAGGTAGTTTGTTGTTGAGATTTTGTTACTTTAATGGATGGTAGACTTGTCATTATGGAACGTAGTTTGTTGTTGAGATTTTGTAACTCTAATTGATGGTATCCGTGTCATTACGAAAGGTAGTTCATTATTGAGATTTTGTTTCTCCAATGGATGATAGCCTTGTCATTATGGAAGGTAGTTCATTTTTGAGATTTTGTTACTCCAATGGATGGTATCCTTGTCACAATGGAAGGTAGTTCGTTTTTGAGATTTTGTTACTCCAATGGATGGTAGTCTTGTCATTGTGGAAGGTAGTTCGTTGTTGAAGTTTTGTTACTCCAATGGATGGTAGCCTTGTCAATATGGAAGGTAGTTCGTTGTTGAGATTTAGTTACTCTAATTTATGGTATCCTTGTCATTACAGAAGGTAGTTCATTGTTGAGATTTTGTTTCTCCAATGGATTATATCCTTGTCATTATGAAAGGTAGTTCATTGTTGAGATTTTATTACTCCAATTGCTGGTAGCCCTGTCATTATGGACGGTAGTTTGTTGTTGAGATTTTTTAACTCTAATTTATGGTATCCGTGTCATTACAAAAGGTAGTTCATTGTTGAGATTTTTTTCTCCAATGGATGATAGCCTTGTCATTATGGAAGGTAGTTCATTTTTGAGATTTAGTTACTCCAATGGATGATAGCCTTGTCATTATGGAAGGTAATTCATTGTTGAGATTTTTTTACTCCAATGGATGGTACTCTTGTCATTATGGAAGGTAGTTCGTTGTTAAAATTGTGTTACTCCAATGGATGGTAGCCTTGTCATTATGGAAGGTTGTTCGTTGTTGAGATTTGGTTACTCCAATGGATGGTAGGCTTGTCATTTTGGATGGTAGTTTGTTATTGGGATTTTGTTACTCAAATGGATGGTAGCCTTGTAATTATGGAAGGTAGTTCGTTATTGGGATTTTGTTACTCCAATGGATGGTAGCCTTGTTATTATGGCAGGTAGTTCATTTTTGAGATTTTGTTTCTCCAATGGATGATAGCCTTATCATTATGGAAGGTAGTTCAGTGTTGAGATTTTGTTACTCCAATGGTTGGTAGCATTGTCATTATGGAAGGTAGTTCATTGTTGAGATTTTGTTACTCCAATGGATGGTAGCCTTGTCATAATGGAAGGTAGTTTGTTGTTGAGATTTTATTACTCCAATGAATGGTAGTCTTGTCATTATGGAAGGTAGTTCGTTTGTGAAATTTTGTTACTCTAATTGATGGAATCCTTGTCATTACGGAAGGTAGTTCATTGTTGAGATTTTGTTTCTCCAATGGATAATAGCTTGTCATTATGGAAGGTAGTTCATTGTTAAGATTTATTTACTCCAATGGTTCGTAGCCATATCATTATGGAAGGTAGTGCATTGTTGATATTTTGTTACTCCAATGGATGGTAGCCTTGTCATTATGGAAGGTAGTTCGTTGTAGAGATTTTGTTACTTTATTGGATAGCAGCCTTTTCATTATGGACAATAGTTTGTTGTTGAGATTTTGTAACTCTAATTGATGGTATCCGTGTCATTACAAAAGGTAGTTCATTGTTGAGATTTTTTTTCTCCAATCGATGATAGTCTTGTCATTATGGAAGGTAGTTAATTTTTGAGATTTAGTAACTCCAATGGATGATAGCCTTGTCATTATGGAAGGTAATTCATTGTTGAGATTTTGTTACTCCAATGGATGGTAGTCTTGTCATTATGGAAGGTAGTTCGTTGTTAAAATTGTGTTACTCCAATGGATGGTAGCCTTGTCATTATGGAAGGTTGTTTGTTGTTGAGATTTGGTTACTCCAATTGATGGTAGCCTTGTCATTTTGGATGGTAGTTTGTTATTGGGATTTTGTTACTCAAATGGATGGTAGCCTTGTCATTATGGAAGGTAGTTCGTTATTGGGATTTTGTTACTCCATTGGATGGTAGCCTTGTTATTATGGAAGGTAGTTCATTTTTGAGATTTTGTTTCTCCAATGGATGGTAGCCTTGTCATTATGGACGGTAGCTCATTGTTGAGATTTTGTTACTCCAATGGTTTGTAGCCTTGCCATTATGGAAGGTAGTTCATTGTTGAGATTTTGTTACTCCAATGGATGGTAGCCTTGTCATTATGGAAGGTAGTTTGTTGTTGAGATTTTGTTACTTTAATGGATGGTAGACTTGTCATTATGGAACGTAGTTTGTTGTTGAGATTTTGTAACTCTAATTGATGGTATCCGTGTCATTACGAAAGGTAGTTCATTAATGAGATTTTGTTTCTCCAATGGATGATAGCCTTGTCATTATGGAAGGTAGTTCATTTTTGAGATTTTGTTACTCCAATGGATGGTATCCTTGTCACAATGGAAGGTAGTTCGTTTTTGAGATTTTGTTACTCCAATGGATGTTAGTCTTGTCATTGTGGAAGGTAGTTCGTTGTTGAAATTTTGTTACTCCAATGGATGGTAGCCTTGTCAATATGGAAGGTAGTTCGTTGTTGAGATTTAGTTACTCTAATTTATGGTATCCTTGTCATTACGGAAGGTAGTTCATTGTTGAGATTTTGTTTCCCCAATGGATTATAGCCTTGTCATTATGAAAGGTAGTTCATTGTTGAGATTTTATTACTCCAATGGCTGGTAGCCCTGTCATTATGGACGGTAGTTTGTTGTTGAGATTTTGTAACTCTAATTTATGGTATCCGTGTCATTACAAAAGGTAGTTCATTGTTGAGATTTT
This sequence comes from Vicia faba, assembly GCA_948472305.1. Lineage (NCBI taxonomy): Eukaryota > Viridiplantae > Streptophyta > Magnoliopsida > Fabales > Fabaceae > Vicia > Vicia faba. Next base: position 664,134,300 of record OX451741.1, read on the forward strand.
TTTCTCCAATGGATGATAGCCTTGTCATTATGGAAGGTAGTTCATTTTTGAGATTTAGTTACTCCAATGGATGATAGCCTTGTCATTATGGAAGGTAATTCATTGTTGAGATTTTTTTACTCCAATGGATGGTACTCTTGTCATTATGGAAGGTAGTTCGTTGTTAAAATTGTGTTACTCTAATGGATGGTAGCCTTGTAATTATGGAAGGTTGTTCGTTGTTGAGATTTGGTTACTCCAATGGATGGTAGGCTTGTCATTTTGGATGGTAGTTTGTTATTGGGATTTTGTTACTCAAATGGATGGTAGCCTTGTAATTATGGAAGGTAGTTCGTTATTGGGATTTTGTTACTCCAATGGATGGTAGCCTTGTTATTATGGCAGGTAGTTCATTTTTGAGATTTTGTTTCTCCAATGGATGATAGCATTGTCATTATTGAAGGTAGTTCGTTGTTGAGATTTTGTCACTCCAATGGTTGGTAGCCTTGTCATTATGGAAGGTAGTTCATTGTTGAGATTTTGTTACTCCAATGGTTTGTAGCCTTGCCATTATGGAAGGTAGTTCATTGTTGAGATTTTGTTACTCCAATGGATGGTAGCCTTGTCATTATGGAAGGTAGTTCGTTGTTGAGATTTTGTTACTTTAATGGATGGTAGACTTGTCATTATGGAACGTAGTTTGTTGTTGAGATTTTGAAACTCTAATTGATGGTATCCGTGTCATTACGGAAGGTAGTTCATTATTGAGATTTTGTTTCTCCAATGGATGATAGCCTTGTCATTACGGAAGGTAGTTCATTTTTGATATTTTGTTACTCCAATGGATGGTATCCTATTCAATATGGAAGGTAGTTCGTTTTTGAGATTTTGTTACTCCAATGGATGGTAGCCCTGTCATTATGGACGGTAGTTTGTTGTTGAGATTTTGTAACTCTAATTTATGGTATCCGTGTCATTACAAAAGGTAGTTCATTGTTGAGATTTTTTTCTCCAATGGATGATAGCCTTGTCATTATGGAAGGTAGTTCATTTTTGAGATTTAGTTACTCCAATGGATGATAGCCTTGTCATTATGGAAGGTAATTCATTGTTGAGATTTTTTTACTCCAATGGATGGTACTCTTGTCATTATGGAAGGTAGTTCGTTGTTAAAATTGTGTTACTCCAATGGATGGTAGCCTTGTCATTATGGAAGGTTGTTCGTTGTTGAGATTTGGTTACTCCAATGGATGGTAGGCTTGTCATTTTGGATGGTAGTTTGTTATTGGGATTTTGTTACTCAAATGGATGGTAGCCTTGTAATTATGGAAGGTAGTTCGTTATTGGGATTTTGTTACTCCAATGGATGGTAGCCTTTTTATTATGGCAGGTAGTTCATTTTTGAGATTTTGTTTCTCCAATGGATGATAGCCTTATCATTATGGAAGGTAGTTCAGTGTTGAGATTTTGTTACTCCAATGGTTGGTAGCATTGTCATTATGGAAGGTAGTTCATTGTTGAGATTTTGTTACTCCAATGGATGGTAGCCTTGTCATAATGGAAGGTAGTTTGTTGTTGAGATTTTATTACTTTATTGGATAGCAGCCTTGTCATTATGGACAGTAGTTTGTTGTTGAGATTTTGTAACTCTAATTGATGGTATCCGTGTCATTACAAAAGGTAGTTCATTGTTGAGATTTTTTTTCTCCAATCGATGATAGTCTTGTCATTATGGAAGGTAGTTAATTTTTGAGATTTAGTAACTCCAATGGATGATAGCCTTGTCATTATGGAAGGTAATTCATTGTTGAGATTTTGATACTCCAATGGATGGTAGTCTTGTCATTATGGAAGGTAGTTCGTTGTTAAAATTGTGTTACTCCAATGGATGGTAGCCTTGTCATTATGGAAGGTTGTTTGTTGTTGAGATTTGGTTACTCCAATTGATGGTAGCCTTGTCATTTTGGATGGTAGTTTGTTATTGGGATTTTGTTACTCAAATGGATGGTAGCCTTGTCATTATGGAAGGTAGTTCGTTATTGGGATTTTGTTACTCCATTGGATGGTAGCCTTGTTATTATGGAAGGTAGTTCATTTTTGAGATTTTGTTTCTCCAATGGATGGTAGCCTTGTCATTATGGACGGTAGTTCATTGTTGAGATTTTGTTACTCCAATGGTTTGTAGCCTTGCCATTATGGAAGGTAGTTCATTGTTGAGATTTTGTTACTCCAATGGATGGTAGCCTTGTCATTATGGAAGGTAGTTTGTTGTTGAGATTTTGTTACTTTAATGGATGGTAGACTTGTCATTATGGAACGTAGTTTGTTGTTGAGATTTTGTAACTCTAATTGATGGTATCCGTGTCATTACGAAAGGTAGTTCATTATTGAGATTTTGTTTCTCCAATGGATGATAGCCTTGTCATTATGGAAGGTAGTTCATTTTTGAGATTTTGTTACTCCAATGGATGGTATCCTTGTCACAATGGAAGGTAGTTCGTTTTTGAGATTTTGTTACTCCAATGGATGGTAGTCTTGTCATTGTGGAAGGTAGTTCGTTGTTGAAATTTTGTTACTCCAATGGAGGGTAGCCTTGTCAATATGGAAGGTAGTTCGTTGTTGAGATTTAGTTACTCTAATTTATGGTATCCTTGTCATTACGGAAGGTAGTTCATTGTTGAGATTTTGTTTCCCCAATGGATTATAGCCTTGTCATTATGAAAGGTAGTTCATTGTTGAGATTTTATTACTCCAATGGCTGGTAGCCCTGTCATTATGGACGGTAGTTTGTTGTTGAGATTTTGTAACTCTAATTTATGGTATTCGTGTCATTACAAAAGGTAGTTCATTGTTGAGATTTTTTTCTCCAATGGATGATAGCCTTGTCATTATGGAAGGTAGTTCATTTTTGAGATTTAATTACTCCAATGGATGATAGCCTTGTCATTATGGAAGGTAATTCATTGTTGAGATTTTTTTACTCCAATGGATGGTACTCTTGTCATTATGGAAGGTAGTTCGTTGTTAAAATTGTGTTACTCCAATGGATGGTAGCCTTGTCATTATGGAAGGTTGTTCGTTGTTGAGATTTGGTTACTCCAATGGATGGTAGGCTTGTCATTTTGGATGGTAGTTTGTTATTGGGATTTTGTTACTCAAATGGATGGTAGCCTTGTAATTATGGAAGGTAGTTCGTTATTGGGATTTTGTTACTCCAATGGATGGTAGCCTTGTTATTATGGCAGGTAGTTCATTTTTGAGATTTTGTTTCTCCAATGGATGATAGCATTGTCATTATTGAAGGTAGTTCGTTGTTGAGATTTTGTTACTCCAATGGTTGGTAGCCTTGTCATTATGGAAGGTAGTTCATTGTTGAGATTTTGTTACTCCAATGGTTTGTAGCCTTGCCATTATGGAAGGTAGTTCATTGTTGAGATTTTGTTACTCCAATGGATGGTAGCCTTGTCATTATGGAAGGTAGTTCGTTGTTGAGATTTTGTTACTTTAATGGATGGTAGACTTGTCATTATGGAACGTAGTTTGTTGTTGAGATTTTGTAACTCTAATTGATGGTATCCTTGTCATTACGGAAGGTAGTTCATTATTGAGATTTTGTTTCTCCAATGGATGATAGCCTTGTCATTACGGAAGGTAGTTCATTTTTGATATTTTGTTACTCCAATGGATTGTATCCTTGTCAATATGGAAGGTAGTTCGTTTTTGAGATTTTGTTACTCCAATGGATGGTATTCTTGTCATTGTGGAAGGTAGTTCGTTGTTGAAATTTTGTTACTCCAATGGATGGTAGCCTTGTCAATATGGAAGGTAGTTCGTTGTTGAGATTTAGTTACTCTAATTTATGGTATCTTTGTCATTACGGAAGGTAGTTCATTGTTGAGATTTTGTTTCTCCAATGGATTATAGCCTTGTCATTATAGAAGGTAGTTCATTGTTGAGATTTTGTTACTCCAATGGCTGGCAGTCTTGTCATTATGGAAGGTAGTTCATTATTTAGATTTATTTACTCGAATGGATGGTGGTCTTGTCATTATGTAAGGTAGTTCGTTGTTAAAATTTTGTTACTCCAATGGATGGTAGCCTTGTCATTATTGAAGGTAGTTCGTTGTTGAGATTTGGTTACTCCAATGGATGGTAGCCTTGTCATTTTGGAAGGTAGTTTGTTATTGGGATTTTGTTACTCAAATGGATGGTAGCCTTGTTATTATGGAAGGTAGCTTATTTTTGAGATTTTATTACTCCAATGGATGGCAGCCTTGTCATTATGAAAGGTAGTTCGTTGCTGAGAATTTTTTACTCCAATGTATGGTAGCTTTGTCATTATGGAAGGTAGTTCGTTGTTGAGATTTTGTTACTCCAATGGATGGTAGAATTTTCGTTGTGGAAGGTAGTTCCTTGTTGAGATTTTGTTACTCCAATGTATTGTAGCCTTGTCAATTTGGAAGGTAGTTTGTTGTTGAGATTTTGTTACTCCAATGGATGGTAGCCTTGTTATTATGGAAGGTAGTTCATTTTTGAGATTTTGTTACTCCATTGGATGGTAGCCTTGTCATTATGAAAGGTAGTTCGTTGTTGAGATTTTTTTACTCCAATGTATGGTAGAATTGTCATTATGGAAGGTTGTTCGTTGTTGACATTTGGTTACTCCAATGGATGGTAGCCTTGTCATTTTGGATGGTAGTTTGTTATTGGGATTTTGTTACTCAAATGGATGGTAGCCTTGTCATTATGGAAGGTAGTTCGTTATTGGGATTTTGTTACTCCAATGGATGGTAGCCTTGTTATTATGGAAGGTAGTTCATTTTTGAGATTTTGTTTCTCCAATGGATGATAGCCTTGTCATTATGGAAGGTAATTCATTGTTGAGATTTTTTTACTCCAATGGATGGTATTATTGTCATTATGGAAGGTAGTTCGTTGTTAAAATTGTGTTACTCCAATGGATGGTAGCCTTGTCATTATGGAAGGTTGTTCGTTGTTGAGATTTGGTTACTCCAATGGTTGGTAGCCTTGTCATTATGGAAGGTAGTTCATTGTTGAGATTTTGTTACTCCAATGGTTTGTAGCCTTGCCATTATGGAAGGTAGTTCATTGTTGAGATATTGTTACTCCAATGGATGGTAGCCTTGTCAATATGGAAGGTAGTTTGTTGTTGTGATTTGGTTACTCTAATTTATGGTATCCTTGTCATTACGGAAGGTAGTTCATTGTTGAGATTTTGTTTCTCCAATGGATTATAGCCTTATCATTATGGAAGGTAGTTCATTGTTGAGATTTTGTTACTCCAATGGCTGGTAGCCTTGTCATTATGGACGGTAGTTTGTTGTTGAGATTTTGTAACTCTAATTGATGGTATCCGTGTCATTACAGAAGGTAGTTCATTGTTGAGATTTTTTTCTCCAATGGATGATAGCCTTGTCATTATGGAAGGTAGTTCATTTTTGAGATTTAGTTACTCCAATGGATGGTAGCCTTGTCATTATGGAAGGTTGTTCGTTGTTGAGATTTGGTTACTCCAATGGATGGTAGGCTTGTCATTTTGGATGGTAGTTTGTTATTGGGATTTTGTTACTCAAATGGATGGTAGCCTTGTAATTATGGAAGGTAGTTCGTTATTGGGATTTTGTTACTCCAATGGATGGTAGCCTTGTTATTATGGCAGGTAGTTCATTTTTGAGATTTTGTTTCTCCAATGGATGATAGCATTGTCATTATTGAAGGTAGTTCGTTGTTGAGATTTTGTTACTCCAATGGTTGGTAGCCTTGTCATTATGGAAGGTAGTTCATTGTTGAGATTTTGTTACTCCAATGGTTTGTAGCCTTGCCATTATGGAAGGTAGTTCATTGTTGAGATTTTGTTACTCCAATGGATGGTAGCCTTGTAATTATGGAAGGTAGTTCGTTGTTGAGATTTTGTTACTTTAATGGATGGTAGACTTGTCATTATGGAACGTAGTTTGTTGTTGAGATTTTGTAACTCTAATTGATGGTATCCTTGTCATTACGGAAGGTAGTTCATTATTGAGATTTTGTTTCTCCAATGGATGATAGCCTTGTCATTACGGAAGGTAGTTCATTTTTGATATTTTGTTACTCCAATGGATTGTATCCTTGTCAATATGGAAGGTAGTTCGTTTTTGAGATTTTGTTACTCCAATGGATGGTAGTCTTGTCATTGTGGAAGGTAGTTCGTTGTTGAAATTTTGTTACTCCAATGGATGGTAGCCTTGTCAATATGGAAGGTAGTTCGTTGTTGAGATTTAGTTACTCTAATTTATGGTATCTTTGTCATTACGGAAGGTAGTTCATTGTTGAGATTTTGTTTCTCCAATGGATTATAGCCTTGTCATTATAGAAGGTAGTTCATTGTTGAGATTTTGTTACTCCAATGGCTGGCAGTCTTGTCATTATGGAAGGTAGTTCATTATTTAGATTTATTTACTCGAATGGATGGTGGTCTTGTCATTATGTAAGGTAGTTCGTTGTTAAAATTTTGTTACTCCAATGGATGGTAGCCTTGTCATTATTGAAGGTAGTTCGTTGTTGAGATTTGGTTACTCCAATGGATGGTAGCCTTGTCATTTTGGAAGGTAGTTTGTTATTGGGATTTTGTTACTCAAATGGATGGTAGCCTTGTTATTATGGAAGGTAGCTTATTTTTGAGATTTTATTACTCCAATGGATGGCAGCCTTGTCATTATGAAAGGTAGTTCGTTGCTGAGAATTTTTTACTCCAATGTATGGTAGCTTTGTCATTATGGAAGGTAGTTCGTTGTTGAGATTTTGTTACTCCAATGGATGGTAGAATTTTCGTTGTGGAAGGTAGTTCCTTGTTGAGATTTTGTTACTCCAATGTATTGTAGCCTTGTCAATTTGGAAGGTAGTTTGTTGTTGAGATTTTGTTACTCCAATGGATGGTAGCCTTGTTATTATGGAAGGTAGTTCATTTTTGAGATTTTGTTACTCCATTGGATGGTAGCCTTGTCATTATGAAAGGTAGTTCGTTGTTGAGATTTTTTTACTCCAATGTATGGTAGAATTGTCATTATGGAAGGTTGTTCGTTGTTGACATTTGGTTACTCCAATGGATGGTAGCCTTGTCATTTTGGATGGTAGTTTGTTATTGGGATTTTGTTACTCAAATGGATGGTAGCCTTGTCATTATGGAAGGTAGTTCGTTATTGGGATTTTGTTACTCCAATGGATGGTAGCCTTGTTATTATGGAAGGTAGTTCATTTTTGAGATTTTGTTTCTCCAATGGATGATAGCCTTGTCATTATGGAAGGTAATTCATTGTTGAGATTTTTTTACTCCAATGGATGGTACTATTGTCATTATGGAAGGTAGTTCGTTGTTAAAATTGTGTTACTCCAATGGATGGTAGCCTTGTCATTATGGAAGGTTGTTCGTTGTTGAGATTTGGTTACTCCAATGGTTGGTAGCCTTGTCATTATGGAAGGTAGTTCATTGTTGAGATTTTGTTACTCCAATGGTTTGTAGCTTTGCCATTATGGAAGGTAGTTCATTGTTGAGATATTGTTACTCCAATGGATGGTAGCCTTGTCAATATGGAAGGTAGTTTGTTGTTGTGATTTGGTTACTCTAATTTATGGTATCCTTGTCATTACGGAAGGTAGTTCATTGTTGAGATTTTGTTTCTCCAATGGATTATAGCCTTATCATTATGGAAGGTAGTTCATTGTTGAGATTTTGTTACTCCAATGGCTGGTAGCCTTGTCATTATGGACGGTAGTTTGTTGTTGAGATTTTGTAACTCTAATTGATGGTATCCGTGTCATTACAGAAGGTAGTTCATTGTTGAGATTTTTTTCTCCAATGGATGATAGCCTTGTCATTATGGAAGGTAGTTCATTTTTGAGATTTAGTTACTCCAATGGATGATAGCCTTGTCATTATGGAAGGTAATTCATTGTTGAGATTTTGTTACTCCAATGGATGGTACTCTTGTCATTATGGAAGGTAGTTCGTTGTTAAAATTGTGTTACTCCAATGGATGGTAGCCTTGTCATTATGGAAGGTTGTTCGTTGTTCAGATTTGGTTACTCCAATGGATGGTAGCCTTGTCATTTTGGATGGTAGTTTGTTATTGGGATTTTGTTACTCAAATGGATGGTAGCCTTGTCATTATGGAAGGTAGTTTGTTATTGGGAATTTGTTACTCCAGTGGATGGTAGCCTTGTTATTATGGAAGGTAGTTCATTTTTGAGATTTTGTTTCTCTAATGGATGATAGCCTTGTCATTATGGAAGGTAGTTCATTGTTGAGATTTTGTTACTCCAATGGTTGGTAGCCTTGTCATTATGGAAGGTAGTTCATTGTTGAGATTTTGTTACTCCAATGGATGGTAGCCTTGTCATAATGGAAGGTAGTTTGTTGTTGAGATTTTATTACTCCAATGAATGGTAGTCTTGTCATTATGGAATGTAGTTCGTTTGTGAAATTTTGTTATTCTAATTGATGGTATCCTTGTCATTACGGAAGGTAGTTCATTGTTGAGATTTTGTTTCTCCAATGGATAATAGCCTTGTCATTATGGAAGGTAGTTCATTGTTGAGATTTATTTACTCCAATGGTTGGTAGACATATCATTATGGAAGGTAGTTCATTGTTGATATTTTGTTACTCCAATGGATGGTAGCCTTGTCATTATGGAAGGTAGTTCGTTGGAGAGATTTTGTTACTTTATTGGATAGCAGCCTTGTCATTATGGACGGTAGTTTGTTGTTGAGATTTTGTAACTCTAATTGATGGTATCCTTGTCATTACAGAAGGTAGTTCATTGTTGAGATTTTTTTTCTCCAATGGATGATAGCCTTGTCATTATGGAAGGTAGTTCATTTTTGAGATTTAGTTACTCCAATGGATGATAGCCTTGTCATTATGGAAGGTAATTCATTGTTGAGATTTTGTTACTCCAATGGATGGTAGTCTTGTCATTATGGAAGGTAGTTCGTTGTTAAAATTGTGTTACTCCAATGGATGGTAGCCTTGTCATTATGGAAGGTTGTTCGTTGTTGAGATTTGGTTACTCCAATGGATGGTAGCCTTATCATTTTGGATGGTAGTTTGTTATTGGGATTTTGTTACTCAAATGGATGGTAGCCTTGTCATTATGGAAGGTAGTTCGTTTTTGGGATTTTGTTACTCCAATTGATGGTAGCCATGTTATTATGGAAGGTAGTTCATTTTTGAGATTTTGTTTCTCCAATGGATGATAGCCTTGTCATTATGGAAGGTAGTTCATTGTTGAGATTTTCTTACTCCAGTGGTTGGTAGCCTTGTCATTATGGAAGGTAGTTCATTGTTGAGATTTTGTTACTCCAATGGTTTGTAGCCTTGCCATTATGGAAGGTAGTTCATTGTTTAGATTTTGTTACTCCAATGGATGGTAGCCTTGTCATTATGGAAGGTAGTTCGTTGTTGAGATTTTGTTACTTTAATGGATGGTAGACTTGTGATTATGGAACATAGTTTGTTGTTGAGATTTTGTAACTCTAATTGATGATATCCGTGTCATTACGAAAGGTAGTTCATTATTGAGATTTTGTTTCTCCAATGGATGATAGCCTTGTCATTATAGAAGGTAGTTCATTTTTGAGATTTTGTTACTCCAATGGATGGTATCCTTGTCACCATGGAAGGTAGTTCGTTTTTGAGATTTTGTTACCCCAATGGATGGTAGTATTGTCATTGTGGAAGGTAGTTCATTGTTGAAATTTTGTTACTCCAATGGATGGTAGCCTTGTCAATATGGAAGGTAGTTCGTTGTTGAGATTTAGTTACTCTAATTTATGGTATCCTTGTCATTACGGAAGGTAGTTCATTGTTGAGATTTTGTTTCTCCAATGGATGATAGCCTTGTCATTATGGAAGGTAGTTCATTGTTGAGATTTTGTTACTCCAATGGTTGGTAGCCTTGTCATTATGGAAGGTAGTTCATTGGTGAGATTTTGTTACTCCAATGGATGGTATTCTTGTCATTGTGGAAGGTAGTTCATTGTTGAAATTTTGTTACTCCAATGGATGGTAGCCTTGTCAATATGGAAGGTAGTTCGTTGTTGAGATTTAGTTACTCTAATTTATGGTATCCTTGTCATTACGGAAGGTAGTTCATTGTTGAGATTTTGTTTCTCCAATGGATTATAGCCTTGTCATTATGGAAGGTAGTTCATTGTTGAGATTTTGTTACTCCAATGGCTGGTAGCCTTGTCATTATGGACGGTAGTTTGTTGTTGAGATTTTGTAACTCTCATTGATGGTATGCGTGTCATTACAGAAGGTAGTTCATTGTTGAGATTTTTTTCTCCAATGGATGATAGCCTTGTCATTATGGAAGGTAGTTCATTTTTGAGATTTAGTTACTCTAATGGATGATAGCCTTGTCATTATGGAAGGTAATTCATTGTTGAGATTTTGTTACTCCAATGAATGGTACTCTTGTCATTATGGAAGGTAATTCATTGTTAAAATTGTGTTTCTCCAATGGATGGTAGCCTTGTCATTATGGAAGGTTGTTCGTTGTTGAGATTTGTTACTCCAATGGATGGTAGCCTTGTCATTTTGGATGGTAGTTTGTTATTGGGATTTTGTTACTCAAATGGATGGTATCCTTGTCATTATGGAAGGTAGTTCGTTTTTGGGATTTTGTTACTCTAGTGGATGGTAGCCTTGTTATTATGGAAGGTAGTTCATTTTTGAGATTTTGTTTCTCTAATGGATGATAGCCTTGTCATTATGGAAGGTAGTTCATTGTTGAGATTTTGTTACTCCAATGGTTGGTAGCCTTGTCATTATGGAAGGTAGTTCATTGTTGAGATTTTGTTACTCCAATGGATGATAGCCTTGTCATAATGGAAGGTAGTTTGTTGTTGAGATTTTATTACTCCAATGAATGGTAGTCTTGTCATTATGGAAGGTAGTTCGATGTTGAGATTTTGTTACTTTAATGGATGGTAGACTTGTCATTATGGAACGTAGTTTGTTGTTGAGATTTTGTAAATCTAATTGATGGTAGCCTTGCCATTATGGAAGGTAGTTCATTGTTGAGATTTTGTTACTCCAATGGATTGTAGCCTTGTCATTATGGAAGGTAGTTCGTTGTTGAGATTTTGTTACTTTAATGGATGGTAGACTTGTCATTATGGAACGTAGTTTGTTGTTGAGATTTTGTAACTCCAATGGATGGTAGTCTTGTCATTTTGGAAGGTAGATCATTGTTGCGATTTTGTTTCTCCAATGGATGATAGCCTTGCCATTATGGAAGGTAGTTCATTGTTGAGATTTTGTTACTCCAATGGATTGTATCCTTGTCATTATGGAAGGTAGTTCGTTGTTGAGATTTTGTTACTTTAATGGATGGTAGACTTGTCATTATGGAACATAGTTTGTTGTTGAGATTTTGTAACTCTAATTGATGGTATCCGTGTCATTACGAAAGGTAGTTCATTATTGAGATTTTGTTTCTCCAATGGATGATAGCCTTGTCATTATGGAAGGTAGTTCATTTTTGAGATTTTGTTACTCCAATGGATGGTATCCTTGTCACTATGGAAGGTAGTTCGTTTTTCAGATTTTGTTACTCCAATGGACGGTAGTCTTGTCATTGTGGAAGGTAGTTCGTTGTTGAAATTTTGTTACTCCAATGGATGGTAGCCTTGTCAATATAGAAGGTAGTTCGTTGTTGAGATTTAGTTACTCTAATTTATGGTATCCTTGTCATTACGGAAGGTAGTTCATTGTTGAGATTTTGTTTCTCCAATGGATCATAGCCTTGTCATTATGGAAGGTAGTTCATTTTTGAGATTTTGTTACTCCAATGGCTGGTAGCCCTGTCATTATGGACGGTAGTTTGTTGTTGAGATTTTGTAACTCTAATTTATGGTATCCGTGTCATTACAGAAGGTAGTTCATTGTTGAGATTTTTTTCTCCAATGGATGATAGCCTTGTCAATATGGAAGGTAGTTCATTTTTGAGATTTAGTTACTCCAATGGATGATAGCCTTGTCATTATGGAAGGTAATTCATTGTTGAGATTTTTTTACTCCAATGGATGGTAGCCTTGTCATTATGGAAGGTTGTTCGTTGTTGAGATTTGGTTAATCCAATGGATGGTAGGCTTGTCATTTTGGATGGTATTTTGTTATTGGGATTTTGTTACTCAAATGGATGGTAGCCTTGTCATTATGGAAGGTAGTTCGTTATTGGGATTTTGTTACTGCAATGGATGGTAGCCTTGTTATTATGGAAGGTAGTTCATTTTTGAGATTTTGTTTCTCCAATGGATGATAGCATTGTCATTATTGAAGGTAGTTCATTGTTGAGATTTTGTTACTCCAATGGTTGGTAGCCTTGTCATTATGGAAGGTAGTTCATTGTTGAGATTTTGTTACTCCAATGGTTTGTAGCCTTGCCATTATGGAAGGTAGTTCATTGTTGAGATTTTGTTACTCCAATGGATGGTAGCCTTGTCATTATGGAAGGTAGTTCGTTGTTGAGATTTTGTTACTTTAATGGATGGAAGACTTGTCATTATGGAACATAGTTTGTTGTTGAGATTTTGTAACTCTAATTGATGGTATCCGTGTCATTACGGAAGGTAGTTCATTATTGAGATTTTGTTTCTCCAATGGATGATAGCCTTGTCATTACGGAAGGTAGTTCATTTTTGATATTTTGTTAATCCAATGGATGGTATCCTTGTCACTATGGAAGGTAGTTCGTTTTTGAGATTTTATTACTCCAATGGATGGTAGTCTTGTCATTGTGGAAGGTAGTTCGTTGTTGAAATTTTGTTACTACAATGGATGGTAGCCTTGTCAATATGGAAGGTAGTTCGTTGTTGAGATTTAGTTACTCTAATTTATGGTATCTTTGTCATTACGGAAGGTAGTTCATTGTTGAGATTTTGTTTCTCCAATGGATTATAGCCTTGTCATTATGGAAGGTAGTTCATTGTTGAGATTTTGTTACTCCAATGGCTGGCAGCCTTGTCATTATGGAAGGTAGTTCATTATTTATATTTATTTACTCGAATGGATGGTGGTCTTGTCATTATGTAAGGTAGTTCGTTGTTAAAATTTTGTTACTCCAATGGATGGTAGCCTTATCATTATTGAAGGTAGTTCGTTGTTGAGATTTGGTTACTCCAATGGATGGTAGCCTTGTCAGTTTGGAAGGTAGTTTGTTATTGGGATTTTGTTACTCAAATGGATGGTAGCATTGTTATTATGGAAGGTAGTTTATTTTTGAGATTTTGTTACTCCAATGGATGGCAGCCTTGTCATTATGAAAGGTAGTTCGTTGCTGAGAATTTTTTACTCCAATGTATGGTAGCTTTGTCATTATGGAAGGTAGTTCGTTGTTGAGATTTTGTTACTCCAATGGATGGTAGAATTTTCGTTGTGGAAGGTAGTTCCTTGTTGATATTTTGTTACTCCAATGTATTGTAGCCTTGTCAATTTGGAAGGTAGTTTGTTGTTGAGATTTTGTTACTCCAATGGATGGTAGCCTTGTTATTATGGAAGGTAGTTCATTTTTTAGATTTTGTTACTCCATTGGATGGTAGCCTTGTCATTATGAAAGGTAGTTCGTTATTGAGATTTTTTTACTCCAATGTATGGTAGAATTGTCATTGTGGAAGGTTGTTCCTTGTTGAGATTTTGTTACTCCAATGGATTGTAGCGTTATCAATATGGAAGGTAGTTTCTTGTTTAGATTTTGTTACTCCAATGTATGGTTGCCTTGTCATTATGGAAGGTAGTTTGTTAGTGAGATTTTGTTACTCCAATGGATGGTAGCCTTATCATTATGGAAGGTATTTCGTTGTTGAGATTTTGTTAATCCAACTGATGGTATCCTTGTCATTACGGAAGGTAGTTCATTGTTGATATTTTGTTTCTCCAATGGATGATAGCCTTGTAATTATGGAAGGTAGTTCGTCGTTGAGGTTTTGTTACTCCAATGGCTGGTAGCCTTGTCATTATGGAAGGTTGTTCATTGTTGAGATTTTGTTACTTCAATTGATGGTAGCCTTATCATTATGGAAGGTAGTTCATTGTTGATATTTTATTACACCAATTGATGGTAACCTTGTCATTATCGAAGGTAGTTCGTTGTTGAAAATTTGTTTCTCCAATGGATGGTAGCCTTGTCATAATGGAAGGTAGTTTTATGTTGATATTTTATTACTCCAATGGATGGTAGTGTTGTCATTATGTAAGGTAGTTCGTTGTTCAAATTTTGTTACTCCAATGGATGGTAGCCTTGTCAATATGGAAAGTAGTTCGTTGTTGAGATTTTGTTATTCTAATTGATAGTATCCTTGTCATTACGGAAGGTAGTTCATTGTTTAGATTTTGTTTCTCCAATGGATGATAGCCTTGTCATTATGGAAGGTAGTTCATTGTGGAGATTTTGTTACTCCAATGGCTGGTAGCCTTGTCATTATTGAAGGTAGTTCATTGTTGAGATTTATTTACTCCGATGGTTGGTATCCATATCATTATGGAAGGTAGTTCATTGTTGATATTTCGTTACTCCAATGGATGGTAGCCTTTTTATTATGGAAGGTAGTTCCTTGTTGAGATTTTGTTACTTTAATGCATAGTAGCCTTGTAATTATGGAAGGTAGTTCGTTGTTAAAATTTTGTTACTCCAATGGATGGTAGCCTTGTCATTATGGATGGTAGTTTGTTGTTGAGATTTGGTTACTTCAATGGATGGTAGCCTTGTCATTTTGGAAGGTAGTTTGTTATTGGGATTTTGTTACTGAAATGGATGGTAGCCTTGACATTATGGAAGGTAGTTCGTTATTGGTATTTTGTTACTCCAATGGATGGTAGCCTTGTTATTATGGAAGGTAGTTCATTTTTGAGATTTTGTTTCTACAATGGATGATAGCAATGTCATTATGGAAGGTAGTTCATTGTTGAGATTTTGTTACTCCAATGGTTGGTAGCCTTGTCATTATGGAAGGTAGTTCATTGTTGAGATTTTGTTACTCTAATGGATGATAGCCTTGTCATTATGGAAGGTAGTTCATTGTTGAGATTTTGTTACTCAAATGGATGGTAGTCTTGTCATTATGGAAGGTAGTTCGTTGTTGAAAATTTTGTTACTCCAATGGATGGTAGCCTTGTCATTATGGATGGTAGTTCGTTGTTGAGATTTGGTTACTTCAATGGATGGTAGCCTTGTCATTTTGGAAGGTAGTTTGTTATTGGGATTTTGTTACTGAAATGGATGGTAGCCTTGACATTATGGAAGGTAGTTCGTTATTGGTATTTTGTTACTCCAATGGATGGTAGCCTTGTTATTATGGAAGGTAGTTCATTTTTGAGATTTTGTTTCTATAATGGATGATAGCCATGTCATTATGGAAGGTAGTTCATTGTTGAGATTTTGTTACTCTAATGGTTGGTAGCCTTGTCATTATGGAAGGTAGTTCATTGTTGAGATTTTTTTACTTTAATGGTTTGTAGCCTTGTCATTATGGAAGGTAGTTCATTGTTGAGATTTTGTTACTCCAATGGATGGTAGCCTTGTCATTATGGAAGGTAGTTCGTTGTTGAGATTTTGTTACTTTAATGGATGGTAGACTTGTCATTATGGAATGTAGTTTGTTGTTGAGATTTTGTGACTCTAATTGATGGTATCCGTGTCATTACGGAAGGTAGTTCACTATTGAGATTTTGTTTCTCCAATGGATGGTAGCCTTGTCATTATGGAAGGTAGTTCGTTGTTGAGAATTTGTTACTCCAATGGATGGTAGTCTTGTCATTATGGAAGGTAGTTTGTTGTTGAAATTTTGTTACTCCAATGGATGCTAGCCTTGTGATTATGGAAGGTAGTTTGTTGTTGAGATTTTATTACTCCAATGGATGGTAGTCTTGTCATTATGGAAGGTTGTTCGTTGTTGAAATTTTGTTACTCCAATGGATGGTAGCCTTGTCAATATGGAAGGTAGTTCGTTGTTGAGATTTTGTTACTATAATTAACGGTATCCTTGTCATTACGGAAGGTAGTTCATTGTTGAGATTTTGTTTCTCCAATGGATTATAGCCTTATCATTATGGAAGGTTTTTCATTGTTGAGATTTTGTTACTCCAATGGCTGGTAGGCTTGTCATTTTGGAAGGTAGTTTGTTGTTTAGATTTTGTTACTCCAATGGATGGTAGCCTTATCATTATGGAAGGTATTTCGTTGTTGAGATTTTGTTACTCCAACTGATGGTGTCCTTGTCATTACGGAAGGTAGTTCATTGTTGAGATTTTGTTTCTCGAATGGATGATAGCCTTGTAATTATGGAAGGTAGTTCGTTGTTGTGGTTTTTTTACTCCAATGGCTGGTACCCTTGTCATTATGGAAGGTAGTTCATTGTTGAGATTTTGTTAATCCAATGGATGATAGCCTTATCATTATGGAATGTAGTTCATTTTTGAGATTTTGTTTCTCCAATGGATGGTAGCCTTGTCATAATGTAAGGTAGTTTGTTGTTGAGATTTTATTACAATGGATGGTAGTCTTGTCATTATGGACAGTAGTTCGTTGTTAAAATTTTGTTACTCTAATTGATGGTATCCTTGTCATTATGGAAGGTAGTTCATTTTTGAGATTTTGTTTCTCCAATGGATGATAGCCTTGTCATTATGGAAGGTAGTTTGTTGTTGAGATTTTGTTACTCCAATGGCAGGTAGCCTTATCATTATTGAAGGTAGTTCATTGTTGAGATTTATTTACTCCAACGGTTGGTAGACATATCATTATGGAAGGTAGTTCATTGTTGAGATTTTGTTACTCCAATGGATGGTAGCCTTGTCATTATGGAAGGTAGTTCATTGTAGAGATTTTGTTACTTTAATGGATAGTAGCCTTGTCATTATGGACGGTAGTTTGTTGTTGAGATTTTTTAACTCTAATTCATGGTATCCGTGTCATTACAGAAGGTAGTTCATTGTTGAGATTTTTTTTCTCCAATGGATGATAGCCTTGTCATTATGGGAGGTGGTTCATTTTTGAGATTTTTTTTCTCCAATGGATGATAGCCTTGTCATTATGGAAGGTAGTTTGTTGTTGAGATTTGGTTAATCCAATGGATGGTAGCCTTGTAATTTTAGAAGGTAGTTTGTTATTGGGATTTTGTTACTCAAATGGATGGTAGCCTTGTCATTATGTAAGGTAGTTCGTTATTGGGATTTTGTTACTCCAATGGATGGTAGCCTTGTTATTATGGAAGGTAGTTTATTTGAGATTTTGTTTCTCCAATGGATGATAGCCTTATCATTATGGAAGGTAGTTCATTGTTGAGATTTTGTTACTCCAATGGTCGGTAGCCTTGTCATTTTGGAAGGTAGTTTGTAATTGGGATTTTGTTACTCAAATGGATGGTAGCCTTGTTATTATGGAAGGTAGTTTATTTTTGAGATTTTGTTACTCCAATGGATGGCAGCCTTGTCATTATGAAAGGTAGTTCGTTGTTGAGAATTTTATACTCCAATGTATGGTAGCTTTGTCATTATGGAAGGTAGTTCATTGTTGAGATTTTGTTACTTCAATGGATGGTAGAATTGTCATTGTGGAAGGTAGTTCCTTGTTGAGATTTTGTTACTCCAATGTATTGTAGCCTTGTCATTATGGAAGGTAGTTCGTTGTTGAGATTTTATTACTCCAATGGATGGTAGCCTTGTTATTATGGAAGGTAGTTCATATTTGAGATTTTGTTACTCCATTGGATGGTAGCCTTGTCATTATGAAAGGTAGTTCGTTGTTGAAATTTTTTTACTCCAATGTATGGTAGAATTGTCATTGTGGAAGGTAGTTCCTTGTTAAGATTTTGTTACTCCAATGGATTATAGCCTTGTCATTATGGAAGGTTTTTCATTGTTGAGATTTTGTTACTCCAATGGCTGGTAGCCTTGTCATTATGGAAGGTAGTTTGTTGTTGAGATTTTGTTACTCCAATGGATGGTAGCCTTATCATTATGGAAGGTATTTGGTTGTTGAGATTTTGTTACTCCAACTGATGGTGTCCTTATCATTACGGAAGGTAGTTCATTGTTGAGATTTTGTTTCTCGAATGGATGATAGCCTTGTAATTATGGAAGGTAGTTCGTTGTTGAGGTTTTTTTACTCCAATGGCTGGTATCCTTGTCATTATGGAAGGTAGTTCATTGTTGAGATTTTGTTACTCCAATGGCTAGTATAGCCTTGTCATTATGGAAAGTAGTTTGTTGTTGAGATTTTGTTACTCCAATGGATGGTAGCCTTGTCATTATGGAAGGTTATTCGTTGTTGAGATTTTGTTACTTTAATGGATGGTAGCCTTGTCAATATGGAAGGTAGTTTGTTGTTGAGATTTTCTTACTCCAATGGATGGTAGCCTTGTCATTACGGAAGGTAGTTCATTGTTGAGATTTTGTTAATCTAATTGACGGTATCCTTGTCATTACGGAAGGTAGTTCATTGTTGAGATTTTTTTTCTCCAATGGATGATAGCCTTGTCATTATGGAATGTAGTTCATTTTTGAGATTTTGTTACTCCAATTGATGGTAGCCTTATCATTATGGAAGGTAGTTCATTGTTGATATTTTATTACCCCAATTGATGGTAGCCTTGTCATTTTGGAAGGTAGTTCATTGTTGAGATTTTGTTACTCCAATGGTTGGTAGCCTTGTCATTTTGGAAGGTAGTTTGTTATTGGGATTTTGTTACTCAAATGGATGGTAGCCTTGTTATTATGGAAGGAAGTTTATTTTTGAGATTTTGTTACTCCAATGGATGGCAGCCTTGTCATTATGAAAGGTAGTTCGTTGCTGAGAATTTTTTACTCCAATGTATGGTAGTTTGTCATTATGGAAGGTAGTTCGTTGTTGAGATTTTGTTACTCCAATGGATGGTAGAATTTTCATTGTGGAAGGTAGTTCCTTGTTGAGATTTTGTTACTCCAATGTATTGTAGCCTTGTCAATATGGAAGGTAGTTTGTTGTTGAGATTTTGTTACTCCAATGGATGGTAGCCTTGTTATTATGGAAGGTAGTTCATTTTTGAGATTTTTTTCCCCAATGGATGGTAGCCTTGTAATTATGGAAGGTAGTTTGTTGTTGAGGTTTTGTTACTCCAATGGCTAGTAGCCTTGTCATTATGGAATGTAGTTCATTGTTGAGATTTTGTTACTTCAATTGATGGTAGCCTTATCATTATGGAAGGTAGTTCATTGTTGATATTTTATTACACCAATTGATGGTAGCCTTGTCATTATCGAACGTAGTTCGTTGTTGAAATTTTGTTTCTCCAATGGATGGTAGCCTTGTCATAATGGAAGGTAGTTTGTTTTTGATATTTCATTAATCCAATGGATGGTAGTCTTGTCATTATGGAAGGTAGTTCGTTGTTCAAATTTTGTTACTCCAATGGATGGTAGCCTTGTCAATATGGAAGGTAGTTCGTTGTTGAGATTTTGTTTCTCCAATGGATGGTAGCCTTGTCATTATGGAAGGTAGTTCGTTGTTGAGATTTTATTACTCCAATGGATGGTAGTCTTGACATTATGGAAGGTAGTTCGTTGTTGAAATTTTGTTACTCCAATGGATGGTAGCCTTGTCAATATCAATGGTAGTTCGTTGTTGAAATTTTTTTACTCTAATTGATGGTATCCTTGTCATTACGGAAGGTAGTTCATTGTTCAGATTTTGTTACTCCAATGGATTATAGCCTTGTCATTATGGAAGGTTTTTCATTGTTGAGATTTTGTTACTCCAATGGTTGGTAGCCTTGTCATTATGGAAGGTAGTTTGTTGTTGAGATTTTGTTACTCCAATGGATGGTAGCCTTATCATTATGGAAGGTATTTGGTTGTTGAGATTTTGTTACTCCAACTGATGGTGTCCTTATCATTACGGAAGGTAGTTCATTGTTGAGATTTTGTTTCTCGAATGGATGATAGCCTTGTAATTATGGAAGGTAGTTCGTTGTTGAGGTTTTTTTACTCCAATGGTTGGTATCCTTGTCATTATGGAAGGTAGTTCATTGTTGAGATTTTGTTACTCCAATGGCTAGTATAGCCTTGTCATTATGGAAAGTAGTTTGTTGTTGAGATTTTGTTACTCCAATGGATGGTAGCCTTGTCATTATGGAAGGTTATTCGTTGTTGAGATTTTGTTACTTTAATGGATGGTAGCCTTGTCAATATGGAAGGTAGTTTGTTGTTGAGATTTTCTTACTCCAATGGATGGTAGCCTTGTCATTACGGAAGGTAGTTCATTGTTGAGATTTTGTTAATCTAATTGACGGTATCCTTGTCATTACGGAAGGTAGTTCATTGTTGAGATTTTTTTTCTCCAATGGATGATAGCCTTGTCATTATGGAATGTAGTTCATTTTTGAGATTTTGTTACTCCAATTGATGGTAGCCTTATCATTATGGAAGGTAGTTCATTGTTGATATTTTATTACCCCAATTGATGGTAGCCTTGTCATTTTGGAAGGTAGTTCATTGTTGAGATTTTGTTACTCCAATGGTTGGTAGCCTTGTCATTTTGGAAGGTAGTTTGTTATTGGGATTTTGTTACTCAAATGGATGGTAGCCTTGTTATTATGGAAGGAAGTTTATTTTTGAGATTTTGTTACTCCAATGGATGGCAGCCTTGTCATTATGAAAGGTAGTTCGTTGCTGAGAATTTTTTACTCCAATGTATGGTAGCTTTGTCATTATGGAAGGTAGTTCGTTGTTGAGATTTTGTTACTCCAATGGATGGTAGAATTTTCGTTGTGGAAGGTAGTTCCTTGTTGAGATTTTGTTACTCCAATGTATTGTAGCCTTGTCAATATGGAAGGTAGTTTGTTGTTGAGATTTTGTTACTCCAATGGATGGTAGCCTTGTTATTATGGAAGGTAGTTCATTTTTGAGATTTTTTTCCCCAATGGATGGTAGCCTTGTAATTATGGAAGGTAGTTTGTTGTTGAGGTTTTGTTACTCCAATGGCTAGTAGCCTTGTCATTATGGAATGTAGTTCATTGTTGAGATTTTGTTACTTCAATTGATGGTAGCCTTATCATTATGGAAGGTAGTTCATTGTTGATATTTTATTACACCAATTGATAGTAGCCTTGTCATTATCGAACGTAGTTCGTTGTTGAAATTTTGTTTCTCCAATGGATGGTAGCCTTGTCATAATGGAAGGTAGTTTGTTTTTGATATTTCATTAATCCAATGGATGGTAGTCTTGTCATTATGGAAGGTAGTTCGTTGTTCAAATTTTGTTACTCCAATGGATGGTAGCCTTGTCAATATGGAAGGTAGTTCGTTGTTGAGATTTTGTTTCTCCAATGGATGGTAGCCTTGTCATTATGGAAGGTAGTTCGTTGTTGAGATTTTATTACTCCAATGGATGGTAGTCTTGACATTATGGAAGGTAGTTCGTTGTTGAAATTTTGTTACTCCAATGGATGGTAGCCTTGTCAATATCAATGGTAGTTCGTTGTTGAAATTTTTTTACTCTAATTGATGGTATCCTTGTCATTACGGAAGGTAGTTCATTGTTGAGATTTTGTTTCTCCAATGGATTATAGCCTTGTCATTATGGAAGGTTTTTCATTGTTGAGATTTTGTTACTCCAATGGTTGGTAGCCTTGTCATTATGGAAGGTAGTTTGTTGTTGAGATTTTGTTACTCCAATGGATGGTAGCCTTATCATTATGGAAGGTATTTGGTTGTTGAGATTTTGTTACTCCAACTGATGGTGTCCTTATCATTACGGAAGGTAGTTCATTGTTGAGATTTTGTTTCTCGAATGGATGATAGCCTTGTAATTATGGAAGGTAGTTCGTTGTTGAGGTTTTTTTACTCCAATGGCTGGTATCCTTGTCATTATGGAAGGTAGTTCATTGTTGAGATTTTGTTACTCCAATGGCTAGTATAGCCTTGTCATTATGGAAAGTAGTTTGTTGTTGAGATTTTGTTACTCCAATGGATGGTAGCCTTGTCATTATGGAAGGTTATTCGTTGTTGAGATTTTGTTACTTTAATGGATGGTAGCCTTGTCATTATGGAAGGTAGTTTGTTGTTGAGATTTTCTTACTCCAATGGATGGTAGCCTTGTCATTATGGAAGGTAGTTCATTGTTGAGATTTTGTTAATCTAATTGACGGTATCCTTGTCATTACGGAAGGTAGTTCATTGTTGAGATTTTTTTTCTCCAATGGATGATAGCCTTGTCATTATGGAATGTAGTTCATTTTTGAGATTTTGTTACTCCAATTGATGGTAGCCTTATCATTATGGAAGGTAGTTCATTGTTGATATTTTATTACCCCAATTGATGGTAGCCTTGTCATTTTGGAAGGTAGTTCATTGTTGAGATTTTGTTACTCCAATGGTTGGTAGCCTTGTCATTTTGGAAGGTAGTTTGTTATTGGGATTTTGTTACTCAAATGGATGGTAGCCTTGTTATTATGGAAGGAAGTTTATTTTTGAGATTTTGTTACTCCAATGGATGGCAGCCTTGTCATTATGAAAGGTAGTTCGTTGCTGAGAATTTTTTACTCCAATGTATGGTAGCTTTGTCATTATGGAAGGTAGTTCGTTGTTGAGATTTTGTTACTCCAATGGATGGTAGAATTTTCGTTGTGGAAGGTAGTTCCTTGTTGAGATTTTGTTACTCCAATGTATTGTAGCCTTGTCAATATGGAAGGTAGTTTGTTGTTGAGATTTTGTTACTCCAATGGATGGTAGCCTTGTTATTATGGAAGGTAGTTCATTTTTGAGATTTTGTTTCCCCAATGGATGGTAGCCTTGTAATTATGGAAGGTAGTTTGTTGTTGAGGTTTTGTTACTCCAATGGCTAGTAGCCTTGTCATTATGGAATGTAGTTCATTGTTGAGATTTTGTTACTTCAATTGATGGTAGCCTTATCATTATGGAAGGTAGTTCATTGTTGATATTTTATTACACCAATTGATGGTAGCCTTGTCATTATCGAACGTAGTTCGTTGTTGAAATTTTGTTTCTCCAATGGATGGTAGCCTTGTCATAATGGAAGGTAGTTTGTTTTTGATATTTTATTAATCCAATGGATGGTAGTCTTGTCATTATGGAAGGTAGTTCGTTGTTCAAATTTTGTTACTCCAATGGATGGTAGTCTTGTCAATATGGAAGGTAGTTCGTTGTTGAGATTTTGTTTCTCCAATGGATGGTAGCCTTGTCATTAAGGAAGGTAGTTCGTTGTTGAGATTTTATTACTCCAATGGATGGTAGTCTTGACATTATGGAAGGTAGTTCGTTGTTGAAATTTTGTTACTCCAATGGATGGTAGCCTTGTCAATATCAATGGTAGTTCGTTGTTGAAATTTTTTTACTCTAATTGATGGTATCCTTGTCATTATGGAAGGTAGTTCATTGTTGAGATTTTGTTTCTCCAATGGATTATAGCCTTGTCATTATGGAAGGTTTTTCATTGTTGAGATTTTGTTACTCCAATGGCTGGTAGCCTTGTCATTATGGAAGGTAGTTTGTTGTTGAGATTTTGTTACTCCAATGGATGGTAGCCTTATCATTATGGAAGGTATTTGGTTGTTGAGATTTTGTTACTCCAAATGATGGTGTCCTTATCATTACGGAAGGTAGTTCGTTGTTGAGATTTTGTATCTCGAATGGATGATAGCCTTGTAATTATGGAAGGTAGTTCGTTGTTGAGGTTTTTTTACTCCAATGGCTGGTATCCTTGTCATTATGGAAGGTAGTTCATTGTTGAGATTTTGTTACTCCAATGGCTAGTATAGCCTTGTCATTATGGAAAGTAGTTTGTTGTTGAGATTTTGTTACTCCAATGGATGGTAGCCTTGTCATTATGGAAGGTTATTCGTTGTTGAGATTTTGTTACTTTAATGGATGGTAGCCTTGTCATTATGGAAGGTAGTTTGTTGTTGATATTTTCTTACTCCAATGGATGTTAGCCTTGTCATTATGGAAGGTAGTTCATTGTTGAGATTTTGTTAATCTAATTGATGGTATCCTTGTCATTACGGAAGGTAGTTCATTGTTGAGATTTTGTTTCTCCAATGGATGATAGCCTTGTCATTATGGAATGTAGTTCATTTTTGAGATTTTGTTACTCCAATTGATGGTAGCCTTATCATTATGGAAGGTAGTTCATTGTTGATATTTTATTACCCCAATTGATGGTAGCCTTGTCATTTTGGAAGGTAGTTCATTGTTGAGATTTTGTTACTCCAATGGTTGGTAGCCTTGTCATTTTGGAAGGTAGTTTGTTATTTGGATTTTGTTACTCAAATGGATGGTAGCCTTGTTATTATGGAAGGTAGTTTATTTTTGAGATTTTGTTACTCCAATGGATGGCAGCCTTGTCATTATGAAAGGTAGTTCGTTGCTGAGAATTTTTTACTCCAATGTATGGTAGCTTTGTCATTATGGAAGGTAGTTCGTTGTTGAGATTTTGTTACTCCAATGGATGGTAGAATTTTCATTGTGGAAGGTAGTTCCTTGTTGAGATTTTGTTACTCAAATGTATTGTAGCCTTGTCAATATGGAAGGTAGTTTGTTGTTGAGATTTTGTTACTCCAATGGATGGTAGCCTTGTTATTATGGAAGCTAGTTCATTTTTGAGATTTTGTTTCTCCAATGGATGGTAGCCTTGTAATTATGGAAGGTAGTTTGTTGTTAAGGTTTTGTTACTCCAATGGCTAGTAGCCTTGTCATTATGGAATGTAGTTCATTGTTGAGATTTTGTTACTTCAATTGATGGTAGCCTTATCATTATGGAAGGTAGTTCATTGTTGATATTTTATTACACCAATTGATGGTAGCCTTGTCATTATCGAACGTAGTTCGTTGTTGAAATTTTGTTTCTCCAATGGATGGTAGCCTTGTCATAATGGAAGGTAGTTTGTTTTTGATATTTTATTAATCAAATGGATGGTAGTCTTGTCATTATGGAAGGTAGTTCGTTGTTCAAATTTTGTTACTCCAATGGATGGTAGCCTTGTCAATATGGAAGGTAGTTCGTTGTTGAGATTTTGTTTCTCCAATGGATGGTAGCCTTGTCATTATGGAAGGTAGTTCGTTGTTGAGATTTTATTACTCCAATGGATGGTAGTCTTGTCATTATGGAAGGTAGTTCGTTGTTGAAATTTTGTTACTCCAATGGATGGTAGCCTTGTCAATATCAATGGTAGTTCGTTGTTGAAATTTTTTTACTCTAATTGATGGTATCCTTGTCATTACGGAAGGTAGTTCATTGTTGAGATTTTGTTTCTCCAATGGATTATAGCCTTGTCATTATGGAAGGTTTTTCATTGTTGAGATTTTGTTACTCCAATGGCTGGTAGCCTTGTCATTATGGAAGGTAGTTTGTTGTTGAGATTTTGTTACTCCAATGGATGGTAGCCTTATCATTATGGAAGGTATTTGGTTGTTGAGATTTTGTTACTCCAACTGATGGTGTCCTTATCATTACGGAAGGTAGTTCATTGTTGAGATTTTGTTTCTCGAATGGATGATAGCCTTGTAATTATGGAAGGTAGTTCGTTGTTGAGGTTTTTTTACTCCAATGGCTGGTAGCCTTGTCATTATGGAAGGTAGTTCATTGTTGAGATTTTGTTACTCCAATGGCTAGTATAGCCTTGTCATTATGGAAAGTAGTTTGTTGTTGAGATTTTGTTACTCCAATGGATGGTAGCCTTGTCATTATGGAAGGTTATTCGTTGTTGAGATTTTGTTACTTTAATGGATGGTAGCCTTGTCATTATGGAAGGTAGTTTGTTGTTGAGATTTTCTTACTCCAATGGATGGTAGCCTTGTCATTATGGAAGGTAGTTCATTGTTGAGATTTTGTTAATCTAATTGATGGTATCCTTGTCATTACGGAAGGTAGTTCATTGTTGAGATTTTTTTTCTCCAATGGATGATAGCCTTGTCATTATGGAATGTAGTTCATTTTTGAGATTTTGTTACTCCAATTGATGGTAGCCTTATCATTATGGAAGGTAGTTCATTGTTGATATTTTATTACCCCAATTGATGGTAGCCTTGTCATTATCGAAGGTAGTTCGTTGTTGAAATTTTGTTTCTCCAATGGATGGTAGCCTTGTCATAATGGAAGGTAGTTTGTTGTTTATATTTTGTTACTCTAATGGATGATAGCCTTGTCATTATGGAAGGTAGTTCGTTGTTGAGATCTGGTTACTCCAATGGATGATAGCCTTATTATTATGGAAGGTAGTTCATTGTTGAGATTTTGTTACTCCAATGGTTTGTATCCTTTCATTATGGAAGGTAGTTCATTGTTGAGATTTTGTTACTCCAATGGATGGTAGCCTTGTCATTATGGAAGGTAGTTCGTTGTTGAGATTTTGTTACTTTAATGGATGGTAGACTTGTCATTATGGAACGTAGTTTGTTGTTGAGATTTTGTAACTCTAATTGATGGTATCCGTGTCATTACAGAAAGTAGTTCATTATTGAGATTTTGTTTCTCCAATGGATGATAGCCTTGTCATTATGGAAGGTAGCTCATTTTTGAGATTTTGTTACTCCAATGGATGGTATCCTTGTCACTATGGAAGGTAGTTCGTTGTTGAGAATTTGTTACTCCAATGGATGGTAGTCTTGTCATTATGGAAGGTAGTTCGTTGTTGAAATTCTGTTACTCCAATGGATGGTAGCCTTGTCAATATGGAAGGTAGTTCGTTGTTGAGATTTTTTGTACTCTAATTGATGGTATCCTTGTCATTACGGAAAGTAGTTCATTGTTGAGATTTTCTTTCTCCGGTGGATTATAGCCTTGTCATTATGGAAGGTAGTTCATTGTTGAGATTTTGTTATTCAAATGGCTGGTAGCCTTGTCATTATGGAAGGTAGTTCATTATTTAGATTTATTTACTCCAATGGTTGGTAGCCATATCATTATGGAAGGTAGTTCATTGTTGAGATTTTGTTACTCCAATGGATGGTAGCCTTGTCATTATGGAAGGTAGTTCGTTGTTGAGAATTTTTTACTCCAATGGATGGTAGCCTTGTCATTATGGACGATAGTTTGTTGTCGAGATTTTGTAACTCTAATTCATGGTATCCATGTCATTATAGAAGGTAGTTCATTGTTGAGATTTTGTTTCTCCAATGGATGATAGCCTTGTCATTATGGAAGGTAGTTCATTTTTGAGATTTTGTTACTCCAATGGATGATAGCCTTGTCATTATGGAAGGTAGTTCATTGTTTAGATTTTGTTACTCCAATGGATTGTAGTCTTGTCATTCTGGAAGGTAGTTCGTTGTTAAAATTTTGTTACTCCAATGGATGGTAGCCTTGTCATTATGGAAGGTAGTTCATTGTTGAGATTTGGTTACTCCAATGTATGGTAGCTTTGTCATTATGGAAGGTAGTTCATTGTTGAGATTTTGTTACTCCAATGGATGGTAGAATTGTCATTGTAGAAGGTAGTTCCTTGTTGAGATTTTGTTACTCCAATGTATTGTAGCCTTGTCAATATGGAAGGTAGTTCGTTGTTGTGATTTTGTTACTCCAATGGATGGTAGCCTTGTTATTATGGAAGGTAGTTAATTTTTGAGATTTTGTTACTCCATTGGATGGTAGCCTTGTCATTATGAAATGTAGTTTGTTGTTGAGATTTTTTTACTCCAATGTATGGTAGCTTTGTCATTATCGAAGGTAGTTCGTTGGTGAGATTTTGTTACTCCAATGGATGGTAGCCTTATCATTATGGAAGGTATTTCGTTGTTGAGATTTTGTTACTCCAACTGATGGTATCCTTGTCATTATGGAAGGTAGTTCATTGTTGATATTTTGTTTCTCCAATGGATGATAGCCTTGTAATTATGGAAGGTAGTTCGTTGTTGAGGTTTTGTTACTCCAATGGCTGGTAGCCTTGTCATTATCGAAGGTAGTTCATTGTTGAGATTTTGTTACTCCAATTGATGGTAGCCTTATGATTATGGAAGGTAGTTCATTGTTGATATTTTATTACACCAATTGATGGTAGCCTTGTCATTATCGAAGGTAGTTCGTTGTTGAAATTTTGTTTCTCCAATGGATGGTAGCCTTGTCATAATGGAAGGTAGTTTGTTGTTGATATTTTATTACTCCAATGGATGGTAGCCTTGTCATTATGGAAGGTAGTTCATTATGGAGATTTTGTTACTCCAATGGCTGGTAGCCTTGTTATTATTGAAGGTAGTTCATTGTTGAGATTTATTTACTCTAATGGTTGGTAGCCATATCATTATGGAAGGTAGTTCATTGTTGAGATTTCGTTACTCCAATGGATGGTAGCCTTGTCATTATGGAAGGCAGTTCGTTGTTGAGATTTTGTTACTTTAATGGATAATAGCCTTGTCATTATGGATGGTAGTTTGTTGTAGAGATTGTGTAACTCAAATTGATGGTATCCGTGTCATTACAGAAAGTAATTCAATGTTGAGATTTTGTTTCTCCAATGGATGATAGCCTTGTCATTATGGAAGGTATTTAATTTTTGAGATTTAGTTACTCCAATGGATGATAGCCTTGTCATTATGGAAGGTAGTTCATTGTTGAGATTTTGTTACTCCAATGGATGGTAGCCTTGTCATTATGGAAGGTAGTTCGTTGTTGAGATTTGGTTACTCTAATGGATGGTAGCCTTATCATTTTGGAAGGTAGTTTGTTATTGGGATTTTGTTACTCAAATGGATGGTAGCCTTGTTATTATGGAAGGTAGTTTATTTTTGAGATTTTGTTACTCCAATGGATGGTAGCTTTGTCATTATGGAAGGTAGTTCGTTGTTGAGAATTTTTTACTCTAATGTATGGTAGCTTTGTCATTATGGAAGGTAGTTCGTTTTTGAGATTTTGTTACTCCAATGAATGGTAGAATTGTCATTGTAGAAGGTAGTTCCTTGTTGAGATTTTGTTAATCCAATGTATTGTAGCCTTGTCAATATGGAAGGTAGTTCGTTGTTCAGATTTTGTTACTCCAATGGATGGTAACCTTGTTATTATGGAAGGTAGTTAATTTTTTAAGATTTTGTTACTCCATTGGATGGTAGCCTTGTCATTATGAAATGTAGTTTGTCGTTGAGATTTTGTAACTCTAACTGATGGTATCCGTGTCATTATGGAAGGTAGTTCATTATTGAGATTTTGTTTCTCCAATGGATGGTAGCCTTGTCATTATGGAAGGTAGTTCGTTGTTGAGATTTTGTTACTCCAATGGATGGTAGTCTTGTCATTATGGAAGGTAGTTCGTTGTTGAAATTTTGTTATTCCAATGGATGGTAGCCTTGTCATTATGGAAGGTAGTTCGTTGTTGATATTTTGTTACTCCAATGGATGGTAGTCTTGTCATTATGGAAGGTAGTTTGTTGTTGAAATTTTGTTACTCCAATGGAGGGTAGCCTTGTCAATATGGAAGGTAGTTTGTTGTTGAGATTTTGTTACTCTAATTGATGGTATCCTTGTCATTACGAAAGGTAGTTCATTGTTGAGATTTTGTTTCTCCAATGGATTATAGCCTTGTCATTATGGAAGGTTTTTCATTGTTGAGATTTTGTTACTCCAATGGTTGGTAGCCTTGTCATTATGGAAAGTAGTTTGTTGTTGAGATTTTGTTACTCCAATGGATGGTAGTCTTGTCATTATGGAAGGTTATTCGTTGTTGAGATTTTGTTACTTTAATGAATGGTAGCCTTATCATTATGGAAGGTCTTTCGTTGTTGAGATTTTGTTACTCAAACTGATGGTATCCTTGTCATTACGGAAGGTAGTTCATTGTTGATATTTTGTTTCTCCAATGGATGATAGCCTTGTAATTATGGAAGGTAGTTCGTTGTTGAGGTTTTGTTACTCCAATGGCTGGTAGCCTTATCATTATGGAAGGTAGTTCATTGTTAAGATTTCGTTACTCCAATGGATGGTAGCCTTATCATTATGGAAGGTAGTTCATTGTTGAGATTTTGTTACTTTAATGGATAGTAGCCTTGTCATTATGGATGCTAGTTTGTTGTTGAGATTGTGTAACTCAAATTGATGGTATCCGTGTCGTTACAGAAAGTAATTCAATGTTGAGATTTAGTTACTCCAATGGATGATAGCCTTGTCATTATGGAAGGTAGTTCATTGTTGAGATTTTGTTACTCCAATGGATGGTAGTCTTGTCATTATGGAAGGTAGTTCGTTGTTAAAATTTTGTTACTCCAATGGATGGTAGCCTTGTCATTATGGAAGGTAGTTCATTGTTGAGATTTGGTTACTTCAATGGATGGTATCCTTGTCATTTTGGAAGGTATTTTGTTATTGGGATTTTGTTACTGAAATGGATGGTAGCCTTGACATTATGGAAGGTAGTTCGTTATTGGTATTTTGTTACTCCAATGGATGGTAGCCTTGTTATTATGGAAGGTAGTTCATTTTTGAGATTTTGTTTCTCCAATGGATGATAGCCTTGTCATTATGGAAGGTAGTTCATTGTTGAGATTTTGTTACTCCAATGGTTGGTAGCCTTGTCATTATGGAAGGTAGTTCATTTTTGAGTTTTTGTTACTCTAATGGTTTGTAGCCTTGTCATTATGGAAGATAGTTCATTGTTGAGATTTTGTTACTCCAATGGATGGTAGTCTTGTCATTATGGAAGGTAGTTCGTTTTTGAGATTTTGTTACTTTAATGGATGGTAGACTTGTCATTATGGAACGTAGTTTGTTGTTGAAATTTTGTAACTCTAATTGATGGTATCCGTGTCATTACGGAAGAGAGTTCATTATTGAGATTTTGTTTCTCCAATGGATTGTAGCCTTTTCATTATGGAAGGTAGTTCGTTGTTGAGATTTTGTTACTCCAATGGATGGTAGTCTTGTCATTATGGAAGGTAGTTCGTTGTTGAAATTTTGTTATTCCAATGGACGGTAGCCTTGTCATTATGGAAGGTAGTTCGTTGTTGAGATTTTGTTACTCCAATGGATGGTAGTCTTGTCATTATGGAAGGTAGTTTGTTGTTGAAATTTTGTTACTCCAATGGAGGGTAGCCTTGTCAACATGGAAGGTAGTTTGTTGTTGAGATTTTGTTACTCTAATTAATGTTATCCTTGTCATTACGAAAGGTAGTTCATTGTTGAGATTTTGTTTCTCAAATGGATTATAGCCTTGTCATTATGGAAGGTTTTTCATTGTTGAGATTTTGTTACTCCAATGGTTGGTAGCCTTGTCATTATGGAAAGTAGTTTGTTGTTGAGATTTTGTTACTCCAATGGATGGTAGCCTTGTCATTATGGAATGTTATTCGTTGTTGAGATTTTGTTACTTTAATGAATGGTAGCCTTATCATTATGGAAGGTCTTTCGTTGTTGAGATTTTGTTACTCAAACTGATGGTATCCTTGTCATTACGGAAGGTAGTTCATTGTTGATATTTTGTTTCTCCAATGGATGATAGCCTTGTAATTATGGAAGGTAGTTCGTTGTTGAGGTTTTGTTACTCCAATGGCTGGTAGCCTTATCATTATGGAAGGTAGTTCATTGTTTAGATTTTGTTACTCCAATTGATGGTAGCCTTATCATTATGGAAGGTAGTTCATTGTTGATATATTATTACACCAATTGATGGTAGCCTTGTCATTATCGAAGGTAGTTCGTTGTTGAAATTTTGTTACTCCAATGGATGGTAGCCTTGTCAATATGGAAGGTAGTTCGTTGTTGAGATTTTGATACTCTAATTGATGGTATCCTTGTCATTACGGAAGGTAGTTCATTGTTGAGATTTTGTTTCTCCAATGGATTATAGCCTTGTCATTATGGAAGGTAGTTCATTGTTGAGATTTTGTTAATCCAATGGATGATAGCCTTGTCATTATGGAAGGTAGTTCATTTTTGAGATTTAGTTACTCCAATGGATGATAGCCTTGTCATTATGGAAGGTAGTTTGTTGTTGAGATTTTGTTACTTTAATGGATGGTAGCCTTGTCATTATGGACGATAGTTTGTTGTTGAGTTTTGTAACTCTAATTGATGGTATCCGTGTCATTACAGAAGGTAGTTCATTGTTGAGATTTTGTTTCTCCAATGGATGATAGCCTTGTCATTATGGAAGGTAGTTCATTTTTCAGATTTTGTTACTCCAATGGATGATAGCCTTGTCATTATGGAAGGTAGTTCATTGTTGTGATTTTGTTACTCCAATGGATGGTAGTCTTGTTATTATGGATGGTAGTTCATTGTTAAAATTTTGTTACTCCAATGGATGGTAGCCTTATCATTATGGAAGGTAGTTCGTTGTTGAGATTTTGTTACTTTAATGGATAGTAGCCTTGTCATTATGGATGCTAGTTTGTTGTAGAGATTGTGTAACTCGAATTGATGGTATCCGTGTCATTACAGAAAGTAATTCATTGTTGAGATTTTGTTTCTCCAATGGATGATAGGCTTGTCATTATGGAAGGTAGTTCATTTTTGAGATTTAGTTACTCCAATGGATGATAGCCTTGTCATTATGGAAGGTAGTTCATTGTTGATATTTTGTTACTCCAATGGATGGTAGTCTTGTCATTATGGAAGGTAGTTCGTTGTTAAAATTTTGTTACTCCAATGGATGGTAGCCTTGTCATTATGGAAGGTAGTTCATTGTTGAGATTTGGTTACTTCAATGGATGGTAGCCTTGTCATTTTGGAAGGTAGTTTGTTATTGGGATTTTGTTACTGAAATGGATGGTAGCCTTGACATTATGGAAGGTAGTTCGTTATTGGTATTTTGTTACTCCAATGGATGGTAGCCTTGTTATTATGGAAGGTAGTTCATTTTTGAGATTTTGTTTCTCCAATGGATGATAGCCTTGTCATTATGGAAGGTAGTTCATTGTTGAGATTTTGTTACTCCAATGGTTGGTAGCCTTGTCATTATGGAAGGTAGTTCATTTTTGAGATTTTGTTAATCTAATGGTTTGTAGCCTTGTCATTATGGAAGATAGTTCATTGTTTAGATTTTGTTACTCCAATAGATGATAGTCTTGTCATTATGGAAGGTAGTTCGTTTTTGAGATTTTGTTACTTTAATGGATGGTAGACTTGTCATTATGGAATGTAGTTTGTTGTTGAGATTTTGTAACTCTAATTGATGGTATCCGTGTCATTACGGAAGGTAGTTCATTATTGAGATTTTGTTTCTCCAATGGATTATAGCCTTGTCATTATGGAAGGTTTTTCATTGTTGAGATTTTGTTACTCCAATGGCTGGTAGCCTTGTCATTATGGAAGGTAGTTCATTGTTTAGATTTATTTACTCCAATGGTTAGTATAGCCTTGTCATTATGGAAAGTAGTTTGTTGTTGAGATTTTGTTACTCCAATGGATGGTAGCCTTGTCATTATGGAAGGTTATTCGTTGTTGAGATTTTGTTACTTTAATGAATGGTAGCCTTATCATTATGGAAGGTCTTTCGTTGTTGAGATTTGGTTACTCAAACTGATGGTATCCTTGTCATTACGGAAGGTAGTTCATTGTTGATATTTTGTTTCTCCAATGGATGATAGCCTTGTAATTATGGAAGGTAGGTCGTTGTTGAGGTTTTGTTACTCCAATGGCTGGTAGCCTTATCATTATGGAATGTAGTTCATTGTTGAGATTTTGTTACTCCAATTGATGGTAGCCTTATCATTATGGAAGGTAGTTCATTGTTGATATATTATTACACCAATTGATGGTAGCCTTGTCATTATCGAAGGTAGTTCGTTGTTGAAATTTTGTTACTCCAATGGACGGTAGCCTTGTCAATATGGAAGGTAGTTGGTTGTTGAGATTTTGATACTCTAATTGATGGTATCCTTGTCATTATGGAAGGTAGTTCATTGTTGAGATTTTGTTTCTCCAATAGATTATAGCCTTGTCATTATTGAAGGTAGTTCATTGTTGAGATTTTGTTAATCCAATGGCGGGTAGCCTTGTCATTATGGAAGATAGTTCATTATTTAGATTTATTTACTCCAATGGTTGGTAGCCATATCATTATGGAAGGTAGTTCATTGTTGAGATTTTGTTACTCCAATGGATTGTAGCTTTGTCATTATGGAAGGTAGTTTGTTGTTGAGATTTTGTTACTTTAATGGATGGTAGCCTTGTCTTTATGGACGATAGTTTGTTGTCGAGTTTTGTAACTCTAATTGATGGTATCCGTGTCATTACAGAAGGTAGTTCATTGTTGAGATTTTGTTTCTCCAATGGATGATAGCCTTGTCCTTATGGAAGGTAGTTCATTTTTGAGATTTTGTTACTCCAATGGATGATAGCCTTGTCATTATGGAAGGTAGTTCATTGTTGAGATTTTGTTACTCCAATGGATGGTAGTCTTGTCATTATGGATGGTAGTTCATTGTTAAAATTTTGTTACTCCAATGGATGGTAGCCTTATCATTATGGAAGGTAGTTCGTTGTTGAGATTTTGTTACTTTAATGGATAGTAGCCTTGTCATTATGGATGGTAGTTTGTTGTTGAGATTGTGTAACTTAAATTGATGGTATCCGTGTCATTACAGAAAGTAATTCATTGTTGAGATTTTGTTTCTCCAATGGATGATAGCCTTGTCATTATGGAAGGTAGTTCATTTTTGAGATTTAGTTACTCCAATGGATGATAGCCTTGTCATTATGGAAAGTAGTTCATTCTTGAGATTTTGTTACTCCAATGGATGGTAGTCTTGTCATTATGGAAGGTAGTTCGTTGTTAAAATTTTGTTACTCCAATGGATGGTAGCCTTGTCATTATGGAAGGTAGTTCATTGTTGAGATTTGGTTACTTCAATGGATGGTAGCCTTGTCATTTTGGAAGGTAGTTTGTTATTGGGATTTTGTTACTGAAATGGATGGTAGCCTTGACATTATGGAAGGTAGTTCGTTATTTGTATTTTGTTACTCTAATGGATGGTAGCCTTGTTATTATGGAAGGTAGTTCAGTTTTGAGATTTTGTTTCTCCAATGGATTATAGCCTTGTCATTATGGAAGGTAGTTCATTGTTGAGATTTTGTTACTCCAATGGATGGTAGTCTTGTCATTATGGAAGGTAGTTCGTTGTTGAAATTTTGTTATTCCAATGGATGGTAGCCTTGTCATTAT
This sequence comes from Vicia faba, assembly GCA_948472305.1. NCBI lineage: Eukaryota > Viridiplantae > Streptophyta > Magnoliopsida > Fabales > Fabaceae > Vicia > Vicia faba. The sequence continues at coordinate 664,169,418 of OX451741.1, forward strand.
GGAAGGTAGTTCGTTGTTGAGATTTTGTTACTCCAATGGATGGTAGTCTTGTCATTATGGAAGGAAGTTTGTTGTTGAAATTTTGTTACTCCAATGGAGGGTAGCCTTGTCAATATGGAAGGTAGTTTGTTATTGAGATTTTGTTACTCTAATTGATGGTATCCTTGTCATTACGAAAGGTAGTTCATTGTTGAGATTTTGTTTCTCCAATGGATTATAGCCTTGTCATTATGGAAGATTTTTCATTGTTGAGATTTTGTTACTCCAATGGCTGGTAGCCTTGTCATTATGGAAGGTAGTTCATTGTTTAGATTTTTTTACTCTAATGGTTAGTATAGCCTTGTCATTATGGAAAGTAGTTTGTTGTTGAGATTTTGTTAGTCCAGTGGATGGTAGCCTTGTCATTATGGAAGGTTATTCGTTGTTGAGATTTTGTTACTTTAATGAATGGTAGCCTTATCATTATGGAAGGTCCTTCATTGTTGAGATTTTGTTACTCAAACTGATGGTATCCTTGTCATTACGGAAGGTAGTTCATTGTTGATATTTTGTTTCACCAATGGATGATAGCCTTGTAATTATGGAAGGTAGTTCGTTGTTGAGGTTTTGTTACTCCAATGGCTGGTAGCCTTATCATTATGGAAGGTAGTTCGTTTTTGAAATTTTGTTAGTCCAATGGATGGTAGCCTTGTCAATATGGAAGGTAGTTCATTGTTGAGATTTTGATACTCTAATTGATGGTATCCTTGTCATTACGGAAGGTAGTTAATTGTTGAGATTTTGTTTCTCCAATGGATTATAGCCTTGTCAATATGGAAGGTAGTTCATTGTTGAGATTTTGTTAATCCAATGGCGGGTAGCCTTGTCATTATGGAAGGTAGTTCATTATTTAGATTTATTTACTCCAATGGTTGGTAGCCATATCATTATGGAAGGTAGTTCATTGTTGAGATTTTGTTACTCCAATGGATGGTAGCCTTGTCATTATGGAAGGTAGTTTGTTGTTGAGATTTTGTTACTTTAATGGATGGTAGCCTTGTCATTATGGACGATAGTTTGTTGTCGAGTTTTGTAACTCTAATTGATGGTATCCGTGTCATTACAGAAGGTAGTTCATTGTTGAGATTTAGTTTCTCCAATGGATGATAGCCTTGTCATTATGGAAGGTAGTTCATTTTTGAGATTTTGTTACTCCAATGGATGATAGCCTTTTCATTATGGAAGGTAGTTCATTGTTGAGATTTTGTTACTCTAATGGATGGTAGTCTTGTCATTATGGATGGTAGTTCATTGTTAAAATTTTGTTACTCCAATGGATGGTAGCCTTGTCATTATGGAAGGTAGTTTGTTGTTGAGATTTGGTTACTCTAATGGATGGTAGCCTTGTCATTTTGGAAGGTAGTATGTTATTGGGATTTTGTTACTCAAATGGATGGTAGCCTTGTTATTATGGAAGGTAGTTTATTTTTGAGATTTTGTTACTCCAATGGATGGTAGCTTTGTCATTATGGAAGGTAGTTCGTTGTTGAGAATTTTTTACTCCAATGTATGGTAGCTTTGTCATTATGGAAGGTTGTTCATTGTTGAGATTTTGTTACTCCAATGGATTTTAGTATTGTCATTGTAGAATGTAGTTCCTTGTTGAGATTTTGTTACTCCAGTGTATTGTAGCCTTGTCAATATGGAAGGTAGTTCGTTGTTGAGATTTTGTTACTCCAATGGATGGTAGCCTTGTTATTATGGACGGTAGTTCATTTTTGAGATTTTGTTACTCCATTGGATGGTAGCCTTGTCATTATGAAATTTAGTTCGTTGTTGATATTTTATTACACCAATTGATGGTAGCCTTGTCATTATCGAAGGTAGTTCGTTGTTGAAATAATGTTTCTCTAATGGATGGTAGCCTTGTCATAATGGAAGGTAGTTTGTTGTTGATATTTAATTACTCCAATGGATGGTAGTCTTGTCATTATGGAAGGTAGTTCATTGTTGAGATTTATTTACTGTAATGGTTGGTAGCCATATCATTATGGAAGGTAGTTCATTGTTGAGATTTTGTTACTCCAATGGATGGTAGCCTTCTCATTATGGAAGGTAGTTCGTTGTTGAGATTTTGTTACTTTAATGGATAGTAGCCTTGTCATTATGGACGGTAGTTTGTTGTTGAGATTTTGTAACTCAAATTGATGGTATCCGTGTCATTACAGAAGGTAATTCATTGTTGAGATTTTATTTCTCCAATGGATGATAGCCTTGTCATTATGGAAGGTAGTTCATTTTTGAGATTTAGTTACTCCAATGGATGATAGCCTTGTTATTATGGAAGGTAGTTCATTGTTGAAATTTTGTTACTCCAAATGATGGTAGTCTTGTCATTATGGAAGGTAGTTCGTTGTTAAAATTTTGTTACTCAAATGGATGGTAGCCTTGTCATTATGGAAGGTAGTTCGTTGTTGAGATTTGATACTCTAATTGATGGTATACTTGTCATTACGGAAGGTAGTTCATTGTTGAGATTTTGTTTCTCCAATGGATTATAGCCTTGTCATTATGGAAGGTAGTTTATTGTTGAGATTTTTTTATTCCAATGGCTGGTAGCCTTGTCATTATTGAAGGTAGTTCGTTGTTGAGATTTTGTTACTCCAATGGATGATAGCCTTGTCATTATGGACGATAGTTTGTTGTCGAGTTTTGTAACTCTAATTGATGGTATCAGTGTCATTACAGAAGGTAGTTCATTGTTGAGATTTTGTTTCTCCAATGGATGATAGCCTTGTCATTATGGAAGGTAGTTCATTTTTGAGATTTTGTTACTCCAATGGATGATAGCCATGTCATTATGGAAGGTAGTTCATTGATGAGATTTTGTTACTCTAATGGTTTGTAGCCTTGTCATTACGGAAGGTAGTCCATTATTGATACTTTGTTTCTCCAATGGATGGTAGCCTTGTCATTATGGAAGGTAGTTCGTTGTTGAGATTTTGTTACTCCAATGGTTTGTAGCCTTGTCATTATGGAAGGTAGTTCTTTGTTGAGATTTTGTTAATCTAATGGTTTGTAGCCTTGTCGTTATGGAAGATAGTTCGTTGTTGAGATTTTGTTACTCCAATGGATGGTAGCCTTGTCATTATGGAAGGTAGTTCGTTGTTGAAATTTTGTTACTCCAATGGATGGTAGCCTTCTCAATATGGAAGGTAGTTCGTTGTTGAGATTTTGATACTCTAATTGATGGTATCCTTGTCATTACGGAAGGTAGTTCATTGTTGAGATTATGTTTCTCTAATGGATTATAGCCATATCATTATGGAAGGTAGTTCATTGTTGAGATTTTGTTACTCCAATGGATGGTAGCCTTGTCATTATGGAAGGTAGTTCGTTGTTGAGATTTTGTTACTTAAATGGATGGTAGCCTTGTCATTATGGACGATAGTTTGTTGTCGAGTTTTGTAACACTAATTGATGGTATCAGTGTCATTACAGAAGGTAGTTCATTGTTGAGATTTTGTTTCTCCAATGGATGATAGCCTTGTCATTATGGAAGGTAGTTCATTTTTGAGATTTTGTTACTCCAATGGATGATAGCCTTGTCATTATGGAAGGTAGTTCATTGTTGAGATTTTGTTACTCCAATGGTTGGTAGCGTTGTCATTATGGAAGGTAGTTCATTGTTGAGATTTTGTTACTCTAATGGTTTGTAGCCTTGTCATTACGGAAGGTAGTTCATTATTGATATTTTTTTTCTCCAATGGATGGTAGCCTTGTCATTATGGAAGGTAGTTCGTTGTTGAGATTTTGTTACTCTAATGGTTTGTAGCCTTGTCGTTATGGAAGATAGTTCGTTGTTGAGATTTTGTTACTCTAATGGTTTGTAGCCTTGTCGTTATGGAAGATAGTTCGTTGTTGAGATTTTGTTACTCCAATGGCTGGTAGCCTTGTCATTATGGAAGGTAGTTCATTGTTTAGATTTATTTACTCCAATGGTTAGTATAGCCTTGTCATTATGGAAAGTAGTTTGTTGTTGAGATTTTGTTAGTCCAATGGATGGTAGCCTTGTCATTATGGAAGGTTATTCGTTGTTGAGATTTTGTTACTTTAATGAATGGTAGCCTTATCATTATGGAAGGTCCTTCATTGTTGAGATTTTGTTACTCAAACTGATGGTATCCTTGTCATTACGGAAGGTAGTTCATTGTTGATATTTTGTTTCACCAATGGATGATAGCCTTGTAATTATGGAAGGTAGTTCGTTGTTGAGGTTTTGTTACTCCAATGGCTGGTAGCCTTATCATTATGGAAGGTATTTCGTTTTTGAAATTTTGTTAGTCCAATGGATGGTAGCCTTGTCAATATGGAAAGTAGTTCATTGTTGAGATTTTGATACTCTAATTGATGGTATCCTTGTCATTACGGAAGGTAGTTAATTGTTGAGATTTTGTTTCTCCAATGGATTATAGCCTTGTCAATATGGAAGGTAGTTCATTGTTGAGATTTTGTTAATCCAATGGCGGGTAGCCTTTTCATTATGGAAGGTAGTTCATTATTTAGATTTATTTACTCCAATGGTTGGTAGCCATATCATTATGGAAGGTAGTTCATTGTTGAGATTTTGTTACTCCAATGGATGGTAGCCTTGTCATTATGGAAGGTAGTTTGTTGTTGAGATTTTGTTACTTTAATGGATGGTAGGTTTGTCATTATGGACGACAGTTTGTTGTCGAGTTTTGTAACTCTAATTGATGGTATCCGTGTCATTACAGAAGGTAGTTCATTGTTGAGATTTAGTTTCTCCAATGGATGATAGCCTTGTCATTATGGAAGGTAGTTCATTTTTGAGATTTTGTTACTCCAATGGATGATAGCCTTGTCATTATGGAAGGTAGTTCATTGTTGAGATTTTGTTACTCTAATGGATGGTAGTCTTGTCATTATGGATGGTAGTTCATTGTTAAAATTTTGTTACTCCAATGGATGGTAGCCTTGTCATTATGGAAGGTAGTTTGTTGTTGAGATTTGGTTACTCTAATGGATGGTAGCCTTGTCATTTTGGAAGGTAGTTCGTTGTTGAGGTTTTATTACTCCAAAGGGTGGTAGCCTTGTCATTATGGAAGGTAGTTCGTTGTTGAGTTTTGTTACTCCAATGGATTGTAACCTTGTCATTACGGAAGGTTATTCGTTGTTGATATTTTGTTACTTTAATGGATGGTAGCCTTGTCATTATGGAAGGTAGTTTGTTGTTGAGATTTTCTTACTCCAATGGATGGTAGCCTTGTCATTATGGAAGGGAGTTCATTGTTGAGATTTTGTTACTCTAATTGATGGTATCCTTGTCATTACGGAAGGTAGTTCATTGTTGAGATTTTGTTTCTCCAATGGATGATAGCCTTGTCATTATGGAAGGTAGTTCATTTTTGAGATTTTTTTTACTCCAATGGATGGTAGCCTTGTCATTATGGAAGGTATTTCGTTGTTGAAATTTTGTTACTCCAATGGATAGTAGCCTTTTCATTATGGAAGGTAGTTCGTTGTTAATATTTTGTTACTCCAATGGATGGTAGCCTTTTCATTATGGAAGGTAGTTTGTTGTTGAGATTTTGTTACTCCAATGGATGGTAGCCTTGTCATTATGGAAGGTAGTTCGCTATTGGGATTTTGTTACCCCAATGGATGGTAGCCTTGTTATTATGGAAGGTAGTTCATTTTTGATATTTTGTTACTCCATTGTATGGTAGCTTTGTCATTATGGAAGGTAGTTCTTTGTTGAGATTTTGTTAGTCCATTGGATGGTACAATTGTTATTATGGAAGGTAGTTTGTTGTTGATATTTTGTTACTCCAATGGATTGTAGCCTTGTCAATATGGAGGGTAGTTCGTTGTTGAGATTTTGATACTCCAATGGATGGTAGCCTTGTCATTATGGAAGGTAGTTCGTTGGTGAAATTTTTTTACTCCAATGGATGGTAGCCTTATCATTAGGGAAGGTAGTTTGTTGTTGAGATTTTGTTACTCCAATGGATGGTAGCCTTGTCATTATGGAAGGAAGCTCGTTGTTGATATTTTATTACTCCAATGGATGGTGGCCTTGTCATTATGGAAGGTAGTTTGTTGTTGAGATTTTGTTACTCCAATACATTGTAGACTTGTCAATATGGAAGGTAGTTTGCTATTGGGATTTTGTTACCCCAATGGATGGTAGCCTGGTTATTATGGAAGGTAGGTCATTTTTGATATTTTGTTAGTCCAATGGATGGTAGCCTTGTCATTATGAAAGGTAGTTCGTTGGTGAGATTTTTGTACTCCAATGTATGGTAGGTTTGTCATTATGGAAGGTAGTTCGTTGTTGTGATTTTGTTAGTCCATTGGATGGTAGACTTGTCATCATGGAAGGTAGTTTGTTGTTGAGATTTTGTTACTCCAATGGATTGAAGCCTTGTCAATATGGAAGGTAGTTCGTAGTTGATATTTTGAAACTCCAATGGATGGCAGCCTTGTCATTATGGAATGTAGTTCGTTGTTGAGATTTTTTTACTCCAATGGATGGTATCCTTGTCATTATGGATGGTAGTTTGTTGTTCATATTTTATTACTCCAATGGATGGTAGCCTTGTCATTATGGAAGGTAGTCCGTTGTTGAAATTTATTTACTTCAATGTATGGTAGACTTATCATTATGGAAGGTAGTTCGTTGTTGTGATTTTGTTACTCCAATGGATGGTAGCCTTGTCATTATGGAAGGTAGTTCGTTGTTGATATTTTGTTACTCCAATGGATGGGTGCCTTGTCATTATGGAAGGTAGTTCCTTGTTGAGATTTTGTTACTCCAATTGACGGTAGCCTTGTCATTATGGAAGGTAGTTCATTTTTGAGATATTGTTACTCTAATGGATGGTAGCCTTGTAGTTACGGAATGTAGTTCATTATGGAGATTTTGTTACTCCAATGGCTGGTAGCCTTGTCATTATTGAAGGTAGTTCATTGTTGAGATTTATTTACTCCAATGGTTGGTAGCCATATCATTATGAAAGGTAGTTCATTGTTGAGATTTCGTTACTCCAATCGATGGTAGCCTTGTCATTATGGAAGGTAGTTTGTTGTTTAGATTTTGTTACTTTAATGGATAGTAGCCGTGCCATTATGGACTGAATTTTGTTGTTGAGATTTTGTAACTCAAATTGATGGTATCCGTGTCATTACAGAAGGTAGTTCATTATTGAGATTTTTTTTCTCCAATGGATGATAGCCTTGTCATTATGGAAGTTAGTTCATTTTTGAGATTTAGTTACTCCAATGGATGATATCCTTGTCATTATGGAAGTTAGTTCATTGTTTAGATTTTGTTACTCCAATGGATGGTAGTCTTGTCATTATGGAAGGTAGTTTATTGTTAAAATTTTGTTACTCCAATGGATGGTAGCCTTGTCATTATGGAAGGTAGTTTGTTGTTTAGATTTGGTTACTTCAATGGATGGTAGCCTTGTCATTTTGGAAGGTAGTTTGTTATTGGGATTTTGTTACTGAAATGGATGGTAGCCTTGACATTATGGAAGGTAGTTCGTTATTGGTATTTTGTTACTCCAATGGATGGTAGCCTTGTTATTATCGAAGGTAGTTCATTGTTGAGATTTTGTTACTCTAATGGTTTGTAGCCTTGTCATTATGGAAGGTAGTTCATTGTTGTGATTATGTTACTCCAATGGATGGTAGCCTTGTCATTATGGAAGGTAGTTCGTTGTTGAGATTTTTTTACTTCAATAGATGGTAGACTTGTCATTATGGAACGTAGTTTGTTGTTGAGATTTTGTAACTCTAATTGATGGTATCCGTGACATTACAAAAGGTAGTTCATTATTGAGATTTTGTTTCTCCAATGGATGGTAGCCTTGTCATTATGGAAGGTAGTTTGTTGTTGAGATTTTGTTACTCCAATGGATGGTAGTCTTGTCATTATGGAAGGTAGTTCGTTATTGAAATTTTTTTACTCCAATGGATGGTAGCCTTGTCATTATGGAAGGTAGTTCGTTGTTGAGATTTTGTTACTCCAATGGATGGTAGTCTTGTCATTATGGAAGGTAGTTCGTTGTTGAAATTTTGTTACTCCAATGGATGGTAGCCTTGTCAATATGGAAGGTTGTTTGTTGGTGAGATTTTGTTACTCTAATTGTTGGTATCCTTGTCATTACGGAAGTTATTTCATTGTTGAGATTTTGTTACTCCAATGGATTGTAGCCTTGTCATTATGGAAGGTTATTCGTTGTTGAGATTTTTTTACTTTAATGGATGGTAGCCTTGTCATTATGGAAGGTAGTTTGTTGTTGAGATTTTCTTACTCTAATTGATGGTATCCTTGTCATTACGGAAGGTAGTTCATTGTTGAGATTTTATTTCTCCAATGGATTATAGCCTTGTCATTATGGAATTTAGTTCATTTTTGAGATTTTGTTACTCCAATTGATGGTAGCCTTATCATTATGGAAGGGAGTTCATTGTTGATATTTTATTACACCAATGGATGGTAGCCTTGTCATTATCGAAGGTAGTTCGTTGTTGAATTTTTGTTTCTCCAATGGATGGTAGCCTTGTCATCATCGAAAGTAGTTTGTTGTTGATATTTTGTTACTCCAATAGATTCTAGACTTTTCAATATGGAAGGTAGTTCATTGTTGAGATTTTGTAACTCCAATGGATTGTAGCCTTGTCATTATGGAAGGTAATTCGTTGTTGAGATATTTTTACTCCAATGGATGGTATCCTTGTAACTATGGATGGTTGTTTATTGTTGATATTTTATTACTCTAATGTATGGTAGCCTTGTCATTATGGAAGGTAGTTCGTTGTTGAAATTTTTTTACTCCAATGGATGGTAGCCATATCTTTATGGAAGGTAGTTCGTTGTTGAGATTTTGTTACTCCAATGGATGGTAGCCTTGTCATTATGGAAGGTAGTTCGTTGTTGATATTTTGTTACTCCAATGGATGGTTTCCTTGTCATTATGGAAGGTACTTCATTTTTGAGATATTGTTACTCCAATGGATGGTCGCCTTGTCATTATGGAAGGTAGTTCGTTGTTGAGGTTTTATTACTCCAAAGGGTGGTAGCCTTGTCATTATGGAAGGTAGTTCGTTGTTGAGTTTTGTTACTCCAATGGATTGTAACCTTGTCATTACGGAAGGTTATTCGTTGTTGATATTTTGTTACTTTAATGGATGGTAGCCTTGTCATTATGGAAGGTAGTTTGTTGTTGAGATTTTCTTACTCCAATGGATGGTAGCCTTGTCATTATGGAAGGGAGTTCATTGTTGAGATTTTGTTACTCTAATTGATGGTATCCTTGTCATTACGGAAGGTAGTTCATTGTTGAGATTTTGTTTCTCCAATGGATGATAGCCTTGTCATTATGGAAGGTAGTTCATTTTTGAGATTTTTTTTACTCCAATGGATGGTAGCCTTGTCATTATGGAAGGTATTTCGTTGTTGAAATTTTGTTACTCCAATGGATAGTAGCCTTTTCATTATGGAAGGTAGTTCGTTGTTAATATTTTGTTACTCCAATGGATGGTAGCCTTTTCATTATGGAAGGTAGTTTGTTGTTGAGATTTTGTTACTCCAATGGATGGTAGCCTTGTCATTATGGAAGGTAGTTCGCTATTGGGATTTTGTTACCCGAATGGATGGTAGCCTTGTTATTATGGAAGGTAGTTCATTTTTGATATTTTGTTACTCCATTGTATGGTAGCTTTGTCATTATGGAAGGTAGTTCTTTGTTGAGATTTTGTTAGTCCATTGGATGGTAGAATTGTTATTATGGAAGGTAGTTTGTTGTTGATATTTTGTTACTCCAATGGATTGTAGCCTTGTCAATATGGAGGGTAGTTCGTTGTTGAGATTTTGATACTCCAATGGATGGTAGCCTTGTCATTATGGAAGGTAGTTCGTTGGTGAAATTTTTTTACTCCAATGGATGGTAGCCTTATCATTAGGGAAGGTAGTTTGTTGTTGAGATTTTGTTACTCCAATGGATGGTAGCCTTGTAATTATGGAAGGAAGCTCGTTGTTGATATTTTATTACTCCAATGGATGGTGGCCTTGTCATTATGGAAGGTAGTTTGTTGTTGAGATTTTGTTACTCCAATACATTGTAGACTTGTCAATATGGAAGGTAGTTTGCTATTGGGATTTTGTTACCCCAATGGATGGTAGCCTGGTTATTATGGAAGGTAGGTCATTTTTGATATTTTGTTAGTCCAATGGATGGTAGCCTTGTCATTATGAAAGGTAGTTCGTTGGTGAGATTTTTGTACTCCAATGTATGGTAGGTTTGTCATTATGGAAGGTAGTTCGTTGTTGTGATTTTGTTAGTCCATTGGATGGTAGACTTGTCATCATGGAAGGTAGTTTGTTGTTGAGATTTTGTTACTCCAATGGATTGAAGCCTTGTCAATATGGAAGGTAGTTCGTAGTTGATATTTTGAAACTCCAATGGATGGCAGCCTTGTCATTATGGAATGTAGTTCGTTGTTGAGATTTTTTACTCCAATGGATGGTATCCTTGTCATTATGGATGGTAGTTTGTTGTTCATATTTTATTACTCCAATGGATGGTAGCCTTGTCATTATGGAAGGTAGTCCGTTGTTGAAATTTATTTACTTCAATGTATGGTAGACTTATCATTATGGAAGGTAGTTCGTTGTTGTGATTTTGTTACTCCAATGGATGGTAGCCTTGTCATTATGGAAGGTAGTTCGTTGTTGATATTTTGTTACTCCAATGGATGGGTGCCTTGTCATTATGGAAGGTAGTTCCTTGTTGAGATTTTGTTACTCCAATTGAAGGTAGCCTTGTCATTATGGAAGGTAGTTCATTTTTGAGATATTGTTACTCTAATGGATGGTAGCCTTGTCATTACGGAAGGTAGTTCGTTGTTGAGATTTTATTACTCCAAAGGATGGTAGCCTTGTCATTATGGAAGGTATTTAGTTATTAAGATTTTGTTACTTCAATTTATTGTAGCCTTGTCATTATGGAAGGTAGTTAATTGTTGAGATTTAGTTTCTCCAATGGATGATAGCCTTGTCATTATGGAAGGTAGTTCATTTTTTATATTTTGTTACTCCAAAGGATGATAGCCTTCTCATTATGGAAGGTAGTTCATTGTTTAGATTTTGTTACTCCAATGGATGGTAGCCTTGTCATTATGGAAGGTAGTTCATTGTTGAAATTTTGTTACTCCAATGGATAGTAGCCATTTCATTATGGAAGGTAGTTCGTTGGTGAGATTTTGTTACTCCAATGGATGGTAGCCTTGTAATTATGGAAGGTAGTTTGCTATTGGGATTTTGTTACCCCAATGGATGGTAGCCTTGTTATTATGGAAGGTAGTTCTTTGTTAATATTTTGTTACTCCTATGGATGGTTGCCTTGTCATTATGGAAGGTAGTTCCTTGTTGAGATTTTGTTACTCCAATGGACGGTAGCCTTGTCATTATGGAAGGTAGTTCATATTTGAGATATCGTTACTCCACTGGATGGTAGCCTTATCATTATGGTAGGTAGTTCGTTGTTGAGATTTTCTTACTCCACAGGATGGTAGCCTTGTCATTATGGAAGGTAGTTCATTGTTGAGATTTTGTTACTCCCATGGATTATTGCCTTGTCATTACGGATTGTAGTTTATTGTTGAGATTTTGTTTCTCCAATGGATGATAACCTTGTCATTATGGAAGGTAGTTAATTTTTGAGATTTTGTTACTCCAAAGGATGATAGCCTTCTCATTATGGAAGGTAGTTCATTGTTTACATTTTGTTACTCCAATGCATGGTAGCCTTGTCATCATGGAAGGTAGTTCGTGGTAAAATTTTGTTACTCCAATGGATTGAAGCCTTTTCATTATGGAAGGTAGTTCGTTGTTGATATTTTGTTACTCCAATGGATGGTAGCCTTGTCATTATGAAAGGTACTTCGTTGTTGATATTTTTTTACTCCAATGGATGGTAGCCTTATCATTATGGAAGGTAGTTCGCTATTAGGATTTTGTTAACCCAATGGATGGTATCCTTGTTATTATGGAAGGTAGTTAATTTTTGATATATTGTTACTCCAATGGATGGTAGCCTTGTCATTATGTAAGGTAGTTCATTGTTGAGATTTTTTTACTCCAATGTATGGTAGCTTTGTCATTATGGAAGGTAGTTCGTTGTTGAGATTTTGTTAGTCCATTGGATGGTAGACTTGTCATTATGGAAGGTAGTTCATTGTTGATATTTTGTTACTCCAATGGATGGTAGCCTTGTCATTATGGAAGGTAATTCGTTGTTTAGATTTTTTTACTCCATTGGATGGTATCCTTGTCATTATGGATGGTAGTTTGTTGTTGAGATTTTATTACTCCATTGGATGGTAGCCTTGTCATAATGGAAGGTAGTTCGTTGTTGAAATTTTTTTACTCCAATGGATGGTAGCCTTATCTTTATGGAAGGTAGTTTGTTGTTGAGATTTTGTTACTCCAATGGATGGTAGCCTTGTCATTATGGAAGGTAGTTCCTTGTTGAGATTTTGTTACTCCAATGGACGGTAGCCTTGTCATTACGGAAGGTAGTTCATATTTGAGATATTGTTACTCCACTAGATGGTAGCCTTGTCATTATGGAAGGTAGTTCGTTGTTGAGATTTTATTACTCTAAAGGATGGTATCCTTGTCATTATGGAAGGTAGTTCGTTGTTGAGATTTAGTTATTCCCATGGATTGTAGCATTGTCATTACGGAAGGTAGTTCATTGTTGAGATTTTGTTTCTCCAATTGATGATAGCCTTGTCATTATGGAAGGTAGTTTCACTTTTGAGATTTTATTACTCCAAAGGATGATAGCCTTCTCATTATTGAAGGTAGTTCATTGTTTAGATTTTGTTACTCCAATGCATGGTAGCCTTGTCATTATGGAAGGTAGTTCGTGTTGAAATTTTGTTACTCCAATGGATGGTAGCCTTTTCATTATGGATGGTAGTTCGTTGTTGATATTTTGTTACTCCAATGGATGGTAGCCTTGTCATTATGTAAGGTAGTTAGCTATTGGGATTTTGTTACCCCAATGGATGGTGGTCTTGTCATTATAGAAGGTAGTTCGTTGTTGAGATTTTGTTACTCCAATGCATTGTAGCCTTGTCAATATGGAAGGTAGTTTGTTACTCCAATGGATGGTAGCCTTGTCATTATGGAAGGAAGTTCGTTGTTGAGATTTTATTACTCCAATGGATGGTGGTCTTGTCATTATGGAAGGTAGTTCGTTGTTGAGATTTTGTTACTCCAATGCATTGTAGCCTTGTCAATATGGAAGGTAGTTTGCTATTGGGATTTTGTTACCCCAATGGATGGTAGCCTGGTTATTATGGAAGGTAGGTCATTTTTGATATTTTGTTACTCCAATGGATGGTAGCCTTGTCATTATGAAAGGTAGTTTGTTGTTGATATTTTGTTACTTCAATGGATGGTAACCTTGTCATTATGGAAGGTAGTTCTCTATTAGGATTTTGTTAACCCAATGGATGGTAGCCTTGTTATTATGGAAGTTAGTTCATTTTTTATATTTTGTTACTCCAATGGATGGTAGCCTTGTCATTATATAAGGTAGTTCGTTGTTGAGATTTTTTCACTCCAATGTATGGTAGCTTTATCATTATGGAAGGTAGTTCGTGGTTTAGATTTTGTTAGTCCAATGGATGATAGCCTTGTCATTATGGAAGGTAGTTCATTTTTTATATTTTGTTACTCCAAAGGATGATAGCCTTCTCATTATGGAAGGTAGTTCATTGTTTAGATTTTGTTACTCCAATGGATGGTAGCCTTGTCATTATGGAAGGTAGTTCGTTGTTGAAATTTTGTTACTCCAATCGATAGTAGCCATTTCATTAGGGAAGGTAGTTTGTTGGTGAGATTTTGTTACTCCAATGGATGGTAGCCTTGTAATTATGGAAGGTAGTTTGCTATTGGGATTTTGTTACCCCAATGGATGGTAGCCTTGTTATTATGGAAGGTAGTTCATTTTTGATATTTTGTTACTCCAATGGATGGTAGCGTTGTCATTATGAAAGGTAGTTTGTTGTTGAGATTTTTTTACTCCAATATATGGTAGCTTTGTCATTATGGAAGGTAGTTCGTTGTTGAGATTTTGTTAGTCTATTGGATGGTAGACTTGTCATTATGGAAGGTAGTTTGTTGTTGAGATTTTGTTACTCCAATGGATTGTAGCCTTGTCATTATGGAAGGTAGTTCGTTGTTAAGATTTTGTTACTCCAATGGATGGTAGCCTTGTCATTATGGAAGCTAGTTTTATGTTGAGATTTTTTTACTCCAATGGATGGTATCCTTGTCATTATGGAAGGTAGTTCGTTGTTGAGATTTTGTTACTCCAATGGATGGTAGCCTTGTCATTATGGAAAGTAGTTCTTTGTTGATATTTTGTTACTCCTATGGATGGTTGCCTTGTCATTATGGAAGGTAGTTCCTTGTTGAGATTTTGTTACTCCAATGGACGGTAGCCTTGTCATTATGGAAGGTAGTTCATATTTGAGATATTGTTACTCCACTGGATGGTAGCCTTGTCATTATGGAAGGTAGTTCGTTGTTGAGATTTTCTTACTCCACAGGATGGTAGCCTTGTCATTATGGAAGGTAGTTCATTGTTGAGATTTTGTTACTCCCATGGATTATATCCTTGTCATTATGGAAGGTAGTTATTTTTTGAGATTTTGTTACTCCAAAGGATGATAGCCTTCTCATTATGGAAGGTAGTTCATTGTTTAGATTTTGTTACTCCAATGCATGGTAGCCTTGTCATTATGGAAGGTACTTCGTTCTTGATATTTTTTTACTCCAATGGATTGTAGCCTTGTCATTATGGAAGGTAGTTCGCTATTGGTATTTTGTTAACCCAATGGATGGTATCCTTGTTATTATGGAAGGTAGTTCATTTTAGATATTTTGTTACTCCAATGGATGGTAGCCTTGTCATTATGTAAGGTAGTTCATTGTTGAGATTTTTTTACTCCAATGTATGGTAGCTTTGTCATTATGGAAGGTAGTTCGTTGTTGAGATTTTGTTAGTCCATTGGATGGTAGATTTTGTCATTATGTTACTCCAATGGTTGGTAGCCATGACATTATGGAAGGTAGTTCATTGTTGAGATTTTGGTACTCTAATGGTTTGTAGCCTTGTCATTACAGAAGGTAGTTCATTGTTGAGATTATGTTACTCCAATGGATGGTAGCCTTGTCATTATGGAAGGTAGTTCGTTGTTGAGATTTTGTTAATTTAATAGATGGTAGACTTGTCATTATGGAACATATTTTGTTGTTGAGATTTTGTAACTCTAATTGATTGTATTCGTGACATTACAGAAGGTAGTTCATTATTGAGATTTTGTTTCTCCAATGGATGGTAGCCTTGTCATTATGGAAGGTAGTTCGTTGTTGAGATATTGTTACTCCAATGGATGGTAGTCTTGTCATTATGGAAGGTAGTTCATTGTTGAAATTTTGTTACTCCAATGGATGGTAGCCTTGTCATTATGGAAGGTAGTTCGTTGTTGAGATTTTGTTACTCCAATGGATGGTAGTCTTGTCATTAAGGAAGGTAGTTTGTTGTTGAAATTTTTTTACTCCAATGGAGGGTAGCCTTGTCAATATGGAAGGTAGTTTGTTGTTGAGATTTTGTTACTCTAATTGATGGTATCCTTGTCATTACGGAAGGTAGTTCATTGTTGAGATTTTGTTTCTCCAATGGATTATAGCCTTGTCATTATGGAAGGTTTTTCATTGTTGAGATTTTGTTACTCCAATGGCTGGTAGCCTTGTCATTATGGAAGGTAGTTCATTGTTTAGATTTATTTACTCTAATTGTTAGTATAGCCTTGTCATTATGGAAAGTAGTTTGTTGTTGAGATTTTGTTACTCCAATGGATGGTAGCCTTGTCATTATGGAAGGTAGTTCATTGTTGAGATTTTGTTACTCCAATGGTTGGTAGCCTTGTCATTATGGAAGGTAGTTCATTGTTGAGATTTTGTTACTCTAATGGTTTGTAGCCTTGTCATTATGGAAGGTAGTTTATTGTTGAGATTATGTTACTCCAATGGATGGTAGCCTTGTCATTATGGAAGGTAGTTCGTTGTTGAGATTTTGTTACTTTAATAGATGGTAGACTTGTCATTATGGAACGTAGTTTGTTGTTGAGATTTTGTAACTCTAATTGATGGTATCCGTGACATTACAAAAGGTAGTTCATTATTGAGATTTTGTTTATACAATGGATGGTAGCCTTGCCATTATGGAAGGTAGTTCGTTGTTGAGATTTTGTTACTCCAATGGATGGTAGTCTTGTCATTATGGAAGGTAGTTTGTTGATGAAATTTTGTTACTCCAATGGATGGTAGCCTTGTCATTATGGAAGGTAGTTCGTTGTTGAGATTTTGTTACTCCAATGGATGGTAGTCTTGTCATTATGGAAGGTAGTTCGTTGTTGAAATTTTGTTACTCCAATGGATGGTAGCCTTGTCAATATGGAAGGTTGTTTGTTGTTGAGATTTTGTTACTCTAATGGTTTGTAGCCTTGTCATTATGGAAGGTAGTTTATTGTTGAGATTATGTTACTCCAATGGATGGTAGCCTTGTCATTATGGAAGGTAGTTCGTTGTTGAGATTTTGTTACTTTAATAGATGGTAGACTTGTCATTATGGAACGTAGTTTGTTGTTGAGATTTTGTAACTCTAATTGATGGTATCCGTGACATTACAAAAGGTAGTTCATTATTGAGATTTTGTTTATACAATGGATGGTAGCCTTGCCATTATGGAAGGTAGTTCGTTGTTGAGATTTTGTTACTCCAATGGATGGTAGTCTTGTCATTATGGAAGGTAGTTTGTTGATGAAATTTTGTTACTCCAATGGATGGTAGCCTTGTCATTATGGAAGGTAGTTCGTTGTTGAGATTTTGTTACTCCAATGGATGGTAGTCTTGTCATTATGGAAGGTAGTTCGTTGTTGAAATTTTGTTACTCCAATGGATGGTAGCCTTGTCAATATGGAAGGTTGTTTGTTGTTGAGATTTTGTTACTCTAATTGATGGTATCCTTGTCATTACGGAAGTTAGTTCATTGTTGAGATTTTGTTACTCCAATGGATTGTAGCCTTGTCATTATGGAAGGTTATTCGTTGTTGAGATTTTGTTACTTTAATGGATGGTAGCCTTGTCGTTATGGAAGGTAGTTCATTGTTTAGATTTATTTACTCTAATGGTTAGTATAGCCTTGTCATTATGGAAAGTAGTTTGTTGTTGAGATTTTGTTACTTTAATGAATGGTAGCCTTATCATTATGGGAGGTATTTCGTTGTTGAGATTTTGTTACTCAAACTGATGGTATCCTTGCCATTACGGAAGGTAGTTCATTGTTGATATTTTGTTTCTCCAATGTTTGATAGCCTTGTAATTATGGAAGGTAGTTAGTTGTTGAGGTTTTGTTACTCCAATGGCTGGTAGCCTTGTCATTATGGAAGGTAGTTCATTGTTGAGATTTTGTTACTCCAATTGATGGTAGCCTTATCATTATGGAAGGTAGTTCGTTGTTGAAATTTTGTTTCTCCAATGGATGGTAGCCTTCTCATAATGGAAGGTAGTTTGTTGTTGAGATTTTATTACTCCAATCGATGGTAGTCTTGTAATTATGGAAGGTAGTTCGTTGTTGAAATTTTGTTACTCCAATGGATGGTAGCCTTGTCAATATGGAAGGTAGTTCATTGTTGAGATTTATTTACTCCAATGGTTGGTAGCCATATCATTATGGAAGGTAGTTCATTGTTGAGATTTCGTTACTCCAATCGATGGTAGCCTTGTCATTATGGAAGGTAGTTTGTTGTTGAGATTTTGTTACTTTAATGGATAGTAGCCTTGCCATTATGGACTGTATTTTGTTGTTGAGATTTTGTAACTCAAATTGATGGTATCCGTGTCATTACAGAAGGTAGTTCATTGTTGAGATTTTTTTTCTACAATGGATGATAGCCTTGTCATTATGGAAGGTAGTTCATTTTTGAGATTTAGTTACTCCAATGGATGATATCCTTGTCATTATGGAAGTTAGTTCATTGTTTAGATTTTGTTACTCCAATGGATGGTAATCTTGTCATTATGGAAGGTAGTTTGTTGTTAAAATTTTGTTACTCCAATGGATGGTAGCCTTGTCATTATGGAAGGTAGTTTGTTGTTGAGATTTGGTTACTTCAATGGATGGTAGCCTTGTCATTTTGGAAGGTAGTTTGTTATAGGGATTTTGTTACTGAAATGGATGGTAACCTTGACATTATGGAAGGTAGTTCGTTATTGGTATTTTGTTACTCCAATGGATGGTAGCCTTGTTATTATCGAAGGTAGTTCATTGTTGAGATTTTGTTACTCCAATGGTTGGTAGCCTTGTCATTATGGAAGGTATTTCATTGTTGAGATTTTGTTACTCTAATGGTTTGTAGCCTTGTCATTATGGAAGGTAGTTTATTGTTGAGATTATGTTACTCCAATGGATGGTAGCCTTGTCATTATGGAAGGTAGTTCGTTGTTGAGATTTTGTTACTTTAATAGATGGTAGACTTGTCATTATGGAACGTAGTTTGTTGTTGAGATTTTGTAACTCTAATTGATGGTATCCGTGACATTACAAAAGGTAGTTCATTATTGAGATTTTGTTTATCCAATGGATGGTATCCTTGCCATTATGGAAGGTAGTTCGTTGTTGAGATTTTGTTACTCCAATGGATGGTAGTCTTGTCATTATGGAAGGTAGTTCGTTGTTGAAATTTTGTTACTCCAATGGATGGTAGCCTTGTCAATATGGAAGGTTGTTTGTTGTTGAGATTTTGTTACTCTAATTGTTAATATCCTTGTCATTATGGAAGTTAGTTCATTGTTGAGATTTTGTTACTCCAATGGATTGTAGCCTTGTCATTATGGAAGGTTATTCGTTGTTGAGTTTTTGTTTCTTTAATGGATGGTAGCCTTGTCGTTATGGAAGGTAGTTTGTTGTTGAGATTTTCTTACTCCAATGGATGGTAGCCTTGTTATTATGGAAGGTAATTCATTGTTGAGATTTTGTTACTCTAATTGATGGTATCCTTGTCATTACGGAAGGTAGTTCATTGTTGAGATTTTGTTTCTCCAATGGATTATAGCCTTGTCATTATGGAATTTAGTTCATTTTTGAGATTTTGTTACTCCAATTGATGGTAGCCTTATCATTATGGAAGGGAGTTCATTGTTGATATTTTATTACACCAATGGATGGTAGCCTTGTCATTATCGAAGGTAGTTCGTTGTTGAATTTTTGTTTCTCCAATGGATGGTAGCCTTGTCATCATGGAAGGTAGTTTGTTGTTGATATTTTGTTACTCCAATAGATTCTAGCCTTTTCAATATGGAAGGTAGTTCATTGTTGAGATTTTGTAACTCCAATGGATTGTAGCCTTGTCATTATGGAAGGTAATTCGTTGTTGAGATATTTTTACTCCAATGGATGGTATCCTTGTAACTATGGATGGTAGTTTGTTGTTGATATTTTATTACTCTAATGTATGGTAGCCTTGTCATTATGGAAGGTAGTTCGTTGTTGAAATTTTTTTACTCCAATGGATGGTAGCCTTATCTTTATGGAAGGTAGCTCGTTGTTGATATTTTGTTACTCCAATGGTTGGTAGCCTTGTCATTATGGAAGGTAGTTCATTGTTGAGTATTTGTTAATTTAATATATGGTAGACTTGTCATTATGGAACATAGTTTGTTGTTGAGATTTTGTAACTCTAATTGATGGTATCCGTGACATTACAGAAGGTAGTTCATTATTGAGATTTTGTTTCTCCAATGGATGGTAGCCTTGTCATTATGGAAGGTAGTTCGTTGTTGAGATATTGTTACTCCAATGGATGGTAGTCTTGTCATTATGGAAGGTAGTTCGTTGTTGAAATTTTGTTACTCCAATGGATGGTAGCCTTGTCGTTATGGAAGGTAGTTCGTTGTTGAGATTTTGTTACTCCAATGGATGGTAGTCTTGTCATTAAGGAAGGTAGTTTGTTGTTGAAATTTTGTTACTCCAATGGAGGGTAGCCTTGTCAATATGGAAGGTAGTTTGTTGTTGAGATTTTGTTACTCTAATTGATGGTATCCTTGTCATTACGGAAGGTAGTTCATTGTTGAAATTTTGTTTCTCCAATGGATTATAGCCTTGTCATTATGGAAGGTAGTTCGTTGTTGAGGTTTTGTTACTCCAATGGCTGGTAGCCTTGTCATTATGGAAGGTAGTTCATTGTTGAGATTTTGTTACTCCAATTAATGGTAGCCTTATCATTATGGAAGGTAGTTCGTTGTTGAAATTTTGTTTCTCCAATGGATGGTATCCTTGTCATAATGGAAGGTAGTTTGTTGTTGAGATTTTATTACTCCAATGGATGGTATCCTTGTCATAATGGAAGGTAGTTCGTTGTTGAAATTTTGTTACTCCAATGGATGGTAGCCTTGTCAATATGGAAGGTAGTTCGTTGTTGAGATTTTGTTACTCTAATTGATAGTATCCTTGTCATTACGGAAGGTAGTTCATTGTTGAGATTTTGTTTCTCCAATGGATGACAACCTTGTCATTACGGAATGTAGTTCATTATGGAGATTTTGTTACTCCAATGGCTGGTAGCCTTGTCATTATTGAAGGTAGTTCATTGTTGAGATTTATTTACTCCAATGGTTGGTAGCCATATCATTATGAAAGGTAGTTCATTGTTGAGATTTCGTTACTCCAATCGATGGTAGCCTTGTCATTATGGAAGGTAGTTCGTTGTTGAGATATTGTTACTCCAATGGATGGTAGTCTTGTCATTATGGAAGGTAGTTCGTTGTTGAAATTTTGTTACTCCAATGGATGGTAGCCTTGTCATTATGGAAGGTAGTTCGTTGTTGAGATTTTGTTACTCCAATGGATGGTAGTCTTGTCATTAAGGAATGTAGTTTGTTGTTGAAATTTTGTTACTCCAATGGAGGGTAGCCTTGTCAATATGGAAGGTAGTTTGTTGTTGAGATTTTGTTACTCTAATTGATGGTATCCTTGTCATTACGGAAGGTAGTTCATTGTTGAAATTTTGTTTCTCCAATGGATTATAGCCTTGTCATTATGGAAGGTAGTTCGTTGTTGAGGTTTTGTTACTCCAATGGCTGGTAGCCTTGTCATTATGGAAGGTAGTTCATTGTTGAGATTTTGTTACTCCAATTAATGGTAGCCTTATCATTATGGAAGGTAGTTCGTTGTTGAAATTTTGTTTCTCCAATGGATGGTATCCTTGTCATAATGGAAGGTAGTTTGTTGTTGAGATTTTATTACTCCAATCGATGGTAGTTTTGTAATTATGGAAGGTAGTTCGTTGTTGAAATTTTGTTACTCCAATGGATGGTAGCCTTGTCAATATGGAAGGTAGTTCGTTGTTGAGATTTTGTTACTCTAATTGGTAGTATCCTTGTCATTACGGTTGGTAGTTCATTGTTGAGATTTTGTTTCTCCAATGGATGACAGCCTTGTCATTATGGAAGGTAGTTCATTATGGAGATTTTGTTACTCCAATGGCTGGTAGCCTTGTCATTATTGAAGGTAGTTCATTGTTGAGTTTTATTTACTCCAATGGTTGGTAGCCATATCATTATGGAAGGTAGTTCATTGTTGAGATTTCGTTACTCCAATCAATGGTAGCCTTGTCATTATGGACTGTATTTTGTTGTTGAGATTTTGTTACTTTAATGGATAGTAGCCTTGCCATTATGGACTGTATTTTGTTGTTGAGATTTTGTAACTGAAATTGATGGTATCCGTGTCATTACAGAAGGTAGTTCATTGTTGAGATTTTTTTTCTCCAATGGATGATAGCCTTGTCATTATGGAAGGTAGTTCATTTTTAAGATTTAGTTACTCCAATGGATGATATCCTTGTCATTATGGAAGTTAGTTCATTGTTTAGATTTTGTTACTCCAATGGATGGTAGCCTTGTCATTATGGAAGGTAGTTCGTTGTTGATATTTGGTTACTTCAATGGATGGTAGCCTTCTCATTTTGGAAGGTAGTTTGTTATTGGGATTTTGTTACTGAAATGGATGGTAGCCTTGACATTATGGAAGGTAGTTCGTTATTGGTATTTTGTTACTCCAATGGATGGTAGCCTTGTTATTATCGAAGGTAGTTCATTGTTGAGATTTTTTACTCCAATGGTTGGTAGCCTTGTCATTATGGAAGGTAGTTCATTGTTGAGATTTTGTTACTCTAATGGTTTGTAGCCTTGTCATTATGGAAGGTAGTTTATTGTTGAGATTATGTTACTCCAATGGATGGTAGCCTTGTCATTATGGAAGGTAGTTCGTTGTTGAGATTTTGTTACTTTAATAGATGGTAGACTTGTCATTATGGAACGTAGTTTGTTGTTGAGATTTTGTAACTCTAATTGATGGTATCCGTGACATTACAAAAGGTAGTTCATTATTGAGATTTTGTTTATACAATGGATGGTAGCCTTGCCATTATGGAAGGTAGTTCGTTGTTGAGATTTTGTTACTCCAATGGATGGTAGTCTTGTCATTATGGAAGGTAGTTTGTTGATGAAATTTTGTTACTCCAATGGATGGTAGCCTTGTCATTATGGAAGGTAGTTCGTTGTTGAGATTTTGTTACTCCAATGGATGGTAGTCTTGTCATTATGGAAGGTAGTTCGTTGTTGAAATTTTGTTACTCCAATGGATGGTAGCCTTGTCAATATGGAAGGTTGTTTGTTGTTGAGATTTTGTTACTCTAATTGATGGTATCCTTGTCATTACGGAAGTTAGTTCATTGTTGAGATTTTGTTACTCCAATGGATTGTAGCCTTGTCATTATGGAAGGTTATTCGTTGTTGAGATTTTGTTACTTTAATGGATGGTAGCCTTGTCGTTATGGAAGGTAGTTCATTGTTTAGATTTATTTACTCTAATGGTTAGTATAGCCTTGTCATTATGGAAAGTAGTTTGTTGTTGAGATTTTGTTACTTTAATGAATGGTAGCCTTATCATTATGGGAGGTATTTCGTTGTTGAGATTTTGTTACTCAAACTGATGGTATCCTTGCCATTACGGAAGGTAGTTCATTGTTGATATTTTGTTTCTCCAATGTTTGATAGCCTTGTAATTATGGAAGGTAGTTAGTTGTTGAGGTTTTGTTACTCCAATGGCTGGTAGCCTTGTCATTATGGAAGGTAGTTCATTGTTGAGATTTTGTTACTCCAATTGATGGTAGCCTTATCATTATGGAAGGTAGTTCGTTGTTGAAATTTTGTTTCTCCAATGGATGGTAGCCTTCTCATAATGGAAGGTAGTTTGTTGTTGAGATTTTATTACTCCAATCGATGGTAGTCTTGTAATTATGGAAGGTAGTTCGTTGTTGAAATTTTGTTACTCCAATGGATGGTAGCCTTGTCAATATGGAAGGTAGTTCATTGTTGAGATTTATTTACTCCAATGGTTGGTAGCCATATCATTATGGAAGGTAGTTCATTGTTGAGATTTCGTTACTCCAATCGATGGTAGCCTTGTCATTATGGAAGGTAGTTTGTTGTTGAGATTTTGTTACTTTAATGGATAGTAGCCTTGCCATTATGGACTGTATTTTGTTGTTGAGATTTTGTAACTCAAATTGATGGTATCCGTGTCATTACAGAAGGTAGTTCATTGTTGAGATTTTTTTTCTACAATGGATGATAGCCTTGTCATTATGGAAGGTAGTTCATTTTTGAGATTTAGTTACTCCAATGGATGATATCCTTGTCATTATGGAAGTTAGTTCATTGTTTAGATTTTGTTACTCCAATGGATGGTAATCTTGTCATTATGGAAGGTAGTTTGTTGTTAAAATTTTGTTACTCCAATGGATGGTAGCCTTGTCATTATGGAAGGTAGTTTGTTGTTGAGATTTGGTTACTTCAATGGATGGTAGCCTTGTCATTTTGGAAGGTAGTTTGTTATAGGGATTTTGTTACTGAAATGGATGGTAACCTTGACATTATGGAAGGTAGTTCGTTATTGGTATTTTGTTACTCCAATGGATGGTAGCCTTGTTATTATCGAAGGTAGTTCATTGTTGAGATTTTGTTACTCCAATGGTTGGTAGCCTTGTCATTATGGAAGGTATTTCATTGTTGAGATTTTGTTACTCTAATGGTTTGTAGCCTTGTCATTATGGAAGGTAGTTTATTGTTGAGATTATGTTACTCCAATGGATGGTAGCCTTGTCATTATGGAAGGTAGTTCGTTGTTGAGATTTTGTTACTTTAATAGATGGTAGACTTGTCATTATGGAACGTAGTTTGTTGTTGAGATTTTGTAACTCTAATTGATGGTATCCGTGACATTACAAAAGGTAGTTCATTATTGAGATTTTGTTTATCCAATGGATGGTATCCTTGCCATTATGGAAGGTAGTTCGTTGTTGAGATTTTGTTACTCCAATGGATGGTAGTCTTGTCATTATGGAAGGTAGTTCGTTGTTGAAATTTTGTTACTCCAATGGATGGTAGCCTTGTCAATATGGAAGGTTGTTTGTTGTTGAGATTTTGTTACTCTAATTGTTAATATCCTTGTCATTACGGAAGTTAGTTCATTGTTGAGATTTTGTTACTCCAATGGATTGTAGCCTTGTCATTATGGAAGGTTATTCGTTGTTGAGTTTTTGTTTCTTTAATGGATGGTAGCCTTGTCGTTATGGAAGGTAGTTTGTTGTTGAGATTTTCTTACTCCAATGGATGGTAGCCTTGTTATTATGGAAGGTAATTCATTGTTGAGATTTTGTTACTCTAATTGATGGTATCCTTGTCATTATGGAATTTAGTTCATTTTTGAGATTTTGTTACTCCAATTGATGGTAGCCTTATCATTATGGAAGGGAGTTCATTGTTGATATTTTATTACACCAATGGATGGTAGCCTTGTCATTATCGAAGGTAGTTCGTTGTTGAATTTTTGTTTCTCCAATGGATGGTAGCCTTGTCATCATGGAAGGTAGTTTGTTGTTGATATTTTGTTACTCCAATAGATTCTAGCCTTTTCAATATGGAAGGTAGTTCATTGTTGAGATTTTGTAACTCCAATGGATTGTAGCCTTGTCATTATGGAAGGTAATTCGTTGTTGAGATATTTTTACTCCAATGGATGGTATCCTTGTAACTATGGATGGTAGTTTGTTGTTGATATTTTATTACTCTAATGTATGGTAGCCTTGTCATTATGGAAGGTAGTTCGTTGTTGAAATTTTTTTACTCCAATGGATGGTAGCCTTATCTTTATGGAAGGTAGCTCGTTGTTGATATTTTGTTACTCCAATGGTTGGTAGCCTTGTCATTATGGAAGGTAGTTCATTGTTGAGTATTTGTTAATTTAATATATGGTAGACTTGTCATTATGGAACATAGTTTGTTGTTGAGATTTTGTAACTCTAATTGATGGTATCCGTGACATTACAGAAGGTAGTTCATTATTGAGATTTTGTTTCTCCAATGGATGGTAGCCTTGTCATTATGGAAGGTAGTTCGTTGTTGAGATATTGTTACTCCAATGGATGGTAGTCTTGTCATTATGGAAGGTAGTTCGTTGTTGAAATTTTGTTACTCCAATGGATGGTAGCCTTGTCGTTATGGAAGGTAGTTCGTTGTTGAGATTTTGTTACTCCAATGGATGGTAGTCTTGTCATTAAGGAAGGTAGTTTGTTGTTGAAATTTTGTTACTCCAATGGAGGGTAGCCTTGTCAATATGGAAGGTAGTTTGTTGTTGAGATTTTGTTACTCTAATTGATGGTATCCTTGTCATTACGGAAGGTAGTTCATTGTTGAAATTTTGTTTCTCCAATGGATTATAGCCTTGTCATTATGGAAGGTAGTTCGTTGTTGAGGTTTTGTTACTCCAATGGCTGGTAGCCTTGTCATTATGGAAGGTAGTTCATTGTTGAGATTTTGTTACTCCAATTAATGGTAGCCTTATCATTATGGAAGGTAGTTCGTTGTTGAAATTTTGTTTCTCCAATGGATGGTATCCTTGTCATAATGGAAGGTAGTTTGTTGTTGAGATTTTATTACTCCAATGGATGGTATCCTTGTCATAATGGAAGGTAGTTCGTTGTTGAAATTTTGTTACTCCAATGGATGGTAGCCTTGTCAATATGGAAGGTAGTTCGTTGTTGAGATTTTGTTACTCTAATTGATAGTATCCTTGTCATTACGGAAGGTAGTTCATTGTTGAGATTTTGTTTCTCCAATGGATGACAACCTTGTCATTACGGAATGTAGTTCATTATGGAGTTTTTGTTACTCCAATGGCTGGTAGCCTTGTCATTATTGAAGGTAGTTCATTGTTGAGATTTATTTACTCCAATGGTTGGTAGCCATATCATTATGAAAGGTAGTTCATTGTTGAGATTTCGTTACTCCAATCGATGGTAGCCTTGTCATTATGGAAGGTAGTTCGTTGTTGAGATATTGTTACTCCAATGGATGGTAGTCTTGTCATTATGGAAGGTAGTTCGTTGTTGAAATTTTGTTACTCCAATGGATGGTAGCCTTGTCATTATGGAAGGTAGTTCGTTGTTGAGATTTTGTTACTCCAATGGATGGTAGTCTTGTCATTAAGGAATGTAGTTTGTTGTTGAAATTTTGTTACTCCAATGGAGGGTAGCCTTGTCAATATGGAAGGTAGTTTGTTGTTGAGATTTTGTTACTCTAATTGATGGTATCCTTGTCATTACGGAAGGTAGTTCATTGTTGAAATTTTGTTTCTCCAATGGATTATAGCCTTGTCATTATGGAAGGTAGTTCGTTGTTGAGGTTTTGTTACTCCAATGGCTGGTAGCCTTGTCATTATGGAAGGTAGTTCATTGTTGAGATTTTGTTACTCCAATTAATGGTAGCCTTATCATTATGGAAGGTAGTTCGTTGTTGAAATTTTGTTTCTCCAATGGATGGTATCCTTGTCATAATGGAAGGTAGTTTGTTGTTGAGATTTTATTACTCCAATCGATGGTAGTTTTGTAATTATGGAAGGTAGTTCGTTGTTGAAATTTTGTTACTCCAATGGATGGTAGCCTTGTCAATATGGAAGGTAGTTCGTTGTTGAGATTTTGTTACTCTAATTGATAGTATCCTTGTCATTACGGAAGGTAGTTCATTGTTGAGATTTTGTTTCTCCAATGGATGACAGCCTTGTCATTACGGAATGTAGTTCATTATGGAGATTTTGTTACTCCAATGGCTGGTAGCCTTGTCATTATTGAAGGTAGTTCACTGTTGAGATTTATTTACTCCAATGGTTGGTAGCCATATCATTATGAAAGGTAGTTCATTGTTGAGATTTCGTTACTCCAATCGATGGTAGCCTTGTCATTATGGAAGGTAGTTTGTTGTTTAGATTTTGTTACTTTAATGGATAGTAGCCGTGCCATTATGGACTGAATTTTGTTGTTGAGATTTTGTAACTCAAATTGATGGTATCCGTGTCATTACAGAAGGTAGTTCATTATTGAGATTTTTTTTCTCCAATGGATGATAGCCTTGTCATTATGGAAGTTAGTTCATTTTTGAGATTTAGTTACTCCAATGGATGATATCCTTGTCATTATGGAAGTTAGTTCATTGTTTAGATTTTGTTACTCCAATGGATGGTAGTCTTGTCATTATGGAAGGTAGTTTGTTGTTAAAATTTTGTTACTCCAATGGATGGTAGCCTTGTCATTATGGAAGGTAGTTTGTTGTTGAGATTTGGTTACTTCAATGGATGGTAGCCTTGTCATTTTGGAAGGTAGTTTGTTATTGGGATTTTGTTACTGAAATGGATGGTAGCCTTGACATTATGGAAGGTAGTTCGTTATTGGTATTTTGTTACTCCAATGGATGGTAGCCTTGTTATTATCGAAGGTAGTTCATTGTTGAGATTTGGTTACTCTAATGGTTTGTAGCCTTGTCATTATGGAATTTAGTTCATTGTTGTGATTATGTTACTCCAATGGATGGTAGCCTTGTCATTATGGAAGGTAGTTCGTTGTTGAGATATTGTTACTCCAATGGATGGTAGTCTTGTCATTATGGAAGGTAGTTCGTTGTTGAAATTTTGTTACTCCAATGGATGGTAGCCTTGTCATTATGGAAGGTAGTTCGTTGTTGAGATTTTGTTACTCCAATGGATGGTAGTCTTGTCATTAAGGAATGTAGTTTGTTGTTGAAATTTTGTTACTCCAATGGAGGGTAGCCTTGTCAATATGGAAGGTAGTTTGTTGTTGAGATTTTGTTACTCTAATTGATGGTATCCTTGTCATTACGGAAGGTAGTTCATTGTTGAAATTTTGTTTCTCCAATGGATTATAGCCTTGTCATTATGGAAGGTAGTTCGTTGTTGAGGTTTTGTTACTCCAATGGCTGGTAGCCTTGTCATTATGGAAGGTAGTTCATTGTTGAGATTTTGTTACTCCAATTAATGGTAGCCTTATCATTATGGAAGGTAGTTCGTTGTTGAAATTTTGTTTCTCCAATGGATGGTATCCTTGTCATAATGGAAGGTAGTTTGTTGTTGAGATTTTATTACTCCAATCGATGGTAGTTTTGTAATTATGGAAGGTAGTTCGTTGTTGAAATTTTGTTACTCCAATGGATGGTAGCCTTGTCAATATGGAAGGTAGTTCGTTGTTGAGATTTTGTTACTCTAATTGATAGTATCCTTGTCATTACGGAAGGTAGTTCATTGTTGAGATTTTGTTTCTCCAATGGATGACAGCCTTGTCATTACGGAATGTAGTTCATTATGGAGATTTTGTTACTCCAATGGCTGGTAGCCTTGTCATTATTGAAGGTAGTTCACTGTTGAGATTTATTTACTCCAATGGTTGGTAGCCATATCATTATGAAAGGTAGTTCATTGTTGAGATTTCGTTACTCCAATCGATGGTAGCCTTGTCATTATGGAAGGTAGTTTGTTGTTTAGATTTTGTTACTTTAATGGATAGTAGCCGTGCCATTATGGACTGAATTTTGTTGTTGAGATTTTGTAACTCAAATTGATGGTATCCGTGTCATTACAGAAGGTAGTTCATTATTGAGATTTTTTTTCTCCAATGGATGATAGCCTTGTCATTATGGAAGTTAGTTCATTTTTGAGATTTAGTTACTCCAATGGATGATATCCTTGTCATTATGGAAGTTAGTTCATTGTTTAGATTTTGTTACTCCAATGGATGGTAGTCTTGTCATTATGGAAGGTAGTTTGTTGTTAAAATTTTGTTACTCCAATGGATGGTAGCCTTGTCATTATGGAAGGTAGTTTGTTGTTGAGATTTGGTTACTTCAATGGATGGTAGCCTTGTCATTTTGGAAGGTAGTTTGTTATTGGGATTTTGTTACTGAAATGGATGGTAGCCTTGACATTATGGAAGGTAGTTCGTTATTGGTATTTTGTTACTCCAATGGATGGTAGCCTTGTTATTATCGAAGGTAGTTCATTGTTGAGATTTGGTTACTCTAATGGTTTGTAGCCTTGTCATTATGGAATTTAGTTCATTGTTGTGATTATGTTACTCCAATGGATGGTAGCCTTGTCATTATGGAAGGTAGTTCGTTGTTGAGATATTGTTACTCCAATGGATGGTAGTCTTGTCATTATGGAAGGTAGTTCGTTGTTGAAATTTTGTTACTCCAATGGATGGTAGCCTTGTCATTATGGAAGGTAGTTCGTTGTTGAGATTTTGTTACTCCAATGGATGGTAGTCTTGTCATTAAGGAATGTAGTTTGTTGTTGAAATTTTGTTACTCCAATGGAGGGTAGCCTTGTCAATATGGAAGGTAGTTTGTTGTTGAGATTTTGTTACTCTAATTGATGGTATCCTTGTCATTACGGAAGGTAGTTCATTGTTGAAATTTTGTTTCTCCAATGGATTATAGCCTTGTCATTATGGAAGGTAGTTCGTTGTTGAGGTTTTGTTACTCCAATGGCTGGTAGCCTTGTCATTATGGAAGGTAGTTCATTGTTGAGATTTTGTTACTCCAATTAACGGTAGCCTTATCATTATGGAAGGTAGTTCGTTGTTGAAATTTTGTTTCTCCAATGGATGGTATCCTTGTCATAATGGAAGGTAGTTTGTTGTTGAGATTTTATTACTCCAATCGATGGTAGTTTTGTAATTATGGAAGGTAGTTCGTTGTTGAAATTTTGTTACTCCAATGGATGGTAGCCTTGTCAATATGGAAGGTAGTTCGTTGTTGAGATTTTGTTACTCTAATTGATAGTATCCTTGTCATTACGGAAGGTAGTTCATTGTTGAGATTTTGTTTCTCCAATGGATGACAGCCTTGTCATTACGGAATGTAGTTCATTATGGAGATTTTGTTACTCCAATGGCTGGTAGCCTTGTCATTATTGAAGGTAGTTCACTGTTGAGATTTATTTACTCCAATGGTTGGTAGCCATATCATTATGAAAGGTAGTTCATTGTTGAGATTTCGTTACTCCAATCGATGGTAGCCTTGTCATTATGGAAGGTAGTTTGTTGTTTAGATTTTGTTACTTTAATGGATAGTAGCCGTGCCATTATGGACTGAATTTTGTTGTTGAGATTTTGTAACTCAAATTGATGGTATCCGTGTCATTACAGAAGGTAGTTCATTATTGAGATTTTTTTTCTCCAATGGATGATAGCCTTGTCATTATGGAAGTTAGTTCATTTTTGAGATTTAGTTACTCCAATGGATGATATCCTTGTCATTATGGAAGTTAGTTCATTGTTTAGATTTTGTTACTCCAATGGATGGTAGTCTTGTCATTATGGAAGGTAGTTTGTTGTTAAAATTTTGTTACTCCAATGGATGGTAGCCTTGTCATTATGGAAGGTAGTTTGTTGTTGAGATTTGGTTACTTCAATGGATGGTAGCCTTGTCATTTTGGAAGGTAGTTTGTTATTGGGATTTTGTTACTGAAATGGATGGTAGCCTTGACATTATGGAAGGTAGTTCGTTATTGGTATTTTGTTACTCCAATGGATGGTAGCCTTGTTATTATCGAAGGTAGTTCATTGTTGAGATTTGGTTACTCTAATGGTTTGTAGCCTTGTCATTATGGAAGGTAGTTCATTGTTGTGATTATGTTACTCCAATGGATGGTAGCCTTGTCATTATGGAAGGTAGTTCGTTGTTGAGATTTTTTTACTTCAATAGATGGTAGACTTGTCATTATGGAACGTAGTTTGTTGTTGAGATTTTGTAACTCTAATTGATGGTATCCGTGACATTACAAAAGGTAGTTCATTATTGAGATTTTGTTTCTCCAATGGATGGTAGCCTTGTCATTATGGAAGGTAGTTTGTTGTTGAGATTTTGTTACTCCAATGGATGGTAGTCTTCTCATTATGGAAGGTAGTTCGTTATTGAAATTTTTTTACTCCAATGGATGGTAGCCTTGTCATTATGGAAGGTAGTTCGTTGTTGAGATTTTGTTACTCCAATGGATGGTAGTCTTGTCATTATGGAAGGTAGTTCGTTGTTGAAATTTTGTTACTCCAATGGATGGTAGCCTTGTCAATATGGAAGGTTGTTTGTTGGTGAGATTTTGTTACTCTAATTGTTGGTATCCTTGTCATTACGGAAGTTAGTTCATTGTTGAGATTTTGTTACTCCAATGGATTGTAGCCTTGTCATTATGGAAGGTTATTCGTTGTTGAGATTTTTTTTACTTTAATGGATGGTAGCCTTGTCATTATGGAAGGTAGTTTGTTGTTGAGATTTTCTTACTCTAATTGATGGTATCCTTGTCATTACGGAAGGTAGTTCATTGTTGAGATTTTATTTCTCCAATGGATTATAGCCTTGTCATTATGGAATTTAGTTCATTTTTGAGATTTTGTTACTCCAATTGATGGTAGCCTTATCATTATGGAAGGGAGTTCATTGTTGATATTTTATTACACCAATGGATGGTAGCCTTGTCATTATCGAAGGTAGTTCGTTGTTGAATTTTTGTTTCTCCAATGGATGGTAGCCTTGTCATCATCGAAAGTAGTTTGTAGTTGATATTTTGTTACTCCAATAGATTCTAGACTTTTCAATATGGAAGGTAGTTCATTGTTGAGATTTTGTAACTCCAATGGATTGTAGCCTTGTCATTATGGAAGGTAATTCGTTGTTGAGATATTTTTACTCCAATGGATGGTATCCTTGTAACTATGGATGGTTGTTTATTGTTGATATTTTATTACTCTAATGTATGGTAGCCTTGTCATTATGGAAGGTAGTTCGTTGTTGAAATTTTTTTACTCCAATGGATGGTAGCCATATCTTTATGGAAGGTAGTTCGTTGTTGAGATTTTGTTACTCCAATGGATGGTAGCCTTGTCATTATGGAAGGTAGTTCGTTGTTGATATTTTGTTACTCCAATGGATGGTTGCCTTGTCATTATGGAAGGTACTTCATTTTTGAGATATTGTTACTCCAATGGATGGTAGCCTTGTCATTATGGAAGGTAGTTCGTTGTTGAGATTTTATTACTCCAAAGGGTGGTAGCCTTGTCATTATGGAAGGTAGTTCGTTGTTGAGTTTTGTTACTCCAATGGATTGTAACCTTGTCATTACGGAAGGTTATTCGTTGTTGATATTTTGTTACTTTAATGGATGGTAGCCTTGTCATTATGGAAGGTAGTTTGTTGTTGAGATTTTCTTACTCCAATGGATGGTAGCCTTGTCATTATGGAAGGGAGTTCATTGTTGAGATTTTGTTACTCTAATTGATGGTATCCTTGTCATTACGGAAGGTAGTTCATTGTTGAGATTTTGTTTCTCCAATGGATGATAGCCTTGTCATTATGGAAGGTAGTTCATTTTTGAGATTTTTTTTACTCCAATGGATGGTAGCCTTGTCATTATGGAAGGTATTTCGTTGTTGAAATTTTGTTACTCCAATGGATAGTAGCCTTTTCATTATGGAAGGTAGTTCGTTGTTAATATTTTGTTACTCCAATGGATGGTAGCCTTTTCATTATGGAAGGTAGTTTGTTGTTGAGATTTTGTTACTCCAATGGATGGTAGCCTTGTCATTATGGAAGGTAGTTCGCTATTGGGATTTTGTTACCCCAATGGATGGTAGCCTTGTTATTATGGAAGGTAGTTCATTTTTGATATTTTGTTACTCCATTGTATGGTAGCTTTGTCATTATGGAAGGTAGTTCTTTGTTGAGATTTTGTTAGTCCATTGGATGGTAGAATTGTTATTATGGAAGGTAGTTTGTTGTTGATATTTTGTTACTCCAATGGATTGTAGCCTTGTCAATATGGAGGGTAGTTCGTTGTTGAGATTTTGATACTCCAATGGATGGTAGCCTTGTCATTATGGAAGGTAGTTCGTTGGTGAAATTTTTTTACTCCAATGGATGGTAGCCTTATCATTAGGGAAGGTAGTTTGTTGTTGAGATTTTGTTACTCCAATGGATGGTAGCCTTATCATTATGGAAGGAAGCTCGTTGTTGATATTTTATTACTCCAATGGATGGTGGCCTTGTCATTATGGAAGGTAGTTTGTTGTTGAGATTTTGTTACTCCAATACATTGTAGACTTGTCAATATGGAAGGTAGTTTGCTATTGGGATTTTGTTACCCCAATGGATGGTAGCCTGGTTATTATGGAAGGTAGGTCATTTTTGATATTTTGTTAGTCCAATGGATGGTAGCCTTGTCATTATGAAAGGTAGTTCGTTGGTGAGATTTTTGTACTCCAATGTATGGTAGGTTTGTCATTATGGAAGGTAGTTCGTTGTTGTGATTTTGTTAGTCCATTGGATGGTAGACTTGTCATCATGGAAGGTAGTTTGTTGTTGAGATTTTGTTACTGAAATGGATGGTAGCCTTGACATTATGGAAGGTAGTTCGTTATTGGTATTTTGTTACTCCAATGGATGGTAGCCTTGTTATTATCGAAGGTAGTTCATTGTTGAGATTTTGTTACTCTAATGGTTTGTAGCCTTGTCATTATGGAAGGTAGTTTATTGTTGTGATTATGTTACTCCAATGGATGGTAGCCTTGTCATTATGGAAGGTAGTTCGTTGTTGAGATTTTTTTACTTCAATAGATGGTAGACTTGTCATTATGGAACGTAGTTTGTTGTTGAGATTTTGTAACTCTAATTGATGGTATCCGTGACATTACAAAAGGTAGTTCATTATTGAGATTTTGTTTCTCCAATGGATGGTAGCCTTGTCATTATGGAAGGTAGTTTGTTGTTGAGATTTTGTTACTCCAATGGATGGTAGTCTTGTCATTATGGAAGGTAGTTCGTTATTGAAATTTTTTTACTCCAATGGATGGTAGCCTTGTCATTATGGAAGGTAGTTCGTTGTTGAGATTTTGTTACTCCAATGGATGGTAGTCTTGTCATTATGGAAGGTAGTTCGTTGTTGAAATTTTGTTACTCCAATGGATGGTAGCCTTGTCAATATGGAAGGTTGTTTGTTGGTGAGATTTTGTTACTCTAATTGTTGGTATCCTTGTCATTACGGAAGTTAGTTCATTGTTGAGATTTTGTTACTCCAATGGATTGTAGCCTTGTCATTATGGAAGGTTATTCGTTGTTGAGATTTTTTTACTTTAATGGATGGTAGCCTTGTCATTATGGAAGGTAGTTTGTTGTTGAGATTTTCTTACTCTAATTGATGGTATCCTTGTCATTACGGAAGGTAGTTCATTGTTGAGATTTTATTTCTCCAATGGATTATAGCCTTGTCATTATGGAATTTAGTTCATTTTTGAGATTTTGTTACTCCAATTGATGGTAGCCTTATCATTATGGAAGGGAGTTCATTGTTGATATTTTATTACACCAATGGATGGTAGCCTTGTCATTATCGAAGGTAGTTCGTTGTTGAATTTTTGTTTCTCCAATGGATGGTAGCCTTGTCATCATCGAAAGTAGTTTGTTGTTGATATTTTGTTACTCCAATAGATTCTAGACTTTTCAATATGGAAGGTAGTTCATTGTTGAGATTTTGTAACTCCAATGGATTGTAGCCTTGTCATTATGGAAGGTAATTCGTTGTTGAGATATTTTTACTCCAATGGATGGTATCCTTGTAACTATGGATGGTTGTTTATTGTTGATATTTTATTACTCTAATGTATGGTAGCCTTGTCATTATGGAAGGTAGTTCGTTGTTGAAATTTTTTTACTCCAATGGATGGTAGCCATATCTTTATGGAAGGTAGTTCGTTGTTGAGATTTTGTTACTCCAATGGATGGTAGCCTTGTCATTATGGAAGGTAGTTCGTTGTTGATATTTTGTTACTCCAATGGATGGTTGCCTTGTCATTATGGAAGGTACTTCATTTTTGAGATATTGTTACTCCAATGGATGGTAGCCTTGTCATTATGGAAGGTAGTTCGTTGTTGAGGTTTTATTACTCCAAAGGGTGGTAGCCTTGTCATTATGGAAGGTAGTTCGTTGTTGAGTTTTGTTACTCCAATGGATTGTAACCTTGTCATTACGGAAGGTTATTCGTTGTTGATATTTTGTTACTTTAATGGATGGTAGCCTTGTCATTATGGAAGGTAGTTTGTTGTTGAGATTTTCTTACTCCAATGGATGGTAGCCTTGTCATTATGGAAGGGAGTTCATTGTTGAGATTTTGTTACTCTAATTGATGGTATCCTTGTCATTACGGAAGGTAGTTCATTGTTGAGATTTTGTTTCTCCAATGGATGATAGCCTTGTCATTATGGAAGGTAGTTCATTTTTGAGATTTTTTTTACTCCAATGGATGGTAGCCTTGTCATTATGGAAGGTATTTCGTTGTTGAAATTTTGTTACTCCAATGGATAGTAGCCTTTTCATTATGGAAGGTAGTTCGTTGTTAATATTTTGTTACTCCAATGGATGGTAGCCTTTTCATTATGGAAGGTTGTTTGTTGTTGAGATTTTGTTACTCCAATGGATGGTAGCCTTGTCATTATGGAAGGTAGTTCGCTATTGGGATTTTGTTACCCCAATGGATGGTAGCCTTGTTATTATGGAAGGTAGTTCATTTTTGATATTTTGTTACTCCATTGTATGGTAGCTTTGTCATTATGGAAGGTAGTTCTTTGTTGAGATTTTGTTAGTCCATTGGATGGTAGAATTGTTATTATGGAAGGTAGTTTGTTGTTGATATTTTGTTACTCCAATGGATTGTAGCCTTGTCAATATGGAGGGTAGTTCGTTGTTGAGATTTTGATACTCCAATGGATGGTAGCCTTGTCATTATGGAAGGTAGTTCGTTGGTGAAATTTTTTTACTCCAATGGATGGTAGCCTTATCATTAGGGAAGGTAGTTTGTTGTTGAGATTTTGTTACTCCAATGGATGGTAGCCTTGTCATTATGGAAGGAAGCTCGTTGTTGATATTTTATTACTCCAATGGATGGTGGCCTTGTCATTATGGAAGGTAGTTTGTTGTTGAGATTTTGTTACTCCAATACATTGTAGACTTGTCAATATGGAAGGTAGTTTGCTATTGGGATTTTGTTACCCCAATGGATGGTAGCCTGGTTATTATGGAAGGTAGGTCATTTTTGATATTTTGTTAGTCCAATGGATGGTAGCCTTGTCATTATGAAAGGTAGTTCGTTGGTGAGATTTTTGTACTCCAATGTATGGTAGGTTTGTCATTATGGAAGGTAGTTCGTTGTTGTGATTTTGTTAGTCCATTGGATGGTAGACTTGTCATCATGAAAGGTAGTTTGTTGTTGAGATTTTGTTACTCCAATGGATTGAAGCCTTGTCAATATGGAAGGTAGTTCGTAGTTGATATTTTGAAACTCCAATGGATGGCAGCGTTGTCATTATGGAATGTAGTTCGTTGTTGAGATTTTTTTACTCCAATGGATGGTATCCTTGTCATTATGGATGGTAGTTTGTTGTTCATATTTTATTACTCCAATGGATGGTAGCCTTGTCATTATGGAAGGTAGTCCGTTGTTGAAATTTATTTACTTCAATGTATGGTAGACTTATCATTATGGAAGGTAGTTCGTTGTTGTGATTTTGTTACTCCAATGGATGGTAGCCTTGTCATTATGGAAGGTAGTTCGTTGTTGATATTTTGTTACTCCAATGGATGGGTGCCTTGTCATTATGGAAGGTAGTTCCTTGTTGAGATTTTGTTACTCCAATTGACGGTAGCCTTGTCATTATGGAAGGTAGTTCATTTTTGAGATATTGTTACTCTAATGGATGGTAGCCTTGTCATTACGGAAGGTAGTTCGTTGTTGAGATTTTATTACTCCAAAGGATGGTAGCCTTGTCATTATGGAAGGTATTTCGTTATTAAGATTTTGTTACTTCAATTCATTGTAGCCTTGTCATTATGGAAGGTAGTTAATTGTTGAGATTTTGTTTCTCCAATGGATGATAGCCTTGTCATTATGGAAGGTAGTTCATTTTTTATATTTTGTTACTCCAAAGGATGATAGCCTTCTCATTATGGAAGGTAGTTCATTGTTTAGATTTTGTTACTCCAATGGATGGTAGCCTTGTCATTATGGAAGGTAGTTCATTGTTGAAATTTTGTTACTCCAATGGATAGTAGCCATTTCATTATGGAAGGTAGTTCGTTGGTGAGATTTTGTTACTCCAATGGATGGTAGCCTTGTAATTATGGAAGGTAGTTTGCTATTGGGATTTTGTTACCCCAATGGATGGTAGCCTTGTTATTATGGAAGGTAGTTCTTTGTTAATATTTTGTTACTCCTATGGATGGTTGCCTTGTCATTATGGAAGCTAGTTCCTTGTTGAGATTTTGTTACTCCAATGGACGGTAGCCTTGTCATTATGGAAGGTAGTTCATATTTGAGATATCGTTACTCCACTGGATGGTAGCCTTATCATTATGGTAGGTAGTTCGTTGTTGAGATTTTCTTACTCCACAGGATGGTAGCCTTGTCATTATGGAAGGTAGTTCATTGTTCAGATTTTGTTACTCCCATGGATTATTGCCTTGTCATTACGGATTGTAGTTTATTGTTGAGATTTTGTTTCTCCAATGGATGATAACCTTGTCATTATGGAAGGTAGTTAATTTTTGAGATTTTGTTACTCCAAAGGATGATAGCCTTCTCATTATGGAAGGTAGTTCATTGTTTACATTTTGTTACTCCAATGCATGGTAGCCTTGTCATCATGGAAGGTAGTTCGTGTTGAAATTTTGTTACTCCAATGGATTGAAGCCTTTTCATTATGGAAGGTAGTTCGTTGTTGATATTTTGTTACTCCAATGGATGGTAGCCTTGTCATTATGAAAGGTACTTCGTTGTTGATATTTTTTTACTCCAATGGATGGTAGCCTTATCATTATGGAAGGTAGTTCGCTATTAGGATTTTGTTAACCCAATGGATGGTATCCTTGTTATTATGGAAGGTAGTTAATTTTTGATATATTGTTACTCCAATGGATGGTAGCCTTGTCATTATGTAAGGTAGTTCATTGTTGAGATTTTTTTACTCCAATGTATGGTAGCTTTGTCATTATGGAAGGTAGTTCGTTGTTGAGATTTTGTTAGTCCATTGGATGGTAGACTTGTCATTATGGAAGGTAGTTCATTGTTGATATTTTGTTACTCCAATGGATGGTAGCCTTGTCATTATGGAAGGTAATTCGTTGTTTAGATTTTTTTACTCCATTGGATGGTATCCTTGTCATTATGGATGGTAGTTTGTTGTTGAGATTTTATTACTCCATTGGATGGTAGCCTTGTCATAATGGAAGGTAGTTCGTTGTTGAAATTTTTTTACTCCAATGGATGGTAGCCTTATCTTTATGGAAGGTAGTTTGTTGTTGAGATTTTGTTACTCCAATGGATGGTAGCCTTGTCATTATGGAAGGTAGTTCCTTGTTGAGATTTTGTTACTCCAATGGACGGTAGCCTTGTCATTACAGAAGGTAGTTCATATTTGAGATATTGTTACTCCACTAGATGGTAGCCTTGTCATTATGGAAGGTAGTTCGTTGTTGAGATTTTATTACTCTAAAGGATGGTATCCTTGTCATTATGCAAGGTAGTTCGTTGTTGAGATTTTGTTATTCCCATGGATTGTAGCATTGTCATTACGGAAGGTAGTTCATTGTTGAGATTTTGTTTCTCCAATTGATGATAGCCTTGTCATTATGGAAGGTAGTTTCACTTTTGAGATTTTATTACTCCAAAGGATGATAGCCTTCTCATTATTGAAGGTAGTTCATTGTTTAGATTTTGTTACTCCAATGCATGGTAGCCTTGTCATTATGGAAGGTAGTTCGTGTTGAAATTTTGTTACTCCAATGGATGGTAGCCTTTTCATTATGGATGGTAGTTCGTTGTTGATATTTTGTTACTCCAATGGATGGTAGCCTTGTCATTATGTAAGGTAGTTAGCTATTGGGATTTTGTTACCCCAATGGATGGTGGTCTTGTCATTATAGAAGGTAGTTCGTTGTTGAGATTTTGTTACTCCAATGCATTGTAGCCTTGTCAATATGGAAGGTAGTTTGTTACTCCAATGGATGGTAGCCTTGTCATTATGGAAGGAAGTTCGTTGTTGAGATTTTATTACTCCAATGGATGGTGGTCTTGTCATTATGGAAGGTAGTTCGTTGTTGAGATTTTGTTACTCCAATGCATTGTAGCCTTGTCAATATGGAAGGTAGTTTGCTATTGGGATTTTGTTACCCCAATGGATGGTAGCCTGGTTATTATGGAAGGTAGGTCATTTTTGATATTTTGTTACTCCAATGGATGGTAGCCTTGTCATTATGAAAGGTAGTTTGTTGTTGATATTTTGTTACTTCAATGGATGGTAACCTTGTCATTATGGAAGGTAGTTCTCTATTAGGATTTTGTTAACCCAATGGATGGTAGCCTTGTTATTATGGAAGTTAGTTCATTTTTTATATTTTGTTACTCCAATGGATGGTAGCCTTGTCATTATATAAGGTAGTTCGTTGTTGAGATTTTTTCACTCCAATGTATGGTAGCATTATCATTATGGAAGGTAGTTCGTGGTTTAGATTTTGTTAGTCCAATGGATGATAGCCTTGTCATTATGGAAGGTAGTTCATTTTTTATATTTTGTTACTCCAAAGGATGATAGCCTTCTCATTATGGAAGGTAGTTCATTGTTTAGATTTTGTTACTCCAATGGATGGTAGCCTTGTCATTATGGAAGGTAGTTCGTTGTTGAAATTTTGTTACTCCAATCGATAGTAGCCATTTCATTAGGGAAGGTAGTTTGTTGGTGAGATTTTGTTACTCCAATGGATGGTAGCCTTGTAATTATGGAAGGTAGTTTGCTATTGGGATTTTGTTACCCCAATGGATGGTAGCCTTGTTATTATGGAAGGTAGTTCATTTTTGATATTTTGTTACTCCAATGGATGGTAGCCTTGTCATTATGAAAGGTAGTTTGTTGTTGAGATTTTTTTACTCCAATATATGGTAGCTTTGTCATTATGGAAGGTAGTTCGTTGTTGAGATTTTGTTAGTCTATTGGATGGTAGACTTGTCATTATGGAAGGTAGTTTGTTGTTGAGATTTTGTTACTCCAATGGATTGTAGCCTTGTCATTATGGAAGGTAGTTCGTTGTTAAGATTTTGTTACTCCAATGGATGGTAGCCTTGTCATTATGGAAGCTAGTTTTATGTTGAGATTTTTTTACTCCAATGGATGGTATCCTTGTCATTATGGAAGGTAGTTCGTTGTTGAGATTTTGTTACTCCAATGGATGGTAGCCTTGTCATTACGGAAAGTAGTTCTTTGTTGATATTTTGTTACTCCTATGGATGGTTGCCTTGTCATTATGGAAGGTAGTTCCTTGTTGAGATTTTGTTACTCCAATGGACGGTAGCCTTGTCATTATGGAAGGTAGTTCATATTTGAGATATTGTTACTCCACTGGATGGTAGCCTTGTCATTATGGAAGGTAGTTCGTTGTTGAGATTTTCTTACTCCACAGGATGGTAGCCTTGTCATTATGGAAGGTAGTTCATTGTTGAGATTTTGTTACTCCCATGGATTATATCCTTGTCATTACGGATTGTAGTTCATTGTTGAGATTTTGTTTCTCTAATGGATGATAGCCTTGTCATTATGGAAGGTAGTTATTTTTTGAGATTTTGTTACTCCAAAGGATGATAGCCTTCTCATTATGGAAGGTAGTTCATTGTTTAGATTTTGTTACTCCAATGCATGGTAGCCTTGTCCTTATGGAAGGTATTTCGTGTTGAAATTTTGTTACTCCAATGGATGGAAGCCTTTTCATTATGGAAGGTAGTTCGTTGTTGATATTTTGTTACTCCAATGGATGGTAGCCTTGTCATTATGGAAGGTACTTCGTTCTTGATATTTTTTTACTCCAATGGATTGTAGCCTTGTCATTATGGAAGGTAGTTCGCTATTGGTATTTTGTTAACCCAATGGATGGTATCCTTGTTATTATGGAAGGTAGTTCATTTTAGATATTTTGTTACTCCAATGGATGGTAGCCTTGTCATTATGTAAGGTAGTTCATTGTTGAGATTTTTTTACTCCAATGTATGGTAGCTTTGTCATTATGGAAGGTAGTTCGTTGTTGAGATTTTGTTAGTCCATTGGATGGTAGACTTGTCATTATGGAAGGTAGTTCGTTGTTGTTATTTTGTTACTCCAATGGATGGTAGCCTTGTCATTATGGAAGGTAATTCGTTGTTGATATTTTTTTACTCCAATGGATGGTATCCTTGTCATTATGGATGGTAGTTTGTTGTTGAGATTTTATTACTACATTGGATGGTAGCCTTGTCATAATGGAAGGTAGTTCGTTGTTGAAATTTTTTTACTCCAATGGATGGTGCTTGATCATTATGGAAGGTAGTTCGTTGTTGAGATTTGGTTACTCCAATGGATGGTAGCCTTGTCATTATGGAAGGTAGTTGCTTGTTTTATGTTTTGTTACTCCAATGGACGGTAGCCTTGTCATTATGGAAGGTAGTTCATATTTGTGATATTGTTACTCCACTGGATGGTAGCCTTGTCATTATGGAAGGTAGTTCGTTGTTGAGATTTTACTACTCCAAAGGATGGTATCCTTGTCATTATGGATGGTAGTTCGTTGTTGCGATTTTGTTATTCCCGTGGATTGTAGCCTTGTCATTACAGAAGGTAGTTCATTGTTAAGATTTTGTTACTTCAATTGATGATAGCCTTGTCATTATGGAAGGTAGTTTCAATTTTGAGATTTTATTACTCCAAAGGATAATAGCCTTCTCATTATTGAAGGTAGTTCATTGTTTAGATTTTGTTACTCCAATGCATGGTAGCCTTGTCATTATGGAAGGTAGTTCGTTGTTGATACTTTGTTACTCCAATGGATGGTAGCCTTGTCATTATGGAAGGTAGTTCGCTATTGGGAGTTTGTTACCCCAATGGATGGTAGCCTTGTTATTATGGAAGGTAGTTCATTTTTGATATTTTGTTACTCCAATGTATGGTAGCTTTGTCATTATGGAAGTTAGTTCTTTGTTGAGATTTTGTTAGTCCATTGGATGGTAGAATTGTCATTATGGAAGGAAGTTTGTTATTGATATTTTGTTACTCCAATTGATTGTAGCCTTGTCAATATGGAAGGAAGTTCGCTGTTGAGATTTTCTTACTCCAATGGATGGTAGCCTTGTCATTATGGAAGGTAGTACGTTGTTGAAATTTTTTTACTCCAATGGATGGTAGCTTTATCATTAGGGAAGGTAGTTTATTGTTGAGATTTTGTTACTCCAATGGATGGTAGCCTTGTCATTATGGAAGGAAGTTCGTTGTTGATATTTTAATACTCCAATGGATGGTGGCCTTGTCATTATGGAAGGTAGTTCGTTGTTGAGATTTTGTTACTCCAATGCATTGTAGCCTTGTAAATATGAAAGGTAGTTTGCTATTGGGA
The DNA here is from genome assembly GCA_948472305.1 of Vicia faba. Classification (NCBI taxonomy): domain Eukaryota; kingdom Viridiplantae; phylum Streptophyta; class Magnoliopsida; order Fabales; family Fabaceae; genus Vicia; species Vicia faba. Next base: position 664,212,425 of record OX451741.1, read on the forward strand.
TTTTGTTACCCCTATGGATGGTAGCCTGGTTATTATGGAAGGTAGGTCATTTTTGATATTTTGTTACTCCAATGGATGGTAGCCTTGTCATTATGAAAGGTAGTTCGTTGTTGAGATTTTCTTACTCCAATGTATGGTAGCTTTGTCATTATGGAAGGTAGTTCGTTGTTGAGATTTTTTTAGTCCATTGGATGGTAGACTTGTCATCATGGAAGGTAGTTTGTTGTTGAGATTTTGTTACTCCAATGGATTGTAGCCTTGTCAATATGGAAGGTAGTTTGTTGTTGAGATTTTGTTACTCCAATGGTTTGTAGCCTTGCCATTATGGAAGGTAGTTCATTGTTGAGATTTTGTTACTCCAATGGATGGTAGCCTTGTCATTATGGAATGTAGTTCGTTGTTGAGATTTTTTAATTCCAATGGATGGTATCCTTGTCATTATGGATGGTAGTTTGTTGTTCATATTTTATTACTCCAATGGATGGTAGCCTTGTCATTATGGAAGGTAGTCCGTTGTTGAAATTTTTTTACTCCAATGGATGGTAGACTTATCATTATGGAAGGTAGATCGTTGTTGTGATTTTGTTACTCCAATGGATGGTAGCCTTGTCATTATGGAAGGTAGTTCGTTGTTGACATTTTGTTACTCCAATGGATGGTTGCCTTGTCATTATGGAAGGTAGTTCCTTGTTGAGATTTGGTTACTCCAATGGACGGTAGCCTTGTCATTATGGAAGGTAGTTCATTTTTGAGATATTGTTACTCCAATGGATGGTAGCCTAGTCATTATTAAAGGTAGTTCGTTGTTGAGATTTTATTACTCCAAAGGATGGTAGCCTTGTCATTATGGAAGGTATTTCATTGTTAAGATTTTGTTACTCAAATTCATTTTAGCCTTGTCATTATGGAAGGTAGTTAATTGTTGAGATTTTGTTTCTCCAATGGATGATAACCTTGTCATTATGGAAGGTAGTTCATTTTTTATATTTTGTTACTCCAAAGGATGATAGCCTTCTCATTATGGAAGGTAGTTCATTGTTTAGATTTTGTTACTCCAATGGATGGTAGCCTTGTCATTATGGAAGGTAGTTCGTTGTTGAAATTTTATTACTCCAATGGATAGTAGCCTTTTCATTATGGAAGGTAGTTCGTTGGTGAGATTTTGTTACTCCAATGGATGGTAGCCTTGTGATTATGGAAGGTAGTTTGCTATTAGGATTTTTTTACCCCAATGGATGGTAGCCTTGTTATTATGGAAGGTAGTTCATTTTTGATATTTTGTTACTCCAATTCATGGTAGCCTTGTCATTATGAAAGGTAGTTCATTGTTGAGATTTTTTTACTCCAATGTATGGTAGCTTTGTCATTATGGAAGGTAGTTCGTTGTTGAGATTTTGTTAGTCCATTGGTTGGTAGACTTGTCATTATGGAAGGTAGTTCGTTGTTGATATTTTGTTACTCCAATGGATGGTAGCCTTGTCATTATGGAAGGTAATTCGTTGTTGAGATTTTTTTACTCCAATGGATGGTATCCTTGTCATTATGGAGGGTAGTTTGTTGTTGAGATTTTATTACTCCATTGGATGGTAGCCTTGTCATAATGGAAGGTAGTTCGTTGTTGAAATTTTTTTACTCCAATGGATGGTAGCCTTATCATTATGGAAGGTAGTTAGTTGTTGAGATTTTGTTACTCCAATGGATGGTAGCCTTGTCATTATGGAAGGTAGTTCCTTGTTGAGATTTTGTTACTCCATTGGACGGTAGCATTGTCATTATGGAAGGTGGTTCATATTTGAGATATTGTTACTCCGCTGGATGGTAGCCTTGTCATTATGGAAGGTAGTTCGTTGTTAAGATTTTATTACTCCAAAGGATGGTATCCTTGTCGTTATGAAAGGTAGTTCATTGTTGAGATTTTGTTATTCCGATGGATTGTAGCCTTGTCATTACGGAAGGTAGTTCATTGTTGAGATTTTGTTTCTCCAATTGATGATAGCCTTGTCATTATGGAAGGTAGTTCATTTTTGAGATTTTATTACTCCAAAGGATGATAGCCTTCTCATTATTGAAGGTAGTTCATTGTTTAGATTTTGTTACTCCAATGCATGGTAGCCTTGTCATTATGGAAGGTAGTTCGTGTTGAAATTTTTGTTACTCCAATGGATGGTAGCCTTTTCATTATGGAAGGTAGTTCGTTGTTGATATTTTGTTACTTCAATGGATGGTAACCTTGTCATTATGGAAGGTAGTTATCTATTAGGATTTTGTTAACCCAATGGATGGTATCCTTGTTATTATGGAAGGTAGTTCATTTTTGATATTTTGTTACTCCAATGGATGGTAGCCTTGTCATTATGTAAGGTAGTTCGTTGTTGAGATTTTTTCACTCCAATGTATGGTAGCTTTATCATTATGGAAGGTAGTTCGTTGCTGAGATTTTGTTAGTCCATTGGATGGTAGACATGTAATTATGGAAGGTAGTTTGTTGTTGAGATTTTGTTACTCCAATGGATTGTAGCCTTGTTAATATGGAAGGTAGTTCGTTGTTGAGATTTTGTTACTCCAATGGATGGTAGCCTTGCCATTATGGAAGGTAATTCGTTGTTGAGATTTTTTTACTCCAAAGAATGGTATCCTTGGCATTAAGGATGGTAGTTTGTTGTTGAGATTTTATTACTCCATTGGATGGTAGACTTGTCATCATGGAAGGCAGTTTGTTGTTGAGATTTTGTTACTCCAATGGATTGTAGCCTTGTCAATATGGAAGGTAGTTCGTAGTTGATATTTTGAAACTCCAATGGACGGTAGCCTTGTCATTATGGAATGTAGTTCGTTGTTGAGATTTTTTAACTCCAATGGATGGTATCCTTGTCATTATGGATGGTAGTTTGTTGTTCATATTTTATTACTCCAATGGATGGTAGCCTTGTCATTATGGAAGGTAGTCCGTTGTTGAAATTTTTTTACTCCAATGGATGGTATACTTATCATTATGGAAGGTAGTTTGTTGTTGTAATTTTGTTACTCCAATGGATGGTAGCCTTGTCATTATGGAAGGTAGTTCGTTGTTGATATTTTGTTTCTCCAATGGATGGTTCCCTTGTCATTATGGAAGGTAGTTCCTTGTTGAGATTTTGTTACTCCAATGGACGGTAGCCTTGTCATTATGGAAGGTAGTTCATTTTTGAGATATTGTTACTCCAATGGATGGTAGCCTTGTCATTATTGAAGGTAGTTTGTTGTTGAGATTTTATTACTCCAAAGGATGGTAGCCTTGTCATTATGGAAGGTATTTCATTGTTAAGATTTTGTTAGTCCAATTCATTGTAGCCTTGTCATTACGGAAGGTAGTTAATTGTTGAGATTTTGTTTCTCCAATGGATGATAGCCTTGTCATTATGGAAGGTAGTTCATTTTTTATATTTTGTTACTCCAAAGGATGATAGCCTTTTCATTATGGAAGGTAGTTCATTGTTTAGATTTTGTTACTCCAATGGATGGTAGCCTTGTCATTATGGAAGGTAGTTCATTTTTTATATTTTGTTACTCCAAAGGATGATAGCCTTTTCATTATGGAAGGTAGTTCATTGTTTAGATTTTGTTACTCCAATGGATGGTAGCCTTGTCATTATGGAAGGTAGTTCGTTGTTGAAATTTTGTTACTCCAACTGATAGTAGCCTTTTCATTATGGAAGGTAGTACGTTGGTGAGATTTTTTTACTCCAATGGATGGTAACCTTGTCATTATGGAAGGTAGTTTGCTATTAGGATTTTGTTACCCCAATGGATGGTAGCCTTGTTATTATGGAAGGTAGTTCATTTTTGATATTTTGTTACTCCAATGTATGGTAGCTTTGTTATTATGGAAGTTAGTTCTTTGTTGAGATTTTGTTAGTCCATTGGATGGTAGAATTGTCATTATGGAAGGTAGTTTGTTGTTGATATTTTGTTACTCCAATTGATTGTAGCCTTGTCAATATGGAAGCTAGTTCGTTATTGAGATTTTGTTACTCCAAAGGATGGTAGCCTTGTCATTATGGAAGGTAGTTCGTTGTTGAGATTTTTTTAATCCAATGGATGGTATCCTTTTCATTATTGATGGTAGTTTGTTGTTGAGATTTTATTACTCCAATGGATGGTAGCCTTGTCATTATGGAAGGTAGTTCGTTGTTGAAAAGTTTTTACTCCAAAGGATGGTAGCTTTATCATTAGGGAAGGTAGTTTGTTGTTGAGATTTTGTTACTCCAATGGATGGTAGCCTTGTCATTATGAAAGGAAGTTCGTTGTTGAGATTTTATTACTCCAATGGATGGTGGCCTTGTCATTATTGAAGCTAGTTCGTTGTTGAGATTTTGTTACTCTAATGCATTGTAGCCTTGTCAATATGGAAGGTAGTTTGCTATTGGGATTTTGGTACCCCAATGGATGGTAGCCTGGTTATTATGGAAGGTAGGTCATTTTTGATATTTTGTTACTCCAATGGATGGTAGCCTTGTCATTATGAAAGGTAGTTCGTTGTTGATATTTTCTTTCTCCAATGTATGGTAGCTTTGTCATTATGGAAGGTAGTTCGTTGTTGAGATTTTTTTAGCCCATTGGATGGTAGACTTGTCATCATGGAAGGTAGTTTGTTGTTGAGATTTTGTTACTCCAATGGATTGTAGCCTTGTCAATATGGAAGGTAGTTTGTTGTTGAGATTTTGTTACTCCAATGGTTTGTAGCCTTGCCATTATGGAAGGTAGTTCATTGTTGAGATTTTGTTACTCCAATGGATGGTTGCCTTGTCATTATGGAATGTAGTTCGTTGTTGAGATTTTTTAACTCCAATGGATGGTATCCTTGTCATTATGGATGGTAATTTGTTGTTCATATTTTATTACTCCAATGGATGGTAGCCTTGTCATTATGGAAGGTAGTCCGTTGTTGAAATTTTTTTAATCCAATGGATGGTAGACTTATCATTATGGAAGGTAGATCATTGTTGTGATTTTGTTACTCCAATGGATGGTAGCCTTGTCATTATGGAAGGTAGTTCGTTGTTGATATTTTGTTACTCCAATGGATGGTTGCCTTGTCATTATGGAAGGTAGTTCCTTGTTGAGATTTTGTTACTCCAATGGGCGGTAGCCTTGTCATTATGGAAGGTAGTTCATTTTTGAGATATTGTTACTCCAATGGATGGTAGCCTAGTCATTATTGAAGGTAGTTCGTTGTTGAGATTTTATTACTCCAAAGGATGGTAGCCTTGTCATTTTGGAAGGTATTTCATTGTTAAGATTTTGTTACTCCAATTCATTGTAGCCTTGTCATTATGGAAGGTAGTTAATTGTTGAGATTTTGTTTCTCAAATGGATGATAACCTTGTCATTATGGAAGGTAGTTCATTTTTTATATTTTTTTACTCCAAAGGATGATAGCCTTCTCATTATGGAAGGTAGTTCATTGTTTAGGTTTTGTTACTCCAATGGATGGTAGCCTTGTCATTATGGAAGGTAGTTCGTTGTTGAAATTTTGTTACTCCAATGGATAGTAGCCTTTTCATTATGGAAGGTAGTTCGTTGGTGAGATTTTGTTACTCCAATGGATGGTAGCCTTGTCATTATGGAAGGTAGTTTGCTATTAGGATTTTGTTACCCCAATGGATGGTAGCCTTGTTATTATGGAAGGTAGTTCATTTTTGATATTTTGTTACTCCAATGGATGGTAGCCTTTTCATTATGAAAGGTAGTTCATTGTTGATATTTTTTTACTCCAATGTATGGTAGCTTTGTCATTATGGAAGGTAGTTCGTTGTTGAGATTTTGTTAGTCCATTGGATGGTAGACTTGTCATTATGGAAGGTAGTTCGTTGTTGATATTTTGTTACTCCAATGGATGGTATCCTTGTCATTATGGATGGTAGTTTGTTGTTGAGATTTTTTTACTCCAATGGATGGTAGCCTTGTCATTATGGAAGGTAGTCCGTTGTTGAAATTTTTTTACTCCAATGGATGGTAGACTTATCATTATGGAAGGTAGTTTGTTGTTGTGATTTTGTTACTCCAATGGATGGTAGCCTTGTCATTATGGAAGGTAGTTCGTTGTTGATATTTTGTTACTCCAATGGATGGTTGCCTTGTCATTATGGAAGGTAGTTCCTTGTTGAGATTTTGTTACTCCAATGGACGGTAGCCTTGTCATTATGGAAGGTAGTTCATTTTTGAGATATTGTTACTCCAATGGATGGTAGCCTAGTCATTATTGAAGGTAGTTCGTTGTTGATATTTTATTACTCCAAAGGATGGTAGCCTTGTCATTATGGAAGGTATTTCATTGTTAATATTTTGTTACTCCAATTCATTGTAGCCTTGTCATTACGGAAGGTAGTTAATTGTTGAGATTTTGTTTCTCCAATGGATGATAGCCTTGTCATTATGGAAGGTAGTTCATTTTTTATATTTTATTACTCCAAAGGATGATAGCCTTTTCATTATGGAAGGTAGTTCATTGTTTAGATTTTGTTACTCCAATGGATGGTAGCCTTGTCATTATGTAAGGTAGTTCGTTGTTGAAATTTTGTTACTCCAACTGATAGTAGCCTTTTCATTATGGAAGGTAGTTCGTTGGTGTGATTTTGTTACTCCAATGGATGCTAGCCTTGTCATTATGGAAGGTAGTTTGCTATTAGGATTTTGTTACCCCAATGGATGGTAGCCTTGTTATTATGGAAGGTAGTTCATTTTTGATATTTTGTTACTCCAATGTATGGTAGCTTTGTCATTATGGAAGTTAGTTCTTTGTTGAGATTTTGTTAGTCCATTGGATGGTAGAATTGTCATTATGGAAGGTAGTTTGTTGTTGATATTTTGTTACTCCAATTGATTGTAGCCTTGTCAATATGGAAGGTAGTTCGTTGTTGAGATTTTGTTACTTCAATGGATGGTAGCCTTGTCATTATGTAAGGTAGTTCGTTGTTGAGATTTTTTTAATCCAATGGATGGTATCCTTTTCATTATTGATGGTAGTTTGTTGTTGAGATTTTATTACTCCAATGGATGGTAGCCTTGTCATTATGGAAGGTAGTTCGTTTTTGAAATTTTTGTACTCCAATGGATGGTGGCCTTGTCATTATGGAAGGTAGTTCGGTGTTGAGATTTTGTTACTCCAATGCATTGTAGCCTTTTCAATATGGAAGGTAGTTTGCTATTGGGATTTTGTTACCCCAATGGATGGTAGCCGTGTTATTATGGAAGGTAGGTCATTTTTTATATTTTGTTACTCCAATGGATGGTAGCCTTGTCATTATGAAAGGTAGTTCGTTGTTGACATTTTCTTACTCCAATGTATGGTAGCTTTGTCATTATGGAAGGTAGTTCGTTGTTGAGATTTTTTTAGTCCATTGGATGGTAGACTTGTCATCATGGAAGGTAGTTTGTTTTCGAGATTTTGTTACTCCAATGGATTGTAGCCTTATCAATATGGAAGGTAGTTTGTTGTTGAGATTTTGTTACTCCAATGGTTTGTAGCCTTGCCATTATGGAAGGTAGTTCATTGTTGAGATTTTGTTACTCCAATGGATGGTAGCCTTGTCATTATGGAATGTAGTTCGTTGTTGAGATTTTTTAACTCCAATGGATGGTATCCTTGTCATTATGGATGGTAATTTGTTGTTCATACTTTATTACTCCAATGGATGGTAGCCTTGTCATTATGGAAGGTAGTCCGTTGTTGAAATTTTTTTAATCCAATGGATGGTAGACTTATCATTATGGAAGGTAGATCGTTGTTGTGATTTTGTTACTCCAATGGATGGTAGCCTTGTCATTATGGAAGGTAGTTCGTTGTTGATATTTTGTTACTCCAATGGATGGTTGCCTTGTCATTATGGATGGTAGTTCCTTGTTGAGATTTTGTTACTCCAATGGATGATAACCTTGTCATTATGGAAGGTAGTTCATTTTTTATATTTTTTTACTCCAAAGGATGATAGCCTTCTCATTATGGAAGGTAGTTCATTGTTTAGGTTTTGTTACTCCAATGGATGGTAGCCTTGTCATTATGGAAGGTAGTTCGTTGTTGAAATTTTGTTACTCCAATGGATAGTAGCCTTTTCATTATGGAAGGTAGTTCGTTGGTGAGATTTTGTTACTCCAATGGATGGTAGCCTTGTCATTATGGAAGGTAGTTTGCTATTAGGATTTTGTTACCCCAATGGATGGTAGCCTTGTTATTATGGAAGGTAGTTCATTTTTGATATTTTGTTACTCCAATGGATGGTAGCCTTTTCATTATGAAAGGTAGTTCATTGTTGATATTTTTTTACTCCAATGTATGGTAGCTTTGTCATTCTGGAAGGTAGTTCGTTGTTGAGATTTTGTTAGTCCATTGGATGGTAGACTTGTCATTATGGAAGGTAGTTCGTTGTTGATATTTTGTTACTCCAATGGATGGTATCCTTGTCATTATGGATGGTAGTTTGTTGTTGAGATTTTTTTACTCCAATGGATGGTAGCCTTGTCATTATGGAAGGTAGTCCGTTGTTGAAATTTTTTTATTCCAATGGATGGTAGACTTATCATTATGGAAGGTAGTTTGTTGTTGTGATTTTGTTACTCCAATGGATGGTAGCCTTGTCATTATGGAAGGTAGTTCGTTGTTGATATTTTGTTACTCCAATGGATGGTTGCCTTGTCATTATGGAAGGTAGTTCCTTGTTGAGATTTTGTTACTCCAATGGACGGTAGCCTTGTCATTATGGAAGGTAGTTCATTTTTGAGATATTGTTACTCCAATGGATGGTAGCCTAGTCATTATTGAAGGTAGTTCGTTGTTGATATTTTATTACTCCAAAGGATGGTAGCCTTGTCATTATGGAAGGTATTTCATTGTTAATATTTTGTTACTCCAATTCATTGTAGCCTTGTCATTACGGAAGGTAGTTAATTGTTGAGATTTTGTTTCTCCAATGGATGATAGCCTTGTCATTATGGAAGGTAGTTCATTTTTTATATTTTATTACTCCAAAGGATGATAGCCTTTTCATTATGGAAGGTAGTTCATTGTTTAGATTTTGTTACTCCAATGGATGGTAGCCTTGTCATTATGTAAGGTAGTTCGTTGTTGAAATTTTGTTACTCCAACTGATAGTAGCCTTTTCATTATGGAAGGTAGTTCGTTGGTGTGATTTTGTTACTCCAATGGATGCTAGCCTTGTCATTATGGAAGGTAGTTTGCTATTAGGATTTTGTTACCCCAATGGATGGTAGCCTTGTTATTATGGAAGGTAGTTCATTTTTGATATTTTGTTACTCCAATGTATGGTAGCTTTGTCATTATGGAAGTTAGTTCTTTGTTGAGATTTTGTTAGTCCATTGGATGGTAGAATTGTCATTATGGAAGGTAGTTTGTTGTTGATATTTTGTTACTCCAATTGATTGTAGCCTTGTCAATATGGAAGGTAGTTCATTGTTGAGATTTTGTTACTTCAATGGATGGTAGCCTTGTCATTATGTAAGGTAGTTCGTTGTTGAGATTTTTTTAATCCAATGGATGGTATCCTTTTCATTATTGATGGTAGTTTGTTGTTGAGATTTTATTACTCCAATGGATGGTAGCCTTGTCATTATGGAAGGTAGTTCGTTGTTGAAATTTTTGTACTCCAATGGATGGTGGCCTTGTCATTATGGAAGGTAGTTCGTTGTTGAGATTTTGTTACTCCAATGCATTGTAGCCTTTTCAATATGGAAGGTAGTTTGCTATTGGGATTTTGTTACCCCAATGGATGGTAGCCGTGTTATTATGGAAGGTAGGTCATTTTTTATATTTTGTTACTCCAATGGATGGTAGCCTTGTCATTATGAAAGGTAGTTCGTTGTTGACATTTTCTTACTCCAATGTATGGTAGCTTTGTCATTATGGAAGGTAGTTCGTTGTTGAGATTTTTTTAGTCCATTGGATGGTAGACTTGTCATCATGGAAGGTAGTTTGTTTTCGAGATTTTGTTACTCCAATGGATTGTAGCCTTATCAATATGGAAGGTAGTTTGTTGTTGAGATTTTGTTACTCCAATGGTTTGTAGCCTTGCCATTATGGAAGGTAGTTCATTGTTGAGATTTTGTTACTCCAATGGATGGTAGCCTTGTCATTATGGAATGTAGTTCGTTGTTGAGATTTTTTAACTCCAATGGATGGTATCCTTGTCATTATGGATGGTAATTTGTTGTTCATACTTTATTACTCCAATGGATGGTAGCCTTGTCATTATGGAAGGTAGTCCGTTGTTGAAATTTTTTTAATCCAATGGATGGTAGACTTATCATTATGGAAGGTAGATCGTTGTTGTGATTTTGTTACTCCAATGGATGGTAGCCTTGTCATTATGGAAGGTAGTTCGTTGTTGATATTTTGTTACTCCAATGGATGGTTGCCTTGTCATTATGGAAGGTAGTTCCTTGTTGAGATTTTGTTACTCCAATGGGCGGTAGCCTTGTCATTATGGAAGGTAGTTCATTTTTGAGATATTGTTACTCCAATGGATGGTAGCCTAGTCATTATTGAAGGTAGTTCGTTGTTGATATTTTATTACTCCAAAGGATGGTAGCCTTGTCATTATGGAAGGTATTTCATTGTTAAGATTTTGTTACTCCAATTCATTGTAGCCTTGTCATTACGGAAGGTAGTTAATTGTTGAGATTTTGTTTCTCCAATGGATGATAGCCTTGTCATTATGGAAGGTAGTTCATTTTTTATATTTTATTACTCCAAAGGATGATAGCCTTTTCATTATGGAAGGAAGTTCATTGTTTAGATTTTGTTACTCTAATGGATGGTAGCCTTGTCATTATGTAAGGTAGTTCGTTGTTGAAATTTTGTTACTCCAACTGATAGTAGCCTTTTCATTATGGAAGGTAGTTCGTTGGTGAGATTTTGTTACTCCAATGGATGGTAGCCTTGTCATTATGGAAGGTAGTTTGCTATTAGGATTTTGTTACCCCAATGGATGGTAGCCTTGCTATTATGGAAGGTAGTTTATTTTTGATATTTTGTTACTCCAATGGATGGTAGCCTTGTCATTATGAAAGGTAGTTCATTGTTGAGATTTTTTTACTCCAATGTATGGTAGCTTTGTCATTATGGAAGGTAGTTCGTTGTTGAGATTTTGTTAGTCCATTGGATGGTAGACTTGTCATTATGGAAGGTAGTTCGTTGTTGATATTTTGTTACTCCAATGGATGGTATCCTTGTCATTATGGATGGTAGTTTGTTGTTGAGATTTTTTTACTCCAATGGATGGTAGCCTTGTCATTATGGAAGGTAGTCCGTTGTTGAAATTTTTTTACTCCAATGGATGGTAGACTTATCATTATGGAAGGTAGTTTGTTGTTGTGATTTTGTTACTCCAATGGATGGTAGCCTTGTCATTATGGAAGGTAGTTCGTTGTTGATATTTTGTTACTCCAATGGATGGTTACCTTGTCATTATGGAAGGTAGTTCCTTGTTGAGATTTTGTTACTCCAATGGACGGTAGCCTTGTCATTATGGAAGGTAGTTCATTTTTGAGATATTGTTACTCCAATGGATGGTAGCCTAGTCATTATTGAAGGTAGTTCGTTGTTGATATTTTATTACTCCAAAGGATGGTAGCCTTGTCATTATGGAAGGTATTCCATTGTTAAGATTTTGTTACTCCAATTCATTGTAGCCTTGTCATTACGGAAGGTAGTTAATTGTTGAGATTTTGTTTCTCCAATGGATGATAGCCTTGTCATTATGGAAGGTAGTTCATTTTTTATATTTTGTTACTCCAAAGGATGATAGCCTTTTCATTATGGAAGGTAGTTCATTGTTTAGATTTTGTTACTCCAATGGATGGTAGCCTTGTCATTATGTAAGGTAGTTCGTTGTTGAAATTTTGTTACTCCAACTGATAGTAGCCTTTTCATTATGGAAGGTAGTTCGTTGGTGTTATTTTGTTACTCCAATGGATGCTAGCCTTGTCATTATGGAAGGTAGTTTGCTATTAGGATTTTGTTACCCCAATGGATGGTAGCCTTGTTATTATGGAAGGTAGTTCATTTTTGATATTTTGTTACTCCAATGTATGGTAGCTTTGTCATTATGGAAGTTAGTTCTTTGTTGAGATTTATTTAGTCCATTGGATGGTAGAATTGTCATTATGGAAGGTAGTTTGTTGTTGATATTTTGTTACTCCAATTGTTGTAGCCTTGTCAATATGGAAGGTAGTTCGTTGTTGAGATTTTGTTACTCCAATGGATGGTAGCCTTGTCATTATGGAAGGTAGTTCGTTGTTGAGATTTTTTTAATCCAATGGATTGTGGCCTTGTCATTATGGAAGGTAGTTCGTTGTTGAGATTTTGTTACTCCAATGCATTGTAGCGTTTTCAATATGGAAGGTAGTTTGCTATTGGGATTTTGTTACCCCAATGGATGGTAGCCTGGTTATTATGGAAGGTAGGTCATTTTTTATATTTTGTTACTCCAATGGATGGTAGCCTTGTCATTATGAAAGGTAGTTCGTTGTTGACATTTTCTTACTCCAATGTATGGTAGCTTTGTCATTATGGAAGGTAGTTCGTTATTGAGATTTTTTTAGTCCATTGGATGGTAGACTTGTCATCATGGAAGGTAGTTTGTTTTCGAGATTTTGTTACTCCAATGGATTGTAGCCTTGTCAATATGGAAGGTAGTTTGTTGTTGAGATTTTGTTACTCCAATGGTTTGTAGCCTTGCCATTATGGAAGGTAGTTCATTGTTGAGATTTTGTTACTCCAATGGATGGTAGCCTTGTCATTATGGAATGTAGTTCGTTGTTGAGATTTTTTAACTCCAATGGATGGTATCCTTGTCATTATGGATGGTAATTTGTTGTTCATATTTTATTACTCCAATGGATGGTAGCCTTGTCATTATGGAAGGTAGTCCGTTGTTGAAATTTTTTTAATCCAATGGATGGTAGACTTATCATTATGGAAGGTAGATCGTTGTTGTGATTTTGTTACTCCAATGGATGGTAGCCTTGTCATTATGGAAGGTAGTTCGTTGTTGATATTTTGTTACTCCAATGGATGGTTGCCTTGTCATTATGGAAGGTAGTTCCTTGTTGAGATTTTGTTACTCCAATGGGCGGTAGCCTTGTCATTATGGAAGGTAGTTCATTTTTGAGATATTGTTACTCCAATGGATGGTAGCCTAGTCATTATTGAAGGTAGTTCGTTGTTGATATTTTATTACTCCAAAGGATGGTAGCCTTGTCATTGTGGAAGGTATTTCATTGTTAAGATTTTGTTACTCCAATTCATTGTAGCCTTGTCATTACGGAAGGTAGTTAATTGTTGAGATTTTGTTTCTCCAATGGATGATAGCCTTGTCATTATGGAAGGTAGTTCATTTTTTATATTTTATTACTCCAAAGGATGATAGCCTTTTCATTATGGAAGGTAGTTCATTGTTTAGATTTTGTTACTCCAATGGATGGTAGCCTTATCATTATGTAAGGTAGTTCGTTGTTGAAATTTTGTTACTCCAACTGATAGTAGCCTTTTCATTATGGAAGGTAGTTCGTTGGTGAGATTTTGTTACTCCAATGGATGGTAGCCTTGTCATTATGGAAGGTAGTTTGCTATTAGGATTTTGTTACCCCAATGGATGGTAGCCTTGCTATTATGGAAGGTAGTTCATTTTTGATATTTTGTTACTCCAATGGATGGTAGCCTTGTCATTATGAAAGGTAGTTCATTGTTGAGATTTTTTTACTCCAATGTATGGTAGCTTTGTCATTATGGAAGGTAGTTCGTTGTTGAGATTTTGTTAGTCCATTGGATGGTAGACTTGTCATTATGGAAGGTAGTTCGTTGTTGATATTTTGTTACTCCAATGGATGGTATCCTTTTCATTATGGATGGTAGTTTGTTGTTGAGATTTTTTTACTCCAATGGATGGTAGCCTTGTCATTATGGAAGGTAGTCCGTTGTTGAAATTTTTTTACTCCAATGGATTGTAGACTTATCATTATGGAAGGTAGTTTGTTGTTGTGATTTTGTTACTCCAATGGATGGTAGCCTTGTCATTATGGAAGGTAGTTCGTTGTTGATATTTTGTTACTCCAATGGATGGTTACCTTGTCATTATGGAAGGTAGTTCCTTGTTGAGATTTTGTTACTCCAATGGACGGTAGCCTTGTCATTATGGAAGGTAGTTCATTTTTTAGATATTGGTACTCCAATGGATGGTAGCCTAGTCATTATTGAAGGTAGTTCGTTGTTGATATTTTATTACTCCAAAGGATGGTAGCCTTGTCATTATGGAAGGTATTCCATTGTTAAGATTTTGTTACTCCAATTCATTGTAGCCTTGTCATTACGGAAGGTAGTTAATTGTTGAGATTTTGTTTCTCCAATGGATGATAGCCTTGTCATTATGGAAGGTAGTTCATTTTTTATATTTTGTTACTCCAAAGGATGATAGCCTTTTCATTATGGAAGGTAGTTCATTGTTTAGATTTTGTTACTCCAATGGATGGTAGCCTTGTCATTATGTAAGGTAGTTCGTTGTTGAAATTTTCTTACTCCAACTGATAGTAGCCTTTTCATTATGGAAGGTAGTTCGTTGGTGTTATTTTGTTACTCCAATGGATGCTAGCCTTGTCATTACGGAAGGTAGTTTGCTATTAGGATTTTGTTACCCCAATGGATGGTAGCCTTGGTATTATGGAAGGTAGTTCATTTTTGATATTTTGTTACTCCAATGTATGGTAGCTTTGTCATTATGGAAGTTAGTTCTTTGTTGAGATTTTGTTAGTCCATTGGATGGTAGAATTGTCATTATGGAAGGTAGTTTGTTGTTGATATTTTGTTACTCCAATTGATTGTAGCCTTGTCAATATGGAAGGTAGTTCGTTGTTGAGATTTTGTTACTCCAATGGATGGTAGCCTTGTCATTATGGAAGGTAGTTCGTTGTTGAGATTTTGTTACTCCAATGCATTGTAGCCTTTTCAATATGGAAGGTAGTTTGCTATTGGGATTTTGTTACCCCAATGGATGGTAGCCTGGTTATTATGGAAGGTAGGTCATTTTTTATATTTTGTTACTCCAATGGATGGTAGCCTTGTCATTATGAAAGGTAGTTCGTTGTTGACATTTTCTTACTCCAATGTATGGTAGCTTTGTCATTATGGAAGGTAGTTCGTTGTTGAGATTTTTTTCGTCCATTGGATGGTAGACTTGTCATCATGGAAGGTAGTTTGTTTTCGAGATTTTGTTACTCCAATGGATTGTAGCCTTGTCAATATGGAAGGTAATTTGTTGTTGAGATTTTGTTACTCCAATGGTTTGTAGCCTTGCCATTATGGAAGGTAGTTCATTGTTGAGATTTTGTTACTCCAATGGATGGTAGCCTTGTCATTATGGAATGTAGTTCGTTGTTGAGATTTTTTAAGTCCAATGGATGGTATCCTTGTCATTATGGATGGTAATTTGTTGTTCATATTTTATTACTCCAATGGATGGTAGCCTTGTCATTATGGAAGGTAGTCCGTTGTTGAAATTTTTTTAATCCAATGGATGGTAGACTTATCATTATGGAAGGTAGATCGTTGTTGTGATTTTGTTACTCTAATGGATGGTAGGCTTGTCATTATGGAAGGTAGTTTGTTGTTGATATTTTGTTACTCCAATGGATGGTTGCCTTGTCATTATGGAAGGTAGTTCCTTGTTGAGATTTTGTTACTCCAATGGGCGGTAGCCTTGTCATTATGGAAGGTAGTTCATTTTTGAGATATTGTTACTACAATGGATGGTAGCCTAGTCATTATTGAAGGTAGTTCATTGTTGAGATTTTATTACTCCAAAGGATGGTAGCCTTGTCATTATGGAAGGTATTTCATTGTTAAGATTTTGTTACTCCGGTTCATTGTAGCCTTGTCATTACGGAAGGTAGTTAATTGTTGAGATTTTGTTTCTCCAATGGATGATAGCCTTGTCATTATGGAAGGTAGTTCATTTTTTATATTTTGTTACTCCAAAGGATGATAGCCTTTTCATTATGGAAGGTAGTTCATTGTTTAGATTTTGTTACTCCAATGGATGGTAGCCTTGTCATTATGTAAGGTAGTTCGTTGTTGAAATTTTGTTACTCCAACTGATAGTAGCCTTTTCATTACGGAAGGTAGTTCGTTGGTGTTATTTTGTTACTCCAATGGATGCTAGCCTTGTCATTATGGAAGGTAGTTTGCTATTAGGATTTTGTTACCCCAATGGATGGTAGCCTTGTTATTATGGAAGGTAGTTCATTTTTGATATTTTGTTACTCCAATGTATGGTAGCTTTGTCATTATGGAAGTTAGTTCTTTGTTGAGATTTTCTTAGTCCATTGGATGGTAGAATTGTCATTATGGAAGGTAGTTTGTTGTTGATATTTTGTTACTCCAATTGATTGTAGCCTTGTCAATATGGAAGGTAGTTCGTTGTTGAGATTTTGTTACTCCAATGGATGGTAGCCTTGTCATTATGGAAGGTAGTTCGTTGTTGAGATTTTTTTAATCCAATGGATGGTATCCTTTTCATTATTGATGGTAGTTTGTTGTTGAGATTTTATTACTCCAATGGATGGTAGCCTTGTATTTATGGAAGGTAGTTCGTTGTTGAAATTTTTTTACTCCAATGGATGGTAGCTTTATCATTAGGGAAGGTAGTTTGTTGTTGAGATTTTGTTACTCCAATGGATGGTAGCCTTGTCATTATGGAAGGAAGTTTGTTGTTGAGATTTTATTACTCCAATGGATGGTGGCCTTGTCATTATGGAAGGTAGTTCGTTGTTGAGATTTTGTTACTCCAATGCATTGTAGCCTTTTCAATATGGAAGGTAGTTTGCTATTGGGATTTTGTTACCCCAATGGATGGTAGCCTGGTTATTATGGAAGGTAGGTCATTTTTGATATTTTGTTACTCCAATGGATGGTAGCCTTGTCATTATGAAAGGTAGTTCGTTGTTGACATTTTCTTACTCCAATCTATGGTAGCTTTGTCATTATGGAAGGTAGTTCGTTGTTGAGATTTTTTTAGTCCATTGGATGGTAGACTTGTCATCATGGAAGGTAGTTTTTTGTTGAGATTTTGTTACTCCAATGGATTGTAGCCTTGTCAATATGGAAGGTAGTTTGTTGTTGAGATTTTGTTACTCCAATGGTTTGTAGCCTTGCCATTATGGAAGGTAGTTCATTGTTGAGATTTTGTTACTCCAATGGATGGTAGCCTTGTCATTATGGAAGGTAGATCGTTGTTGTGATTTTGTTACTCCAATGGATGGTAGCCTTGTCATTATGGAAGGTAGTTCGTTGTTGATATTTTGTTACTCCAATGGATGGTTGCCTTGTCATTATGGAAGGTAGTTCCTTGTTGAGATTTTTTTACTCCAATGGGCGGTAGCCTTGTCATTATGGAAGGTAGTTCATTTTTGAGATATTGTTACTCCAATGGATGGTAGCCTAGTCATTATTGAAGGTAGTTCGTTGTTGAGATTTTATTACTCCAAAGGATGGTAGCCTTGTCATTATGGAAGGTATTTCATTGTTAAGATTTTGTTACTCCAATTCATTGTAGCCTTGTCATTATGGAAGGTAGTTAATTGTTGGGATTTTGTTTCTCCAATGGATGATAACCTTGTCATTATGGAAGGTAGTTCATTTTTTATATTTTGTTACTCCAAAGGATGATAGCCTTCTCATTATGGAAGGTAGTTCATTGTTTAAGTTTTGTTACTCCAATGGATGGTAGCCTTGTCATTATGGAAGGTAGTTCGTTGTTGAAATTTTGTTTCTCCAATGGATAGTAGCCTTTTGATTATGGAAGGTAGTTCGTTGGTTAGATTTTGTTACTCCAATGGATGGTAGCCTTGTCATTATGGAAGGTAGTTTTCTATTAGGATTTTGTTACCCCAATGGATGGTAGCCTTGTTATTATGGAAGGTAGTTCATTTTTGATATTTTGTTACTCCAATGGATGGTAGCCTTGTCATTATGAAAGGTAGTTCATTGTTGAGATTTTTTTACTCCAATGTATGGTAGCTTTGTCATTATGGAAGGTAGTTCGTTGTTGAGATTTTGTTAGTCCATTGGATGGTAGACTTGTCATTATGGAAGGTAGTTCGTTGTTGATATTTTGTTACTCCAATGGATGGTAGCCTTGTCATTATGGAAGGTAATTCGTTGTTGAGATTTTTTTACTCCAATGGATGGTATCCTTGTCATTATGGAGGGTAGTTTGTTGTTGAGATTTTATTACTCCATTGGATGGTAGCCTTGTCATAATGGAAGGTAGTTCGTTGTTGAAATTTTTTTACTCCAATGGATGGTAGCCTTATCATTATGGAAGGTAGTTCCTTGTTGAGATTTTGTTACTCCAATGGACGGTAGCCTTGTCATTATGGAAGGTAGTTCATATTTGAGATATTGTTACTTCACTGGATGATAGCCTTGTCATTATGGAAGGTAGTTCGTTGTTAAGATTTTATTACTCTAAAGGATGGTATCCTTGTCGTTATGAAAGGTAGTTCGTTGTTGAGATTTTGTTATTCCCATGGATTGTAGCCTTGTCATTACGGAAGGTAGTTCATTGTTGAGATTTTGTTTCTCCAATTGATGATAGCCTTGTCATTATGGAAGGTAGTTCATTTTTGAGATTTTATTACTCCAAAGGATGATAGCCTTCTCATTAATGAAGTCAGTTCATTGTTTAGATTTTGTTACTCCAATGCATGGTAGCCTTGTCATTATGGAAGGTAGTTCGTGTTGAAATTTTGTTACTCCAATGGATGGTAGCCTTTTCATTATGGAAGGTAGTTCGTTGTTGATATTTTGTTCCTTCAATGGATGGTAACCTTGTCATTATGTAAGTGTAGCGATAAAAAATGTAGCGGGGTAAATCGGAGATCGAATTATTGATTAACTCGTCTCGCAAAAGCAAGAGTCGCCACTGCGCTTTATTATTTCCAAGGGAAAAGGGGAAAGAGCGAAATAAAATCCTAAATATGCAATGTAAAATAATACTTTCTAAAAGTAATAAAAATACAAGGGGTTTTTGAAAAGAGATCTATGGTTCGGGGGTTGGTTATACAGTGGGAAGGTATTAGCACCCAATGCATCTATAGTACTCTATAGGAACCTTTTGAAATATCTATTTATAAAAATTCGTTTGTTTGATCGAAATAAATTGTTTTGGCCGAAAAGGGGTACGGATGGGTTTTTGAAGGTACGACGACCTAATGTCGATGTTTTGACTTAAAAGGTGTGAGTTTTGAAAAGATTGAATATTTGGGGAAAAATTGTCTTAAGTTTTAATGAGATGAAGATATTCGCGTGATTGGACTTGAGGACATGAAGTAAACAAATTTAATCGTTTTCCCTTGGATTTAGACGTAAACAGAATAATCAAATAAAGATGAAATAAATCAAACTGAAAATCAGATAGATAATGATTTAAATAGTTGAATGATATATAACCACAACAATGATTAAATAACAGATTAAATGATGTGAACATGCATTTTTATATTTTTGTTTAATATTAACTAATGATATATTTTTGCGTTATTTGGCATTCTTGTTTTTGTTGACTTTGGTTATGTATGGCTGGTACAAATTTGGCCCTGGGTGTTTAGGCAGGTATGAGGGTTTGCTTCAGGTTTGGCCTGATTTTGGTTTCAACAGGTTTGAGGTTGATGATGTTCATGGTTGGGCAATAAGTTTGACAGGGTATGCTGGTTTTTACATTAGGTTGAGTTTAACAGGTTTTATGGTTTTAGACCATAAGGCTTGAGTATGGGTGGACAGTGGTTAAAGGTTTGATGGTGTTTTGAATGCAGGTTGTATGGTTTAGGCCATATTTGTTTTTGCTTTTCTGGTTTCTGCAGGTTATGGTTATATGGTTTTTGTTTGACAGTTTTGTTTCTAGGCATTTCAAACAAGTTGGATCCTCTCTTTTGAAGGGGGTTTTTTGTGTTATATCCGTTAGTTGGCTTGAGATTATGCTATAGGTTTGGGATACTTTTTCTATATTTTCTTGATACTCTGCACTTCTTACTGCTCCATCAGTTTGTCTCTATTCTTTTTCATGCTTTCCCTTTTCTTACTGGATGCTGCTACAGTTTGTTTTGTATCCATTTCCTGCCTAAGCCAAAAACCTGTAAACCACACTCTTCCTCTCTTCTCTCTCTCTAGTACAATTTGAAACACCAAAATGTTGTATGTACTTTACTGGTTCTAAAAAAGCATGCTGGAAAATGATGTAAAATGGAAATGTTTTCTTGCATAGTTTGATTTGCACAATTCCTTTTTGTCATCCCTATTGCACAGTATGAGAGCCTATTTATTTTGGCTTCTTCCCACACTTGACAGCAGTTTACGTTGGAATTGGCTTGCAATGTAACTTTATTATGCATATGCTGTTTTGCCTTTGAAATATGCAATGGATTTTGAAATATGAATTTGTGCAATTGGTTTTTTAACTATGCAGTTTATTTTGAAAAATTGAATTTGTGCATATTTAAATTTGTGCATTCATTTTTATCAATAAAAATTCATCCCTTTTTGTGAACCGGGAGAAATCCCGTGATTTGCAAAAAGGGTAAAAACTGATTCCAGCCGTTTGCTTTTAATGATGAAGGCTTAAATTTAATTTTTTGCTTTTAATTATATTCATTTCTGACTTTTCTTTTAATTCTTTTGCAGGTAAAATTAAATGAGCAAACAAAGAAGCATTGGATAGAAGATGAAGATTTAGAACTTAGGAAAAATTAGTATAGCTTTTATTTCGTTTTAAACATTGTAAAAATTATCATTGTAAATACGTTGTAAAGAAATATGGTATTTAAACAATAATTGCAACAATTAGAATAAAATGAATAAAAACTCCAATATTTACCAGTTAACTCTTTTCTTCTTTCCAATTATTTATTTATCGTTTATAATTTTTTAAATTATATAATAACTGAAAATCAATTTCAATTATTTAAATTTAGAACGATAAATAATTAAATAAACCTCACTGATCAATTAACTTCTCTTCAATTATTTAATTCATTATTTATAATTCTCTAAATTGTAATAACTAAAAATAAAATTTCAACTATTTAAACTTAGGATAATAAATAATTAGATAAACATTGTTGATCAATTAATAAACTCTTTTCAAATATTTATTTTATTATTTATAAATCTTTAAATTATATAGTAACTGAAAATAAATTCCAATTATTCAAATTTAAGATAGTAAATAATTAATAAACATTGTCTGATCAATTAATAAACTTAGCGTTGAAAAATAAACAGCTCTCGACTTGAAAAAGTTATGAATTTTAAAACTGCTTTGAAAATTGAGAAAAATAGGTCAAAACCTTTGCAATGTAATGATGCAGATGGGAGATGGTATCTTAGGTCAAAATTTGGGGTACAACAGCTGCCCCTATTTAAGTTTCTTCTATCCGGAGATATGAAGATTAAAATCTTCGTCTCGACGAGATTGAAGGTACTTAAATACATAATACGCAAATTTTTGCCCTAAGATACCGCCATTATGTTTGATATGAATGTAGTGATTGAATTCGCAGAGGAAGATATTGTATGAAACAAGACAATGCTGGAGAAATCAAACACCAACAAAACACAGAGACATGGATTATACACTATTGGGGACACGAGCTATCGACTTCAAGTAATAGACTCTTGACGGTGAATAAAACTTTGAGAGAATACGGACTCTGACCCTAACAAAGAAGGCATCTTGCATAGGCCATGAAACAGATTATTGACCCAAAATAACAGTGAGCTCACAACTCAAGGTCAAAAATAGACAGAGAGTATCAAATTTGCTGACGACGGATTACCGACTTCTGAAGGTAAAGATTCATAACAAACTTCTCTGCGAGATTTCCGGAGATATACCAATTAATGTGGAGATATAATATGGTTGTAGATACACAAGCTGCTCAAATAAAGAAGCTGCCACTTGTTGTCTTCCCAAAAAGTATTATGACACACAAGCTGCTCAAATAAAGAGGCGGCCACTTGCTGTCGTCCAGGGGTGTCAATAACATACAAGCTGCTCAAATAAAGAAGCCGCCGCTTGCTGTCTTCCAAAAAAATACCAATAACATACAAGCTTCTCAAATAAAGAAGCTGCCACTTGCTGTATTCCAGAAAAATAATAACGTACAAGTTGCTCAAATAAAGAGACTGCCGCTTGCCGTTTTCCGATGATGTCTATAATGTACAAGTTGCTCATGAAGAGACCGTCGTTTGTCGTTTCCCAATGATGTCTATAACGTACAAGTTGCTTATGAAGAGACCGCCGCTTGTCGTTTTCCAAAAATATAATAACGTACAAGTTGCTCATGAAGAGACCGCCGCTTGCCGTTTTCCAAAAAATAATAACAACGCACAAGTTGCTCGTGAAGAGCTGCCGCTTGTCGTTTTCCAAAAATAATAATAATGCACAAGTTGCTCGTGAAGAGCTGCCGCTTGTCGTTTTCCATTGATGTCTATAACGTACAAGTTGCTCATGAAGAGATCGCCGCTTGTCGTTTTCCGATGATAATAACGTACAAGTTGCTCATGAAGAGCTTCCGCTTGTCGTTTTCCAAAAATAACTCAGAAGGAAATTGCGATGACACTGGCAGAGAATAAAATCTTCGTCAAAGAGAATCATGAATTAATCCTTCCCGAGGAGATCACATACTTAAATGTGAAAAATAAATGCACCAATCATCTAGGTCGCGATTTCACTGGGGAAAATCATGAGATAGCCTACGCAAGAGACAACAACTTCATCCAGGAAAAAACAGTCAAACAAGACTCCACCCAATGAGAAAGTAACTCGATTGGGGAATTCATCTTATCCAGAAATGGACAAGGTAAGCTAAATCAAAAATCATCCACGAGGATTAGCTCAGTTGGGGAATTTAGAAAGGAAGCACATTTTCTGCTTTAGCTAACCTTCTACTTGGAAAGAACACGTACATTGTCTGAATAAACAGAGTACAACCAAAATCAACGGCAAATGTGAGTGTAAATGAGTAAATGAACGTTATGCTGACAAAACAAACAGATGGAATATCCTGAAGACGATAAGATGTCACGAAAAGATAGATACTCGGCCAATCTTAAAAAGACGGAAAATAAATGGAACTGGAAATACAAAGCAACGTCAGAGCGTATCGCGCTACAAAGTTCAAGTGTTCAAATCCAGTCTTCTAATACCAATAGACCACTGGCATGAGACAAAGCGTACCACACTTCAGAAATTTCCCAAATAAAGGTAACCAAAACAACGCTTAACTGGAAATGCTGGGGGAGTCACCAAACTTAGTACCACGAGAAACGCAAGTTTAACACAACCACCACCTCATGACGATTTTGAAATAAAACATGTTCATCATGCAAAGATAAATTACTGAAATAAAACATGTTCATCATGGCTTGACCATCCCTGGAACAACTGTTAATATTCCATTCGTTATTCACGACACATTTTTTTTTTTAAAATAAGAATACTTTAAATAACTTTGTTTCAAATATTTCCGTAAAAAATTAAAATTTTGCCCATAGAAGGTAAATGCTCAAATTTCATTAATAAGATGGTAGTTCGCTAACAACGCGACTCCAACAGTTTACAAAAGTTTGGGAAATCGTACATGAAAGAAAGGGTTACACAAAACAATGATCACTATTCTCCCTAACAACTTCGAATTCCAAAATGTGTTCAAATGCCAAGACTGGTCTGACCAAAAGCTTGCCTAAGCCGCCCCTTCAGGTTTTCAACTTAGCAAACTAACAACTCAAACCTAAGCGAAATACTTCTTGACTGCATCGGCGTTCAAGGGACGCGGGAGCTCTTCACCGTCCATATTGGTGAGAATCAAGGCACCTCCAGAGAAAACTTTCTTAACGACATACGGTCCTTCATAATTCGGAGCCCACTTGCCCCTAGAATCAGGTTAGAAAGATAATATCTTCTTGAGCACAAGGTCACCTTCTCTGAACTCGCGTGGTCGAACCTTCTTATCAAAAGCCTTCTTCATTCTCTGTTGATACAACTGACCGTGACACAACGCTGTCAATCTCTTTTCTTTAATTAAATTCAACTGATCATATCTACTTTGACACCATTCAGCCTCAGAAAGTTTAGCTTCCATCAAAACTCTCATAGACGGAATCTCAACCTCCACGGGGAGTACTGCTTCCATACCATAAACTAGGGAAAATGGGGTTGCGCCTGTTGAAGTTCGAACCGAAGTACGGTATCCATGTAAAGAAAACGGAAGCATTTCATGCCAATCTTTATAAGTTACCACCATCTTCTGGACAATCTTTTTGATGTTCTTGTTAGCCGCTTCAACAGCCTCATTCATCTTCGGTCTGTAAGGAGAAGAATTATGATGTTCGATCTTGAACTCTTCACAAAGCTCTCTCATCATCTTATTATTCAAATTCGAACCATTAACCGTGATGATCTTGCTCGGGATACCGTATCGACAAATGATCTGATTCTTGATAAATCTGACTACCACATGTCTGGTTACATTAGCATAAGATGCTGCTTCCACCCATTTAGTAAAATAATCGATTGCTACCAAGATGTAACGATGACCATTTGAAGCTTTGGGTTCAATCATCCTAATCATGTCAATGCCCCACATAGAGAAAGGCCAAGGTGAAGAGATAACGTTGAGGAGGGTCGGTGTCGGTGGCACATGCATCTTGTCCGCATAACTGGCATTTATGACATTTCTTCACATATTTGCAGCAATCAGATTCCATTGTCATCCAATAGTAACCAGCTCTCAGCATCTTTCTAGCCATTGCATGTCCGCTGGCATGAGTGCCAAAAGATCCTTCATGTACTTCTTGCATCAGCATGTTTGCTTCACGTCTGTCTACACATCTGAGCAAGACCATGTCGTAATTCCTCTTATACAAAACTTCTTCATTGAGGAAGAAACTTCTTGCTAATCTTCTCAACGTCTTCCTATCTTTATTGGATGCCCCAGGCGGGTACTCTTGAGTTTGAAGAACACGTTTAATGTCATAGAACCACGGTTTGTCGTCGGTGACCTCTTCTACTGAGAACACATGAGCAGGTCTATCGAGGCGCATAACCCGAATTGTAGGCATGTCGTTCCAACCATTCACTTGAAACATCGAAGACAAAGTAGCTAAAGCATCATCCATTTGGTTCTCATCTCTAGGGATATGATGTAATTCCACTTTGTTGAAGAAAGTTAACAATCTTCTAGCATAGTCTCTGTAAGGGATCAAACCAGGATGGCGAGTCTCCCATTCTCCTTTGATTTGATTAATTACCAATGCCGAATCTCCGTAAATATAAAGAATCTTAATCCTTAGATCCACTGCTTCTTCGAGACCCATAATACATGCCTCATATTTAGCCATGTTCTTCGTGCAGTCAAACTTCAATCTTGCCGTGAACGGGATATGAGAACCTCGGGGAGTGACGATGATTGCCCCAATTCCATTTCCATAAGAATTCACAGCTCCGTCAAAAATCAAACCCCAATGGGATTCGGGATCAGGTCCTTCTTCGGGTAATGGCTCTTCACAATCTTTAGCTTTCAAATACATAACATCTTCATCTGGGAAATCAAACTTGATGGATTGATAATCGTCAATTGGTTGGTGAGTTAAATGTTTGGCTAAAATACTCCCTTTGATTGCTTTCTGAGTGTTATACTCAATGTCATATTCAGATAACAACATCTGCCAACGGGCTATTCTTCCAGATAAGGCAGGCTTCTCAAAGATGTACTTGATCGGATCCATTTTGGAAATCAACCAAGTGGTGTGGTTAATCATATACTGGCGCAGACGGCGAGCAGCCCAAGCTAAAGCATAACATGTTTTCTCAAGCAATGAATATCGAGACTCACAGTCTGTGAATTTCTTACTCAGATAATATACGGCATGTTCCTTTCTTCCAGTCTCATCTTGTTGACCAAGCATACATCCCATGGAATCTTCCAATATAGTCAGGTACATAATCAAAGGTCTTCCTTCCACCGGAGGGATCAAAATGGGAGGTTCAAGCAAATATTCTTTGATGCTATCAAAAGCTCACTGACAATCTTCTGTCCACACACATCCTTGGTTCTTTCTGAGAAGCTTGAAAATCGGCCCACAGGTAGCAATCATATGAGATATAAATCTAGAAATATAGTTCAGTCTCCCAAGGAATCCTCTTACTTGTTTTTCCGTCTTGGGTGCGGGCATTTCCCGAATAGCTTTGACTTTATCAGGATCTACATCAATACCTTTCTGACTGACAATGAAACCCAGAAGTCTTCCAGAACGAACACCAAAAGTGCACTTGTTGGGATTCAGACGGAGTTTATACTTTCTCAAACGCTGGAATAACTTCTATAAATGTTCCAAATGATCTTCCTCGGTTTGCGATTTGGCAATCATGTCATCTACATACACTTCTATCTCTTTATGCATCATGTCATTGAACAAAGCAGTCATGGCCCTTTGGTATGTTGCACCCGCATTCCTCAAACCAAACGGCATAACCCGATAACAAAATGTTCCCCAAGGTGTAATGAAAGCTGTCTTCTCCATGTCTTCTGGTGCCATCTTGATTTGATTGTAACCAGAGAAACCATCCATGAAAGAAAATACTTTGAACTTTGCGGTACTGTCGACCAATACGTCAATGTGCGGTAATGGGAAGTCATCCTTTGGGCTAGCTCTATTCAGATCTCTATAGTCTACACACATTCGGACTTTGCCATCTTTCTTAGCAACAGGCACTATATTGGCTAACCATTGAGGATAGACCGATGTAACAAGGAAACCTGCATTAATCTGCTTTTGAACTTCTTCTTTGATCTTGTCAGCCATATCGGGACGAGTCCTTCTCAACTTCTGCTTAATCGACAGACATTCAGGTCTCAACGGTAAACGATGCTCCACAATATTGTTGTCCAAACCTGGCATATCTTGGTAGGACCAAGCAAACACATCCACATACTCTTTGAGAAGCTCCAACATTTTCTCTTTGACCTCTGGGATAAGCAATGCTCCGACCTTGACTTCCTTCTGATCTTCTTCATCACCCAAATTGATCAACTCTACAGGTTCTTCAAACGGCTGAATAGTCTTTTCATCGTGCTCAAGTAAACGGTAAATTTCATCAGGAATCTCTTCACTATCCTCTTCTTCGGCTCTGAACACAGGGAATTCAAAGTTGGGAGAGGACATAGGATCATTGTTTTCAATGGTTAAGTCATGGATTAATCTGCACATATGATTATGCTTTATTTTAGAAATCGACTAATATGAATGTTGTATAAATGAAACAAAATATTATTATATTTTCCTATTACTACCAATTAATTTTCATTACTATCTCCCAAAAGGTGTGAAAAATAAAACAGTAGTGGACAAAATAACATTTTTATTCATGACGGGAAATACTTGAAACAAAAAGCCCAGACATTTCTCTTTTGCCTTGGGCAGAGCAAAAGGATTTATTTTCATCATAGCCCGACAGAAATACTTTTCGCCTTGGGCAGAGCGAAATTTTTCAAAAAACAAAACAAAACATTACTCAGAAATGTGCATCACAACAGGAACATCAACAGCAATCCAGTTCCGGCAAGCCACTCCATGCGTCACAAAATCGGGTAAATCCTCTTCAGAATCGTCTCCTATTATAGCATCAACTTCAGGAGGAGTCGGATGGATAAAACCTGCGCTTCAGAAAACCTCTTGAATCGGACGAGTAACCACTTCCTGCTGGACTCTTGCAGACGCGGGATGAAAACCAAGACCTTCTCCAGATTTGTTCTCGGGCAAAGTCAACACCTGGCCCTAACCTTCAGCCAAACCACTTTCAACCACTCGTCGCGCATCCTCAAAAGAAGAAATAGACGTCCCTTGCTTCTTCACTTCATTATTAGCAACAGATAGAGCTTGGAATTGGGTTCCAACATCCTCATCAGCATCAATAAAAGAGAAAGATGACAAATGGCTTACCACCATAGCCTGCTCTCCACCAATCATTACCAGCTTTCCATGCCTTACAAACTTCAATCTTTGATGGAGCGTGGAAGTGACTTCCCCTGCATCATGGATCCATGGACGACCCAATATGCAACTGTAGGCGGCACGAATATCCATTACTTGAAAAGTGATATGAAAAGTATGAGGACAAATTACTATAGGAAGATCTACTTCACCAATGACAGTCTTCCTAGAACCATCAAACACTTTGACAATTACTCCACTAGGTCTCATGGGAGCACCTTGATATGCGAGTCGAGATAATGTAGTTTTGGGCATTACATTTAACGACGAACCTGTATCTACCAACACACTTGATAAAGTATCATTTCCACAACTTATTGAGATATGCAAAGCCATATTATGGTTCCTTCCCTCCTCCGGAAGCTCTTCATCACTGAAACCAAGATTGTTACACAAAGTAATATTTCCCACAATTCCATCAAATTGGTCAACCGTCACATCATGATCCACGAACGCCTGGTCCAAGACCTTCATCAAAGCTTCTCTATGGGCACCAAAATCTCTCAGTAAAGCAAGCAAAGAAATCTTGGAAGGAGTCTGCAATAGTTGATCCACAATATTATATTTACTTCTCTTGATAAGCTTCAGAATCTCATCATCCTCAGGATGAGGGATAGGTTCATTGGATCGGCCTATCTCAACCATTGGTTCAACATTTCTCGCTGGAACTTCTGCCGGTATGGGCCTCCTGACTTGAACTTCTGGTCTCTTCAAAGGTACTGCTGCAAAGACACGTCCACTTCTCGTAACTCTACTCACATCAACAATGTTAACAAAAGAAGGCCTTGTTGGTATAGGGACTTCTACCCCATTCTCAATCATTGTGGCATTATACTTATACGGTATAGCTTGGTCTGAGTTGTAAGGCACAGGACCAGGTGGGTAAATGGTCAAAGGAGCAACAGGTGTAGTCTGACTGTCGTAAACGATCTCTACTGATTTAGGAAAATTGAATTGTGGTATTATAACATTCACTTCATCTTCCGGATCTCTGTCATATGTAATAGTGATAACTCTCTGGTCTAACAACTTTTGAATATCCTCCTTCACAATAGGGCAATCAACCTCTCTTGAACAAAATTCACAAACATCATAATCATGCTGATGCCTAACAAAGGCAAGTCTTCTTAAGCTCTGATGTAACCTGATCAACGACTCTCTTATGTGTTCAACTTGAAAAACTCGAAACATTCCCGGACAACCTTCCACCATATTCACTGATGCTGCCCCATGTCGAGGCAAAGGATTATCTCTAACATTTGGGTTAACATCCTTGAAAGACAAGATACCATTCTTAATCAACCTCTGCACGTCCGCCTTTAGAGAAAAACAATTTTCAAGGTTGTGCCCCGGCGACCCTTGATGGTATTCACAAAACTGATCCGCCTTGTACCACGGAGAAGTACTATTCGGTGCAACAGGAGGAGGCTTCGTCGTTATGAGATTCTTTCTGATAAGAGCAGGGAACAATTCTGTATAAGTCATAGGAATGGCATCGAATTGCGGTTTTCTTGGTGAACGATTCTGGTTGTTGAATGGATAAGCCTGTTGTCGAGGCTGCTGCTGAAACGGCCGTTGTTGAGTTGGTGGGGTTTGAAGAGCTGGGGTCATCAAAGCTGGGCGGACAGCCGGAGTGACTTCCGCAACGTGTGAGTAACCTCTCCTCGGTCTCCCTGGGAAGATTACGCTGACATCCTGCTCTTTTCTTTTCGGGAAAACACTTCCAAATTTCTTAATACTGCTAGACGGACTTCCTTCTTTAACCAAACGCCCTTCACGAATCCCTTCCTCCAACCGCATGCCCATGCTTACCATTTCGGTGAAGTCACTGGGTGCGCTGGCAATCATTCTTTCATAGTAAAAGGAACCTAAAGTCTTCAAGAATATCTTCGTCATCTCTTTCTCCTCAAGAGGAGGATAGATTTGAGCAGCAATTTCACCCCACCTCTTGGCGTATTCCTTAAAAGATTCTCTGTCTCTCTGGGACATCCCCCGGAGTTGATCCCTGTCCGGCGCCATGTCAACGTTGTACTTATACTGATGGACAAAAGCTTCGCTAATATCGTTGAAGTTGCGGATCCGAATACTGTCTAAACCCATATACCACTTTAGAGCAGCACCCGTCAAACTGTCTTGAAAATAGTGAATCAACAAGTCATGATCATCAGAATACGTAGACATCTTTCTCACGTACATAGTCAAATGACTTCGAGGACACGAATCACCCTTATATCTTTCAAAGTCTGGCACTTTGAATTTTGCTGGAATCTTGACATTCGGAACTAAACAAAGGTCATGCGTGTTCTTCCCAAACAAATCCTTCCCCTTTAATGCTCTAAGCTCCTTCTGCATTTCTTGGAATTTGTCTTGAAATTCTTCCATTCTATCAAAATGAACCAAAATTTCAGCAGGCTCGGCAGGATAAGTAGGTTCATTCAAGTATGGCACAGAGTGAATCACAGGAGCGACAGTCATCATTACCGGTTGCGGGAAAGGTGTTACAGACGGGATTACCGGCGGCATGGCAGTTGTCTCTGGTTGAGGAAGGGACAAAGCAGGTTGAAACAAAGGCTGTACGACAGGCTGATACCCCTCTGGCACAAAGTTGTAAGGCATTCCCCACGGAAAAACTTTTGGCATCTGATGTTGAAGCGGAGAGTTGATCTGAGTCACAGATGTTGGAACCGTGACAATCTCGGAAACCACAATAGTTGAAGTCTGAATCTCATCAGCTATAGTCGATGGCTGATTCTGAGCAGCCATCAAACTTTCCACTAGCGCAGTTAACTTTTCCATACCGACACGAAGGGTAACGACCTCCTCCCGAAGCTCGTGGTTTTCCTGTTCCAGATCTTCCATCTTCCTCTGACGATTGGCTCGAGTATCGTATCGATGAGACAGCTTGACAACCCCTTAGAGTGGAAAAAGAAACAAGGATGAGACTCTAGAAAACATGTGAAGTGGAATGTTGGATGATGCATGCTATGCGATGCAAATGATGATTCATTTTAATAGTTTTTCAAGGACCTTCAATGATTTTGCACACATCAATGGTAAAGGAATTTGGAACAACAAAAACTCAATTCATTAATCAAAAGCGGTAAATTGCACCTTACAACTTTGGAACAACAAAACAATAAATTACAATTTGGGATAACAACCCAATAATAAAAGCAGTAAACTACAACTTTGGAACATGAAGCCCATAATAAAAGTAGTAAATTACAACTTTGGAACATGAAGTCCATAATAAAAGCAGTAAAATACAACTTTGGAACATGAAGCCCTTTTACAATGTTTTACAAAATGACATCAGTAAAATAAAACTAAAAGCTAAAGATCACTCAGAATCAACTTTGAGTGTTTCTTCTTCCAAACTCCATAGTACCTGAGATGTCTGCAAAAATCATTCTTAAGTTCCTTGAAAAACAAGTTTTTTACAAAAATGTTGATGAATGCATGAATGAATGATAATGCAACAGTTACACACAAGTTCACAAACATGGGGTTCAAAGGTTCAACGTTTCGGCATGGAGTCGAGGGTAAAACCCACCCCAAGGCATGTACTAACAGTTTAATCACACCTGTAAGACAAGGTTCTAAGAGTTCCCAGAGTCTACATTCCTCCTTCGAATATTGCCAACGTCTTGATTACTCAATAATTAGCAATATTCTCAAGAGAAACTCATCCGAGCATAGCATCGCGTAACAACTACTTCCGAATTACTCCGTTATAGTCTCCGCGCTACACCTAAAAGGCCAAGATGGGTTAGGGTTCTATGGTTCTCAATTTCTCTGGCTCCTAGGTCGAAAATAATAATGTCTTCCCGATTACTCGGTAAACAAATATTAAGTTCAAGAGGGCCTTCCATCGAGTGGGGGATCTCATGCCTCCTTCTTCGGGATTACTCCCTCAAAGTTAACATGACTGTACCGCCCGTCCTATTCTTAAGTGTAACTTAATCCGGGTATAGGATTCGTCCTTTGAAAAAAAAACCCAAACAACCCCAAATTTAAACACATAATCAAACAAATCAAATAATAATAACACAGATAAAATAAGCTAGGCTTAACCCACTTAGGGATGGACCAGCAAGAGGTCAATCTTTCCCCAGCAGAGTCGCCAATTCTGTAGCGATAAAAAATGTAGCGGGGTAAATCGGAGATCGAATTATTGATTAACTCATCTCGCAAAAGCAAGAGTCGCCACCACGCTTTATTATTTCCAAGGGAAAAGGGGAAAAAGCGAAATAAAACCCTAAATATGCAATGTAAAATAATACTTTCTAAAAGTAATAAAAATACAAGGCGTTTTTGAAAAGAGATCTATGGTTCGGGGGTTGGTTATACAGTGGGAAGGTATTAGCACCCAATGCATCTATAGTACTCTATAGGAACCTTTTGAAATATCTGTTTATAAAAATTCGTTTGTTTGATCGAAATAAATTGTTTTGGTCCAAAAGGGGTACGGATGGGTTTTTGAAAGAACGACGACCTCATGTCGAAGTTTTGACTTAAAAGGTGTGAGTTTTGAAAAGATTGAATATTTGGGGAAAAATTGTCTTAAGTTTTAATGAGATGAAGATATTCGCGTGATTGGACTTGAGGACATGAATTCAACAAATTTAATCGTTTTTCCCTTGGATTTAGACGTAAACAGAATAATCAAATAAAGATGAAATAAATCAAACTGAAAATCAGATAGATAATGGTTTAAATAGCTGAATGATATATAACCACAACAATGATTAAATAACAGATTAAATGATGTGAACATGCATTTTTATATTTTTGTTTAATATTAACTAAAGCGAGGGAATTAATTAAAGAAAAATAACATGTTTTTAATTTTTAAATTTTTTATGTTTTTTAATATTAATATAAAGCATTATTTTAAGAGCTATTAAATACTCCTAAACTAAAATTAAAACTTAAAAGTTGTTAATCTAAACCTAATTAGAAATAAGGAAAACTAAAATTATTAAATAATCCTAAACTTAAACTAAATAAGATTGGTCAAATATTTAAAATTTGTTTAATTAAATTACATCTCTTTTTTTTTAGATCTTTTTAATTAACTAAATTAATAACAATTCTAAAAAAACTAAAAGAA
This sequence comes from Vicia faba, assembly GCA_948472305.1. NCBI lineage: Eukaryota > Viridiplantae > Streptophyta > Magnoliopsida > Fabales > Fabaceae > Vicia > Vicia faba. Next base: position 664,245,631 of record OX451741.1, read on the forward strand.
AGCAAAATAGAAAGGGGAGTGGCCAAAGAATAAAGGGGGGTAAGTAAGCAATTGTATGGGCTTAAAAGTTTTAAGGAAACAAATCAGAAACAAATAGAAATGGGTGGGGGTGTATAAGGAATTCGCATGGGCTTAAGGCTGTTACAGGTTGAGGCCCATACATCATAATTGTTTTTTTAGGGTTAAACAAATGTGTTTAGTTTGGGAAAAGGGATTAGGGTTAAGGTTAACAAAAGTACAGAGCGGCGCCGCTTGTTCACGCGTGTTCGTATTCTTCGCCTTTCATGCTCGCTTCTGAGTTCTTCGCCTGTGGCCACCAGCTTCTCAACCTTCCTCTTCCCTCCAACGAAAAGCTACGGCGATGGATTCCCGGTAACAATGTTCACTTTATTTCGTTGGGGTTTTCATTACGGCATGTTATGATTTTTCATCTATTTTGATTCTGACTTCTTGTTATTTATTGTTGTTTGAGGTGCTTGAAAGGAAGAGAGGGAGAAAGGTTACCTGGTGATGGAGGAGTAACGGTTGAGGGAAACGCGTAGGAGGCCGGGGCAAGGAAGACAGTGACGCTGTGAGCTTTGCTTCTGACTACTGGTATTTCGTTCTTATTTTTTGGTTTGATGATGAATGAAGTTGAAAACCTTTGTGCAATTTCTCTTCTTGTTGCTTACCATTGACCTTGGCTTTGCCTACTTCTCTTTGACTGTATACCTTGTGATGCCTTTTTCTTCTTCTTCTTCTTGCCTGTTGCCTTGAATGTTTATGTTGCCTTAAACGATTGCTTTCTTAATGGCCTATGATGATATACTTCTGAGACTTTTGTGTCGCCTTGAACATGCTATTGTTGGAGCATTTTTGTTTTGATTAGCTTGATGATGTTGATGCTTGAATGCTGCCTTCGTTTGTATGCTTTTCCCTCTCTTCTTCTTCTCACTTCTGTTGCCCTTTTTTACTGGCCTATGATGATTATTTCTGAGGCTTTATGTTGTTATGGACATATTTGGCTTAGTTGCGTTATTTGGCATTTTGGTTTTTGTTGACTTTGGTTGTGTATGGCTGGTAAAAATTTGGCCCTGGGTGTTTAGGCAGGTATGAGGGTTTGCTTCAGGTTTGGCCTGATTTTGGTTTCAACAGGTTTGAGGTTGATGATGTTCATGGCTGGGCAATAAGTTTGACAGGGTATGCTGGTTTTTGCATTAGGTTGAGTTTAACAGGTTTTATGGTTTTAGACCATAAGGCTTGAGTATGGGTGGACAGGGGTTAAAGGTTTGTTGGTGTTTTGAATGCAGGTTGTATGGTTTAGGCCATATTTGTTTTTTCTTTTCTGGTTTTCTGCAGGTTATGGTTATATGGTTTTTGTTTGACAGTTTTGTTTCTAGGCTTTTCAAACAAGTTGGCTTGAGATTATGCTACAGGTTTGGGATACTTTTACTATATTTTCTTGATACTCTGCACTTCTTATTACTCCATCAGTTTGTCTCTATTCTTTTTCATGCTTTCCCTTTTCTTACTGGATTCTGCTGCAGTTTGTTTTGTATCCATTTCCTGCCTAAGCCAAAAACCTGTAAACCACACTCTTCCTCTCTTCTCTCTCTCTAGTACAATTTGAAACACCAAAATGTTGTATGTACTTTACTTGTTCTGAAAAAGCATGCTGGAAAATGATGTAAAATGGAAATGTTTTCTTGCATAGTTTGATTTGCACACTTCCTTTTTGTCATCCCTATTGCACAGTATGGGAGCCTATTAATTTTGACTTCTTCCCACACTTGACAGTAGTTTACGTTGGAATTGGCTTGCAATGTAACTTGATTATGCATATGCTGTTTTGCCTTTGAAATATGCAATGGATTTTGAAATATGAATTTGTGCAATTGGTTTTTTAATTATGCAGTTTATTTTGAAGAATTGAATTTGTGCATATTTAAATTTGTGCATTCATTTTTATCAATAAAAATTCATCCCTTTTTGTGACCCGGGAGAAATCCCGTGATTTGCAAAAAGGGTAAAAACTGATTCCAACCGTTTGCTTTTAATGATGAACGCTTAAATTTAATTTTTTGCTGTTAATTATATTCATTTATGACTTTTCTTTTAATTCTTTTGCAGGTAAAATTAAATGAGCAAACAAAGAAGCATTGGATAGAAGATGAAGATTTAGAACTTAGGAAAAATTAGTATAGCTTTTATTTCGTTTTAAACATTGTAAAAATTATCATTGTAAATACGTTGTAAAGAAATACGGTATTTAAAAAATAATTGTAACAATTAGAATAAAATGAATAAAAACTCCAATATTTTACCAGTTAACTCTTTTCTTCTTTCCAATTATTTATTTATCGTTTATAATTTTTTAAATTATATAATAACTGAAAATCAATTTCAATTTTTTAAATTTAAAACGATAAATAATTAAATAAACCTCACTGATCAATTAACTTCTCTTCAATTATTTAATTCATTATTTATAATTCTCTAAATTGTAATAACTGAAAATAAAATTTCAACTATTTAAACTTAGGATAATAAATAATTAGATAAACATTGTTGATCAATTAATAAACTCTTTTCAAATATTTATTTTATTATTTATAAATCTTTAAATTATATAATAACTGAAAATAAATTCCAATTATTCAAATTTAAGATAGTAAATAATTAATAAATATTGTCTGATCAATTAATAAACTTAGCGTTCAAAAATAAATAGCTCTCGACTTGAAAAAGTTATGAATTTTAAAACTGCTTTGAAAATTGAAAAAAATAGGTCAAAACCTTTGCAATGTAATGATGCAGATGGGAGATGGTATCTTAGGTCAAAATTTTGGGTACAACGGGAAGGTAGTTCTCTATTAGGATTTTGTTAACCCAATGGATGGTATCCTTGTTATTATGGAAGGTAGTTCATTTTTGATATTTTGTTACTCCAATGGATGGTAGCCTTGTCATTATGTAAGGTAGTTCGTTGTTGAGATTTTTTCACTCCAATGTATGGTAGCTTTATCATTATGGAAGGTAGTTCGTTGTTGAGTTTTTGTTAGTCCATTGGATGGTAGACATGTAATTATGGAAGGTAGTTTGTTGTTGAGATTTTGTTACTCCAATGGATTGTAGCCTTGTTAATATGGAAGGTAGTTCGTTGTTGAGATTTTGTTACTCCAATGGATGGTATCCTTGTCATTATGGAAGGTAATTCGTTGTTGAGATTTTTTTACTCCAAAGAATGGTATCCTTGTCATTAAGGATGGTAGTTTGTTGTTGAGATTTTATTACTCCATTGGATGGTAGCCTTGTCATTATGGAAGGTAGTTTTTTGTTGACATTTTTTTAGTCCATTGGATGGTAGACTTGTCATCATGGAAGGCAGTTTGTTGTTGAGATTTTGTTACTCCAATGGATTGTAGCCTTGTCAATATGGAAGGTAGTTCGTAGTTGATATTTTGAAACTCCAATGGATGGTAGCCTTGTCATTATGGAATGTAGTTCGTTGTTGAGATTTTTTAACTCCAATGGATGGTATCCTTGTCATTATGGATGGTAGTTTGTTGTTCATATTTTATTACTCCAATGGATGGTAGCCTTGTTATTATGGAAGGTAGTCCGTTGTTGATATTTTTTTACTCCAATGGATGGTAGACTTATCATTATGGAAGGTAGTTCGTTGTTGTGATTTTGTTACTCCAATGGATGGTAGCCTTGTCATTATGGAAGGTAGTTCGTTGTTGATATTTTGTTACTCCAATGGATGGTAGCCTTGTCATTATGGAAGGTAATTCGTTGTTGAGATTTTTTTACTCCAATGGATGGTATCCTTGTCATTATGGAGGGTAGTTTGTTGTTGAGATTTTATTACTCCATTGGATGGTAGCCTTGTCATAATGGAAGGTAGTTCGTTGTTGAAATTTTTTTACTCCAATGGATGGTAGCCTTATCATTATGGAAGGTAGTTAGTTGTTGAGATTTTGTTACTCCAATGGATGGTAGCCTTGTCATTATGGAAGGTAGTTCCTTGTTGAGATTTTGTTACTCCAATGGACGGTAGCCTTGTCATTATGGAAGGTAGTTCATATTTGAGATATTGTTACTCCACTGGATGGTAGCCTTGTCATTATGGAAGGTAGTTCGTTGTTAAGATTTTATTACTCCAAAGGATGGTATCCTTGTCGTTATGAAAGGTAGTTCGTTGTTGAGATTTTGTTATTCCCATGGATTGTAGCCTTGTCATTACGGAAGGTAGTTTATTGTTGAGATTTTGTTTCTCCAATTGATGATAGCCTTGTCATTATGGAAGGTAGTTTATTTTTGAGATTTTATTACTCCAAAGGATGATAGCCTTCTCATTATTGAAGGTAGTTCATTGTTTAGATTTTGTTACTCCAATGCATGGTAGCCTTGTCATTATGGAAGGTAGTTCGTGTTGAAATTTTGTTACTCTAATGGATGGTAGCCTTTTCATTATGGAAGGTAGTTCGTTGTTGATATTTTGTTACTTCAATGGATGGTAACCTTGTCATTATGGAAGGTAGTTCTCTATTTGTATTTTGTTAACCCAATGGATGGTATCCTTGTTATTATGGAAGGTAGTTCATTTTTGATATTTTGTTACTCCAATGGATGGTAGCCTTGTCATTATGTAAGGTAGTTTGTTGTTGAGATTTTTTCACTCCAATGTATGGTAGCTTTATCATTATGGAAGGTAGTTCGTTGTTGAGATTTTGTTAGTCCATTGGATGGTACACATGTAATTATGGAAGGTAGTTTGTTGTTGAGATTTTGTTACTCCAATGGATTGTAGCCTTGGTAATATGGAAGGTAGTTCGTTGTTGAGATTTTGTTACTCCAATGGATGGTAGCCTTGTCATTATGGAAGGTAATTCATTGTTGAGATTTTTTTACTCCAAAGACTGGTATCCTTGTCATTAAGGATGGTAGTTTGTTGTTGAGATTTTATTACTCCATTGGATGGTAGCTTTGTCATTATGTAAGGTAGTTCGTTGTTGAGATTTTTTCACTCCAATGTATGGTAGCTTTATCATTATGGAAGGTAGTTCATTGTTGAGATTTTGTTAGTCCATTGGATGGTAGACATGTAATTATGGAAGGTAGTTTGTTGTTGAGATTTTGTTACTCCAATGGATTGTAGCCTTGTTAATATGGAAGGTAGTTCGTTGTTGAGATTTTGTAACTCCAATGGATGGTAGCCTTGTCATAATGGAAGGTAATTCGTTGTTGAGATTTTTTTATTCTAAAGAATGGTATCCTTGTCATTAAGGATGGAAGTTTGTTGTTGAGATTTTATTACTCCATTGGATGGTAGCCTTGTCATTATGGAAGGTAGTTTGTTGTTGAGATTTTTTTGGTCCATTGGATGGTAGACTTGTCATCATGGAAGGCAGTTTGTTGTTGAGATTTTGTTAATCCAATGGATTGTAGCCTTGTCAATATGGAAGGTAGTTCGTAGTTGATATTTTGAAACTCCAATGGATGGTAGCCTTGTCATTATGGAATGTAGTTCGTTGTTGAGATTTTTTAACTCCAATGGATGGTATCCTTGTCATTATGGATGGTAGTTTGTTGTTCATATTTTATTACTCCAATGGATGGTAGCCTTGTCATTATGGAAGGTAGTCCGTTGTTGATATTTTTTTACTCCAATGGATGGTAGACTTATCATTATGGAAGGTAGTTCGTTGTTGTGATTTTGTTACTCCAATGGATGGTAGCCTTGTCATTATGGAAGGTAGTTCGTTGTTGATATTTTGTTACTCCAATGGATGGTAGCCTTGTCATTATGGAAGGTAATTCGTTGTTGAGATTTTTTTACTCCAATGGATGGTATCCTTGTCATTATAGAGGGTAGTTTGTTGTTGAGATTTTATTACTCCATTGGATGGTAGCCTTGTCATAATGGAAGGTAGTTCGTTGTTGAAATTTTTTTACTCCAATGGATGGTAGCCTTATCATTATGGAAGGTAGTTAGTTGTTGAGATTTTGTTACTCAAATGGATGGTAGCCTTGTCATTATGGAAGGTAGTTCCTTGTTGAGATATTGTTACTCCAATGGACGGTAGCCTTGTCATTATGGAAGGTAGTTCATATTTGAGATATTGTTACTCCACTGGATGGTAGCCTTGTCATTATGGAAGGTAGTTCGTTGTTAAGATTTTATTACTCCAAAGGATGGTATCCTTGTCGTTATGAAAGGTAGTTCGTTGTTGAGATTTTGTTATTCCCATGGATTGTAGCCTTGTCATTACGGAAGGTAGATCATTGTTGAGATTTTGTTTCTCCAATTGATGATAGCCTTGTCATTATGGAAGGTAGTTCATTTTTGAGATTTTATTACTCCAAATGATGATAGCCTTCTCATTATTGAAGGTAGTTCATTGTTTAGATTTTGTTACTCCAATGCATGGTAGCCTTGTCATTATGGAAGGTAGTTCGTGTTGAAATTTTGTTACTCCAATGGATGGTAGCCTTTTCATTATGGAAGGTAGTTCGTTGTTGATATTTTGTTACTTCAATGGATGGTAACCTTGTCATTATGGAAGGTAGTTCTCTATTAGGATTTTGTTAACCCAATGGATGGTATCCTTGTTATTATGGAAGGTAGTTCATTTTTGATATTTTGTTACTCCAATGGATGGTAGCCTTGTCATTATGTAAGGTAGTTCGTTGTTGAGATTTTTTTACTCCAATGTATGGTAGCTTTATCATTATGGAAGGTAGTTCATTGTTGAGATTTTGTTAGTCCATTGGATGGTAGACTTGTAATTACGGAAGGTAGTTTGTTTTTGAGATTTTGTTACTCCAATGGATTGTAGCCTTGTTAATATGGAAGGTAGTTCGTTGTTGAGATTTTATTAGTCCATTGGATGGTAGCCTTGTCATTATGGAAGGTAGTTTGTTGTTGAAATTTTTTTACTCCAATGGTTGATAGACTTATCATTATGGAAGGTAGTTTGTTGTTGATATTTTGTTACTCCAATGGATGGTAGCCTTGTCATTATGGAAGGTAGTTCGTTGTTAAGATTTTATTACTCCAATGGATGGTGGACTTGTCATTATGGAAGGTAGTTCGTTGTTGAGATTTTGTTACTCCAATGAATTGTGGCCTTGTCAATATGGAAGGTAGCTCGCTATTGGGATTTTGTTACCCCAATGGATAACAGCCTTGTTATTATGGAAGGTAGTTCATTTTGGATATTTTGTTACTCCAATGGATAGTATCCTTGTCATTATGAAAGGTAGTTCGATGTTGAGATTTTTTTACTCCAATGTATGGCAGCTTTGTCATTATGGAAGGTATTTCATTGTTGAGATTTTGTTTGTCTATTGAATGGTAGACTTGTCATTATGGAAGGTAGTTTGTTGTTGAGATTTTGTTACTCCAATAGATTGTAGCCTTGTCAATATGGAAGGTAGTTAGTTGTTGAGATTTTGTTACTCCAATGGATGGTAGCCTTGTCATTATGGAAGGTAGTTCGTTGTTGAGATTTTATTACTCCAATGGATGGTATCCTTGTCATTATGGAAGGTATTTCATTTTTGAGATATTGTTACTCCAATGGATGGTAGCCTTGTCATTATGGAAAGTAGTTCGTTGTTGAGATTTTATTACTCCAGAGGATGGTAGCCTTGTCATTACGGAAGGTAGTTCATTGTTGAGATTTTGTTTCTCCAATGGATTATAGCCTTATCATTATGGAAGGTTGTTCATTTTTAAGATTTTGTTACTCCAATGTATGGGAGCTTTGTCATTATGGAAGGTAGTTCGTTGTTGAGATTTTGTTAGTCTATTGGATGGTAAACTTATCATTATGGAAGGTAGTTTGTTGTTGAAATTTTGTTACTCTAATGGATTGTAGACTTGTCAATATGGAAGGTAGTTCGTTGTTGAGATTTTGTTACTCCAATGGATGTTAGCCTTGTCATTATGGAAGGTAGTTCGTTGTTGAGATTTTTTTACTCCAATGGATGGTATCCTTGTCATTATGGAAGGTATTTCATTTTTGAGATATTGTTACTCCAATGGATGGTAGCCTTCTCATTATGGAAGGTAGTTCAATGTTGAGATTTTATTACTCCAAAGGACGGTAGCCTTGTCATTATGGAAGGTAGTTCGTTGTTGATATTTTGATACTTCCATGGATTGTAGCCTTGTCATTAAGGAAGGTAGTTCATTGTTGAGATTTTGTTTCTCCAATGGATGATAGCCTTGTCATTATGGAAGGTAGTTCCTTTTTGAGATTTTGTTACTCCAAAGGATGATAGCCTTCTCATTATGGAAGGTAGTTCATTGTTTAGATTTTGTTACTCCAATGCATGGTAGCCTTGTCATTATGGAAGGTAGTTCGTGTTGAAATTTTGTTACTCCAATGGATGGTAGCCTTTTCATTATGGAAGGTAGTTCGTTGGTGAGATTTTGTTACTCCAATGGATGGTAGCCTTGTCATTATGGAAGGTAGTTTTCTATTTGGATTTTGTTACCCCAATGGATGGTAGCCTTGTTATTATGGAAGGTAGTTCATTTTTGATATTTTGTTACTCCAATGGATGATAGCCTTGTCATTATGAAAGGTAGTTCATTGCTGAGATTTTTTTACTCCAATGTATGGTAGCTTTGTCATTATGGAAGGTAGTTCGTTGTTGAGATTTTGTTAGTCCATTGGATGGTAGACTTGTCATTATGGAAGGTAGTTCGTTGTTGATATTTTGTTACTCCAATGGACGGTAGCCTTGTCATTATGGAAGGTAATTCGTTGTTGATATTTTTTTACTCCAATGGATGGTATCCTTGTCATTATGGATGGTAGTTTGTTGTTAAGATTTTATTACTCCATTGGATGGTAGCCTTGTCATAATGGAAGGTAGTTCGTTGTTGAATTTTTTTTACTCCAATGGATGGTAGCCTTATCATTAAGGAAGGTAGTTCGTTGTTGAGATTTTGTTACTCCAATGGATGGTAGCCTTGTCATTATGGAAGGTAGTTCCTTGTTGAGATTTTATTACTCCAATGGACGGTAGCCTTGTCATTATGGAAGGTAGTTCATATTTGAGATATTGTTACTCCACTGGATGGTAGCCTTGTCATTATGGAAGGTAGTTCGTTGTTGAGATTTTATTACTCCAAAGGATGGTATCCTTGTCGTTATAATAGGTAGTTCATTGTTGACATTTTGTTATTCCCATGGATTGTAGCCTTGTCATTACGAAAGGTAGTTCATTGTTGAGATTTTGTTTCTCCAATTGATGATAGCCTTGTCATTGTGGAAGGTAGTTCATTTTTGAGATTTTATTACTCCAAAGGATGATAGCCTTCTCATTATTGAAGGTAGTTCATTGTTTACATTTTGTTACTCCAATGCATGGTATCCTTGTCATTATGGAAGGTAGTTCGTGTTGAAATTTTGTTACTCCAATGGATGGTAGCCTTTTCATTATGGAAGGTAGTTCGTTGTTGATATTTTGTTACTTCAATGGATGGTAACCTTGTCATTCTGGAAGGTAGTTCTCTATTAGGATTTTGTTAACCCAATGGATGGTATCCTTGTTATTATGGAAGGTAGTTCATTTTTGATATTTTGTTACTCCAATGGATGGTAGCCTTGTCATTATGTAAGGTAGTTCATTGTTGAGATTTTTTTACTCCAATGTATGGTAGCTTTATCATTATGGAAGGTAGTTCGTTGTTGAGATTTTGTTAGTCCATTGGATGGTAGACTTGTAATTATGGAAGGTAGTTTGTTGTTGAGATTTTGTTACTCCAATGGATTGTAGCCTTGTTAATATGGAAGGTAGTTCGTTGTTGAGATTTTGTTACTCCAATGGATGGTAGCCTTGTCATTATGGAAGGTAATTTGTTGTTGAGATTTTTTTACTACAAAGAATGGTATCCTTATCATTAAGGATGGTAGTTTGTTGTTGAGATTTTATTACTCTATTGGATGGTAGCCTTGTCATTATGGAAGGTAGTTTGTTGTTGAAATTTTTTTACTCCAATGGTTGATAGACTTATCATTATGGAAGGTAGTTTGTTGTTGATATTTTGTTATTCCAATGGATGGTAGCCTTGTCATTATGGAAGGTAGTTCGTTGTTAAGATTTTATTACTCCAATGGATGGTGGACTTGTCATTATGGAAGGTAGTTCATTGTTGAGATTTTGTTACTCCAATGAATTGTGGCCTTGTCAATATGGAAGGTAGCTCGCTATTCGGATTTTGTTACCCCAATGGATAACAGCCTTGTTATTATGGAAGGTAGTTCATTTTTGATATTTTGTTACTCCAATGGATAGTATCCTTGTCATTATGAAAGGTAGTTCGTTGTTGAGATTTTTTTACTCCAATGTATGGCAGCTTTGTCATTATGGAAGGTATTTCATTGTTGAGATTTTGCTTGTCTATTGAATGGTAGACTTGTCATTATGGAAGGTAGTTTGTTGTTGAGATTTTGTTACTCCAATGGATTGTAGCCTTGTCAATATGGAAGGTAGTTCGTTGTTGAGATTTTGTTACTCCAATGGATGGTAGCCTTGTCATTATGGAAGGTAGTTTGTTGTTGAGATTTTATTACTCCAATGGATGGTTTCCTTGTCATTATGGAAGGTATTTCATTTTTGAGATATTGTTACTCCAATGGATTGTAGCCTTGTTAATATGGAAGGTAGTTCGTTGTTGATATTTTGTTACTCCAATGGATGGTAGCCTTGTCATTATGGAAGGTAATTCATTGTTGAGATTTTTTTACTACAAAGAATGGTATCCTTGTCATTAAGGATGGTAGTTTGTTGTTGAGATTTTATTACTCCATTGGATGGTAGCCTTGTCATTATGGAAGGTAGTTTGTTGTTGAAATTTTTTTACTCCAATGGTTGATAGACTTATCATTATGAAAGGTAGTTTGTTGTTGATATTTTGTTATTCCAATGGATGGTAGCCTTGTCATTATGGAAGGTAGTTCGTTGTTAAGATTTTATTACTCCAATGGATGGTGGACTTGTCATTATGGAAGGTAGTTCATTGTTGAGATTTTGTTACTCCAATGAATTGTGGCCTTGTCAATATGGAAGGTAGCTCGCTATTGGGATTTTGTTACCCCAATGGATAACAACCTTGTTATTATGGAAGGTAGTTCATTTTTGATATTTTGTTACTCCAATGGATAGTATCCTTGTCATTATGAAAGGTAGTTCGTTGTTGAGATTTTTTTACTCCAATGTATGGCAGCTTTGTCATTATGGAAGGTATTTCATTGTTGAGATTTTGCTTGTCTATTGAATGGTAGACTTGTCATTATGGAAGGTAGTTTGTTGTTGAGATTTTGTTACTCCAATGGATTGTAGCCTTGTCAATATGGAAGGTAGTTCGTTGTTGAGATTTTGTTACTCCAATGGATGGTAGCCTTGTCATTATGGAAGGTAGTTCGTTGTTGAGATTTTATTACTCCAATGGATGGTATCCTTGTCATTCTGGAAGGTAGTTCTCTATTAGGATTTTGTTAACCCAATGGATGGTATCCTTGTTATTATGGAAGGTAGTTCATTTTTGATATTTTGTTACTCCAATGGATGGTAGCCTTGTCATTATGTAAGGTAGTTCATTGTTGAGATTTTTTTACTCCAATGTATGGTAGCTTTATCATTATGGAAGGTAGTTCGTTGTTGAGATTTTGTTAGTCCATTGGATGGTAGACTTGTAATTACGGAAGGTAGTTTGTTGTTGAGATTTTGTTACTCCAATGGATTGTAGCCTTGTTAATATGGAAGGTAGTTCGTTGTTGAGATTTTGTTACTCCAATGGATGGTAGCCTTGTCATTATGGAAGGTAATTTGTTGTTGAGATTTTTTTACTACAAAGAATGGTATCCTTATCATTAAGGATGGTAGTTTGTTGTTGAGATTTTATTACTCCATTGGATGGTAGCCTTGTCATTATGGAAGGTAGTTTGTTGTTGAAATTTTTTTACTCCAATGGTTGATAGACTTATCATTATGGAAGGTAGTTTGTTGTTGATATTTTGTTATTCCAATGGATGGTAGCCTTGTCATTATGGAAGGTAGTTCGTTGTTAAGATTTTATTACTCCAATGGATGGTGGACTTGTCATTATGGAAGGTAGTTCATTGTTGAGATTTTGTTACTCCAATGAATTGTGGCCTTGTCAATATGGAAGGTAGCTCGCTATTCGGATTTTGTTACCCCAATGGATAACAGCCTTGTTATTATGGAAGGTAGTTCATTTTTGATATTTTGTTACTCCAATGGATAGTATCCTTGTCATTATGAAAGGTAGTTCGTTGTTGAGATTTTTTTACTCCAATGTATGGCAGCTTTGTCATTATGGAAGGTATTTCATTGTTGAGATTTTGCTTGTCTATTGAATGGTAGACTTGTCATTATGGAAGGTAGTTTGTTGTTGAGATTTTGTTACTCCAATGGATTGTAGCCTTGTCAATATGGAAGGTAGTTCGTTGTTGAGATTTTGTTACTCCAATGGATGGTAGCCTTGTCATTATGGAAGGTAGTTTGTTGTTGAGATTTTATTACTCCAATGGATGGTATCCTTGTCATTATGGAAGGTATTTCATTTTTGAGATATTGTTACTCCAATGGATGGTAGCCTTGTCATTATGGAAAGTAGTTCGTTGTTGAGATTTTATTACTCCAGAGGATGGTAGCCTTGTCATTATGGAAGGTAGTTCGTTGTTGAGATTTTGTTTCTCCAATGGATTATAGCCTTGTCATTATGGAAGGTTGTTCATTTTTAAGATTTTGTTACTCCAATATATGGTAGCTTTGTCATTATGGAAGGTAGTTCATTGTTGAGATTTTGTTAGTCTATTGGATGGTAAAGTTATCATTATGGTAGGTAGTTTGTTGTTGAAATTTTGTTACTCTAATGGATTGTAGACTTGTCAATATGGAAGGTAGTTCGTTGTTGAGATTTTGTTACTCCAATGGATGTTAGCCTTGTCATTATGGAAGGTAGTTCGTTGTTGAGATTTTTTTACTCCAATGGATGGTATCCTTGTAATTATGGAAGGTATTTCATTTTTGAGATATTGTTACTCCAATGGATGGTAGCCTTCTCATTATGGAAGGTAGTTCAATGTTGAGATTTTATTACTCCAAAGGACGGTAGCCTTGTCATTATGGAAGTTAGTTCGTTGTTGATATTTTGATACTTCCATGGATTGTAGCCTTTTCATTAAGGAAGGTAGTTCATTGTTGAGATTTTGTTTCTCCAATGGATGATAGCCTTGTCATTATGGAAGGTAGTTCCTTTTTGAGATTTTTTTACTCCAAAGGATGATAGCCTTCTCATTATGGAAGGTAGTTCATTGTTTAGATTTTGTTACTCCAATGCATGGTAGCCTTGTCATTATGGAAGGTAGTTCGTGTTGAAATTTTGTTACTCCAATGGATGGTAGCCTTTTCATTATGGAAGGTAGTTCGTTGGTGAGATTTTGTTACTCCAATGGATGGTAGCCTTGTCATTATGGAAGGTAGTTTGCTATTTGGATTTTGTTACCCCAATGGATGGTAGCCTTGCTATTATGGAAGGTAGTTCATTTTTGATATTTTGTTACTCCAATGGATGGTAGCCTTGTCATTATGAAAGGTAGTTCATTGTTGAGATTTTTTTACTCCAATGTATGGTAGCTTTGTCATTATTGAAGGTAGTTCATTGTTGAGATTTTGTTAGTCCATTGGATGGTAGACTTGTCATTATGGAAGGTAGTTCGTTGTTGATATTTTGTTACTCCAATGGATGGTAGCCTTGTCATTATGGAAGGTAATTCGTTGTTGATATTTTTTTACTCCAATGGATGGTATCCTTGTCATTATGGATGGTAGTTTGTTGTTGAGATTTTATTACTCCATTGGATGGTAGCCTTGTCATAATGGAAGGTAGTTCGTTGTTGAATTTTTTTTACTCCAATGGATGGTAGCCTTATCATTATGGAAGGTAGTTCGTTGTTGAGATTTTGTTACTCCAATGGATGGTAGCCTTGTCATTATGGAAGGTAGTTCCTTGTTGAGATTTTATTACTCCAATGGACGGTAGCCTTGTCATTATGGAAGGTAGTTCATATTTAAGATATTGTTACTCCACTGGATGGTAGCCTTGTCATTATGGAAGGTAGTTCGTTGTTGAGATTTTATTACTCCAAAGGATGGTATCCTTGTCGTTATAATAGGTAGTTCATTGTTGAGATTTTGTTATTCCCATGGATTGTAGCCTTGTCATTACGAAAGGTAGTTCATTGTTGAGATTTTGTTTCTCCAATTGATGATAGCCTTGTCATTGTGGAAGGTAGTTCATTTTTGAGATTTTATTACTCCAAAGGATGATAGCCTTCTCATTATTGAAGGTAGTTCATTGTTTACATTTTGTTACTCCAATGCATGGTATCCTTGTCATTATGGAAGGTAGTTCGTGTTGAAATTTTGTTACTCCAATGGATGGTAGCCTTTTCATTATGGAAGGTAGTTCGTTGTTGATATTTTGTTACTTTAATGGATGGTAACCTTGTCATTCTGGAAGGTAGTTCTCTATTAGGATTTTGTTAACCCAATGGATGGTATCCTTGTTATTATGGAAGGTAGTTCATTTTTGATATTTTGTTACTCCAATGGATGGTAGCCTTGTCATTATGTAAGGTAGTTCGTTGTTGAGATTTTTTTACTCCAATGTATGGTAGCTTTATCATTATGGAAGGTAGTTCGTTGTTGAGATTTTGTTAGTCCATTGGATGGTAGACTTGTAATTACGGAAGGTAGTTTGTTGTTGAGATTTTGTTACTCCAATGGATTGTAGCCTTGTTAATATGGAAGGTAGTTCGTTGTTGATATTTTGTTACTCCAATGGATGGTAGCCTTGTCATTATGGAAGGTAATTCATTGTTGAGATTTTTTTACTACAAAGAATGGTATCCTTGTCATTAAGGATGGTAGTTTGTTGTTGAGATTTTATTACTCCATTGGATGGTAGCCTTGTCATTATGGAAGGTAGTTTGTTGTTGAAATTTTTTTACTCCAATGGTTGATAGACTTATCATTATGAAAGGTAGTTTGTTGTTGATATTTTGTTATTCCAATGGATGGTAGCCTTGTCATTATGGAAGGTAGTTCGTTGTTAAGATTTTATTACTCCAATGGATGGTGGACTTGTCATTATGGAAGGTAGTTCGTTGTTGAGATTTTGTTACTCCAATGAATTGTGGCCTTGTCAATATGGAAGGTAGCTCGCTATTGGGATTTTGTTACCCCAATGTATAATAGCCTTGTTATTATGGAAGGTAGTTCATTTTTGATATTTTGTTACTCCAATGGATAGTATCCTTGTCATTATGAAAGGTAGTTCGTTGTTGAGATTTTTTTACTCCAATGTATGGCAGCTTTGTCATTATGGAAGGTATTTCATTGTTGAGATTTTGCTTGTCTATTGAATGGTAGACTTGTCATTATGGAAGGTAGTTTGTTGTTGAGATTTTGTTACTCCAATGGATTGTAGCCTTGTCAATATGGAAGGTAGTTCGTTGTTAAGATTTTGTTACTCCAATGGATGGTAGCCTTGTCATTATGGAAGGTAGTTTGTTGTTGAGATTTTATTACTCCAATGGATGGTATCCTTGTCATTATGGAAGGTATTTCATTTTTGAGATATTGTTACTCCAATGGATGGTAGCCTTGTCATTATGGAAAGTAGTTCGTTGTTTAGATTTTATTACTCCAGAGGATGGTAGCCTTGTCATTATGGAAGGTAGTTCGTTGTTGAGATTTTGTTTCTCCAATGGATTATAGCCTTGTCATTATGGAAGGTTGTTCATTTTTAAGATTTTGTTACTCCAATGTATGGTAGCTTTGTCATTATGGAAGGTAGTTCATTGTTGAGATTTTGTTAGTCTATTGGATGGTAAAGTTATCATTATGGTAGGTAGTTTGTTGTTGAAATTTTGTTACTCTAATGGATTGTAGACTTGTCAATATGGAAGGTAGTTCGTTGTTGAGATTTTGTTACTCCAATGGATGTTAGCCTTGTCATTATGGAAGGTAGTTCGTTGTTGAGATTTTTTTACTCCAATGGATGGTATCCTTGTAATTATGGAAGGTATTTCATTTTTGAGATATTGTTACTCCAATGGATGGTAGCCTTCTCATTATGGAAGGTAGTTCAATGTTGAGATTTTATTACTCCAAAGGACGGTAGCCTTGTCATTATGGAAGTTAGTTCGTTGTTGATATTTTGATACTTCCATGGATTGTAGCCTTTTCATTAAGGAAGGTAGTTCATTGTTGAGATTTTGTTTCTCCAATGGATGATAGCCTTGTCATTATGGAAGGTAGTTCCTTTTTGAGATTTTGTTACTCCAAAGGATGATAGCCTTCTCATTATGGAAGGTAGTTCATTGTTTAGATTTTGTTACTCCAATGCATGGTAGCCTTGTCATTATGGAAGGTAGTTCGTGTTGAAATTTTGTTACTCCAATGGATGGTAGCCTTTTCATTATGGAAGGTAGTTCGTTGGTGAGATTTTGTTACTCCAATGGATGGTAGCCTTGTCATTATGGAAGGTAGTTTGCTATTTGGATTTTGTTACCCCAATGGATGGTAGCCTTGCTATTATGGAAGGTAGTTCATTTTTGATATTTTGTTACTCCAATGGATGGTAGCCTTGTCATTATGAAAGGTAGTTCATTGTTGAGATTTTTTTACTCCAATGTATGGTAGCTTTGTCATTATTGAAGGTAGTTCGTTGTTGAGATTTTGTTAGTCCATTGGATGGTAGACTTGTCATTATGGAAGGTAGTTCGTTGTTGATATTTTGTTACTCCAATGGATGGTAGCCTTGTCATTATGGAAGGTAATTCGTTGTTGATATTTTTTTACTCCAATGGATGGTATCCTTGTCATTATGGATGGTAGTTTGTTGTTGAGATTTTATTACTCCATTGGATGGTAGCCTTGTCATAATGGAAGGTAGTTCGTTGTTGAATTTTTTTTACTCCAATGGATGGTAGCCTTATCATTATGGAAGGTAGTTCGTTGTTGAGATTTTGTTACTCCAATGGATGGTAGCCTTGTCATTATGGAAGGTAGTTCCTTGTTGAGATTTTATTACTCCAATGGACGGTAGCCTTGTCATTATGGAAGGTAGTTCATATTTAAGATATTGTTACTCCACTGGATGGTAGCCTTGTCATTATGGAAGGTAGTTCGTTGTTGAGATTTTATTACTCCAAAGGATGGTATCCTTGTCGTTATAATAGGTAGTTCATTGTTGAGATTTTGTTATTCCCATGGATTGTAGCCTTGTCATTACGAAAGGTAGTTCATTGTTGAGATTTTGTTTCTCCAATTGATGATAGCCTTGTCATTGTGGAAGGTAGTTCATTTTTGAGATTTTATTACTCCAAAGGATGATAGCCTTCTCATTATTGAAGGTAGTTCATTGTTTACATTTTGTTACTCCAATGCATGGTATCCTTGTCATTATGGAAGGTAGTTCGTGTTGAAATTTTGTTACTCCAATGGATGGTAGCCTTTTCATTATGGAAGGTAGTTCGTTGTTGATATTTTGTTACTTTAATGGATGGTAACCTTGTCATTCTGGAAGGTAGTTCTCTATTAGGATTTTGTTAACCCAATGGATGGTATCCTTGTTATTATGGAAGGTAGTTCATTTTTGATATTTTGTTACTCCAATGGATGGTAGCCTTGTCATTATGTAAGGTAGTTCGTTGTTGAGATTTTTTTACTCCAATGTATGGTAGCTTTATCATTATGGAAGGTAGTTCGTTGTTGAGATTTTGTTAGTCCATTGGATGGTAGACTTGTAATTACGGAAGGTAGTTTGTTGTTGAGATTTTGTTACTCCAATGGATTGTAGCCTTGTTAATATGGAAGGTAGTTCGTTGTTGATATTTTGTTACTCCAATGGATGGTAGCCTTGTCATTATGGAAGGTAATTCATTGTTGAGATTTTTTTACTACAAAGAATGGTATCCTTGTCATTAAGGATGGTAGTTTGTTGTTGAGATTTTATTACTCCATTGGATGGTAGCCTTGTCATTATGGAAGGTAGTTTGTTGTTGAAATTTTTTTACTCCAATGGTTGATAGACTTATCATTATGAAAGGTAGTTTGTTGTTGATATTTTGTTATTCCAATGGATGGTAGCCTTGTCATTATGGAAGGTAGTTCGTTGTTAAGATTTTATTACTCCAATGGATGGTGGACTTGTCATTATGGAAGGTAGTTCATTGTTGAGATTTTGTTACTCCAATGAATTGTGGCCTTGTCAATATGGAAGGTAGCTCGCTATTGGGATTTTGTTACCCCAATGGATAATAGCCTTGTTATTATGGAAGGTAGTTCATTTTTGATATTTTGTTACTCCAATGGATAGTATCCTTGTCATTATGAAAGGTAGTTCGTTGTTGAGATTTTTTTACTCCAATGTATGGCAGCTTTGTCATTATGGAAGGTATTTCATTGTTGAGATTTTGCTTGTCTATTGAATGGTAGACTTGTCATTATGGAAGGTAGTTTGTTGTTGAGATTTTGTTACTCCAATGGATTGTAGCCTTGTCAATATGGAAGGTAGTTCGTTGTTGAGATTTTGTTACTCCAATGGATGGTAGCCTTGTCATTATGGAAGGTAGTTCGTTGTTGAGATTTTATTACTCCAATGGATGGTATCCTTGTCATTATGGAAGGTATTTCATTTTTGAGATATTGTTACTCCAATGGATGGTAGCCTTGTCATTATGGAAAGTAGTTCGTTGTTGAGATTTTATTACTCCAGAGGATGGTAGCCTTGTCATTATGGAAGGTAGTTTGTTGTTGAGATTTTGTTTCTCCAATGGATTATAGCCTTGTCATTATGGAAGGTTGTTCATTTTTAAGATTTTGTTACTCCAATGTATGGTAGCTTTGTCATTATGGAAGGTAGTTTGTTGTTGAGATTTTGTTAGTCTATTGGATGGTAAACTTATCATTATGGAAGGTAGTTTGTTGTTGAAATTTTGTTACTCTAATGGATTGTATACTTGTCAATATGGAAGGTAGTTCGTTGTTGAGATTTTGTTACTCCAATGGATGTTAGCCTTGTTATTATGGAAGGTAGTTCGTTGTTGAGATTTTTTTACTCCAATGGATGGTATCCTTGTCATTATGGAAGGTATTTCATTTTTGAGATATTGTTACTCCAATGGATGGTAGCCTTCTCATTATGGAAGGTAGTTCGTTGTTGATATTTTGATACTTCCATGGATTGTAGCCTTGTCATTAAGGAAGGTAGTTCATTGTTGAGATTTTGTTTCTCCAATGGATGATAGCCTTGTCATTATGGAAGGTAGTTCCTTTTTGAGATTTTGTTACTCCAAAGGATGATAGCCTTCTCATTATGGAAGGTAGTTCATTGTTTAGATTTTGTTACTCCAATGCATGGTAGCCTTGTCATTATGGAAGGTAGTTCGTGTTGAAATTTTGTTACTCCAATGGATGGTAGCCTTTTCATTATGGAAGGTAGTTCGTTGGTGAGATTTTGTTACTCCAATGGATGGTAGCCTTGTCATTATGCAAGGTAGTTTGCTATTAGGATTTTGTTACCCCAATGGATGGTAGTCTTGTTATTATGGAAGGTAGTTCATTTTTGATATTTTGTTACTCCAATGGATGGTAGCCTTGTCATTATGAAAGGTAGTTCATTGTTGAGATTTTTTTACTCCAAAGAATGGTATCCTTGTCATTAAGGATGGTAGTTCGTTGTTGAGATTTTATTACTCCATTGGATGGTAGCCTTGTCATTATGGAAGGTAGTTCGTTGTTGATATTTTGTTACTCCAATGGATGGTAGCCTTGTCATTATGGAAGGTAATTCGTTGTTGATATTTTTTTACTCCAATGGATGGTATCCTTGTCATTATGGATGGTAGTTTGTTGTTGAGATTTTATTACTCCATTGGATGGTAGCCTTGTCATAATGGAAGGTAGTTCGTTGTTGAAATTTTTTTACTCCAATGGATGGTAGCCTTATCATTATGGAAGGTAGTTCGTTGTTGAGATTTTGTTACTCCAATGGATGGTAGCCTTGTCATTATGGAAGGTAGTTCCTTGTTGAGATTTTATTACTCCAATGGACGGTAGCCTTGTCATTATGGAAGGTAGTTCATATTTGAGATATTGTTACTCCACTGGATGGTAGCCTTGTCATTATGAAAGGTAGTTCGTTGTTGAGATTTTATTACTCCAAAGGATGGTATCCTTGTCATTATAATAGGTAGTTCATTGTTGACATTTTGTTATTCCCATGGATTATAGCCTTGTCATTACGAAAGGTAGTTCATTGTTGAGATTTTGTTTCTCCAATTGATGATAGCCTTGTCATTATGGAAGGTAGTTCATTTTTGAGATTTTATTACTCCAAAGGATGATAGCCTTCTCATTATTGAAGGTAGTTCATTGTTTAGATTTTGTTACTCCAATGCATGGTATCCTTGTCATTATGGAAGGTAGTTCGTGTTGAAATTTTGTTACTCTAATGGATGGTAGCCTTTTCATTATGGAAGGTAGTTCGTTGTTGATATTTTGTTACTTCAATGGATGGTAACCTTGTCATTTTGGAAGGTAGTTCTCTATTAGGATTTTGTTAACCCAATGGATGGTATCCTTGTTATTATGGAAGGGAGTTCATTTTTGATATTTTGTTACTCCAATGGATGGTAGCCTTGTCATTATGTAAGGTAGTTCGTTGTTGAGATTTTTTTACTCCAATGTATGGTAGCTTTATCATTATGGAAGGTAGTTCGTTGTTGAGATTTTGTTAGTCCATTGGATGGTAGACTTGTAATTACGGAAGGTAGTTTGTTGTTGAGATTTTGTTACTCCAATGGATTGTAGCCTTGTTAATATGGAAGGTAGTTCGTTGTTGAGATTTTGTTACTCCAATGGATGGTAGCCTTGTCATTATGGAAGGTAATTCGTTGTTGAGATTTTTTTACTACAAAGAATGGTATCCTTGTCATTAAGGATGGTAGTTTGTTGTTGAGATTTTATTACTCCATTGGATGGTAGCCTTGTCATTATGGAAGGTAGTTTGTTGTTGAAATTTTTTTAATCCAATGGTTGATAGACTTATCATTATGAAGGTAGTTTGTTGTTGATATTTTGTTACTCCAATGGATGGTAGCCTTGTCATTATGGAAGGTAGTTCATTTTTGATATTTTGTTACTCCAATGGATAGTATCCTTGTCATTATGAAAGGTAGTTCGTTGTTGAGATTTTGTTAGTCTATTGGATGGTAAACTTATCATTATGGAAGGTAGTCTGTTGTTGAAATTTTGTTACTCTAATGGATTGTAGACTTGTCAATATGGAAGGTAGTTCGTTGTTGAGATTTTGTTTCTCTAATTGATGATAGCCTTGTCATTATGGAAGGTAGTTCATTTTTGAGATTTTATTACTCCGAAGGATGATAGCCTTCTCATTATTGAAGGTAGTTCATTGTTTAGATTTTGTTACTCCAATGCATGGTATCCTTGTCATTATGGAAGGTAGTTCGTGTTGAAATTTTGTTACTCCAATGGATGGTAGCCTTTTCATTATGGAAGGTAGTTCGTTGTTGATATTTTGTTACTTCAATGGATGGTAACCTTGTCATTATGGAAGGTAGTTCTCTATTAGTATTTTGTTAACCCAATGGATGGTATCCTTGTTATTATGGAAGGTAGTTCATTTTTGATATTTTGTTACTCCAATGGATGGTAGCCTTGTCATTATGTAAGGTAGTTCGTTGTTGAGATTTTTTTACTCCAATGTATGGTAGCTTTATCATTATGGAAGGTAGTTCGTTGTTGAGATTTTGTTAGTCCATTGGATGGTAGACTTGTAATTACGGAAGGTAGTTTGTTGTTGAGATTTTTTTACTCCAATGGATTGTAGCCTTGTTAATATGGAAGGTAGTTCGTTGTTGAGATTTTGTTACTCCAATGGATGATAGCCTTGTCATTATGGAAGGTAATTCGTTGTTGAGATTTTTTTACTACAAAGAATGGTATCCTTGTCATTAAGGATGGTAGTTTGTTGTTGAGATTTTATTACTCCATTGGATGGTAGCCTTGTCATTATGGAAGGTAGTTTGTTGTTGAAATTTTTTTACTCCAATGGTTGATAGACTTATCATTATGAAGGTAGTTTGTTGTTGATATTTTGTTACTCCAATGGATGGTAGCCTTGTCATTATGGAAGGTAGTTCGTTGTTAAGATTTTATTACTCGAATGGATGGTGGACTTGTCATTATGGAAGGTAGTTCATTGTTGAGATTTTGTTACTCCATTGAATTGTGGCCTTGTCAATATGGAAGGTAGCTCGCTATTGGGATTTTGTTACCCCAATGGATAACAGCCTTGTTATTATGGAAGGTAGTTCATTTTTGATATTTTGTTACTCCAATGGATGGTATCCTTGTCATTATGAAAGGTAGTTCGTTGTTGAGATTTTTTTACTCCAATGTATGGCAGCTTTGTCATTATGGAAGGTATTTCATTGTTGAGATTTTGTTTGTCTATTGAATGGTAGACTTGTCATTATGGAAGGTAGTTTGTTGTTGAGATTTTGTTACTCCAATGGATTGTAGCCTTGTCAATATGGAAGGTAGTTTGTTGTTGAGATTTTGTTACTCCAATGGATGGTAGCCTTGTCATTATGGAAGGTAGTTCGTTGTTGAGATTTTATTACTCCAATGGATGGTAGCCTTGTCATTATGGAAGGTATTTCATTTTTGAGATATTGTTACTCCAATGGATGGTAGCCTTGTCATTATGGAAAGTAGTTCGTTGTTGAGATTTTATTACTCCAGAGGATGGTAGCCTTGTCATTATGGAAGGTAGTTCGTTGTTGAGATTTTGTTTCTCCAATGGATTATAGCCTTGTCATTATGGAAGGATGTTCATTTTTAAGATTTTGTTACTCCAATGTATGGTAGCTTTGTCATTATGGAAGGTAGTTCGTTGTTGAGATTTTGTTAGTCTATTGGATGGTAAACTTATCATTATGGAAGGTAGTTTGTTGTTGTAATTTTGTTACTCTAATGGATTGTAGACTTGTCAATATGGAAGGTAGTTCGTTGTTGAGATTTTGTTACTCCAATGGATGTTAGCCTTGTCATTATGGAAGGTAGTTCGTTGTTGAGATTTTTTTACTCCAATGGATGGTATCCTTGTAATTATGGAAGGTATTTCATTTTTGAGATATTGTTACTCCAATGGATGGTAGCCTTCTCATTATGGAAGGTAGTTCAATGTTGAGATTTTATTACTCCAAAGGACGGTAGCCTTGTCATTATGGAAGTTAGTTCGTTGTTGATATTTTGATACTTCCATGGATTGTAGCCTTTTCATTAAGGAAGGTAGTTCATTGTTGAGATTTTGTTTCTCCAATGGATGATAGCCTTGTCATTATGGATGGTAGTTCCTTTATGAGATTTTGTTACTCCAAAGGATGATAGCCTTCTCATTATGGAAGGTAGTTCATTGTTTAGATTTTGTTACTCCAATGCATGGTAGCCTTGTCATTATGGAAGGTAGTTCGTGTTGAAATTTTGTTACTCCAATGGATGGTAGCCTTTTCATTATGGAAGGTAGTTCGTTGGTGAGATTTTGTTACTCCAATGGATGGTAGCCTTGTCATTATGGAAGGTAGTTTGCTATTTGGATTTTGTTACCCCAATGGATGGTAGCCTTGCTATTATGGAAGGTAGTTCATTTTTGATATTTTGTTACTCCAATGGATGGTAGCCTTGTCATTATGAAAGGTAGTTCATTGTTGAGATTTTTTTACTCCAATGTATGGTAGCTTTGTCATTATGGAAGGTAGTTCGTTGTTGAGATTTTGTTAGTCCATTGGATGGTAGACTTGTCATTATGGAAGGTAGTTCGTTGTTGATATTTTGTTACTCCAATGGATGGTAGCCTTGTCATTATGGAAGGTAATTCGTTGTTGATATTTTTTTACTCCAATGGATGGTATCCTTGTCATTATGGATGGTAGTTTGTTGTTGAGATTTTATTACTCCATTGGATGGTAGCCTTGTCATAATGGAAGGTAGTTCGTTGTTGAATTTTTTTTACTCCAATGGATGGTAGCCTTATCATTATGGAAGGTAGTTCGTTGTTGAGATTTTGTTACTCCAATGGATGGTAGCCTTGTCATTATGGAAGGTAGTTCCTTGTTGAGATTTTATTACTCCAATGGACGGTAGCCTTGTCATTATGGAAGGTAGTTCATATTTGAGATATTGTTACTCCACTGGATGGTAGCCTTGTCATTATGGAAGGTAGTTCGTTGTTGAGATTTTATTACTCCAAAGGATGGTATCCTTGTCATTATAATAGGTAGTTCATTGTTGAGATTTTGTTATTCCCATGGATTGTAGCCTTGTCATTACGAAAGGTAGTTCATTGTTGAGATTTTGTTTCTCCAATTGATGATAGCCTTGTCATTGTGGAAGGTAGTTCATTTTTGAGATTTTATTACTCCAAAGGATGATAGCCTTCTCATTATTGAAGGTAGTTCATTGTTTACATTTTGTTACTCCAATGCATGGTATCCTTGTCATTATGGAAGGTAGTTCGTGTTGAAATTTTGTTACTCCAATGGATGGTAGCCTTTTCATTATGGAAGGTAGTTTGTTGTTGATATTTTGTTACTTTAATGGATGGTAACCTTGTCATTCTGGAAGGTAGTTCTCTATTAGGATTTTGTTAACCCAATGGATGGTATCCTTGTTATTATGGAAGGTAGTTCATTTTTGATATTTTGTTACTCCAATGGATGGTAGCCTTGTCATTATGTAAGGTAGTTCGTTGTTGAGATTTTTTTACTCCAATGTATGGTAGCTTTATCATTATGGAAGGTAGTTCGTTGTTGAGATTTTGTTAGTCCATTGGATGGTAGACTTGTAATTACGGAAGGTAGTTTGTTGTTGAGATTTTGTTACTCCAATGGATTGTAGCCTTGTTAATATGGAAGGTAGTTCGTTGTTGATATTTTGTTACTCCAATGGATGGTAGCCTTGTCATTATGGAAGGTAATTCATTGTTGAGATTTTTTTACTACAAAGAATGGTATCCTTGTCATTAAGGATGGTAGTTTGTTGTTGAGATTTTGTTACTCCATTGGATGGTAGCCTTGTCATTATGGAAGGTAGTTTGTTGTTGAAATTTTTTTACTCCAATGGTTGATAGACTTATCATTATGAAAGGTAGTTTGTTGTTGATATTTTGTTATTCCAATGGATGGTAGCCTTGTCATTATGGAAGGTAGTTCGTTGTTAAGATTTTATTACTCCAATGGATGGTGGACTTGTCATTATGGAAGGTAGTTCATTGTTGAGATTTTGTTACTCCAATGAATTGTGGCCTTGTCAATATGGAAGGTAGCTCGCTATTGGGATTTTGTTACCCCAATGGATAACAACCTTGTTATTATGGAAGGTAGTTCATTTTTGATATTTTGTTACTCCAATGGATAGTATCCTTGTCATTATGAAAGGTAGTTCGTTGTTGAGATTTTTTTACTCCAATGTATGGCAGCTTTGTCATTATGGAAGGTATTTCATTGTTGAGATTTTGCTTGTCTATTGAATGGTAGACTTGTCATTATGGAAGGTAGTTTGTTGTTGAGATTTTGTTACTCCAATGGATTGTAGCCTTGTCAATATGGAAGGTAGTTCGTTGTTGAGATTTTGTTACTCCAATGGATGGTAGCCTTGTCATTATGGAAGGTAGTTCGTTGTTGAGATTTTATTACTCCAATGGATGGTATCCTTGTCATTATGGAAGGTATTTCATTTTTGAGATATTGTTACTCCAATGGATGGTAGCCTTGTCATTATGGAAAGTAGTTCGTTGTTGAGATTTTATTACTCCAGAGGATGGTAGCCTTGTCATTATGGAAGGTAGTTTGTTGTTGAGATTTTGTTTCTCCAATGGATTATATCCTTGTCATTATGGAAGGTTGTTCATTTTTAAGATTTTGTTACTCCAATGTATGGTAGCTTTGTCATTATGGAAGGTAGTTCGTTGTTGAGATTTTGTTAGTCTATTGGATGGTAAAATTATCATTATGGAAGGTAGTTTGTTGTTGAAATTTTGTTACTCTAATGGATTGTAGACTTGTCTATATGGAAGGTAGTTCGTTGTTGAGATTTTTTTACTCCAATGGATGTTAGCCTTGTCATTATGGAAGGTAGTTCGTTGTTGAGATTTTTTTACTCCAATGGATGGTATCCTTGTCATTATGGAAGGTATTTCATTTTTGAGATATTGTTACTCCAATGGATGGTAGCCTTCTCATTATGGAAGGTAGTTCGTTGTTGATATTTTGATACTTCAATGGATTGTAGCCTTGTCATTAAGGAAGGTAGTTCATTGTTGAGATTTTGTTTCTCCAATGGATGATAGCCTTGTCATTATGGAAGGTAGTTCCTTTTTGAGATTTTGTTACTCCAAAGGATGATAGCCTTCTCATTATGGAAGGTAGTTCATTGTTTAGATTTTGTTACTCCAATGCATGGTAGCCTTGTCATTATGGAAGGTAGTTCGTGTTGAAATTTTGTTACTCCAATGGATGGTAGCCTTTTCATTATGGAAGGTAGTTCGTTGGTGAGATTTTGTTACTCCAATGGATGGTAGCCTTGTCATTATGGAAGGTAGTTTGCTATTAGGATTTTGTTACCCCAATGGATGGTAGTCTTGTTATTATGGAAGGTAGTTCATTTTTGATATTTTGATACACCAATGGATGGTAGCCTTGTCATTATGAAAGGTAGTTCATTGTTGAGATTTTTTTACTCCAAAGAATGGTATCCTTGTCATTAAGGATGGTAGTTCGTTGTTGAGATTTTATTACTCCATTGGATGGTAGCCTTGTCATTATGGAAGGTAGTTCGTTGTTGATATTTTGTTACTCCAATGGATGGTAGCCTTGTCATTATGGAAGGTAATTCGTTGTTGATATTTTTTTACTCCAATGGATGGTATCCTTGTCATTATGGATGGTAGTTTGTTGTTGAGATTTTATTACTCCATTGGATGGTAGCCTTGTCATAATGGAAGGTAGTTCGTTGTTGAAATTTTTTTACTCCAATGGATGGTAGCCTTATCATTATGGAAGGTAGTTCGTTGTTGAGATTTTGTTACTCCAATGGATGGTAGCCTTGTCATTATGGAAGGTAGTTCCTTGTTGAGATTTTATTACTCCAATGGACGGTAGCCTTGTCATTATGGAAGGTAGTTCATATTTGAGATATTGTTACTCCACTGGATGGTAGCCTTGTCATTATGAAAGGTAGTTCGTTGTTGAGATTTTATTACTCCAAAGGATGGTATCCTTGTCATTATAATAGGTAGTTCATTGTTGACATTTTGTTATTCCCATGGATTGTAGCCTTGTCATTACGAAAGGTAGTTCATTGTTGAGATTTTGTTTCTCCAATTGATGATAGCCTTGTCATTATGGAAGGTAGTTCATTTTTGAGATTTTATTACTCCAAAGGATGATAGCCTTCTCATTATTGAAGGTAGTTCATTGTTTAGATTTTGTTACTCCAATGCATGGTATCCTTGTCATTATGGAAGGTAGTTCGTGTTGAAATTTTGTTACTCTAATGGATGGTAGCCTTTTCATTATGGAAGGTAGTTCGTTGTTGATATTTTGTTACTTCAATGGATGGTAACCTTGTCATTTTGGAAGGTAGTTCTCTATTAGGATTTTGTTAATCCAATGGATGGTATCCTTGTTATTATGGAAGGGAGTTCATTTTTGATATTTTGTTACTCTAATGGATGGTAGCCTTGTCATTATGTAAGGTAGTTCGTTGTTGAGATTTTTTTACTCCAATGTATGGTAGCTTTATCATTATGGAAGGTAGTTCGTTGTTGAGATTTTGTTAGTCCATTGGATGGTAGACTTGTAATTACGGAAGGTAGTTTGTTGTTGAGATTTTGTTACTCCAATGGATTGTAGCCTTGTTAATATGGAAGGTAGTTCGTTGTTGAGATTTTGTTACTCCAATGGATGGTAGCCTTGTCATTATGGAAGGTAATTCGTTGTTGAGATTTTTTTACTACAAAGAATGGTATCCTTGTCATTAAGGATGGTAGTTTGTTGTTGAGATTTTATTACTCCATTGGATGGTAGCCTTGTCATTATGGAAGGTAGTTTGTTGTTGAAATTTTTTTACTCCAATGGTTGATAGACTTATCATTATGAAGGTAGTTTGTTGTTGATATTTTGTTACTCCAATGGATGGTAGCCTTGTCATTATGGAAGGTAGTTCGTTTTTGATATTTTGTTACTCCAATGGATAGTATCCTTGTCATTATGAAAGGTAGTTCGTTGTTGAGATTTTGTTAGTCTATTGGATGGTAAACTTATCATTATGGAAGGTAGTCTGTTGTTGAAATTTTGTTACTCTAATGGATTGTAGACTTGTCAATATGGAAGGTAGTTCGTTGTTGAGATTTTGTTTCTCCAATTGATGATAGCCTTGTCATTATGGAAGGTAGTTCATTTTTGAGATTTTATTACTCCAAAGGATGATAGCCTTCTCATTATTGAAGGTAGTTCATTGTTTAGATTTTGTTACTCCAATGCATGGTATCCTTGTCATTATGGAAGGTAGTTCGTGGTGAAATTTTGTTACTCCAATGGATGGTAGCCTTTTCATTATGGAAGGTAGTTCGTTGTTGATATTTTGTTACTTCAATGGATGGTAACCTTGTCATTATGGAAGGTAGTTCTCTATTAGGATTTTGTTAACCCAATGGATGGTATCCTTGTTATTATGGAAGGTAGTTCATTTTTGATATTTTGTTACTCCAATGGATGGTAGCCTTGTCATTATGTAAGGTAGTTCGTTGTTGAGATTTTTTTACTCCAATGTATGGTAGCTTTATCATTATGGAAGGTAGTTCGTTGTTGAGATTTTGTTAGTCCATTGGATGGTAGACTTGTAATTACGGAAGGTAGTTTGTTGTTGAGATTTTTTTACTCCAATGGATTGTAGCCTTGTTAATATGGAAGGTAGTTCGTTGTTGAGATTTTGTTACTCCAATGGATGATAGCCTTGTCATTATGGAAGGTAATTCGTTGTTGAGATTTTTTTACTACAAAGAATGGTATCCTTGTCATTAAGGATGGTAGTTTGTTGTTGAGATTTTATTACTCCATTGGATGGTAGCCTTGTCATTATGGAAGGTAGTTTGTTGTTGAAATTTTTTTACTCCAATGGTTGATAGACTTATCATTATGAAGGTAGTTTGTTATTGATATTTTGTTACTCCAATGGATGGTAGCCTTGTCATTATGGAAGGTAGTTCGTTGTTAATATTTTATTACTCGAATGGATGGTGGACTTGTCATTATGGAAGGTAGTTCATTGTTGAGATTTTGTTACTCCAATGAATTGTGGCCTTGTCAATATGGAAGGTAGCTCGCTATTGGGATTTTGTTACCCCAATGGATAACAGCCTTGTTATTATGGAAGGTAGTTCATTTTTGATATTTTGTTACTCCAATGGATAGTATCCTTGTCATTATGAAAGGTAGTTCGTTGTTGAGATTTTTTTACTCCAATGTATGGCAGCTTTGTCATTATGGAAGGTATTTCATTGTTGAGATTTTGTTTGTCTATTGAATGGTAGACTTGTCATTATGGAAGGTAGTTTGTTGTTGAGATTTTGTTACTCCAATGGATTGTAGCCTTGTCAATATGGAAGGTAGTTTGTTGTTGAGATTTTGTTACTCCAATGGATGGTAGCCTTGTCATTATGGAAGGTAGTTCGTTGTTGAGATTTTATTACTCCAATGGATGGTAGCCTTGTCATTATGGAAGGTATTTCATTTTTGAGATATTGTTACTCCAATGGATGGTAGCCTTGTCATTATGGAAAGTAGTTCGTTGTTGAGATTTTATTACTCCAGAGGATGGTAGCCTTGTCATTATGGAAGGTAGTTCGTTGTTGAGATTTTGTTTCTCCAATGGATTATAGCCTTGTCATTATGGAAGGTTGTTCATTTTTAAGATTTTGTTACTCCAATGTATGGTAGCTTTGTCATTATGGAAGGTAGTTCGTTGTTGAGATTTTGTTAGTCTATTGGATGGTAAACTTATCATTATGGAAGGTAGTTTGTTGTTGAAATTTTGTTACTCTAATGGATTGTAGACTTGTCAATATGGAAGGTAGTTCGTTGTTGAGATTTTGTTACTCCAATGGATGTTAGCCTTGTCATTATGGAAGGTAGCTCGTTGTTGAGATTTTTTTACTCCAATGGATGGTATCCTTGTCATTATGGAAGGTATTTCATTTTTGAGATATTGTTACTCCAATGGATGGTAGCCTTCTCATTATGGAAGGTAGTTCAATGTTGAGATTTTATTACTCCAAAGGACGGTAGCCTTGTCATTATGGAAGGTAGTTCGTTGTTGATATTTTGATACTTCCAAGGATTGTAGCCTTGTCATTAAGGAAGGTAGTTCATTGTTGAGATTTTGTTTCTCCAATGGATGATAGCCTTGTCATTATGGAAGGTAGTTCCTTTTTGAGATTTTGTTAATCCAAAGGATGATAGCCTTCTCATTATGGAAGGTAGTTCATTGTTTAGTTTTTGTTACTCCAATGCATGGTAGCCTTGTCATTATGGAAGGTAGTTCGTGTTGAAATTTTGTTACTCCAATGGATGGTAGCCTTTTCATTATGGAAGGTAGTTCGTTGGTGAGATTTTGTTACTCCAATGGATGGTAGCCTTGTCATTATGGAAGGTAGTTTGCTATTAGGATTTTGTTACCCCAATGGATGGTAGCCTTGTTATTATGGAAGGTAGTTCATTTTTGATATTTTGTTACTCCAATGGATGGTAGCCTTGTCATTATGAAAGGTAGTTCATTGTTGAGATTTTTTTACTCCAATGTATGGTAGCTTTGTCATTATGGAAGGTAGTTCGTTGTTGACATTTTGTTAGTCCATTGGATGGTAGACTTGTCATTATGGATGGTAGTTTGTTGTTGAGATTTTATTACTCCATTGGATGGTAACCTTGTCATAATGGAAGGTAGTTCGTTGTTGAATTTTTTTTACTCCAATGGATGGTAGCCTTATCATTATGGAAGGTAGTTCGTTGTTGACATTTTGTTACTCCAATGGATGGTATCCTTGTCATTATGGAAGGTAGTTCGTTGTTGAGATTTTATTACTCCAAAGGATGGTATCCTTGTCGTTATAATAGGTAGTTCATTGTTGAGATTTTGTTATTCTCATGGATTGTAGCTTTGTCATTACGAAAGGTAGTTCATTGTTGAGATTTTGTTTCTCCAATTGATGATAGCCTTGTCATTGTGGAAGGTAGTTCATTTTTGAGATTTTATTACTCCAAAGGATGATAGCCTTCTCATTATTGAAGGTAGTTCGTGTTGAAATTTTGTTACTCCAATGGATGGTAGCCTTTTCATTATGGAAGGTAGTTCGTTGTTGATATTTTGTTACTTCAATGGATGGTAACCTTGTCATTCTGGAAGGTAGTTCTCTATTAGGATTTTGTTAACCCAATGGATGGTATCCTTGTTATTATGGAAGGTAGTTCATTTTTGATATTTTGTTACTCCAATGGATGGTAGCCTTGTCATTATGTAAGGTAGTTCGTTGTTGAGATTTTTTTACTCCAATATATGGTAGCTTTATCATTATGGAAGGTAGTTCGTTGTTGAGATTTTGTTAGTCCATTGGATGGTAGACTTGTAATTACAGAAGGTAGTTTGATGTTGAGATTTTGTTACTCCAATGGATTGTAGCCTTGTTAATATGGAAGGTAGTTCGTTGTTGAGATTTTGTTACTCCAATGGATGGTAGCCTTGTCATCATGGAAGGTAATTCGTTGTTGAGATTTTTTTACTACAAAGAATGGTATCCTTGTCATTAAGGATGGTAGTTTGTTGTTGAGATTTTATTACTCCATTGGATGGTAGCCTTGTCATTATGGAAGGTAGTTTGTTGTTGAAATTTTTTTACTCCAATGGTTGATAGACTTATCATTATGAAGGTAGTTTGTTGTTGATATTTTGTTACTCCAATGGATGGTAGCCTTGTCATTATGGAAGGTAGTTCGTTGTTAAGATTTTATTACTCCAATGGATGGTGGACTTGTCATTATGGAAGGTAGTTCATTGTTGAGATTTTGTTACTCCAATGAATTGTGGCCTTGTCAATATGGAAGGTAGCTCTCTATTGGGATTTTGTTACCCCAATGGATAACAGCCTTGTTATTATGGAAGGTAGTTCATTTTTGATATTTTGTTACTCCAATGGATAGTATCCTTGTCATTATGAAAGGTAGTTCGTTGTTGAGATTTTTTTACTCCAATGTATGGCAGCTTTGTCATTATGGAAGGTATTTCATTGTTGAGATTTTGTTTGTCTATTGAATGGTAGACTTGTCATTATGGAAGGTAGTTTGTTGTTGAGATTTTGTTACTCCAATGGATTGTAGCCTTGTCAATATGGAAGGTAGTTTGTTGTTGAGATTTTGTTACTCCAATGGATGGTAGCCTTGTCATTATGGAAGGTAGTTTGTCGTTGAGATTTTATTACTCCAATGGATGGTATCCTTGTCATTATGGAAGGTATTTCATTTTTGAGATATTGTTACTCCAATGGATGGTAGCCTAGTCATTATGGAAAGTAGTTCGTTGTTGAGATTTTATTACTCCAGAGGATGGTAGCCTTGTCATTATGGAAGGTAGTTCGTTGTTGAGATTTTGTTTCTCCAATGGATTATAGCCTTGTCATTATGGAAGGTTGTTCATTTTTAAGATTTTGTTACTCCAATGTATGGTAGCTTTGTCATTATGGAAGGTAGTTCGTTGTTGAGATTTTGTTAGTCTATTGGATGGTAAACTTATCATTATGGAAGGTAGTTTGTTGTAGAAATTTTGTTACTCTAATGGATTGTAGACTTGTCAATATGGAAGGTAGTTCATTGTTGAGATTTTGTTACTCCAATGGATGTTAGGCTTGTCATTATGGAAGGTAGCTCGTTGTTGAGACTTTTTTACTCCAATGGATGGTATCCTTGTCATTATGGAAGGTATTTCATTTTTGAGATATTATTACTCCAATGGATGGTAGCCTTCTCATTATGGAAGGTAGTTCAATGTTGAGATTTTATTACTCCAAAGGACGGTAGCCTTGTCATTATGGAAGGTAGTTCGTTGTTGATATTTTGATACTTCCAAGGATTGTAGCCTTGTCATTAAGGAAGGTAGTTCATTGTTGAGATTTTGTTTCTCCAATGGATGATAGCCTTGTCATTATGGAAGGTAGTTCCTTTTTGAGATTTTGTTAATCCAAAGGATGATAGCCTTCTCATTATGGAAGGTAATTCATTGTTTAGATTTTGTTACTCCAATGCATGGTAGCCTTGTCATTATGGAAGGTAGTTCGTGTTGAAATTTTGTTACTCCAATGGATGGTAGCCTTTTCATTATGGAAGGTAGTTCGTTGGTGAGATTTTGTTACTCCAATGGATGGTAGTCTTGTCATTATGGAAGGTAGTTTGCTATTAGGATTTTGTTACCCCAATGGATGGTAGCCTTGTTATTATGGAAGGTAGTTCATTTTTGATATTTTGTTACTCCAATGGATGGTAGCCTTGTCATTATGAAAGGTAGTTCATTGTTGAGATTTTTTTACTCCAATGTATGGTAGCTTTGTCATTATGGAAGGTAGTTCGTTGTTGACATTTTGTTAGTCCATTGGATGGTAGACTTGTCATTATGGATGGTAGTTTGTTGTTGAGATTTTATTACTCCATTGGATGGTAACCTTGTCATAATGGAAGGTAGTTCGTTGTTGAATTTTTTTTACTCCAATGGATGGTAGCCTTATCATTATGGAAGGTAGTTCGTTGTTGACATTTTGTTACTCCAATGGATGGTATCCTTGTCATTATGGAAGGTAGTTCGTTGTTGAGATTTTATTACTCCAAAGGATGGTATCCTTGTCGTTATAATAGGTAGTTCATTGTTGAGATTTTGTTATTCTCATGGATTGTAGCTTTGTCATTACGAAAGGTAGTTCATTGTTGAGATTTTGTTTCTCCAATTGATGATAGCCTTGTCATTGTGGAAGGTAGTTCATTTTTGAGATTTTATTACTCCAAAGGATGATAGCCTTCTCATTATTGAAGGTAGTTCGTGTTGAAATTTTGTTACTCCAATGGATGGTAGCCTTTTCATTATGGAAGGTAGTTCGTTGTTGATATTTTGTTACTTCAATGGATGGTAACCTTGTCATTCTGGAAGGTAGTTCTCTATTAGGATTTTGTTAACCCAATGGATGGTATCCTTGTTATTATGGAAGGTAGTTCATTTTTGATATTTTGTTACTCCAATGGATGGTAGCCTTGTCATTATGTAAGGTAGTTCGTTGTTGAGATTTTTTTACTCCAATATATGGTAGCTTTATCATTATGGAAGGTAGTTCGTTGTTGAGATTTTGTTAGTCCATTGGATGGTAGACTTGTAATTACAGAAGGTAGTTTGATGTTGAGATTTTGTTACTCCAATGGATTGTAGCCTTGTTAATATGGAAGGTAGTTCGTTGTTGAGATTTTGTTACTCCAATGGATGGTAGCCTTGTCATCATGGAAGGTAATTCGTTGTTGAGATTTTTTTACTACAAAGAATGGTATCCTTGTCATTAAGGATGGTAGTTTGTTGTTGAGATTTTATTACTCCATTGGATGGTAGCCTTGTCATTATGGAAGGTAGTTTGTTGTTGAAATTTTTTTACTCCAATGGTTGATAGACTTATCATTATGAAGGTAGTTTGTTGTTGATATTTTGTTACTCCAATGGATGGTAGCCTTGTCATTATGGAAGGTAGTTCGTTGTTAAGATTTTATTACTCCAATGGATGGTGGACTTGTCATTATGGAAGGTAGTTCATTGTTGAGATTTTGTTACTCCAATGAATTGTGGCCTTGTCAATATGGAAGGTAGCTCTCTATTGGGATTTTGTTACCCCAATGGATAACAGCCTTGTTATTATGGAAGGTAGTTCATTTTTGATATTTTGTTACTCCAATGGATAGTATCCTTGTCATTATGAAAGGTAGTTCGTTGTTGAGATTTTTTTACTCCAATGTATGGCAGCTTTGTCATTATGGAAGGTATTTCATTGTTGAGATTTTGTTTGTCTATTGAATGGTAGACTTGTCATTATGGAAGGTAGTTTGTTGTTGAGATTTTGTTACTCCAATGGATTGTAGCCTTGTCAATATGGAAGGTAGTTTGTTGTTGAGATTTTGTTACTCCAATGGATGGTAGCCTTGTCATTATGGAAGGTAGTTCGTCGTTGAGATTTTATTACTCCAATGGATGGTATCCTTGTCATTATGGAAGGTATTTCATTTTTGAGATATTGTTACTCCAATGGATGGTAGCCTAGTCATTATGGAAAGTAGTTCGTTGTTGAGATTTTATTACTCCAGAGGATGGTAGCCTTGTCATTATGGAAGGTAGTTCGTTGTTGAGATTTTGTTTCTCCAATGGATTATAGCCTTGTCATTATGGAAGGTTGTTCATTTTTAAGATTTTGTTACTCCAATGTATGGTAGCTTTGTCATTATGGAAGGTAGTTCGTTGTTGAGATTTTGTTAGTCTATTGGTTGGTAAACTTATCATTATGGAAGGTAGTTTGTTGTAGAAATTTTGTTACTCTAATGGATTGTAGACTTGTCAATATGGAAGGTAGTTCATTGTTGAGATTTTGTTACTCCAATGGATGTTAGGCTTGTCATTATGGAAGGTAGCTCGTTGTTGAGACTTTTTTACTCCAATGGATGGTATCCTTGTCATTATGGAAGGTATTTCATTTTTGAGATATTATTACTCCAATGGATGGTAGCCTTCTCATTATGGAAGGTAGTTCAATGTTGAGATTTTATTACTCCAAAGGACGGTAGCCTTGTCATTATGGAAGGTAGTTCGTTGTTGATATTTTGATACTTCCAAGGATTGTAGCCTTGTCATTAAGGAAGGTAGTTCATTGTTGAGATTTTGTTTCTCCAATGGATGATAGCCTTGTCATTATGGAAGGTAGTTCCTTTTTGAGATTTTGTTAATCCAAAGGATGATAGCCTTCTCATTATGGAAGGTAGTTCATTGTTTAGATTTTGTTACTCCAATGCATGGTAGCCTTGTCATTATGGAAGGTAGTTCGTGTTGAAATTTTGTTACTCCAATGGATGGTAGCCTTTTCATTATGGAAGGTAGTTCGTTGGTGAGATTTTGTTACTCCAATGGATGGTAGCCTTGTCATTATGGAAGGTAGTTTGCTATTAGAATTTTGTTACCCCAATGGATGGTAGCCTTGTTATTATGGAAGGTAGTTCATTTTTGATATTTTGTTACTCCAATGGATGGTAGCCTTGTCATTATGAAAGGTAGTTCATTGTTGAGATTTTTTTACTCCAATGTATGGTAGCTTTGTCATTATGGAAGGTAGTTCATTGTTGAGATTTTGTTAGTCCATTGGATGGTAGACTTGTCATTATGGATGGTAGTTTGTTGTTGAGATTTTATTACTCCATTGGATGGTAGCCTTGTCATAATGGAAGGTAGTTCGTTGTTGAATTTTTTTTACTCCAATGGATGGTAGCCTTATCATTATGGAAGGTAGTTCGTTGTTGACATTTTGTTACTCCAATGGATGGTAGCCTTGTCATTATGGAAGGTAGTTCCTTGTTGAGATTTTATTACTCCAATGGACGCTAGCCTTGTCATTATGGAAGGTAGTTCATATTTGAGATTTTGTTACTCCAATGGATGGTAGCCTTGTCATTATGGAAGGTAGTTCGTTGGTGAGATTTTATTACTCCAAAGGATGGTATCCTTGTCGTTATAATAGGTAGTTCATTGTTGAGATTTTGTTATTCGCATGGATTGTAGCCTTGTCATTACGAAAGGTAGTTCATTGTTGAGATTTTGTTTCTCCAATTGATGATAGCCTTGTCATTATGGAAGGTAGTTCATTTTTTAGATTTTATTACTCCAAAGGATGATAGCCTTCTCATTATTGAAGGTAGTTCATTGTTTACATTTTGTTACTCCAATGCATGGTATCCTTGTCATTATGGAAGGTAGTTCGTGTTGAAATTTTGTTACTCCAATGGATGGTAGCCTTTTCATTATGGAAGGTAGTTCGTTGTTGATATTTTGTTACATCAATGGATGGTAACCTTGTCATTCTGGAAGGTAGTTCTCTATTAGGATTTTGTTAACCCAATGGATGGTATCCTTGTTATTATGGAAGGTAGTTCATTTTTGATATTTTGTTACTCCAATGGATGGTAGCCTTGTCATTATGTAAGGTAGTTCGTTGTTGAGATTTTTTTACTCCAATATATGGTAGCTTTATCATTATGGAAGGTAGTTCATTGTTGAGATTTTGTTAGTCCATTGGATGGTAGACTTGTAATTACAGAAGGTAGTTTGTTGTTGAGATTTTGTTACTCCAATGGATTGTAGCCTTGTTAATATGGAAGGTAGTTCGTTGTTGAGATTTTGTTACTCCAATGGATGGTAGCCTTGTCATTATGGAAGGTAATTCGTTGTTGAGATTTTTTTACTACAAAGAATGGTATCCTTGTCATTAAGGATGGTAGTTTGTTGTTGAGATTTTATTACTCCATTGGATGGTAGCCTTGTCATTATGGAAGGTAGTTTGTTGTTGAAATTTTTTTACTCCAATGGTTGATAGACTTATCATTATGGAAGGTAGTTTGTTGTTGATATTTTGTTATTCCAATGGATGGTAGCCTTGTCATTATGGAAGGTAGTTCGTTGTTAAGATTTTATTACTCCAATGGATGGTGGACATGTCATTATGGAAGGTAGTTCATTGTTGAGATTTTGTTACTCCAATGAATTATGGCCTTGTCAATATGGAAGGTAGCTCGCTATTGGGATTTTGTTACCCCAATGGATAACAGCCTTGTTATTATGGAAGGTAGTTCATTTTTGTTATTTTGTTACTCCAATGGATAGTATCCTTGTCATTATGAAAGGTAGTTCGTTGTTGAGATTTTTTTACTCCAATGTATGGCAGCTTTGTCATTATGGAAGGTATTTCATTGTTGAGATTTTGCTTGTCTATTGAATGGTAGACTTGTCATTATGGAAGGTAGTTTGTTGTTGAGATTTTGTTACTCCAATGGATTGTAGCCTTGTCAATATGGAAGGTAGTTCGTTGTTGAGATTTTGTTACTCCAATGGATGGTAGCCTTGTCATTATGGAAGGTAGTTTGTTGTTGAGATTTTATTACTCCAATGGATGGTATCCTTGTCATTATGGAAGGTATTTCATTTTTGAGATATTGTTACTCCAATGGATGGTAGCCTTGTCATTATGGAAAGTAGTTCGTTGTTGAGATTTTATTACTCCAGAGGATGGTAGCCTTGCCATTATGGAAGGTAGTTCGTTGTTGAGATTTTGTTTCTCCAATGGATTATAGCCTTGTCATTATGGAAGGTTTTTCATTTTTAAGATTTTGTTACTCCAATGTATGGTAGCTTTGTCATTATGGAAGGTAGTTCGTTGTTGAGATTTTGTTAGTCTATTGGATGGTAAACTTATCATTATGGAAGGTAGTTTGTTGTTGAAATTTTGTTACTCTAATGGATTGTAGACTTGTCAATATGGAAGGTAGTTCGTTGTTGAGATTTTGTTACTCCAATGGATGTTAGCCTTGTCATTATGGAAGGTAGTTCGTTGTTGAGATTTTTTTACACCAATGGATGGTATCCTTGTCATTATGGAAGGTATTTCATTTTTGAGATATTGTTACTCCAATGGATGGTAGCCTTCTCATTATGGAAGGTAGTTCATTGTTGATATTTTGATACTTCCATGGATTGTAGCCTTGTCATTAAGGAAGGTAGTTCATTGTTGAGATTTTGTTTCTCCAATGGATGATAGCCTTGTCATTATGGAAGGTAGTTCCTTTTTGAGATTTTGTTACTCCAAATGATGATAGCCTTCTCATTATGGAAGGTAGTTCATTGTTTAGATTTTGTTACTTCAATGCATGGTAGCCTTGTCATTATGGAAGGTAGTTCGTGTTGAAATTTTGTTACTCCAATGGATGGTAGCCTTTTCATTATGGAAGGTAGTTCGTTGGTGAGATTTTGTTACTCCAATGGATGGTAGCCTTATCATTATGGAAGGTAGTTTGCTATTAGGATTTTGTTACCCCAATGGATGGTAGCCTTGTTATTATGGAAGGTAGTTCATTTTTGATATTTTGTTACTCCAATGGATGGTAGCCTTGTCATTATGAAAGGTAGTTCATTGTTGAGATTTTTTTACTCCAATGTATGGTAGCTTTGTCATTATGGAAGGTAGTTCGTTGTTGAGATTTTGTTAGTCCATTGGATGGTAGACTTGTCATTATGGAAGGTAGTTCGTTGTTGATATTTTGTTACTCCAATGGATGGTAGCCTTGTCATTATGGAAGGTAATTCGTTGTTGATATTTTTTTACTCCAATGGATGGTATCCTTGTCATTATGGATGGTAGTTTGTTGTTGAGATTTTATTACTCCATTAAATGGTAGCCTTGTCATAATGGAAGGTAGTTCGTTGTTGAAATTTTTTTACTCCAATGGATGGTAGCCTTATCATTATGGAAGGTAGTTTGTTGTTCAGATTTTGTTACTCCAATGGATGGTAGCCTTGTCATTATGGAAGGTAGTACCTTGTTGAGATTTTATTACTCCAATGGACGGTAGCCTTGTCATTATGGAAGGTAGTTCATATTTGAGATATTGTTACTCCACTGGATGGTAGCCTTGTCATTA
The DNA here is from genome assembly GCA_948472305.1 of Vicia faba. Lineage (NCBI taxonomy): Eukaryota > Viridiplantae > Streptophyta > Magnoliopsida > Fabales > Fabaceae > Vicia > Vicia faba. Next base: position 664,285,557 of record OX451741.1, read on the forward strand.
TGGAAGGTAGTTTGTTGTTGAGATTTTATTACTCCAAAGGATGGTATCCTTGTCGTTATAATAGGTAGTTCATTGTTGACATTTTGTTATTCCCATGGATTGTAGCCTTGTCATTACGAAAGGTAGTTCATTGTTGAGATTTTGTTTCTCCAATTGATGATAGCCTTGTCATTATGGAAGGTAGTTCATTTTTGAGATTTTATTACTCCAAAGGATGATAGCCTTCTCATTATTGAAGGTAGTTCATTGTTTAGATTTTGTTACTCCAATGCATGGTATCCTTGTCATTATGGAAGGTAGTTCGTGTTGAAATTTTGTTACTCTAATGGATGGTAGCCTTTTCATTATGGAAGGTTTTTCGTTGTTGATATTTTGTTACTTCAATGGATGGTAACCTTGTCATTATGGAAGGTAGTTCTCTATTAGGATTTTGTTAACCCAATGGATGGTATCCTTGTTATTATGGAAGGTAGTTCATTTTTGATATTTTGTTACTCCAATGGATGGTAGCCTTGTCATTATGTAAGGTAGTTCGTTGTTGTGATTTTTTTACTCCAATGTATGGTAGCTTTATCATTATGGAAGGTAGTTCGTTGTTGAGATTTTGTTAGTCCATTGGATGGTAGACTTGTAATTACGGAAGGTAGTTTGTTGTTGAGATTTTGTTACTCCAATGGATTGTAGCCTTGTTAATATGGAAGGTAGTTCGTTGTTGAGATTTTGTTACTCCAATGGATGGTAGCCTTGTCATTATGGAAGGTAATTCGTTGTTGAGATTTTTTTACTACAAAGAATGGTATCCTTGTCATTAAGGATGGTAGTTTGTTGTTGAGATTTTATTACTCCATTAGATGGGAGCCTTGTCATTATGGAAGGTAGTTTGTTGTTGAAATTTTTTTACTCCAATGGTTGATAGACTTATCATTATGAAGGTAGTTTGTTGTTGATATTTTGTTACTCCAATGGATGGTA